>OY754988.1:12945196-14145196 GCA_963576475.1 Molanna angustata | reverse complement strand
CGTCACATCAGCTAAGGCATACGATGAAATGTCACATATCGATCAAAACCTTAACATTAGCTTAGACATGCGATGGTCAAATATTACATGGCTATTTTCACACATGCATAGTATCGAAAAGTGTAAAATTAGGTTAAATATGTTTAATTCGCTTGGAGGTAATCTTGGATGGCGTCGGTCGGTGACCGGTGACAAACCTGTTAGTAAATTGTTGACCATCATTGGATTATCAGGTAATTTCCCTTATGGAGAACGTCCAGGTTTTATTTGCATACGTCAAAGATGAAGAGAACTGGATTCAGTAAAAACACAATTAATTGGGCATTATAACAAGAGGTGTAAATTACCAACGCCTGCAAATTATAATCCTGGGAAGGATAAAAAGGAGGAGAGGACCAGGACAAAACTTAGAAAAGTTTCTTGGAATCGCTGTGTAAAAGTACTGTGAACAATAGACAGCGCTGATGATTGCCAATCTCCGCAGAGAAGACGACTCTTAAATAAGAAGAAGAAGAATAAACCGTTATTCAGCTTTAATTTTATTTAACTTTCGTAATTCTTTTGATTTTATTCTTTCGTCAATAGTCTATTTATTTTTTTATATGTTTATAAAATAATGTGGGTATTAAAAAAATATATTACCCTTTACCTAATAATTGATGAATATCTATATCATACATACATACCATCACGCCATGTCCCTCGCGGGGTAGGCAGAGAGAACCAAACGCCACTTATTTCTATCTTGACATACATTCATCGCCTCGTCGACATTCATACATCGTCTTATACATGTTCGTCTGTTATTCATGCTTCTGACATTTCCGCCTTTCAAAATACCGTTCACAGATTCTTCTTAGCGATCTCATTTCAACTGCATTTATTCTGCTTTCGTGCGACTTCTGCCATATCCAGGTTTCACTTGCATACGTCAAGGTTGGTACTAAGATAACATTATGAATGGCAACATTAGCTTCCTTTGATATGTCGCGATCATTCATATCTGGTCTTAGTGATCCATTCACTCTGTTTCCTGCCATAACTCTTCTTTCGATCTTTTTATCAATCCGTCCATTGCGTTGAAACATGCTTCCCAGATAGACATATTCGTCGACTTGCTCGAGCCATTCGTCCTCGAAATAGGAGTTTTAACTCCAACAGCAAGTTAAAACTCTTATTTCAGCATCTTTCAAAGAGCATTACCCAGCTTGTAGAAGTTAAGGGCTAAAGTGAGATAAAATAATTAATATAATCACGAACAGCTCATTGCTTAACTCGTTGGCCGAGAAAACACCCAGATTAAATTAATTTTAATTCAATATCAAAAGTTTATGCGAAACTTCGATTCGACACGGAGTTTGATCCATTCAAAACAAATTCAACTGAAATAATTCTTCGGTGCTGCGGGGAAAATAACAAAACAAAATAAATTAAATATGAATGCCCCGATTCCTAGAAAAATATTAAACGATCGATTGTGAACGATCTCTACGCCAGTACTTGTCGGCCTTTGTGGCTTAGCTAGCTAGATATCTGACTTGTGATTCAAAGATACCTACCGGGTTGACTCCCGGCGGAGACGCAGTTAATGATCGTGTTTCCAGTCTTTGAAGCTTAGCTAGCTAGATATCTGACTTGTGATTCAAAGATACCTACCGGGTTGACTCCCGGCGGAGACGCAGTTAATGATCGTGTTTCCAGTCTTTGAGGCTTAGCTAGCTAGATATCTGACTTGTGATTCAAAGATACCTACCGGGTTGACTCCCGGCGGAGACGCAGTTAATGATCGTGTTTCCAGTCTTTGGTACCATAAACATCGTAAGGTTTCAAAATGTGTCAACTTGCTATAAGGTGCCTGATAAATAATTGATATTTGACATAATACTTAAAAGTTGCCCGGAAAGCAATACAAAAAAAAACAATTATATAAACAAGTAAATAAAACAACACGTCCTTTTAGAAGTTTTCATCACCTTAAAAGGAATTCATAAAAATATTACTGGTTTAACGCAATAAGTATAGAACATTATTGTTTTTCTTATAATGTGAAATACGAAATCGTTTATTTATCATATTATCAAACGTTAAAATTCACAGTTTTGAGATGCATCGCCATCGACAATATACAAATTAGGAAAGTATCGTATCTCTAACTGGCCGGGAAGTTAAAAAATCCGGTAAAATTCCGGTACACACAGACATGTGAAATTAAAAGGATGTAAAAAATAATGAATATGTCATTGTAACAAGAACTTTTACTATACATCCTCATATATTTCCTAAACTAAGCATTAGTGCTTGTGCTATCTTCTTCTTCTCTGTGTGCCATATCAGGTCCCCCCGACGTTGGCGATCACTCTGGAGAATGCCTCTCTGTCCTGTGCCGTTCGAACCAGCTCTCCTACCTGCGTTATTCCAGTCCACTGTCGGATATTGCGCTGCCAAGACATCTGCCTTCTCCCAACTCCACGACGACCCTCAATCTTGCCCTGTGCTATAGATGAACAATATCGGTCGAGGAAGGAAATAATTCGAACTCGCATCCACTGGATTACTTATCCAGCGCGATGCCCGCCCTGCCACCAATCAAAATAACAATGTAACGGGTAAATAAAACTCATTGTACAAAAAAATGTATCAGGGAATCAGAACATGTAAGATACGAATTGTCTCCATTTGGTATTCAACAATTCAAGAGTATTATATTATAAACTCGTAACATCGCATTGAACGAGGCCATACGAGATATACCTACAGTCCACGGCGCGATACCATGTGACATCATCAAAGTAATGTTGTTTAGTAGTTGACGAGATGTTTGGGGTTTCCACCAACCAAAGTGCCTGACAAAAAAATCACATTTTATACTACAACGCTTAATACTAATAATTGACGTGTTAAAATTACAATTTTCAATACTTTGAAGGCTGTTGTCTCCGAAAGCCTTCACTACTCAGGGTTCATAGTAATCGTTGATAACTGCTGTGGTATCCTTTTACAGAAAAAAATCAGCCATCACCCTATAACGTAAATTTTTATTTCGCTAGCTCCTGCAGGCTAAGTCTGTAAGTAGATCTCGACCGATAAATGTCGAGATTAACTCTCAAAATATCGACTAGTCGATATTTTGACAGTTTTGGTAGTCACTAAGCATTTAACGCGTCGAATCGTTCTCGCCCACTTATTTGACGGCGAGATTGGGTCGACATGGTCGACATCGAGTCGAGAGACAAGATCTAACGCCACCATGTTGAATAAAATGTCATTTTTTACGCGAACAATGCCGAATTTCATATTTATTTTGAGAATAATTATATAAACGGGTTAAACGACACCGTTTAAGAGATTCTTCAAACCTTTTAAATATTCCGCGTAATTCATTTATTGCTAATTACCGCGTAACAAAAGTTTTATATGGTTTTATATTTATTGGAAATATGCGTCCGTACTTAGATTATAACATTATAATTATTCTATGCGTCCGTAAATGTTTTCCGTAGGTATAGATTTGAAATAATTTTTGATTTTGAGAAAGTATTCTTGTAAGCTATTATATCACATATGTATTTTAACACTTAACAAAAGATAATTCGGCGTAGTTTTTAGTAAAAAAATTACACGCTGCTTTCATCACACTTGATAAATTGATCGAAATATTATTAAAAATAATTTTTAAAATTACTCTCAAAACATTCAATAAACACATAAGAAGTTAATTTAATCGTATTATAACTTGCTTTCGTGCTTAAAAATATGACCATATTATATTTATTTAACAAATTTAAGTAAACAAATTTGACATTTATTCAAATCATAGGGAAAATATTGTGTATTGCCATAAATGATATTTCAAAAATGTACCGCAAGCCAGCCTAACGGCGACAAATACTAATAAGTGCATTTACGAACTCGACAGCGCTTAGTGACTACGAATTGTCGTCTCGGGCGTAAACATGGCGAGAAGAGCGGCGATACGTTGTCCGATCTCGACTTTTTTACTGACTTGGCCTGCTGATCTATTAAGAATCGCCAAATGAAAGACTTAACGCGACACAGTAAGAAACATCTGAGACTAAAATCTCCTTGAGGCAAATAAAAGAGGACACAATAATGCCCTTGAAATGTCATTCAGAGAGGACGGACTACAGAAAAAGTCGTATTTTTTTAATTACATTCTTTATGGAGAGACACGAGTCAATGAGAAATTATTGTAGAGGATTAGTGTTGGTTTATGTTGGAAATTAAGTTAACAACATAAGATATTTTTATAAGAAAGATTACTATGGAAACTGTATAATTGGAGGCGTAAACAATGAAAACCCTAATTGGATGGAGTTAATAAAAAAATTCACGACTTATTTCTGTAAAATCTACACAATTTTTACGGGAAATAATTTTTTCTGTGGCAGCAAAAATGGAAAAATAAAAGGAAAATCTTTATATAGATGATTTCTTTACAAATTACTTTGCTTGAATCACAAGTGGGTATGAAATATTTATCTCGTGATTAATTGTAATAACAGACGTAGGACGGGCGTTGGGAGAACGATGGATAACCTATATACATGGGGCTTCCTGCAACAGGGAATACCAACAGCGTGTGACTGTGGAGAGCAGCAGACCACCGCACATCTGTGCAAACTGCCCCTCAAGTCCAGTCAACTGCACCATGCCCGACCTTATTGAAGATTGTATAAATGCGTGGCTGACACGATAGAAGAAGAAGAATCGTAATACATAAAGATGTATTACAATTAACCACGAGAGGTTCGAATCCTGCCGCGACCGATTTCGTTCACTTATATAGCAAGCATTAATGTGTGGTGTTCCATGGAATTTCTACCAAGTTCCATAGAATTTACAAGAAATGTGAATTCGAACATTCTAGAACAACAAGTACCTACATAAGCTCGTTTTTTCAATCGCCCGCCGTTGTTCCCTTAGTTGTCAGTTCGTACTCGTCAGTCAATATTAATCAGCCGATAATTTCAATTTCATTGTACCTATTTAAGTTATATTATATTGTTATAAAGTAACAGTGGATATTGTGAATAAAATTGTGAAGTTCAGTAAGTAATCTCTTTCATTCAGTTAACCCAAAACATCTCTTTGCTTTTGAGATGAATCAATATTTAGAGGGAGTTGTTTGTAAAAATTCATAAATCAATTATTGAACACGCCTAGTAAAACCTTCAAATAATCAAATAATATTTAAAATCTAGCAATAATAAAATCCTCTAAAAATGCTTTATTTGGGGAATGTATGAGGATGTACATATATGTATTGTTTCAAGGATATATTCACTCTTAAAAAATATATATATAATGAGAGAATGAATGAGGAGCGCCTGACGAAGAAAATATACAGAGCGGAAAGGAATGGAATGAGAGGTCGGGGACGCCCAAGAAAGGGATGGCACGACCATGTGAACGAAATTTTGAAAGACGGAAATGTTAGAAGTGTGAGCAATAGACGAACATGTATGAGACGATGCATGAATGTGGACGAGGCGAGGGATGCGTGCCAGGATAGAAAAATGTGGCGTTCGGTTCTCTCTGCCTACCCCGCAAGGGACATGGCGTGATGGTATGTATGTATGTATGTACTTCTACAGTATAAACGCTGACTTAATCGCTTTCAAAAGTTCAAAATAATAAAAAACGTTGGAAGATTTCATTAATTTTCTACCAGATATATCATGGCATAATAATCCTGAAATATCAAGTGTAATTAATAATAAAATCGTGTTGAAAAAGTCTTTAAATGAATATCTTTATATCAGTTTAGCGACGTAAAACTTACATACCAAAATCTAAAACTTACATAAAGGATTGGCCAATGTCAAAATGTAAAATAATATACAAGGATGTGTCATGGCACACCTAGGTTTAATGGCAACACTTTTATTTATGCGATCATTAATGTTACTATTATCCTCAGTGATAATAAATTTACGAGAAAACCCAGTCTTGGATATTCAACAATGGTTCTCAATATTTATCTGGTGAATAATAAATTGTTCAATAATGCAAACCTTTTATTTATTTATTTGGTTATTTTACGTGTCTGGCTGGTTCAAACCCTGCCACTACAATATGCGGCGACCACCATCACCGTTTATTTGCTATGAACCTCTTATAGAAATATATTTAAACGAGTGGGTTGTGGCCAACGCTAAACTCCTCACTAACAAGTCATTCTATATAGTATTCAAATTTTATATAGAAAATATTCAGCATTTTCATGAAATGAGTTTGATAAATTATTTTTTATTTAAATACTAGCTTTTATGTCCCGCCGTTGGCCAAGAATGTAAAATTGTGAAGGAAAAAGCAATCGTTTTTATAATATTGTCACCCAATTATTTTGCAAAATCGGACTATGAAAAGTGGTTTGAAATATGATTGAATTTGATTGTAAAATGTTCAAGTGATGGCCACAACCCATTATTTTTTATATATTGCTATAAAGTGTGAATGAAGTATAATATACAATTTCTTCACTATTCGAAATGGTTTTAAATATGACTGTTTATCAACATTGTAAAGAGATTGGTTTGGCCACAACCCCCATTTTTAAATATTATCATCGAAAACAAATTGTAATATGTACTTACCTATTGAATATTTAGTAATTTTGGATGTTGGGATGTGGTTAAAATTTGATTAAACAAATGTACTGAAAAGATCCAGTGTTGGTCACATCCCATTCGTTTTATATTTTTTCATCAAGTGTGCATTATATTTTTGCACAATTAGACTGATGAACTTAAAATTGACACAAAAGTCTACATTAACGAAGAAGAAGAAGACTTAAACTATGGTAAATAATTTGAATATAAACGTTGTGAAGAATTCAGTAATGGCCACAGCTCCCTTTCTTTAAATATTGTCAACGAAATCAAATATATTATGTAGGTGTTAAAAATTATTTAAAATAGGATGATATAAATGGTTTAAATTTGATTAAACAAAAGTATTGAAAAGATTCTAGTGCAGGTTACATCTTCACATCCCACATCCCATTCGTTTTTACATATGTATTTTCATCAAGTGTGCATATCGTTAATAATATTTCTGCACAATAGACTATTAGACTTAAAACTAACCCAAAAGTCTAAATAAAAAAGAGAAGAATAAGTATAAGACTATAAGACATAGTTTGTTTAAAAAATCCCAATGGTCTACATAAAATAAGAAAAAATACATAAAATAGAAGAATTAGACTATTGGAAATAGATTGTATAAAAACTGAGCAAAAGGTCTTCATAAAAGAAGAAGAAGATTAATCTATAGGAAATAGTTTGTATTAAAACTGTCCTTAAAGGTCTACATAAAATTAAGAAGAAAAATAATTAGACTCCAGGAGCCGTCGCTTCAGACCCTTCAGTACCTCCCGTCCCATCAGGCCCTTCAGTACATCCCGTCCCTTCAATCCCTCATCACGTCCCTTCCAATCAGGCCCTTCAGTACCTCCCGTCCCTTCAGGCCCTTTAATACCTCCCGTCCCTTCAGGCCCTTTAGTGCCTCCCTTCCCTTCAATTACATCCCGTCCCTTCATTCGGGTAAGAAAAGTTTAAATCCAGAAACCATCCTGGAAGAACCGCGAAGAGATGTAAGCACCGTCTTCTTTTCCCAGGATACTCCACCTTTATAGGTAAAATGACCAAATACACGATGAAGAAGAAGAAGAAAAAAGTTTAAATCCAGAAACCGTCCTGGAAGACCTGCGAAGAGATGGAGGGACAGTCGGACCTTCTTTTCCCAGGATATTCCGCTTTCATTGGTAAAATGACCAAATACACGAAGAAGAAGAAGAATAAGAAAAAAGTTTAAATCCAGAAACCACCTCGGGCACACGCTCGACAATTCGCCAAAGTTTCATTGTAATCGGACATACGGTTTAGGAGCACATCGCTTGCATACATTCATACATTCATAAATAAATAAATAAAATAATTTTCCGATAGGAAATCAGTATATTGTTGATTTGTAAGTAAATAATAATAGGTAGGTACCTACCTACAACAATGTTCTAAATAAATTCGATTCATAACAAATTTTATTTGAATATCAGAATCTTTCCGTTACCATAGTAACCATTCCAATACGTAAAAAATATCAAATGGTTTGAGACATTTTTTGAATATGTAGGTACCTACATACATTGGTTTGTTCGATGCCATAAAAATGAAAATTGTCAGAAAAATCAAATATTATTTACAAATTATGCAATTTTATTATGCCTATATCTTTACTAATAATAAACACATTTTTACAATATATGTCTTAAAACTTGCTGTAATGTCTTGTGTTTCATTTTATTATTTCATAATTACATTTAATTCAAAGGTTTATTATTTTCAAGAACATATTCATTCGGTAGGAAAATGAAATATTGTATGAAAAGATATTAAAATGGCGGCGTTCATGTACAAAACGCTTACATTAAAAATAAGTTAAACATTATAATTATACAAAATATTCACCATGTTTTTCACTCAAACGCTAAGTTATACTTGAAAATATATTTTTTTCGTGTAAATACGTACTTCTAACTTTTAAACTAACAGATATTTGCGTGCAAAATGTACACTTTTTTGACAGATACGACTTGGAAAATTTTGTATGAAAAAAATAATTATTGAAATATTTTTAAAATTCAGCATTTTTATCGCATTATTTTTAGCGTGACACTGCATCAGGTATACAGGTACACGTTCGCACATAAATTAGATTTTTAGATGCTCTTGGTTTTTCAGAAGGCGTGAGACAAACACACACACACACACATACACACACACAAACACTAACATTTTGATTGCTTTATTACTTTAGATTTTACTATGAAAACTTGATAACTCTTCAATGCCATTTTATGAAAATGATGTGCCTTTTTACTAATTTGAAAATACAAATTTCATATTTTAAGTTTCCTGAGTTTGGGGACGCTATAAAATATTTAACTTTTAAAAAAATTGAGAAGCACTATTCAGATATCCTTCAAAATCTAATGAGGTCTAAGCGAGTATTAGATAATATACCTATATATATATATATATATATATATATATATATATATATTTACAAAATTTGAAAAGAATCGAATGAGTACTTTAGTCTATAATCGATAATGTAAATTAACACGCCGTACATAGCACACAGCACATAGTACACACACAGATACATTGTGATGAAACTTTCAGAATACAATCTCAGCATGATAGGTACTAGTCGATAATTTGCAATAAAAATACCCTTAAAATTACGAATTCATAACTCCCCACTATATCCCTTTGGGTTAGTGAGGAGTAAAAAATAAGTTTAATATTTACCTCTTATGACAAATCATCATTAAAGAAATGAGCAAATATAACCCTCGTGAAAGAGCTGAAGATAGAGGACAGATTGTCCATCAAAGGCCTCAAGAAAGAGCTGAAGATACAGGACAGATTGTTTATCATAGGCCTCAAGAAAGAGCTGAAGATAGAGGACAGATTGTCCATCATAGGCCTCAAGAAATAGCTGAAAATAAAGGACAGATTGTCCATCATAGGCCTCAAGCGCGTTTTTAGTTTTTTTGGAAACATCACCAGACGCGACGAGACCTTGAAAAGCTGGTTGCTGTTGGTGGGATTGAAGGTAGAAGGGGAAGAGGGAGATTCCCCACAAGATGGACATATCCTGCCACTGGTACATCGGTGGTTGGAGCAATGAGGACGGCGGTGTGTCCGGAGTAATGAAGGACAACGATACACAACATTATGTTGAAGAGAGGAGAGGCTGGTCACGACCCTTTGCTACGAGGAAGACGACTTTGGTGATGACTCGCGTGCGCACAAATATTTAACTGAATAAATAAAAAAATAATTGTATAAATTAATAATATGTTGAAGAAATAAAATTTATTTAAAAAATGTGATCAAATGCGAACACATATAATAAACTTATTCCAATCCTCAAAATGGCAAAGGTGTTGATTACATTTTTCCTGCAACCAATTTCCATTCAATTTATAAAGCAACTCGCTCACGCGAGTCGCTATTATTATTTTTGTTAAAGACTAACTGAACCTAACCAAAAATTAATACACATCATTTTATTATTTCGCTGTCGTATTTTATTGCACCCCTTTTGATTTTCCGTTGGTTCATCTGTCGCCAGACGCTAGTATAGTTTTCGAAATTGTTAGTCCTCACAATTATATATTATGTATTAATGGAACGAGAAGATGGAACCACTATACCAAGATGATAATGGACTTAATTTAAATTAAGGACTTAATCAACAATCAAATGTTGGGAATCTTGGTCTTATTATAGGATACAGAAGAAAGTACCTATAATGTTAGTAGAAGCCATCTATTAGCAGCTTCCTATGGAACTGTGGTGAAATTTATTCACTTGAGGATCACCCCTCAGAGCAGCTTCCACGAGGAAATTAAAACAATAATTATATTGTAGCTATAATAATAAAATATGGTAATTCGTCGGAGACAGTCCCCAGGAAATGATAAACAACACTTAATTGCTCAGATTTTCGGCTATTTATTAAGAGACACTGATTAATTTCGAGACACAAAATTATTTGAAACATTTCATTGTATTTAGAACTAGCTTTTATGTCCCGCCGTTGGCCAAGAATGTAAAATTTGAAGGAATAAGCACTAGCTTTTTATAATATTGTCACCCAAAATTTCTGTAAGATGGGAAGTGATTTAAATTTTGGTTGATAAATAATTCAAAGTATGCAACAATTTTTTTTTAAAATCGGACTATGAAAGGTTGTTTGAAATTTAATTGAGTCCAAGCGTTGGTCACAACCCATTCGTTTTTAGGTATTGCCATGAAGTGTGAATAAAGTATATACAATTTCTGCACGCATGCACTATGGGAAATGGTTTTAAATATGACCATAACCACCAACTTTATAAACTGTCATAGAAAGCAAATAAGGTGTATTAAAAATTTAGCATTATTGGGTGATGGGAAATAGATTAAAATTTGATTAAACAAAAGTATTGAAAAGATTCTAGTGTTGGTCACATCGGAAATAGACTGTATATTATACAATAGTGTGTGACACTCCATAAGGCTTCCTGGTACATGCTCGCACATAAATTAGATTTTTTGATGCTTTTATTTTTTTCCAAAGGCGTGAGACAAACACACATACACTATCACTATCATTGTTTTATTACATTAGATAAAGGCACGGTCCTTATATTATATAAACATTCAACCCAAGTCAGTCATAAAAGTATGTCATACATTGTTTTCTGTATGTGTGTTTTATTAAATAAGAAGCACATAATTACACAATACGAAATAAATTAGAGAAGATTATTCATCGCGAATAATCTCTTCCTCATTTCTAAGATTTTTTGAGTTACTCTGTATAATATTGTGAACTAGGTACAGAGTTTGAAGAGGGAGCTGAGGGAGGAACAACTAACCAGAGAGATCGAAAGGTTTCTCGACCCCAGATGAACTGGAAAGAAGCAAGGAAGAATAAAAAGAAGAAGAAAAGGTAAAGAGTTTATTGAATTTTCTATAATTTAATGAGATTGACAATCCCTGAAAGCAGTTTTGTATCCATTCCATTTATATTGTACGTATACGCTATATAAAAAAAGGTTTTTTTAAATAACTAATCTCTGTAACAAAAACATATCGGTACATTTACTGAACTTAGCAAATACTTGTGCGTCACGGTAGGACTAGAACTTGCATTTGCTCTACTAAAACAACGCGCATTAGGTAGGTACTCTGTTCCCGACCCATCTCGACACAAAACAAATCAACATGAAGTCGCTTGAACTTTAAGATTGGAAATTACAGATGATACAAAATAGCAAAATCTACGTGATACCTGTTGAACATAATGTTCAAAAAGGCTTGAAGATTACAAATTAATAAAAAATTTGGTATTTATTGAATTTCTTGGATATTGTTTGTAGGAAAAAGTAAATCTAAATAATTTTGTATCAGGAGACTAGAAGGCATAGGGGATAACAATACAAAAATCGATCATGTTGTTTGACAGTAGAACGAAAACATCATAGGAACACTACGTATTATGTTCACAACATTCCATAGTCAAAATATTCCAATTCCAATTCACCGCACCAATTACGCACAAAACATGACTATTCATAGAATGTGCGATACATACAATAACAGATTTCAAGAGTTTGACATCTTCCACCTCAGCTCCACAACATTCAAATACTCCATACAAAAGAAGATCAATAACCACTTATTATAGGAAACCTTGACGGCATTTATTCTCTTTTTTCTTTTTTCCTTTTAGTTCAATATTATGTTTTAAATCATTGTTAACTTGAAATGTTGCTCTTACCTACATACCAACCTATGATCATATTTTATTTTTTTATTTTTTGTAAACTTGTATTATTTTATGTCAATCATATCGACAAAATGTAATAGGCCTTAATACTTGATGTTACTATTGTATTGTACTATGTCTTAACGCTGTTTTTTGTCCAACTTTAACATAAATAAATAAATAAATAAATATACATTTTCTATTACGGTGTGGCCATGCATGAAATTGATTATGACACTCGAATTTGCATCAGCTATACGAAGTATACCAATTTCCCGCGCTTTTACGGATTACAGCCATTTTAAAATATGACATTTCTCTTTTAAACTTGTATCAAAATGGACGATAGCGATAAACCAGAATTCCATTTAAAACTTTTAATCATTATCATCGCATGAATTCATTCATGCATTGTTAAAACTACATAAAATTTAATTTGTAATAATTAGTGTGTTTAGGACAGCTGTCTCATCCTATCTTTCCTAGTACTTTGACTTAATCAGTTGTATTATTTTAGTGTTTTTTTTTATGTACTAATAAATCAACTATACATAATTTGTAATTTTTTTGTATTAATATTAATTATCCTGTTGAATAATGCATGGAGTTTTCACTGGTTCACTAATAAAGCAATGTACAAAAAAATACATTGTCTGTTTTATAAATTGTGTACATAGACTGTATAACTCTCTATCGACCAATAAAAATAAAAAAATAAAAAAATTCGCAATACTCACGACAAAGACATAACTGATTCTATGATATGCTAATTAATACGTTTATTTTTTATTGAATAAGTATCTATGAAATACAAAGATTGAACATTTTTTTGTAAACAACGTACACAAAATACAGATTAATTGTCCATAGACAACAGACGATTTCTTCGTCATATTTTTTCTGTTAAAATATTCAGTGTTCTCACGTTACAACAAAACAGACAATTGCAATACAACAAATATTATTTGTGTACAACAGATGTGTCCTTCACATAAATGTGTTTCGGGATTATTAGCAGTTGAAGAACATTTGTACTCAATACGGTAAAAAAATATTTTCCTTTCTTTACGCCGTATAGGTACCTACTCAATCACGCTGTGTTTCTTAAAATTCATTTAAGCCAACTTCAGTCAAGTCTATCAATAATAGAATTAAAATTGTACATATTAATACAACGTTGAGATAATTAAAATACTGTTATTTACTCTTTCAACGTCATCAGTATTGATGGTATTTACTTTCAAAATATTCAGACATCCTTTTTCATCTTTCTTTCAGTCTGATTTAAACATTGAAAATACAAAGAGAACACAAGTCCTTTCAAAAATAGCTTTGAACAAACTATCGGTACCAGGGCAAAATAAATTACAAGGAGATCGCTTTTCACATCTGCGTTAACTATTAGTGACATGGGTATCCTCTTTATTGGCAAACCAGACAAACAACACTAAGATCCTAGTACAAAATGAACGTTCAAGCCCGACAATAATACATCCGTATATAATCAAAAGATTATTCGTGTCTTTTCGTCCTCAATTTTATTCGTAGCATCAGATTACAGGCGTCTCTCTCTTTCGGCAGTACTTTATAGATGAGTATCTAAAGGTAGAGGGAGACACAGATACGAACAGCGAATGCATCGCTTCCCGAAACGATCTTAACCGAGGTTGAAAGTTCTACCGAGAGTTTCCCCTGAGGATAATAGCAAGTTGACTCAAATATTTACAGCGAACGACTCTCATATAACTTTCTCAGGGCAGTTTCTTGCGCATTTGATTACAGTTAGACTCGAGTAAGTACCTACCTAATTGAGGAAAAAAAGCAGGACCGGATTAACTCAAATGATAATAAAGTTTCTAATTATTATTTGTTGTCGGTAAAGTTTTAGGTCAGTATCCAGCATTAATAAAACTTACTAAGAATTTGCTCAATAATAAGCAAGACAAAATCGATACATTTTGGTGTGCTAAGTATTGACATACTAAGAATGTAATGAGAATATTTTATATAAACTCGTGCATAGATCAAAATTCGACCGCAATTCATTCAATTCATTAATTTTAAAATTCCTTGTACCTGATATATAATGAAAACATCAAAAAAATGTTACAGCCCCCTAGACAACATGTCATTAGCTCATGAAAAGAATCAAGAAAAGATAACTCAATGTATGGAAGTGACAGTTGTCACGTGACTGGCAACTGTCACTTCCATACATTGAGTTATCTTGTTTCTTTTCTTGAGCTAAATGACACGTTGCCTAGGGGGGCTGGTATAATTGTTTATGTACCATTTATATTGTTTCACATTATTTAGATGTATATTTTTCTCTAACATGTTCTGAAATTTGAAAACAAACAACTGCGTAGTAGGTACCACAATTAAAGTTTAAACGTAAACAACAATCATAAAAAGGGCGAATACGTAGATTTGATTAAAGGATATGAATAGAAAAAAATAATAAATAGGTACCTTCCCAAATATCTTAGAAGCTTCAGTCCTCAGAAAGGCAGATGGCGCGTCTGTACTGAAAAAAAAATGACAACCCAACTGGCTACCTTTGTTTAAGCCAAAACTTTGTTATCAGATGTAAAGGTTTATCTATTTATAACTGTACTGTTTGGGTGTTTGCACAATACATTTAGTTGCACAAAATCGAATGTTTTGTAGTCACTATAGTTCGGTTAATTTTAACATGAAATTTTGTTACTATTAACAAAAAAACAATTTCAGTGTGGAGGAGGTATGTCGGTGAAGCAACAATGGATTTCCAAGATGGACACGACCTTCAGAAATAAAGAACACTGTTGAGAAGAAATCGTAAAATCTCAAAGTTGCTTCTTCTACTGTTTCTTTACAGATTTGTTTCGCACTTTTCTCAATGTGATAATTAATAAACTTCAGAGATACGTCTTTGCAAAGTTTGCTGAAAAGCTGAAAAATTAGCTATAGATTCCTGTTAGGTTCGTGTCCGCGCTCTCATATTCTTATTCAATTAATTTTCATCATTCGCAGCTGCGAATATCATTTTTACTTTCGCAAAAGCCGGCAATTCAATTTCGAACACAAAGATCGCGCCTAATGAAATTTTATACGAAATGGTTGGGAATCGTATTTCAGAATCGACGTTATAACTTTCATTTCGTTTCTCAACCAACCGATGGAAGTAAAGTGAACGGTAAGGAAACGGTTAGAAAACTACAAATTATGTTGGTCCGATCAAAAAAAATAATTAAAGCACTAAAATTGATACAAAAAAACTCTTTTGGATATTTTGGACAGATTCCAAAATGAAAATGAAGTTATAAAAATAAAAGGTGATACTAAAGCCGGAATATATAAAACGTACTAAGAGTTTTCTCAATGCTTAGCATCAATTCCTTACATTACGGTTTGCTGATTCAATAGACTGCACTGAGAATGGTTTATAAAAAGTATTGTTTATTAATATGACATTGTTAGTAGTTCTCAGATTCGTTTGAGTAGTGCTTACATGAGAATTCTCAGAGTCTAAGGGTTGTAGTACGGGAGTTATTTGAGAAAAATATAAGAAAAAGTTGAGGTTTTGTAGTCAGTATTCTCGCAGTACGGGACCTTACCTTTTCCTTACATTTTTCTTAAATAACTCTCGTAATACGACCCTAAGTGATATGTGTTGTAACAATGTGCTCAGTTTTTATTAAAACAATTAACATTGACAATGGAATCATTATATTTACTACTGGCAATCAAAGGTTTCGCATGCTCAATAAGACACATTAAGAAAGCTAATAAAAGAAACATTCGAGATAATTTGTTACGAAAAGAACGTAAGAAGGTTTTATTTATAACTTCGACATACAGTGGTTAAAGTTTGTTTGTTTTTTTTTCTTTCTTTTTTTGTGTAATTCCGACGAATGGTAATGAAAAGTAGCTCGCGTGAACATTCTTCAAAAGTAAATTTCTCAAATGCGAAAGTTTCTCTCTTATTGGTGTTCGAAAAATACTCGTTAAGCCCCTTTGTCTACACAAAGGATAATTGATTCAGGATAAATCCTGAAAGGCCGCCCTGCAAAATTGTTTTACTTTATTTCACTTTCGTTTTATTCGGAATTTTTCAAGTTCAATTAGAATCGTTTGTTATAAAAACAAATCGGAGACTTATCGCTAATGACCGAACTGAAAAAAGAATTAATGTATCGTATAGAATGCAATTGAACATTAAAAATCGGTGTTTATTGATAAATCACCGATCTGAAACTATAGTTTTACCTAACAAATTGAGATGGGCATACAGAATTCTACAAGGAAACGACAAGGAAAAATAGTGTCGAAAAGCAGCCTTTAAGGTGGACTGGAGATATTTTCCAAATATATCTGGACAAAACAGGGGCCAGTGAAGGAAAATAACAACAAAGAAGGCTTTATCTTTAAGTGGAAGAAATAAAGCTGAAAAAGGAAATAATTGAAGAAACGACTGGATGAAGGTGTTAAGTTACACAAACATGAAACTGAGATATCAGGGGTTAAATTGGAGTTAAGATGGGTGGTGGTAGAGCGGTTAGCGTTAGCTGGGTTAATAATCCAGTAGTCACGAGTTCAAATCCTGGCATGACCGATTTATTTCACGTATAGCACAAGCATTTATTTTATTTTTATTTTATATTACTTCTCCGGCAACTAACGGGAGCTATGTATTTTAATTGAACATGCACCCAATAACAAGTTGCCACATTCTGGAGACTTACGATATTAATCGTCTCACAGTTCCAGACTGAAAACACAATTAAAAACTGTGTCTCCACCGGAAATCGAAACAGACACCGTTGGATCAGCAGTCAGATACCCAACCAAATTAATGTATGCTTAATTTAGGGAATGTATGAGGATTAAAATGTACTTGTTATAAGGACATATTTATTTTTTTTTAATAAAAAAAATAAAAATTTTGAACACATTTAAGATTAGAACTTTTTCTATTGCAAAAATATGTTAAAATTTTTAGTTATAGGATAATCAAATAAATACCTATAATAATTTTCCAAATTTCGAACTGAAGGCGTCAGATATCAGCATAAATGAGATCAATCGCTACGAATTGGTTGGAAGAAACTGCATTATGTCAATAAATCCGCCTATGTGCACTTGCCGTACATGAAAAAGATAAATATGTAATTAAATATAAAAGTGACGGTATTTTGGTCATAATAATCAATGGATTAAAAGTATTATAACTCGGCTTATAATGTAACACGTCCTCGCATATCACTCATTTACAAAAAAATCATTATCACATAAAACCAAATATCATTCTTCGACAAAACGAATTTTTCCTTGAAATTTCATTGTTTGCACACATTGCTTACTTGCTATACTTGTAATCACGGTTATTTAAACAAAAACTTAGATAAAGGCTGTCGATGAAAAAAATACAACGGCAAAAATCTTAACAAATATTTTGGTCCTTCGAGCCGGACGTTAACATAATAATGAACGTGTCTTTACAGCTGTATTATCATAACGTTGACACGGGTTATCAAATTGCGTTTTTTGTTAGTCAATTAAAAGTAAATATTGAATCATATGTTTCATACATACTTCTTCTTCTTTCTCCTTAGCGCTTTTGTCCCATTTCTATCGGAGTACTCTTTACCCATGTTTGATTATTACACTGAAGCAGCTGCCATCTTACCTTCGTAACTCCTCTCCTACCTTTCTTCATGTCCCACCCTTGCTCCATAAAATACACACACACATACACACACATCACAATTGTACACTTACACCACACTTTTGTCTTTGACTTTGTACTGAATTGTCTTTATTATGTATATTAATCTGTGGAACAATGTAATTGGCTTACTTTCCTGATTATTATTTTTTTTATTAATGTAAAATATGTAACAGCTCTTTTGTTTCCAGAATAAAATAAATAAATAAATAAATACATACGAATTTACGAAATTGTACAGTATAAAATAGATTAGTCTGACTAGAAAGACATAAAGTATTATTGACAGTAAAGTAGTGTCTGAAGGAAACAAAGCAAAGGATATACGCAGACAGATCATAGTCGGCAAAGTAGACAGTAAAAATCTCGTATATCCTATATATGTATGTGAATACCACGCCAGAGTCAATGGTGCGCCATAAAGCTTTATAGTGACTCTATCGCAAGTCGGAACAGAATACAAAACACGAATTGTAATATCATTATTATTATTATTGACGAGGCGGCACTGGAAACCAGAGCCGTCACGAATAAAACTAAATGATTATTTATAAAATTAATGAAAATATGAAATGAAAAAAATCAAGTGCTGAGATATCATTGTGATTTATCAACATGAGAAAGGTTCAAGTTTAAAGAACTTTAATAAATTCCAATGTAGGTTATATAATAAGTGAGTCATTAGAATTTTGTAAAGCATCGTTTACTGCTTCTTCTACTTCTTACCCAACTTCACTCTAAGCGTCTATTTAATTCTACATGCTTTGATCAGTGCAGTTCGTTATATCTGTAACTATTTCCAAAGAAATATTTTCCAAATCATTTCCCGAATAAAATATATTCCTTAACTTGCTTCAAACATTTTAAAACTCGTTTAACTAATGAACTTATTTTTGGCATGTTAATTTATAAAAGGTTATTGCTGCAGCAAATCCTTAAAAATCTTTTCGCTAGTGTACAAATGCGTTTTGAAAGAACCCATCAAAACCAAAGCTGGAATATTTATACAGCCAAAAACTAGTTTCTGTAATGAAAAACATTCTGTTGTCTGTGGGGAAATATTCTTTGTCATAAATCAAAATACACGCATTCAATGTTTTTTTATTCAACTTGATTAAAAAAGGTTGGAAATGTTTCATTTTCTTTCCTATCTGTTGTGGAAAAGAAGGTAGCATCGCAGTTCCTGCAGAGTAAATATTTTTTTTAATTAAAGAAATCCAGACACCAAGTTTTTAAAGTGGGCCTAAATACAAGTTTGAGTTTCAAAGAATAATTACATACCGTTTTGGTTTTAGCGAAAAAAATAAAGATTTAGTGTTTAAAGAGAGTCGTGTCCTTTTCTCAACTAGAATATTTAAAAAATGAAAGAAATAGATTTTTTTGTATATAGACATTCTGAAGCATTAAATATAGGTAAAATAGGTACATCAAAATCAATGAAATACGGAATGTCGATAAACTGGAAATGAATAAAAATCCAATAATTTTCAAGTTATGCATTATAAAATATTTTCTAAACCCATAATTATTACATAGATGTTCAAACTTAATTATACTGCTGCTGTAAATTGTACTGCAAATATTGCTTTTTTTCTAAAAACTCTGCTATTTTTTTCCTAAACATACCACTTTTATCTTTCTATTCACTGCAATGCAGTTTAAAGCTCTTATTTAAGTTAAATAATTTAAAATGCGGAAACATACGTGCTTATTTGATGATATTTCAATATGCTGAAATAGTTCAATTGTTAGCATAAAACAAATAATCACTTCTGCATAAATTCAATTATCTCCTCCTTTTCCTTATAGCTGTGATTTAACTTATTTGATTTTTTGTTCTTCTTTCTGTTGTTTTGAAAATAGCATTTATTATTTTACCGAATATATGTACATTGTACATCGTTTTAAGTTTAACTAACAAATGCCAAAGACTGTTCCCAATATATAAAAATCAACTGACGGCAAAACCTAAAAGAGTTTCAATGGTATGAGTGTTTACCTACTGTTGATGTTGTTGGGGATTGAGGAGGCAGCCCCTCTGGCTTGCCTTTATATTAATATGTCTCCACCGAACAGACACAGTTTCCCTTGCACCTCTGTCTAATAAACATCATGTAATCAGAACACACATTATTATTTCACTCCACTAAATAGGTAGTCTCAACATGACTCAAATACATTAAAGTGGTGACCCCGACGTGGACCTTCCATTGTCTGTTGTGAACCCTGTTTTATTTTATATCTTTATTATTGTTATCAAACTTTTTTTTGTAAAAATCCACGTATGCTATAAATAAAAATAAACGTTACATGGCTTGATTGGAGATTATGATATCCAAAATTAAATAAATTTAAGAAAATAAAACAAACATGATAAATCTTTCTGACCCTCTGAGAGGCGCTCTGTGATTTTACAGAAACATTTTACAAAAAAGCTATGATTTAATTTTTGGACAATTCAAAATGAATCCTTCGGAGGTACATAAATTTTAGATCGTGTCAGCTTGGGTCCACGAAGAGGGTTTGAATTATTTTCCACAAAAGGGGAATAAAACTCTTGAAATATCACATGACAAAACTGCCCCTTTGTTGTTTATATCCTCGGGACTAATGGCAACACTTGTGAGGGAGGGGGTACGGTAGAGAATAAGGGAAAGGGGAACTCTAGAAACAATATTCAAAGAAATATCAAAAAGATAGTAGCAAGCTTCTGTAATAATAGGATATATAAATGGACCGATATAAGATGATGTAGACATATATACTACATGACATCTCGGCATATCCCACAACGTGGGGTAACCAGCGACAGGTTTGCGATGTGCATAACTTAAAACAATAAAGTAATAAAAAAATGTGGAACCAATTTTTCAATTTTTTATCGATATTAAATTTGTAATCGATGATTCACTAAACATACATTAAATTACTCTTTTTTTTATTGAATAATAATAAAACAAAATATTACAAAATAAAAAAAAAGAATGTACTTTTTAGTTTTTAATTAGCCTTCTCGGCGTGTTCTCAAGACAATCTAAGTATATTCTAATCTGACAAAACCCCTTAAAAGGGGAAAGTGACGCAAGTCCCTGTGTACACTTACAAAATGACTGATATAGGTAGTTGGATGTGACGCTCGTCGCTTGTAAGAACGCAAAAAAAAATTAACTCTAATAAAATTTCAAGGCTCATACGAAAATGTTGCGTCACAAAATGCTCGTAGCGCAACACAAAAAAAATCGACTCAAATTATAATAGTACCAAACTGTAGAATTTATTATAAGGCAAAGAAGCCGCGTGCTATATAATTTTTGAATTCAAATGTATGACAAGTTTTATTTACATGTGTGTATGAGGCGGCAGATCTACATACGTGTACCTACGTATGCTGCATAGAAAAAAGATTTTACGTGTACTATGACTGTATTGACGGCCGAGCGAGTGAAACTCAGAACATTGTTCTTAGTTTTAGTTTTTTTTTTATTTACACAATTAGTTGTCATACTTTCATTGGGCTGACAAGGTATCTGTATCATATATAATCTAAGTAGGTACCACACCTTAAAAAATATTGCGTCACAAATTGCAGATCATCATGTTAGCCCTCTCTGATCCAGTATTGAGCATAGGCCTCCGCCTGAGACCTCCCAGCTCTCTTTATCGGCCAGACCGCATCCAACCGCCTCCAAACCGCCTCATTTGATGTCATCGGACCACAATATCTGAGATCTTCTAACATTTCTGTCTATTTTTGGTCGGCTTTCAAACATTGTTTTCGTTCATTTGGAGTTATGGTTCGAGTGACATACGCTGGTAAACCTTTGCTTGGCACGATGTGGAGGCTGATATACTAGCGCTGGGCCTCACCAACTGGAAGAGAGCCGCAGAGTGTAGGGAGAAATGGCGATGGACTCTGAAGGCCAAGGCCCACAACGGGCTGACGGGCCAATGACAATGTTGATGACTATTATAATTTGAGTCGATTTTTTTTGTGTTGCGCTACGAGCATTTTGTGACGCAACATTTTCGTATGAGCCTTGAAATTTTATTAGAGTTAATTTTTTTTTGCGTTCTTACAAGCGACGAGCGTCACATCCAACTACCTATATCAGTCATTTTGTAAGTGTACACAGGGACTTGCGTCACTTTCCCCTTTTAAGGGGTTTTGTCAGATATCAGTCCTTTTGAAAGTGAATCTTATTTGATGTTCTATGTATACAGGTGTCCCATAAGTCAACGTATTCCTTTTAAGGGATGTTATACCAACTCATGACTCGCCATTTAAATTTTTTATTTAGTTAAAATAAATCCTTGTCACTTTAATAAATAAAAGCAAGTGTTTACACCGGAAATCCTAAGAAATGAAATAATTTCACAACCAGCTCATTTTGCAGTAAAATAGCAATATCTATTTTTTTTACTGTAAAACATAGTAATTGTTATACTATTTTGGAAATACCAATAATTGCGCCAACTTTTGCAACAATTTGCCAGGTTGGCGTCATAATCTTTTTTTTCAGTGCGAACAATCAAAGTTGAGTAATATTTTTTTTTAATTCATAACCCGGGCCATAATTTTTTTTACGCCAACAAAAAAAGTTTAATTTTTATTTTGGATTGTGATCAATAGCTGAGTTATTCAAGATTGTGGAACATAAATTAGAATGAAAAAAAAAATGAAATTTGTAAATATGGCACTCGAAAAACCAATCTAAGGCGGAGATTTTCAGGCACTTTGTAAAAGTGGCAATATCTCGAAAACTAAGGAACTTTTATCAAGGTCATATTTGCATATTCTGGCGAGTCATGATTGGTATAACATCCCTTAAAGGGAATACGTTGACTTATGGGACACCCTGTATATTGATATATTATATATTGAAAAGTTCAATTGCAATTGAAATTGATTTATACATGAAAACTGTTCACCTAGGTCGGATAGCAGACCTTTACAAGTGGTGGTCAGCAAACGCAAAACAGTATCCAAGCCTAGCAGAATTTGCTAAGATTTATTTATCATCTCCCGGTAGCAGTGTATATAGTGTACAGCCTGAGGACGAGAAGAGCTGACCCCAACAGTCTTCATAGACGATAAGTTGGGAAAAAGCCGGGAATAAGAAGAAGGTAGCAGTGTATATAGTGAGCGATAATTTTCGAAAGCAGGTACAATTTATGAGGAAAAGCGCAATCGTTTGCTATCAACAAATGCTGAAAAAATTGTTTTCATTCATCAAAACTTACAACTGATAGATTTTAAATATTTAATGTGCAGAATTTTTGTTAAAATAAAAAAAATGTGAGTAATATTTAAAATATTATTACTATGGAGACACAGTTTTTAATTGTGTTTTCAGTCTGGATCTGTGAGACGATTAATATCGAAAGTCTCCAGAATGTGGCAACTTGTTATTGGGTACGTGTTAAATTAATATTTGACATAGTACCTGTTAGTTGCCCGAGAAGCAATATTAAATAAATAAATAAATAAATAAATAAATAAATAAATATGATTTTTTTTTCTTCATGTTTTGGTATTCGGCCGAATAGTTCGCAATATTTGGCCGAATACCAAATAGTCCAACTGTCGATTTGTTCAAGAGAACTAGATAATTTAGTTTGCTAAAAAATATTACATTGTAGTACTACATCTCAATTTTTTTTTAACAATTTTTATAAAAAATGAATTCAGTGACGACATCGCCTCATACAATTTGTATGGCAGTGGGCCTATACACAATATCTAAGTAAAATTAATAGTTTGATACTTAATCTCCAAACATACATGCATACCATCATACTGTTTTCATATTCTGGGTAGGAAAAAAGGACTGACCTCCATACTATCCTATCTTGACATACATATGTATATATTTTTAAACGAAGATATCTACATGTGTTGTGTAGAAAACAAAATATCTTAAAATATTCAATAATTACTTGGATTTATGGGTTTATAGATTGGTACTTATTCTTCCACTATACATACTATCGCTATCGACAGTTGGATCTCATGTGTTACATGCAACTAGTAGTTAAATATTCTTGGCATCTCTAATAAATGCACTTCTTATACAATAGACTAGAGTAAAATATTAATTCACTATAACAATAATTAAAGAATGAAAATACATACACTACATGATTGTAACAGCAAATTTTAGTTGTACGTACCTATTTGTTGAATTCATAATAATCTATATAAATTCATATATTTAGTATGCAAAATTTCATTATAAATAAGAGTCTAGTCACTTCAAAATATAACATAATAATAAATATTTGTTATTGCATATCAATCAATGTACTTTGACATTTGACTGATTTGACCGACATAGACCGACATAAATAATTCGCCCCCTGGTGTTAAAAATTGAAACTAACGCTAACGGCGGGAACGATAATAAGATATTTGACGTTTTTCTCGCATAAAAAATCAGATTTTTAAAACAAAAAAACTCTCGAGGATTCTTTGAGAGGGTATTATATTTTAATGACAGATGTCTTAGAAGTTTGGGATTAAGATATAATATAACTTTGAATAATTTCTGTCCGCTAAATTTCGTTATTGACACACACGTTTTTTGCATGTAAAAAACATGATTTTTAATCTTCCCAGAAATCGAGTTTTTTCTCATTTTGTATGAAAATTTAAATTTTCAAACTTAAATATCTGGATCCCTAGACGATCATTTCTGATAAATTAAATGAGGTATAATTTCTGTCGAAACAATTAATATCTCTGCAAAATTTGATGATCGTAGGTAAAGAGGGGAAAAAAGTGAAAAGTTCGTGTATATATGTTCCGCAAGTTTTTCGTAGGGACGGTATTTTAATACATTTTTTTGTATGGGACGGTATTTTAGTATAGGTAAAATTTTCAGTACAATTTTTGTATGGGAATTTTAGTATAGGTATTTGAGTTCAGGTGAAAGGTGGTTGGGACTTGCGTCACGGGCCCTTACTAACGTGGGCCCATGATAATAACAAACATCATTAGGTACAGTTAAAAAAAGACACACTCAAAGATAGTCTCCCAAACATACATTCCTTCCTATGTTACAAAACTTATCTATTAATTATTCTATAAATGAAAGAAAAAAAAATAAAATCGTTTGAGATCTGTTAATTATATATAAAGCCGATTGTTAACAATTTTCACAGTTAGATTAGTTAACAATTTTCGATTGAAAATACAAATACACAAATAGTTCTTCGGCTAGGAAATCGGATGCTCGGCTCGTACATTATTTTATTCAATGAAAATATATAATGAAAATTGATTTGAATGAATTTTAGAAATATATATTAGATTAATTTCAAAGAAGAAAATTTGATCTTGTATTTTATTTGATTTGTGACTCAAGTCAAACAATATTGTTACTGAGTATATAAGTTGGGAAGACCACGGAGCAAATTTTAATGTCAAACTGCTACATAACATAAATGACAACAACGGGTGTGCATACTATGGTAGAAATAATATTAGAATAATAACATGTCAAAATTTACTGTATCAGTTTATACTTTTGTGTTTAAGATATTGGTAACTATGTAATATTGTATTTTACTGTGTTGTGATGTCTGGTGTCCGCTCTATGTAACTATGTATAACCAAAATGTCAAATATTTGGCTTGGTAAAATTGTAAACTGCTAGCCCTAGAACAGGGTTACCTAGTTGGGCAGCAGTAATCTTCATAATAGTCTTTGTGATAAAGGTGTGAAAAATAAAAAAATAAAATAAAATATAGCCTTTTATTGGATATCTTAATACCAAATTTCATTCAAAAGCATTCAGCCATTTTCGCGTGATTGCTGAGTAAAAAACATCTAAGCATCCAAAGATTCGAATTTACATTATAGTGGTTTATTTAAATATAGTTCAAGCAATTCAATTGACGATTTTCCTTAAAAAAGACGATATGATACCACCAAAGAAAATCCACATACAAAAATGACTGAACCGAACGGATTTTTGCCTCTCCTAGCAACGGCGTCGGCATTCCGACGATCCGATGCGCGCGATCCGTCCGACGCCAATCAGTGGACGCACTTGAATGAATTCCTTTACAAAGAATTCTAAAATCCGTCTGATTCGCTCCGTCCGCTGCCGATCATTGGACACACTTGTATGAATTCCTATACAAATAATTCTAAAATCCGTCTGATGCGCTCCGTCCGCTGCGCCTGTATTGACGCTAGCCATAATATCGCAAGTCTCCATAGTGGGGCAACTTGTTATAGGGTTTTAAATTAATATTTGACATAGTACCTATTAGTTTACCGAGAAGTAACATAAAATAAATTAGAAAAATAAATTAATCAAATATTTTTTTTTTTTTTTTGTTATTCGTTCCAGATTTCAGCGGTAGGGCCGTTTAGTCACCATATGCGAAGCGGGTAGAGTTGGAAGTAGAAAAGTAAACCCTTGAGCAATGAAAAGTGGCATATAGATGACATTTACCAGAAGAAGGTTAATGTCGGCTTACATTATAACGGTCTCAGTAAGTTCCCCAACAGCCATACCAACATAAAATAGATTTCTACACTGCTGTTATTACTTCGTGCACTTTATATATAAGCCTCCTGCAAAATAGCCGATATTTGTGGATCAATGAACATCCAGAAGAGCAAAACAAAAAGGTTAAAAGAGAATATAACTGAAAATAAGAGTCATAATGTATAATATCTACGAAACAAATTTAACAATACAAACTATTTTCATGGCTAAAAAACAAATGGGTTATGACCAACGCTATAAACCTACTTCTCACTACCAGGTTACTTCATAAATTATTCAAATTTTGTATGGAAATTTTTTAGCATTTTCATGAAATGAATTAGTTAAATTTTTTTTTATTTATTTTTTATTTATTTTTTAATACAGTGAAAATGCAAGTACAAAAAAGAAAGAAAAGAAACTAAAAAGTCAACAAAACATAATACATAATAAATTCCTCCTCTCTCTTTTTATTCATCATAACCTCACCTAAACGGCTACGCCTGTCTTAAGGTGAGGCTATTCAGTAAAATACAATAATATACATTATACATATGTATATACATGCATATATGCACATATACACATACACACATGCACATACATGCACATACATAAATTATTTGTGATTTAAATATTTTATTATGATAACGTGATAATTCTTCAATACCATTTTATGAAAGTGATGTGCCTTTTTAACAATTTTCAAATAAAATTATCAAATTTTAAGTTTTCCTAACTTGGGGTCACTCGAATATTTGACAGTTAAAAAAATTGAGAAGCACTAATCAGATATCCTTCAAAATCTAATAGGGTCTAAGCGAGTATATACATAGCACATAACAAACAGCATATAGCACATAGTATAAAGCACGCACACACAAACACAGATGTTTAAATCAAAAATCATTTCATGAAAATGCTGGAAATTTTTACATACAAAATTTGAATACTCTGTGGACTGACTTGGTAGTAAGGAGTTTATCGTTGGCCACAACCCACTCGTTTTACAATATCCCAATAATGAAAAATAATAATACGTATATAAAGTAAACAAACGTCTATTCGTAACGATCGTGTTATATTTTTCTTAATATAATATGTACGTATGATAAATGGTTGTTGGATTTAGCCCACCGACGGGGTTAGTAAAACTTCCACAAGTTAAGGGATGACGTTGAAACAACCGCGGTCAACAAACTCAGACCGATTCAAAGTTATAATACTAGTATCTACTTTAAACTTTGCCATTTCCGTTCAATTTGAATCCGTTAAAACACCGGATTTGAACAAAAAGGGTTATTTGCTGATATTTTAAAAGAATTCTGCTTTGACTTAGAGCGAGAACGAAAGAGAGAGAGAGAGAAACTGTCACATTAATTAAAGAACAAATAAATATGATTGATTGAAAATCGAGCAACTTCGAAATGTAAGTTTTCACGATAGATTTTGTTAACTACGATGAAATGTCGAGCGCTACCTGGCCTTTTATACCCTCAGTGAGTACGTGCCCGTCGATATCCATGGTGGTTCTCGAATGTTCCTATCTAGAAAAGTACCTCTTGAAATTGAATTATTGTCAATATTTCGCTAGATTATTGACCTCACCCTAGTGCAAATTGAACGACAATAAGATGTACTTGCGACGGATGTACCTATTCGCCACAGTATTATATGAAAAGTAGAAAGGTTGAAAATGATGTTTTATATCAATTGATGCGTAGTGAACCTTCCATCGTAGTTTAATGCTTATTTTTACATGATTCATACAGTGTCCAATAACTGCCGACAACATGATGTACTTGCGACGGATGTAGCTATTCGCCACAGTTGTGTTCTAATGAATTTAAATAAAATAATGTTTTTATTTTGTATATGTTGACTCTTTTTGTCGTGTATGTGATAAACAAGTCCAGAATATTATTCATTTGACTTTATTTACATACAATTATAATTTACAATATATAAAATTAATACGGTTCTCGAAATTACGCACGCAAATATCACAAACAATAATACGGTGTTTACTCTATAGGCCTAGGCAAAAGAATGACCACGCTGCTCATTCAATATACGAATGCGTCCTACTCCGCATTCGGGAATCTCCGTCGACACGAAGATATATCACACTTTTAATGATGTCGAATTATATTTAACTAAATAGAATTATATTTAAGGCCGCACAAGCACTCAAATGTGATATGTTGCATTAGCGTTACCTTAGTTATTTAGCCAATACTGCTGACATTATTGTCATGAAACTAAAGACAGGAATAAAATTTTATATTGTCTAGAGCTTGACAGTTCCAGAATAAAAATATTTGAAAATTCTCTCGATTAAAATAATTACGAAAGTATCCCTGAAATTAACAGGATTCTCTCGTTATCCATTTAATTTGTTAGATGTTAAACTAAAAATTAGCAAAAAGTATTGATAAATAATAGTATGTAATTACATTTTTAAATTAGTGTTTTGATTTTTTAATAACAGGCACAATTCATATTGTCGCTTTGCGTCCTTCCTGTTTCGCGCTACAGAAGAGATCGCGGGAGGGGAACACTCCCTTAAAAAAATAAATATCAGGTTTCAAAAACCTACTACAAGAAAAAGAAGAAAAATGGAAAAATCAAGTAATTTGCGAGGTCGTCTATCGTTTGAATCGATCATTAGATAATATTGTCGGATATCCAAAATCTTAATCGCAAAATGTTTTAACGTGGACTTTTGAAATAAGATATCTCTGAATTTCACTCCAAAGTCCTTTTCGAGAAATCAAAATTAATTGTAATTAATTTTATTTCAGCCTATAATTCAAACCAAATGAAAAAGAACAAAACGAAATTGATCAATAATTATATCATTAGTATTGACGGAGTGATAATAGGGTAGATTGACAACTCCATTCCCTTAAAATTGAATATTCAATTTCTGTGTCAGCGGGACCAATACGACGGAAAGAAATCTATTATTGATTTTAAATTGGTTCAACGGCGATGAGAAATCAGTGGTAGCAGAGATATTTATGCCAAAAAAAAAATACTCTCGAAAGGAGAAGAATATTCGGAAGTCAATCAATTAATTCGTTTTCAAGTCAATACAGAGAATTTAGATCAGACTGAAAAAACATGGTTTCCCTACACAGTTTGTTCCTTATCATAAGTTAAAAAAAAACTCATAAAACATCAGAATCCATTTTACATTTAACCTTTTTTGGCAGAGACCTTTGAGTTGCCATCTAGGAAAAATAAAAGTGTTAAATATAAATACGAGAGTGAAAGCAGAACAGCGTGCCAAATAAAAGTAGAGAACGAATTGCTCGAGCAAGTCGACGAATATGTCTATCTGGGAAGCATGTTTCAACGGAATGGACGGATTGATAAGGAGATAGAAAGAAGAGTTATGGCAGGAAACAGAGTGAATGGAGCACTGAAACCAGTTATGAATGACCGCAACATATCTAAGGATGCTAAAGTTGCCATTCATAATGCTATCTTAGTGCCAACCTTGACGTATGCAAGTGAAACCTGGACATGGCAGAAGTCGCACGAAAGTAGAATAAATGCAGTTGAAATGAGATCGTTAAGAAGACTCTGTAATAGAACGATATATGACAGGGTCAGAAATGAGGACATAAGGAAAGAATGTAGGATAAAGAAAGATGTTATAAATAGAATGAAAGTGAACACATGGGGAGAATGAATGAGGAACGACTGACGAAGAAAATATACATTGCGGACAGGAATGGAATGAGAGGTCGGGGCCGCCCAAGGAAGAGATGGCACGTCCATGTGAACGGTATTTTTAAAGACGGAAATGTTAGAAGCGTGAACAACAGACGAACATGTATAAGACGATGTATGAATGTTGTAGAGGCGATGAATGTATGTCAAAATAGAAGTAAGTGGCGTTCGGTCTGCCTACCCCTTAAGGGACATGGCGTGATGGTATGTATGTAAACATAAATACTCTTTTTTGAAATTTTGATACTTTTTGCCAACACCCATAAGTCTATACAATGTTTATGATGTAATTGAATATACTTTATATCCTCCTGAAGAAGAGAATTCTGATCCCGCAAAATGTAGAGGCTTTAATTTTGCTTTAGCAGAATAATAAATATTTAGTTTTATATATCAAGTTGTGTTTTATACCATTCATATATGCCATCACGGCATATCGCACAATATGAGATAGCCATCGACAGGTGTGCGGTTACGCAACACCTTAGTAACGGAAGCATGATACGTGCGTACATCCCAACACATCAGCCTCGTCTCACCAAAAACGCACTACATTCAGAATGGGTGGTGAACCTCATTGCTGAACTATATGAGATGTTATTTTTGACTGTTGTATTTTCGAAAACCCGGCTCCTAAGAGACACACGAAAACGATCATAGAAAAGAGTGGAAGCACTGTTCTAATACGGTGCTTCGCAGCAAGTTGTGTTTTCATTTATATTATTATTAAAATGCAACCACAAAGTTAAAAATCATTCATACTTTTGTATATGAGCACATAATTTTTTTTATATACATTTTTATAAATGCTCTTATAAGCGTAGAAATACTAAATATATATAATGTTTTAATTTTAGAGGCAATTTTTAAATTAAATTTACACTTATGTACCGATTCGCTCAACCCTATACTCAGACTTTGGATAATGCTAGTCTCAAAATACAGTTGCATGTTGCCAACCACTGACCATTAATCCTAGTCAGCTGGACGCTAAATCTCACCCGAGTACATTGTTTTTTATTCCTGTTATGCGACAAGTGCAGATAAATCACCCCAAGAACGTTACATCAGAGATTACGTTATAACGGGGGTGTGATAAACGAACTAGAATAGTACCTATGCTTGAAAATAAATAAGACATTTTATTTACTCCTACATCATATGGTACATTTTCATCTGCAAAAAGAAATGATAATGATTTTTTTATTTGGTTTTCTTTCTATGCAAGAAATTTTTAAATGGCAATAAAGCTTTTTTATATCACGTACAAAAAAATAATGATATATAATTTTGAAAAGAGTATTCGTAAAAAGGCAATGAACCTACCATTAAATATATTTTTTTAATTAAATTAAATTATACCAAAAATCTTTCTTAATTTCATTCGTTGCCTGAATAATAAGAAAATCTTGTAAATTTTATGTAAAATGGTACTGGTACTCAAAACAAGAAAAGCATTATTATAAAAAAAAAGCGTTTATTTTTAAAGGCGCACTTCGTCTTGTTACAAACGCCTTTTGTCTTGTGAAAAGCGCCCTTCGTCTTGTGACAAGCGCTTTTCGTCTTGTGACAAGCGCCCTCAGTTTTGTGACAAGCGCACTTCGTCTTGCGACAAATGCATACAATCGTTTGAACGGTATAATCGAGAAAACGCTATTAAAGGTGATCTAATAGTCGTAGTATCACATTATTATAGATCGTAACACTGTATGGGTACAAAGCAATAGTGATAGGTACTATAGGGGTATTATTGCATTACGTTGAGCTTGCAGCTTTTATACTAAAACGTATAATTATATTGAAACTATTAATAAACATGGATGATTGCTTTACCCCGTCTGATAACATTAAGCTTTGTAATATCGATAACAAAATATGAATATGAAGATCAATTTGTCTGCAAACATTAGTTATCACATTTTTTCTATTTAGGTATTTGCTCACAATTTATCTTTTATTTCCAATATCGGCATGTTAGAGATAAAAATGATTTGAAAAAAAAAACAATCGTAAGAATCAAAAAATGCTAAAAATTTCCATACTGGTGAATTAAAATTGACTAAACATCACGGTATAACCTTTAAAATTTAAATTTAAACGTTATAATATTAGAAAGAAAAACAAGTTTTAGAATATTCCTCGTCGCAAAGTAAATTTACATTGTAAATTTTACTCAAAATGTCTACGCAATAATTGAATTAGTTTGAGAAGCCGATACGAAAAAAAAAATTAAAATACCTCAAATTCTTTCAATAAAATTTCATTATTAAAATTTAAGTAGGCGAACTCAAATCTAATTAACAAGATGTTCGGCCCGACATCAAACAAAAAACCTGTAGAGTATAATAAGTATAAGTTAAAGAGTAGTAAAGATAAAATAGAGAGAGAAATGAAGATACCGAAAGAGGGTTTGAAATAGTAATGTGGAATATTTCAACGATTCGTTCATAATGAACGATTTAAATTGTTAATGATGAATAATAAATCGTGTTTGACCACTGACTCTCGTATTGCTACTTGTCCCGTTTTTTCTCGTTTTTCGATGATTTCGACAAATAAGGTAAAATTAATCACAAAATACCGTCGACTGCCGTGGCACAAGTGGTATAAATGCCACCAAACTTCTTGAGCCGTTTCACCGTGGAGGTGGCGGTTTGCACATATACCGACCAAGGAAAAAGACACAAATTTGCGATCTACACACCCACCTGATGGATTTCGCTCCGTTCACAGCTACGGTAAACGTCGTAAGTTCGATTCCTTACAGAAGAGAAATTTACTTAAATTCATTTCCTTACGCAAATCTTGCCTCTCTGAACTGGAAATACTGGTTATTTGGAAGAAATTGCCACATGGCATTAATCTCGCCAAAATTGCACGGGGTGTACGAAAGTGTTAAATAAATGAATATTTCTTTAATTAACAGCAAAGACAGCCCTCAACCCATTAACGTCGAATTCTTTAAAAAAACGTCAGTGGCCTTAGGTATATTGCAATTTTAAAGTGGCATTAGGCTGAACGATTCGTAACATTAACAAAATGCTCCATTACAAAAACGAAATATCAAAACTTATAGATTCGTATCTTTGAACGAGATTCACCGTCACTTGTACGATATATAAAAAAATGAACGATTCGCAACATTACACGAAATTCACCATTACTAGTGCGATATATAAAAGTATTATTATTATACGTCAATCTGCGACAGTGTCAAGCGGGGGTTAGTTAAGAGTGAAAAATAGCTTCGTTAAATCCTTGCGAAAATCTCGTAATTAATGCCGAGTATATGAAAATAAGCTAACAGGAGAGCATGAGCGCGCAGAGTAGATAAACATCTTTCAGTGGGGTGAATTATGAGTACACTTAAGGTAATACGAGTAAGGCTTCGTACAGGCGGGGGTAGGAAGTATATGGAAAGGGTTCAACTAAATGGGAAAATTTCGTATGAATCGAACCGAGTGCCGTGCAACAGGATACTAGAAAATGCACACAAATCAAACCCAATCTGGCAAAATGTAACCGCACAGTAGGCAGTGCCGGGCATTCTGATTTCTCAATGATTTTCATTTCTCGATAGAATTTAGACATTATTTTTCAATTTTTTCGAGCAATTTAGAGAAATGATATTTAATATAGAACACTACAAATTTTAACAGATTTTTAATTATCTCAATAGAGACGAAGTTGGAATATTTACTGTAGGAGAACCGGGAAATCAAGGCACCTACAGGGCTTACGACCTGTCATCGGCTGGCTTACGTGATCACTTTATGCGCTTGCGCAACGTTCAGCCCTGTAGGTGCCTTGATTTCCCGGTTTTCCTACAGTAAATATTCCAACTTCGTCTCTATTGAGATAATTAAAAATCTGTTAAAAAATATCCAATGTTTGCGCATATGCAATAATAAAAATATTCGACTACAAATTTTGTAATGCAAATTTTTCTGTGCACAATGTTGTGTCCGATAATGAGATGAACTACGAAATATGTCCATCGTTTGAATTCAATTATGATTTTGAAACTATCAAATAACTCACCGAACCATAAAAATTCATTCAACAAACATTTTAATAGTTTAAACTTTCAAATCTAGGTTAAATAGGGTTAATTTTCTGTAATGGCGTTCGTTGGATTAGCATGCTTTAATGGCAGAGTGAACACGTTTGAAGCATATATTTAAAAGTCTTTATTTGTTACTTATGTTCAAATCAAGAAGAAAGCATCTTGGGTGAAAATGAAAGCGGTTGTACATGTATTCTAAATATTCCAAATATTTTTGTATCGTACAAGAAAATTTGATTAATTAAACGAGAATGCTCAATTTGCATATTTCTCGAGAAATTCTTGAGAAGAAACACTAGTCGGTGCCGGGGTAGGAAAAAAACTAATTAATTGAAATACACAATCCAATGTTTCTGCTCCCCTAATATCTCATCCCAGGAGGAGTTTCGGTGATATTTTTCACGTTTAAAAAACGTCGGAATTAGCAATCCTTCATCTTCGTCTTAGACAGAACGATTCGATCAAGAATTTAAATGCACAGGAATGAAAACACGAAATGGAAAATGCGACGGAAACTAATTATCCGGCGTAACGCAGCAGAATATCAGTAATTGTTATTTCAAGGATTATAGAAAAAAGGGTGAAATATCCGGGAACAGAAATATATAAGTATCAGGCGAACACAAGTAGATAGGAGGTAACTGATGGTAACAAAACTTCCGAGAAATTGTAAAGATATTAGAACTTTAATATTGATCAAATGTGGAAATGCACAGGAATGAGAATACGAGATGGAAAATGCGACGGAAACTAATTATCTGGCGTAACGAAGCAGAATATCAGTAATTGTTATTTCAAGGATTATAGAAAAAAGTGTGAAATATCCGGGAACATAAATATATAAATATCAGGCGAACATAAGTAGATTAGAGGTAGCTGATGATATCAAAAGTTCCGAGGAATACCAAAGATATAACTATAAAATTAATCAAAAATGTAAATGCACAGGAATGAGAATATGAGATGGAAAATGCAACGGAATCTAATTATCGCATAACGCAATAATATAATATATTAATCATTAATATTTCTAGGATAATAGAAAAAGTGAACAAAAATATCCTAATGATTATGATTATAACAATACTCTAAAACTCTAAATGATTCCTTCTATATCCTTCCGTACCCTCCTTCTTTTCCTCGTTGCTATGTGAAGTGATATACATTTTTTTTCTCTCTTTGGATTTTTTTTCTCACTAAATATAGATTGTACCAAATTAACTTTAGAGACTTCACGTTGCTCGGGTTGGTTGAAAGAAATTGCGTAATGGTAATAAACCCTTTATTAATACAGCAGCCCGACTGTTGAACGATCTTCCGAATTCTGTGTTTCCACCTTCGTACAACCCGGGTCTTATTAAAATCCGAATCAATAAACTCTTTTCTAGACTGCAAACCCCTCCCAACGCTACGTAGTGCGCTTCTTCGGAAGAGCAAAATGGACCCAAATCCTAATAGCTGGTGTCCCCTACGTACATGTTAAAAAAAACGCCTTTTAGCACTTGATGCACATGAAGATAAAATGGTTGGAACGAAATCTGTTTATTTTGTATTCCACTATTATTCAATTAATTACAGACACGATTTCATATTTTTTCGGCAGGAAAAGTATGTCTGTTCACTATAAATTAGAATAAAGAGAAGTTTTTTACGTATCCACAATTCATTGCTCATCACCTTATATGAAAAAATTATATTTTCAATAGTAATACTAAGGTATAAATTTCATATTTACAAAACCAGAAATTCAATGAAATTTTTAAAATTAGTATCGTTGGTTCCGGATCAAAATATAGGATAGTTTTTGACCCAAGGGTTGGCGCTGTTATCGAGATCTAAAAAAGGTTTTATATTTTATAAACGATTTTTTAAGAATTTTCTTATAGAAAAATATATATAATCACAAATTTTGACATCCCTATACCCTCCCCAAGAATTTTTTATAGGTAAAATGGTCGGTATTCATTTTTCACTTGTATAATATTTCACTAGATGGCGGTGTGAACAAATCATTTAATATTGTATTACGCATCTGATGAAAAAAAAATTATAAGACATAAAGAGGTGCATATAAAATGCGATCTACATAAAATGCGGTCTATGGCAGAACAAAACACAAAATGAGGTAACTGGTTTAACTGTAGGGTGACACGTACCCACCACGTACCACACAAAGACATCTGTGAATGAGGGACCGAAGCTTCCGTTTTACACGATATATTATGCAAAGCTTATGAATACGATTCACAGGTGACGGATTCCTCGATGATTATATTAAATTGGTTTGAATCAAGAAAATGGTAGTTCCGAAAATATGATTCACACGTCGTCGCAGAATGGAAAGTATAAATAAATGAGTGAGTTGTGGCCAACACCAAACTCTGCGCTACGTTACTCCTCGATGAGCAAAGGTCCGGTTTTATATCAAAAGTATGGTCTTGACAAGACTTGAAATTTACCTATACCTATAAATAGATTCAATTTTTCCGACCTAATTGAATCTGCGTATATGAAATTCAAAACCCGAGTGAGCCTTAATAATACAAACTTATATATGTTACAAAATTTAACGGATTTTAAAGTTTTTTTAAAGGAATTTAACGGTTTATAAAATTTTTCACACAAGACTCTTGCATTTGTCTTGCAAGACTCTTGATCTTAATTTTGCATTATAATCAAGATCATCACTAGAGTCATAATAATAAACTCGCCACTTGCACCCTGTGCAAGTGGCGAGTTTATTGCCATATGCAAATTTCTTCCAACTAACCAGTGTTTCCAGCCCAGAGAAGCAATATTTGCGTGAGAGATGAATTCAAATAAATTACTCATCTGCTGGGGATCAAACCCAGGACGCCCGCACAGAAGCCAAACGGCTTATCAACTGTGCCACGGCGGTCGGCCAAGGTTTAAAATTTAAGGTTTGGTTTCAATGTTTTTATTTACTAACGATATTAACAACTATCAGTCTATTAAATATCGTCATCAGACTAGAAGAAAATGAAGCAGAACCCAGTATACATATACAGAACGATAACGATTAGTGTCTTTAATAAATACCTATAATAAAACGAAAACATCAGTTATAGTCCATTCCATTTAATAACTCCTTTCATGTTCCCTTTTATTAATTTTGCTTACGTATTAAAAATAACGGATTTACTGCCGTAAGTTTAAATCATTTTTTATTCAATATTTTTTAAACATGAATATTCTAAATTTAATTAATACCTAGATATTAATTAAGGGTAAGGATATTTAAATAACATGCCGATGAAATTAATTAGTGTTAACCAAAACTCCCCGAAAGACGAAGAAAAAAATGTAAATAGCGGATTTATTGCCGTAAGTTAAAATCTTCTTTTATTCAATATTTTTTTAAACATAAATATTCTAAATTTAATTAATACTAAGATATTAATCAATGGTAAGGATATTTGAATAACTTGACGATGAAAGTAATTAGTGTTAACCAAAACTTCCCGAAAGACGAAGAATATCTTCAGTCGAAAATATTACACAAATAAGAATAACAGAAACACGTTTTGGATGTGCAAATATTGATAAAAGAAGTGGAGAAGTATGAGATGGATGTATGAAAGATCCATACATACCTACATAGATATAAATAATAATGAATCCGCAGAAAAGCTGATTGAATATTATTCCTAGTGTAAACATACCTCTGGATGGTAAACGCTACAAAGCAAACGAACAAAAGACAATTTCAACGTTTGGTGGGACCATCACACGCCAAAGAAAATCGTGCATGGAACGATTGAAACATCACAAAATTTGAAAATATCTTGATGATAAATTTGTTAGATGATTTTGTTCATAATACGGAAAAGAAATATAAGTTTTTTTAACTTGGAAAAAATAAAATTGTCATATTTAGTTTTTAACATAATTTACAAAATAAAACAAATCTCTAAAAACATCAAATTGTAATTAGACGTAAATTATTTATTTATTTTATTTTATTCAGAAATATTTTATATATTTTAAAAATTTGGAAATATACCAAGGCAGTATTTGGAAATATACACATGAATTTGTCATAAATAATAATTTACTTACAAAAAACCCTGGACCCTTTTCATTAAATTAAGTTTGAGGTTTCAAAAATATTTAGAAAAATAAAGTAAAATTCAAAAGTTCTAAACCACTGACTGAAATCATAATTCGAAATTCAGAGTATAAAAGATTCGTATGCCTAAACTTCTCTGTAGTTTCTGAAAATTTGGGCTCGTTGCATCAAACGGATCAAAATTAATAAGGGAGAGACGGAAACACACCCCATGAAACACTTTGAAAAACCATGAAAAATATAGACCTGGCCATACAAATCTCGCGTACCTTGACTTGAAACTATGTCGATATGTTAAAATGGAAAAAATCGACAGTTGAAATATCTTGCACAAATAAATTGCAAGTTAAACCGTAAATTATAAGGTTAATAATTGTTTAATCAAAAGGGTTAGATTTAATAATACTTATCTCGGAAAATCAATAAAGATGATATACCTACAAATTACATTAATTTACGAGAGAGGTATTAGATTACGTATTTATCCAAAAACTTTTCATATGAAACAACACTCTTCGATGGACCCTTTCCGTTTGATATTTATAGCCACTAGAACTTCGTGAATAGCTAAAAACAATTTTTAGCACCTCTGACCAAATTTATTCCGAAAACCTTTTTTGAGTGCCGTCGGTAATGTTGTTGTTCCCGGGGTCTTCAAACTTCACTGAGGAACACGCCTGAAGAGGCTGTGTGGGTATTAAAGAGAGTGAAAACCGAACTCTTCGATCCTGGTGGGAGAAGAGTCAAGGGGGTGGGTAATGCTGAGGGATTATGCCATCAATATACATTATGCAGAGATAAAACCCGGAGTTTTAGGATGAAGCAGTTGTATAAATACACCCGATATAACAACAAAGTAATTAATAACACAAGGACGAAAGGAAATCAATAAAATTTTAGAGACGATTTTAATTTTATGAAGAGTCTGAAAAGGTTTACAAAAGTAAATACTGATTAATTGATTAAATAAATTTATCCTTTAATCAAAGATTTTAAATAAATTAATTTTAAAATATTGAAATCCATCTTTAATTTTTTTCACAAAATCATGGCAAATATGTAGACATTTTAGGGATGAGCAAGCAAGACATACAACGAGTGTTGCAATCTTGGACGTAGTCCTAAGTAAAGACCTCAACTGTAATTTCACTTTTCTTTGTAGAACCATCTTGCGCAAAACCAATGTATCAAAATATAAGGAAAGGAAGATTGAATGCAAAAGCTATAGTTCACTACTTAGATTACAGAGACTTAAAATGGATAATTTTTGATTCGATTCATTAAGCAATTTCACTTTTACCAAAATCTAAAGTGTTTGAACCTGTAAATGGAACATAAGACAAGAAGGATTTACCGAGAGAACGGAAATCGCGAAGTTCCAGACGGCGAAATATTTTTGGAACAACCCATCGTCGTCGGCACTCAAATCGGCAGCGCTTTGAATATTAAATACTTCATTTCCTCACCGGGTTAATAATAATATCGGCAGCGGTGGAATTCTGCGGGGACTTTTGAGGGTGTGGAACCGAGATATCAGGATCAGGACGGATACGAAACAACCGCATGAACGAAAATTGAATCTTAATAAACCCATCACCTACGAAAGACCATTTGAAAGGAGGAACCTCCATTTCGAGAAATCAAACCTCGAAGAATTTATTTGGAGGAATCTGTGATCAATATTCAGTAATCAATAGCTCATTTATCTCTTTTACTAACGTAACGTATCATATAAAGGTTATTGCAAATTTTAATATGCGTGAGCAACCACAAAAAATGTTTTTGTCCAACATGTTATTGATTGGTTTAATCAAATATAGAACGCCACTTGATGCGGTGTCATTAAACGTATTTCAGATTGTGAATGGATTAAAAAATTTGCGTTAAGGAACCTTGGCCAATCATGCTATAAAGATATACGTGTTCATTTCAAGTATCATAGGTAATTACATTTCATACACTAAAAATTCCTCATTGACAAACCATGCATTTTGTGTTCTACATAGGGTAAATGATATTATGCATAGTTAAGTGGACAGTGTCATTAACTGGACACTTTATAATGAAATCTTTAAAAATAAGAACTCTGTGTATTCAATTGACAAATATAGCTTTTGGTAATGAACTTTCATCATTTATGATTCATTTAAAACCTTTCTTGTTTCCAAAGCCAATTAATTATTTCCCATATACTTCTATATACATTATCTATATATCATAGATAAAACAACTGTACTGGAGTGGTCAGTTAATGTAATTATTTTACATCAAAACATCTGGTCAACCTGTCGGAAAGTTTGGGACCAGGACACCAACTACCCTAACTGACATGGAAGACACTTAATAGATTATGCCTCTGTGTCACCAGATGCAAAGAGAACATGCTCAGGTGGGGTATAAGGGTGGAAGAGGATGTGTCCTGCAATTGCGGCGAGATACAAAATGACGAACACCTCCTCATCTGTCGAGATATGCCAGTGAGATGTACAATGCAGAGGACCTAATGATGGTTAGTGACAATGCCGTTGCGGCTGCTATAACAGAAATAATTGCTATATGATTCCGCTAATTGACCAGTGACTATATCGATTACCCTGTAACTTTTTTATAGAATTTGGTTGACGATAATGCAATGAGGACGTTAATGTTCATTTCCATTCGGTATTTATAATACAATGAGTACCTAATACAACTTATCTGATTATCTTGAACCATCAGTTAAGCAATATATATTTAATATAAATTAAACGAGTAAATAAGAAAAGTTTTTTTTTTATTTCTCTCAAAAGATATAAAATATTTTTAACTAATAAAGAAGAGATTTTTTAAAACGCACCATCTTCTCAACGACCCTTAAGAGATCATTTTAAACGCTACCCCACAATTGTCTAAAAGAAACAAAACAATGGAGATTATTTCACATGACTGAAGGAAAGGAAAAGTCAAAAGCAAAGGAAATAATTAAGTCATTTAAAACGGGATAACCATATTCAACCACCCTCATCTGATTCGACCCTCAAAGAGAGGACATTTAAAGTAGAAAAAATATGTATTAAAATATTAGAATGCTCGCGTTTTAGATTTCAAATCTTGTCTGATTTATCAAACAGCTAGGATGAACTTGTATTTTTTTGTAATTTTATTTATTTTTATAACATGTGTCCCTAAAAAACCAATGAAAATATTTGTGGTTTACATAATATAAATAATCGACTTCGCTACATTGATTGCAGGTCGACTTAACCGCATATGCTACATCTATGTAAATTTAATAAAATAAAAATCAATCATCAAAGCACACGACAGGGAATCTTCAACCCAGTTCATATAAACAGACTATAATAAATCATTCTTGTATCTCGGACTCCACTATTGAATAATCGCTGCTACGCATATTGATCAACTAACAAAGTATGAAACATTTTTCTACTTAAACTTTTCAAAACTTCACAATATCCTCAATATATCCACGTATTGAAACCCTTGTCATGACAGCGTTTCTTTACTGTGGTTATAAAACCATATCAGCCATAAAATCAGCCCAACCTAATCAAGAGGCCCTTATAGACTCAGTTGGTTTGGTCAAGTGGATCTTGATTTTTATTAGTGTCACACGCAGATTTTACTTGGTCCAAACCAATACCTATATTGGCTATCATCACTCCACATATCTCGCTATTCGTCAGCATCTTGATTCTAATAATTATCAAATTTTTATAGCGCCGTTTTATGGTAAAATACCATTCCAAAGGGCGCTTTAGATTATTTGTTGGCTCTGCGAAACAAAGAAGTCTCAAGTAATTTACTGAAGGTCCTAAAACTTTGCACTCCACGCACTTCAGAAGGCAATTCATTCCATCTAATAGGTCCGTTCACACTAAAAACACGATCAAAGTATACCGCTTTATTTGCTCAATCCAATACCTTTAAATAATTTGTATTCTGTGATTCTGACGATCTCAATGTTAAGCGTCACTCTGATGGTACATTTATCTGACACAGTTCTCGAATATTGTGCAGAGCCAAGTCATGCGAAACCTTGAACACCATCAAGCACACTTTGGAATCTATTCGCTCTGGACACCTCAACCAATGCAGCTCGTTTAGGAGAGGCGTTAAGTGGCATATTTTATCGGCCCCAAAGATGAGCCTTGCAGCTGCGTTAAACACTAGTTCCAACCTATTTAGTTAACATTTGGGCAGACCAGCAAATAAAGCATTGCAGTAATCTAACATAGACACAATAAATGCGTTAATAAGTTTCTTTGTCTCATTTGTGGGCAAACGGATACCTTTAAGCTGTCACAGATGGAAGAAACATGAGCTAACAGTTTTTGAGGTCTGCAGATCAAGCGATAGTTTGTTGTCCAAGTAAACGCTTAGGAATTTAACATTATTTGATGGTACAAGTGCTTCTACATTGATGTTGATAAAAGCATTACTCTTCCATCTCTTAGTATACATATGCTACAGCAGACATCGCTAAATATAAAAAAAAATATTATAAACATTTGGGCTCATTTCTGGTTGTAATTTATGATTCCTAAAATAACAAAACAAATAATAGTAATATAAACAGTGTCAAAACAATTAAAGTTTTTGACAGGCAAGGAGTGGGAACCTACCCTTATATTTGTGTCTAAAGTGTAGAGCGCGAATAATTCAAATGAATTTCCTCTCCTAGCCATTAATTAGTTAACAATTAAGGAGGGATCCCGTTGGATATTCTTAATCCTATCAGGGAGTGCTTCCCCGCCCTCGTTGGACCTTTACATCTGGAACAAACGCCGCTCCCAATACCAAAAAAGAAACTTCTAGATAATCAAGCAGGGCATACTGTGAGAGAAAAATCAGTGCCGTACCAAAACGTGCACATTCAAAGTATTGAACTAGATAGCCTTAATGACAGGGAAGGCAAAAAAGTAATTCTCAGAATTGATTTTATTCTGAAATGAACTTTTTTCTATTTGAAATTGACAGATGTTATGACGGGCATTTTGACCTGATTGATCTTTTTGATGTGAGCTATGTGTCTGTTTTGATGTTTATTGAAGTAGTGGTTATTTAGTTATAAGTACAAAGTACATTTGTTTAGTTATTCTACATATTAAGAGCGGAAACTATCATCACCAAGTTCATAAGTAATTTTCACTGTAAAATTGTAAACTGATAGCCCAAGAACAGGGTTTCCTAGTTGGGCAGCAGTAATCTACTTGTTGGTGTCATTTTTAAATATGGTGTGATAAAAAATATTTAAATAAAAAAATGCTTCTCAGATAAATAACAAGAACTCAATCAAATGTGGCCATTTTTTGAGATTTAGGAACGATTCCAAGACGCCCAAGCAGAAACCAAACGGCTTACCAACTCTGTCATGACATCATACAAAATACACATCAAAATATACAAAATTTAGTTACGTGAACAGAAACAAACCAAATTCCATAGTAGTGGAGAATAAATAAATATGAACCACACTGTTTATAAAGGGTGTCTCAATAAGAGTGCACTATTTAATTTCAAAGTAAAAACATGTATTCATTGAGTAAGTTGTGATATTGTAAAGTAGACATGTTCCGATTAACTATGGAATAAAATATCCAGCAAATGGCCCCCCGCAGCTGATGACAGGCATTATTCTTTTCGTGAAATTTTCTATGACTTTTTGATAAAGATTAGGCTGTATCTCACCGATGACGCGTTGAATCCTTGAGCTCAGAAATTGTTTTTGGTTTATTTGCCTATACACAGGATTTAACAAAACCCCAAAGAAAGAAATCACACGGGGTTAAATCGGGTGATCTATGTGGCTAGTGACATCAGAATTTCGTGAGACGATTTGGTCTGGTAATCGTTGCTGCAATAAATCTATTGTTTCATGTGCGATGTGGCAGGTGGCACCGTCCTGCTGAAACCACATGTCGTCCAAATTCATGCTGTCCAGTTGATACCACAAGAACACCGTTATCAGGTTCCTGTAACGAAAGCCGTTTACAGTCACTGCAATTCCAGTCTCATTATCAAACATGTAAGACCCATTCACGCCGCCTGACCAAAATCCGCACCAGACCGTTACTCGTTGTGGATGCATGTTTCTCCTGGATCGCGTGAGGATTATCTGAGCTCCAAATTTGACAGTTTTGTTTATTCACGAAGTCATTCTGATGGAAATGCGCTTCATCAATGAAGATAATTTTTGTCGAAAAATAGCTCCATTTTTGTAATGTGTTTTCACAATTTTCATGTATTTTTCTTTTGTGTGACCCTTCATTTTTAATAATCGGAACAATCATAGATGACAGCTGTCAACTTTCAGAGTTGCCAACTGTACGAAAAAAAAATGACACAATATTTAAAAAGTGCACTCTTATTGAAACACCCTTTATATTATTTTTATTTATTTAACTACACACATATTCACAAAAAAGATACACAATGATAAAAAACGCCCTTTACAAGAGTGCAAGCACTCGTGTGTAAAAGAGACAATTAAAACAAAAAAAAAAACAAAATTTATATTTACAGAATTATTGCTATACAAAATGAAGTGAATATAATTTTCAAAATCAGTCAATATTTAATAAGTATATTTTATTTTTCTTTTGAAATTGTTAAATTCAGATGCCAGTCTTAGATCTGTTTCGAGGCGGTTACGAGTTATTATTTTCTATTTGTTTTAAATTCTTTCATGGGGCGTAAAAAAATGATCAAAGCGCAAATAATTAAACGGGTGGCAATACCCGAAAGCCAACCCTGGATGAAATTCAATACGCATTAGGGTGGGAAGAATAATGATGCTTGCTGAAAAGTTAAGGGTGTTGTAATTAAGGATGTCATCAAAATATGCTGAATTTATCAAAAGGGGGTAAATATTCTTTGTATACATTACATAGGGTGTCTACTCCTATTAAATATACCTGCGGTATCGGTAAGGGCAATTAAAGTAAAAAGAAACTTTTGCAACGATCGCGCTTTAATAAATTCATGTCATTTAGTAAAAAAAAAAGTCGTGACTATTATTTGAAATTAATGATTTTTTTTCTTCTTTTTCTCTTCCTCATCCTTCTTCCGTGTTTGTTTTGGGGTCGGCTCTTCTATAATTTGCATTTATCTACTTGTGCCTTTCTCAATTTCTCCATGTCACTCCATCGAGTGAGTCTGGGTCGGCCTCTACAACTACTGCTTTCTTGTTTTCCTAGTGCAGCATGCGCTGCATTATCTTCATGTCTCATCACATGACCATCCCATCTCCGTTGTTTCCTTATCTTTTCCGTCACTGGGATGATAATAATCATATTATATCTTAAACTTGATTCAGCGTTTAGATTGTTGAACTCCATTATTTTAAATTTAAAATCAAATTAGATGAATAATCAATAATTTCCTAATAAGTTATAACATACTTTTATTCTTCTTCTTCTTCGTTTAGAATACGTAGTTGGTCTGTTCTTCAGAAAATATGCCTCCTGATATAACGAAGTCCAGCTATCATTCCATCTCTTGGGTGGCCTTCCGGGTAGGCGGCGGCCAGAAGTAATTTCATTGGCCGCTATATATGCAAGTCTATCACTGTCCATCCTGGCTTCGTGGTCCCTCCAATGCCTTCTTCTGGATCTACTCCACCGAACGATGTCCTCTACTCCACATGTTTTCCTTATTTGAACACGATCTCGGAGAGTTTAACCAGTGATTGACCTTAGAACCTTCATCTCCGTTGTCCTTAAGACACACTTTATACTTTTATTAATCCTAAGATTTTCAATTCCTCTCAATAGAAAGATCTTTTCGCCTTGTAAGGGGGCCCTTTCAAACTATAATATAAAAAATATATTAAAACTTAATGTATAACAGTAATTCTAAAATGATAATAGATATTTTTGGTATTTTCCAAATTAAAACAAGTGTCTTGTACAAAGGGTTATTTTTTTATTTTGCCTACCCAAAATAAAGGAAATAAACGATAAGTCACAGCTTAAGTTAACCGTGTTCATTAAACCTTATCAAAATATTATAGTATGTATCTCAAACAGAGAAATTAGAGAACATTTGTACTGAATATCAAATAAATAAATCAACCAACATATCAAAAGACCCTCGTGTAACATATACACGGCGCGAAGATGACAGAGGAAAAGGAAATGCCTTTGGTGAACGGTTTAAATTATGATGACGATTAATGGTCTCAGTTGACGGCTTCCGCTCCACGACTGCGGCGGCGGATGGTTCGGATTCCTACAGTATGCTCTGGTCTCGGTGGTTTTCGCTAATTTATGGCGGGACCCGCAGGCACCGCACACTCTGTGAATTATTGAATGCCATGGCGGCCATTTTATTTACACGCGGCCGGTGTTGCCAAGAACGAAAATAAACAAACACGTAAAAATAAAAATAATAAAGTAGGTAGGTAGTTAATGTAAACAAAATAAAAATTATTGTTAAATTAATGTAAAAGAATGGTAGATGATATTTAAATTCCTCAGCCATCTCTACACTACTTAAGTTATTTGAATCCAATTTTTCCCCGCGATTGGGATTTTGGCGTCGTCTGCCCATCTTTGTGAGCTACCGACACATTTTCATATTCCAAGGCCACAAGGTCAGGATTTTGGGAAAAGAAAAGCAGAACAAAATATAGATAGAATGCAAAATTTCGTTACAGATTCTTAAAAAATAAGAATTCAAAACGTATATACGGAAGATGATTTATTTATACTTTTTTCGCTACTAGCACCACCAACCAATCTGCAAATGGGGACTGTAAACGGCCGATTCACAGAACGCTAAGTGAGCGACAAATGTGTAGCATGAAAAGTAGTTCATGGTGCCCTCTAGATTGGTTATCTCGGCACAATAGTGCAAAAAGTACAATCGAAAATGTGGACTGTCATTGACTTCAGATCTTTTTAAATAAAAAGCATTAAAGGTCTGACTAAGACATCTGTAAAATAATAACTTAATGGGAATCAGTCAATAGAAAGGCACAGTAACTATGACAGAACTTCTTAAATGCATTAAAATTATTCTTCAAGATCACGAAAGCCGCATGACATTTATTTTATTATTTTAAATTGTATTTTCATTAATTTAAAGTTTTTATTGTTATGGTGTATTTTGGTTTATTCTTATGAAAAACGTGTCGTAGGGCCAGGGTGATGATAATAATGATGTAAAAACATAAAGCCACGCATTTCGCGATTAATTTAAATTTATATCAAAAAACCATGTCACATTCGAATAAATCTCAGCAAATCTTGAGACCAATGCCACAAACGACTTTATTTCATATAACAAAAGCAATAAGTTCTCTTCTGTGAGTTATGATATCGATTATATTAGAATAATGGAGGAGGCATCAGACAAACATAAATCTCTAGATAAATTATTCGGCGAAATAATAAAAGTTTCGCAAACGGAATATTTTTTTTATATTTCTTTATGATAAAAACAGAAAGCCGAATATAGATCACCATAAAATTTCCAACACAGAACTTGTGGTTGTTCAATTGTTGGGCTAACCCATTTGTCGTACAATAGATAACGCTCCGAGAAGAACTTAACACAACTGGATATTTCGAATCCCGTCGAACTGTACGGCAAGCCGAGAAAATTCCATTTACGACGTCAATAAAACGAGAAACGAGAAATAGAAAACAACACACAGGTGGAAGTATAACCTTTTATTTAGAGTGAAATCGTACAAAAAAATCGTAAACGAGAAAGGCATTCAAACGACCGGAATAATATTGATCAATAAACTGGGAAAATGTATGAAACGGTGCAAGAACTTGTATTAGCGAAAAATGCTCAAAAAAACGTAATGTGTGGTTATCAGTTTTCTTTGCCTATTCATCAAGGAACATGGTAAAGGGATGACTATTTATGCTGAATTTCTTTTTATAGTTACGGAAAAGCTACTCATAGAATCTTGAGTTCCAGCTGTTCCTTGAAAAGAATCGTCCATTCTTTCGACATGATCTACCAAAAATGTGCTCCTCGTTCTGCCCTATTTTAAGATATCGTCGGTATTCAAGGTCCGTCTGATATCTTCGATACAGACTATCACCGTTCAACTTAATCATTAAACTCAACGGAGTCTTCCAAATCGGTGAAACTTCCCATTTCAGATTATAATTTACTTAATTTTTCCACGTCATGCTTTTTCTTGGTTTGTTTAAATTATAGAAATATTATAAATAAAAGCCCCACGTTGGGCGCCAAATTTAAAAATGATTATTATATTTTAAAGATAACTACCCAAAATTTTAAATATATACACACTGTTGACATAAAAAAATCAACGATTTTAATGTTTAAACGGAAATTTAAATCGATTTATCTAGGAAACAAAACAACTAAGAACTAAGTACCTACCTACACAGAAAATTCTAAATACAAATATATTCAAAAGTTATAGAAATAATAACAACTTTCCAAAGTGGATAAAAATAAAAATTCCAACTTATTATTTACAAAAATGTAGTGCCTAGTAACCTAACAAGAGGATGAAATTCCAAGAAAAATAATATAATATTGAAAAAGTTTTATTGACTTTTGAAATGGGTTACTTCTCTGAATTCCGACAACGGGCGAAACTGAAAGAATGTAAATATAAAATTTTAGTTTATTTAAAAAAAATAATCTGGATTACAAAACAGAGAATATAAAATATATTCACTATCTTCAATAGATTCGATATTTTTGGAGTAAATTAAACAATTGTCTGAATTGGAAAATAACACAATGCTTGTACAAACAAAAGTAAATATTTGTAATCATGAAGCAAATTTAAAGTAACAAATAAAAACCTATAGAAGTAATCAATACAATGGAAATATGTACAATATAAAAATCTTAATCACAGCAAACAACAAGTGTAACAGACAATTGCTATGTAGATGGTAAAACCAATATGGCTAAATTAATGGTTGGAGTTGTAAAATTTAGCTTAATAACACTAGTTCTGAATCGTTTTGAAAGAGGCTGATAATATTACCCATATGCGAAACGGACGGAGGTGGCAGCAGCGAAACAACTTGTTACAATATTGAATAAAAAGAGTGGGTTTTGAAGAGAATCAGACAGTTTCGAATTCCTCTCAGTTAATTACTGGGGATTTGACGAAACTTTTCAATTAGGCTGGAGAGAAACTCGGCAATATCGACAGGCTGGCTATAAAGTACTCCGGAGAAAGTGTTGACAGAGTGTACTTACCGAGACTAACTAACGCTTCGTTAACATTCAGAGAATGGAAAATCAATATTGACGCCATATTCATTTGCAGAAAGGGATATTGGATTTCGGCAATGAAATTTGTTTATCTTTTTCTTACGCTGCCAAAATTTACTTTTATCGCAACAGTATCTAACAGAATAAAATATTTAATCAAGCGTTTCTGTTTTCCGCCACAATATTGATACATTTTTTTAAATTAAATTAGTTTTTCGACGGAGTCTTGGTGAATCTCCATGATAGTGTTGAATAAAACCAACTCTATAGTTCAGCTTTCACTGTTTATTTTTATGGTTCTAACCAGTATCGGACAACCGAAAACCATCGTCAAATATTACTAATATTTAAACAGTTTTATTTGTGGATCACTTGAGGTATAGTAAATTAATCATCCGCTCTGAAAAAGAAACAGTCGCAACGTAATCACCATCAGAAACTGAAACTAGATATCTTAAAAATTTTAATAAACATTAAAAATAAAAAACGTTTTTATCTTAATTCCACTGTTTATTAAGACTACAACCGGTTTCGTTCTAAACGCATTTTCAAGTATTAACAGCGCCAATAATAAATAAACAATGGATATTAAACACATCTGTTTTTTTTATTATTTAATTCAAAACACTGTGTTTTGATTCTACAATGTTCTTCATTCTATGTGAATTTCATTATATTACTGCAATAACCTCTATGTGTACATGTGAATGAAGCAAAAAATATAAGTCATACATACACACCATTACGTCATGTGCCTTACGAGGTAAGCAGGGAGAACCGAGCGCATACTCCTCTAGTTTTGAACACATTCCTAGCTTCCTCTACATTCATGAATCGTCTCATACATGGTCGTCGATTTTTCAAGCTTCTCATGTTTCCTTCTTTCAAAATATCATTCACATCATCATGCCATCCCTTTCTGGGGCGGCCCCTGCTATTCACTCCATCACTTCCACCCATGAATATTTTTTGGTCAGTCGTTCACTATTCATTATTTCAATAAGTCCAAACCAGTTTTTTTTGAGGCAGTTTTTTCCTCATGATTAGTTCTCTTTGGCACATTAAGTGCAGTGTCTGCAAAGTTTTAGAGTTCTTCGGACTCTTCGTATGTTCTTTATGTGTTCTTTCAGAGTTTTACAAGGGGCCGTTATTAATCCCCATAAGCAGAACTGGTGGTGGGGGGAAACATGCCCAAACCACCTCAAGGCAATCACTTTCATTTTACTTATAATATTCTTCTTTTTCTTGCATTATCTCCTTATGTCCTCATTTTTTATTCTATCATATATCGTTCAATTACATACTCTTCTTATTAATCTCATTTCTGCAGCATTTATTCTACTTTCATGCTAAAATTTAAGTCAAGATAAAAGAAACGCCCAATTTGTGTGCATCTAAACGTAACATCATAGCAACGAGATGATTGATATAAATTTATTTAACTTAAACACAAACTTTCTTCGAGAAGATCTTCACCTACTTATGTCAGTAGACATGTCTTGTATAAATGTAATTCGAATGATACGATGAAAACAGATAAAACATAAAATTCCCGAGTATTTTTATGTGAGAAATTCTCGGCACCTTTTCAAATCATCCCAAAATAACATCCGGTAGAAATTGTAGGGGAAAACGCATAAACAGTTTAAAATTTAATTTATGCATCATGAAAAGGGTTAATAATAAAGCCAAGGTAAATTTTATGAAATTTTTGATACTAATTACATTTATTTCAATTAAACGAGATTAAAATGAACGTCGATTCCCGTGACACTCGAGTATTTAACAATGAAAATACGTCGTGCTCATAATTCAAAATTATATTTATAATACATTTTATTTCGTACTTAATATCACTTAAACATAATCTTTCATAAAAAAACCGACATCAAAATAAATATTTATTTATTAAGAGAAAAAAAACATCTCACGTACACATTTTTGTTTTATAAATAATAATGTGGAGAATGTACAATTAGAACAAGTGGATGAATATTTATTTATTAAGAGAAAAACTACATCTCACGTACACATTTTTGTTTTATAAATAATTATATGGAGAATGTACAATTAGAACAAGTGGATGAATATTTATACTTAGGAAGCATGTTTCAGCGTGATAGAAGATTGGAAAAAGATATTGAAAGGAGAGTAACTGCAGGTAATATGTAGAGTGAATGGTGCATTAAGAACGGTAATGGCTAACCCAATTATTTCGAGGCAAGCAAAGCTCGCGGTACACAATGGTATCGTCGCACCGACTCTAATGTATGCTAGTGAGACATGGACATGACAGAAGACGCATGAAAGTAGAATTAACGCGGTTGAAATGAGGTCACTAAGACGAATGTGTGGTAAAACGATGTATGATAAAATAAGAAATGAGGATATTAGACGAGAATGTATGATTGAAAGAAATATCGTAAGTAAGATGAAAATAAATGCCCTTGGGTGGTTCGGCCACATAGAAAGAATGAGTGATGACCGTCTGACAAAAAAAGTATACAAGGCTGATAAAAGAGGAACGAAAAGTAGAGGTCGGCCAAGAAAAAGTTGGCACGATCACATAAATGGGATTTTGAAAGATGGTGATGTTAGAAGTAAGAATAATAGAAGAGCGTGTATGAGACGATGTATGGACGTGAATGAAGCGAGGAATGTGTGTCAAGAGAGAGGAGTCAGGCGTTCGGTTCTCTCTGCCTACCCGAAATAGGGAAATGGCGTGATGGTATGGTAAATAATAAAGTTGATATATATGTGCAATCACAATATTTCCCATAGAGAAGTTACATAGAATACATAGACGTGCTTAGAGATTCAGGTAGAGATAAAAGGGTGACAGGAAAATTATTCGAAAAACAATTATTCGAATGCTCAATTTTACGAAAATCAATTTTACGAATGGCAATTATTCGAATCACATTTTTTCGAAAAACAATTTTCCGAACACACAATTATCAGAATTTACAATTGTTCGAATTTTTATGACGTAATGTTGGTAATATTGTGAGAGGAATAAACCATAGATTTTTATTATAATATAGGTACTAGATGTAGTAGTTAGCAAATTTTGTATGAATCGAAAACAAATGACTCACTTTTTGCACGGAGTACTACATCTACATAGTTTATTATGTTTAATAACAATCTATGGAATAAACAACATGGCGACGCACCGCGCTGTCAGATATCCTAGGATGTACACCTATTTTTTGAAACCTAAACCTACAAAACTTTGGTAAAAATAGGTTGGTTAGGTTTGTTTGTAGTTATAATTGCGACTGGCGTGAGCCAGTTGCATTATATATTTAAAAAAGTAACTATAATATTAAAATAAAATTACTAAACTGGTGTGAATACTAGATAAACATAAACTGGTGTACAAACTAGGCTATCCCGCACTGTCAAACATCAGTTATTAAAAATGTGCAAGCATACGTACCCAACAATAATACAACAAGTAATAATAGTCTTCATCGAATATATTTTACTGGCAACAAATATATCAAGGGAGGCAACATAATGACACAAAAATATATTAATTCGGTTAATTGTCATTCTGATAACTGATTTTCGAAAAATTGTTATTCGTACAATTGCGCATTCGAACAATTGTGTTTCGAAGAATTTTCATGTAATCAGATAAAAGTAGGTAACAAAAAAATCTATAAATATTGAAAAAAACAAATGAAGTATTTAGTATAATTTGGAATACATAAGAATGTTTTTTCTTTTTTTTTTTTAAATATCATTCATATAACATCACTTCCTTGACAATGCATTCCAGCCATACCCAGGTGCCAGCACGCCGGTGGCACTCTATTGGTAGCACTGGTTTTACTTTACGCTCACATCTCCAAAGGTGGCGCTATTTTTTTTATTTTTATGTTGGTATTTTTGAAAATGCAAGGTAAAATTTTCAAACCTTCAGCATACTTCAGTTGTGTTTTGTTGTTTGTTGTGACGCGAAACATTTTGATCCTTTAAAATCTTGAAGTAAAACAAATAATAAATATAACACGTGTGATTTTGTTAAATTATTGTTGTTTTCGGTGTTAATCTACATACATACCATCACGCCATGTGATGGTGATGGTGTTAATCTATTGCCAACTTTTTGTATTTTTCGATTTTCTTCGCAAGATGGCTGACAAGTTTTGTTGTGTTTTGAATAAATTGTCAAATGAAATACGGCGAAGTGAAATAAAATAAAATCTTTCATATGTGTTTTTTTTTAATAAATAATGATTGATAAATGGTATTTTTTTATTTAAGTTATCCTTGAATCCATTCCTCAAAGCTGGAAACATTTTAAAATGGAAATTTAAATTTGCCGTGGACCGGTCGCGTATTCATTGCCCCTATAGCGGAGATGTGCAAAACCTTGTGGATTATCCGGTTACAGCTTCTATGTATTGAGTGACACATCTGAAGTATACTGAAAGTTTACTTCTATATTATCTGTGGGTGCCAGGTCCTAAGAGGTTATATCGGTGATCTTTCTGTCAAATAGAAAAATATGTGGCATTCGGTTCTCTATGCCTACCCCCGTGGTGGACTTGAATAAAAAATCTGGGGGCCAAGTCTTGTCGACAGGCGGAATCAAAACCAACCATGAGAGCAAGTCAGGGAGGTGAGTCTGGTCAACCCGCGAAATCAAAACCCTCACAATTACCCATATCATGGATATAATTATTAAATAATAATAATAATGAACACTTCCTTACACACTGCGCAAGTGGCGAGTTTATTGCCGTATGGCAATTTCTTCCAACTACCCAATGTTTCCAGCCCAGAGAAGCAATATTTGCGTGAGAAATAAATTTAAATGAATTTCTCCTCTGCTGGGAATCGAATCCAGAACGCCCGCACACAAACCAAACGGCTTACTAACTGTGCCACGGCGGTCGATATATGGAGTTCTTTAATATCTGAAGATGTTATAGAACTCCGTACATGATAATTATATCCACGATATGGGTAATTACGAGGGTTTTGATTTCGCCGATTGACCATACTTGCCCCCCCCATATTTAGCCATACCGGTCATCAACTGGTTTATGTAATCACTTTATGCATTGCGCAACGTTCACCAATTATGCCTTCTTATTGAGTTCCCTTATCAACGCAATTTTGAAGGTTCTATATATTTTAATAATGAGAAACTGATCGTTTTGAAAATAGCTGATTTTATCATCGCCATCTATGAAGTAACGATGAAAACTTTTTGTAACGTCATCTATTGAAAAATGTTTTTTTTTATGTAAACAATGAAAGCAACAGACCAACTTTAAAAAATATTCGATTTATGAAAATATTTTTTAATCATATTATTATTATTATTATTATTTATTTAAGGCTGATGTGCCTATATTCACTGTCAAATTTTATTATTTGTTTGTAACTATTTTGCTGTGTCTTAAAAAAGTCCAGTCTATTCTAAAAAACATTAACATTTTCAGCATCAAAAACATGTTGGGGCAGTTTATTCCAAGTATTCACCACTCTATTTGAAAGATATCCTGATTTAAACAATAACCTTATCAAGCTGACAGAATTTTATTTTAATTTTTTTTATACTCATAATTTTATGTAATTACGAAGTTCCATCATGAAGTGACAGTGGCAAATATTGAAAAAAAAAAATCTAATTCAAAGTCAATATGAAAGTAACACTTTTCATGTCTCCTTCACGTTCGAGTGATTCTGAGAGGTTAATCCGTATTGATATTAAATTTCCACAAAAATGTCGATTCCTTGACATCTCGTAAATTAAAAAAAAGAAGAATAAAGATGGATCTGAACGAAATAATGTCTTTGAAGATCCGAGGCTAATGTATGTATTCGTTATTTCCAGCCTCATAATATAAGCCTATATTACAACATATTCAAAGAAAATGATATTCAAACAAGAAATGTCTTTATGTTATTTACCTACATCATATATTTCATTTTCCGTATTCCTATTATATGTACAGTACATATACAAGAATCGTAAAATATACAGATTTATGCAATACACGCAGTTTATATTATTTGAATATTTTGTGAATCAGTTTGTGGTAATGTGTTATTAATTTTGTATTTTTTTGTGTGTTGTGGTTTTCATGTTTTTTTTTGCTTGATTTGAAATTTATATTTTTATATTCTTTTTGCAATGTTTTCGGTTTTGAAATGTGTACCTATTAATTTATAATTAAGTTTAATGTTGTTTCGTTTACAGAGTGGAAGTTCATAATGAAATTATTACGAATATAAACCATAGTTTTAATCCACAAATTGAGTTAAAATTAGCCTGAGCGCTTTCGATGGTTACACCATCATCCACGGAGGCGAGTTTGGATAGTCGCCTCCGAGGATGATGGTGTAACCATCGAAAGCGCTCAGGCTAATTTTAACTCAATTTGTGGATTAAAACTATGGTTTATATTCGTAATAATTTAATTTATAATTGTTAATAAATTTGTACGATTAATTTTGGATGGTTATTTTTATATTTTTTTTCTGGTAGGTACGCATTTCTGTTATAAATAATTGACATTGTTATTTTAATAACTGTAATATTGCAATTTTCTTAAAAATATCGTGAAATCTTCGTACTTTAAATTCCTCAAAATTTTAATAGGTTGGGTAATATGTTGGTCTTTTCATGGATTAACTTGTGAAATGGTAGAAAGACCGTTCCTATGTTTGGCTCAATAAGTAGCAGCCCCCCTAGAATATGTAGGAATAAGAGTTAAAAAATTAATCTATAGGAGTTTTTTTGTATTAGGCAATTCAACTTGCAAAAGAGTGCTTTGTGCCAATCTATAGGAGTTAGTCACATATAAATAGAAAAGTCAATTATAATAAAAAAGGGTAGGTATATGGAAAATAGATAAAAATAGATTCCAATAAATCAGATTTATTCAAAATCAGGTTGGGACTTGCGTCACGGGTCCTTACTAACGTGGGCCCATGAAAAGAAGAGAAAGAATAGCAAGAGCGTTTAACGAATATCTCTATTCTAAAAGATCAAAAGAACGATGTGAGTTATGACAGGTAAAAAAAGGAGTGAATGAAAGTGCCATATTGATTGATATATATATATATATATATATATATATATATATATATATATATATATATATATATATATATATATATATATATATATATATATATATATATATATATATATATATATATATATATATATATATATATATATATATATATATATATATATATATATATATATATATATATATATATATATATATATATATATATATATATATATATATATATATATATATATATATATATATATATATATATATATATATATATATGTTATAATATTTTTATCTCGGTTTTCCCGTGTCAGTAGGTCTTGACTAAGACCATTTGTCTTCCGACGTTTCGCCTGAATATCACCAGGCATTTTCAAGGACTTAACGAAAAGCACGCGCGCGACACACGTCTACTCACACTGAAAGCTCACCGTCAAGTGACTCGTAGCGTACAAGATGGCCGCTTATGTCAAATATTGTTAGCGCGACGTGATTGGCTCCTTGTGACACGCCCACCTGCTGTCGTGTTCGTTGGTAATAATATTTTATCATTATTTTTGTGTTGTGATTTATTGTTAATTTTAGTTGTGACATTAATATTATTATTGTTGTGTTTTGGGGTTATTTTCGCTATGGTATTATTAATATTATTATTGTATTGTTTGTCATATAAAATGTTCTTCCAGGTACTAGACAAACAATACAATAATAATATTAATAATACCATAGCGAAAATAACCCCAAAACACAACAATAATAATATTAATGTCACAACTAAAATTAACAATAAATCACAACACAAAAATAATGATAAAATATTATTACCAACGAACACGACAGCAGGTGGGCGTGTCACAAGGAGCCAATCACGTCGCGCTAACAATATTTGACATAAGCGGCCATCTTGTACGCTACGAGTCACTTGACGGTGAGCTTTCAGTGTGAGTAGACGTGTGTCGCGCGCGTGCTTTTCGTTAAGTCCTTGAAAATGCCTGGTGATATTCAGGCGAAACGTCGGAAGACAAATGGTCTTAGTCAAGACCTACTGACACGGGAAAACCGAGATAAAAATATTATAACATATATATATATATATATATATATATATATATATATATATATATATATATATATATATATATATATATATATATATATATATATATATATATATATATATATATATATATATATATATATATATATATATATATATATATATATATATATATATATATAAAATGTTGCGACCAGGAGCGCAGAAACCCACAGGAGATATACGACCGTGTAATGTAAAACGAATTATAGAACACTTGAACATGAAAGGATTGAAAAATCAATATTTGAGCTCTTATCTCTTCCGCGACTCCTGTCAACGGACTGAATGCGACAAGTTGTCTCACACACACACGCGGTTTTGTCGTGTTATTTACATAGTTAGGGACAATATTATACTATAGAGAGAACTGAATACATGTTTCAGTATTAACTTTGTGATATTAAATATTGTGGAAATATATATGTATTTTTTTTATTATTTGAGTCACAGAGAAATTGACATTAAATAATACAAAATATGTAAGTACAAAAGAACATGTAAGGTCAACTCTCCAATTACGAGTGCCTGCAGCATGTTATAATATAAAAATACCTATAATAAGGTGGTAGGAGGAGAAAAAGGGTAAAAATTCAAGGACCATATTTGATTCTACTATTACTCTTGTGAATATATTATAATAAATTGTTTAAATTTTGCATACTTTAAATTAAAGTTGCCCAAATCAGTCAAAAGTCTATTGTAGTTATCACAAAATGTCTGCGTTTGAGATGTGGCGCTACAGACGCATGGCTAAAGTTCACTGGTCAGAACATATCAGCAACGACGAGGTACCAAGAAGGGTTGGAGAGACAAGGCAAATTATGAAAATAATTGCCCAACAGAGAACAACTTGGATATGCCACAACATCCGGCACCCAGGCCTGCATTTTACCATCGTCGAAGGAATAATTGATGGGAGTAACTGTAGAGGTCGCCCCAGAAACAACTATATAGACCAGATAATCGGTGACGTGCGCTGTAGCAGATACAAAGAGATGAAGAGACTGGCGGACGGTAGAGTTAAGTGGAAGGATCGAGTGTTTGGTGCAGACCAATCCTAGGATTGTGACCCAGAAGAAGAAGACAGATTATTTCATTATTGCCAAGGGTTGTATGAAATGGTGAAATTGAAAATATGTTATGTTGTCACCGGATTACAAACCCAGCGCGCTAATAGCTCTGCCACCACCCATCAAAAACATCTTGATTTTCTTTTGGCAATTGCACCGACCGACGAAGAAACACACAAATACACGAAAGTGATAAGCGACAATACATCATGTACAATTTACTGACCAATCCACATAGATATAAAACCGTTTTGAAAATGATATATTATTGAAGCGTCGAAGACTCTATGGGTTTTCGTAGCACAGTAGATAGTCAATACAGATCGTGACAAGAATAAGGAATGTGGATCTTTCCAACAAAATAACACAGTACAATATGGGATTACACGAAGGCAGTAGGTATCAAAGTCAAGGTATGGATTTAAAAAGGTAAGATACAATAAAGTATTACGACATATTTTTATCTAAGAGCAACGCCTATCTGCTTCATACGCTTGTGTGTTTATACTTTTTAAACAAATGATAAAAATGGCATATCTGTTAAAGATAACACATTTACAGCTGCAGTTTAACTATTTCTAAAAGTTTTAAAGATCAGGCTTTCTTTAGTATAAATTTCTTTACAAGTTTCATGTATAGAATGTATGTATATACATCATGATGTTTTTGTGTAAGTTTATAATATGGCAAACTATAAAATTGTGTGTCCTCTGTACAGCCCAATTACATATAGATAACATACAAAACAAAATAGATTCTAATATAAGCTTTACAAACCAAATAAACACAGTTTCATCCTCTGCTTTCTTTGAATTAAGACGTTTAAAGTCAATCCGAAGGAGTATCCCATCTGAAGCCATGAAATCTTTGGTAAGCGCCTTTGTTGTCTCCCGTTTGGATTACTGCAACGGTATATATGCGAATCTACCAAAAAAAGAAATTAATAAAATTCAGTCAGTTTTCAATGCTGCAGCCAGGCTCATCACCAGGTTTTCTCACATCTCTCACCATCTCCGCAATCTCCATTGGCTTAAAGTTCCTGAAAGGATTGAATATAAACTCTGTCTCACGATCTTAAAAGCACTTCACGGTATGGCTCCTACTTACCTCTCCGAACTTTGCATTCCTCTTTCAATTAACGACAGACAATCATCACTTCGTTCTGCATCTTCATCCATGGTTGGAAAATTATTTGAATTTCTCCCAAGAGATCTTCAACGTCGGGGAATCCGACAGGACACATGAAGAAGAAAGACGGTTAATTCGTTCTTAGCGATCCTTTGTTCCAAAATAATCTTTATCTTCTTATGGACTGTTGATGCATCAGGGATCATAAACTTAAAAGAAGAAAAAGTGCACAGTTACTTAAGTGTGTAACGGAAAGTACAGAATTGACCACAAAACACTAAAAAAAGTAAATTAACTTCAGACACTCCGCACGAAATTCACTGATATTTTACGATAAAAGAAAGTATACAACGTAGCTGTGTACTAAAAAGTTATTCCCATGTCGAATGCAAACGAGTTATCAAAAATATCTATCTAAATTAGCAAATTCACACATGTTACAGTTGCAAAAAATAACATAAATATATGAGAAAATATTGTATTTTCACTCATTCCCAGAACAAAACGTTCCTTTAATCAGCGCAGAGTTTCACAGCAAATGGAAATTGCATCGTAAAATATAAAAAATGCTGTAGAAGTAAAATGATGTTATTCACTGCACTGGTAACTGCAAATGAGAAACTACAACTACAATATTTTGATTAAAAATGAAATTAAAGCATTGTCTGAAAACTGCATTTACCAGCTTGTACAGAGACTAACATATTATGACTCACTGAAAAACATATCTTTGAGGAATTTCTGTGTATTTTATTACGATCTGTTTCTCATTATTAAAATATATAGAACTTTCAAAATTTCTATTAAGATGTTGAAAATTTGTCAAACATATATTTTTTTTTTCCTTTGTAATCTGCAAATTATTTAAAAACAAATGTGTCCATTCTGGATGAGTTTAATCACAAGGATCGTCTGACGACAGCGAATAAGGTTCTAGAACGAACGCGTGTCAAGAATAACACAACCGTCGAAGTGAACAGAGATAATGTTGCTAGGAAAAATAAAACCCTAGGAAAACAGACCTCCGGGACATCCTCCCAAGAGATGGAAGGACAATTGGCAGTCCACTTTATAGGGGGGACTTTAACAGGCCAACAGGTCTAAAAAAAGATTAAGAAGTCTGTCAATAATATGCTTATTTTATTTTGTAAACAACAGTCTTAATTACAATTAATAGAAAAATATTCAGTTCTCCATTTAAGGACCAATTAAGTTAAAAGAAATAATCACACCTATATAAATTCTAATGCCAGAATTATAGGAAAAGGTATATTAAGGATGTTAGTAATTGGATGAAGAGAAACAGGAGAGCTTGCGAAAACACTATTCATCAAAAGCCGCAGAGGCATTCAAGGATTTTATTAATGATGATTCAAATTTAGTAATGGACATATTATGACTATAGACGTATTCATTTATTCTTTGGAAACATTGCCAGGAGAGAACCACAGCAGGTTAAGATCAGGTTCAGGCTTAACAAATCCTTGAGGTTAAAATTAATCAATTAATAATCTTAATTTATACAAAAATTAATAATACATACTAAACTTTGATCTTAAAGTACATAAAGATTAAAATTACATTATGATCGAATGTTGATTTATACATTTTTAAGATTAATACAAGGTAAGAAAGTATTAAGAATGCATCATGGGTAGCCCCCCAGGGGGGCAAGTCTAGTCAATCGTCGAAATCAAAACCATCCATGTTTACCCATATCATGGATATAATTATCCTATGGAGTTCTATAACATCTTAAGATATTATAGAACTCCATATAATAATTATATCCATGATATGGGTAAACATGGGGGGTTTTGATTTCGACGATTGACCAGACTTGCCCCCCAGGGCTGCGTTCACAATGAACGCCGAGTGCACTTAGTGACACTCTAAGCCGTTCATTAATGTACGAGAGCAGACGCTCGAAACACGCTCTGTGGCATTCAGATTAAACATTGAGTGTACGCACCAAAAGCTCTATAAAATTGTCAGGGGGGCAAGTCTGGTTCGACCGGCGAAATCAAAACCCTAGTGATTACCCATATCATAGATATAATTATCGTATAGAGTTCTATGACATCTAAAGATATTATAGAACTCCATATAATAATTATATCCATGACATGGGTAATCGTGAGGGTTTTGATTTCGCCGATTGAACCAGACTTGCCCCCCAGGTGAAAAACGATCTGACAGCTATAGTATCATCTGTTGATGTCAACATATCTGTTGATTTCTATTTTATCTGTGGAATGATGACTTCAATTTCTTTATGTGGTCAGTTGACATCAGTTGACAATATGCATTCACAAAGTGGTTTATTTATAAAAATATCATTCAAAAATTTTCAATAAAAGGTCAGAGATCATTATTTACTCCACTGTCTTTCAATGAAATTATAACCTAAAAAGAGACATGTATGATAAATGACATTTGACATTCAAAAAGCCCGATGCAGCGTTCAGATTGAAACGCCGCTCGAAATCGTTCAGTAAGATTGGTGTGAAAAACGCCATAATCTGCAACCTCGGGTAGGTACATCCGACGCCCGAAGGTCGAGCGTTGTATAATTGTATATGAACACAGCTCAGGTTGCCTTAAAAAGCTTATTGTGATGGACGAAGATCTCGTAGTCGCTCGCCGACTATATGGAGTGATCTTGTGAAGTATTATCATAGTACAGCCACCATCTTCAGTATGAGGATAAGGATGGTAACAAATAATATGGCAAGCCTCTGTACTTCTCTATACACTGTGGTTATATTGCAGAATGTATGCAGATTGCACAACGGCAAAATATACAATTTGCCGGTGCAGTAGTTATACTCCAAGTAGATTGTACGACACGTTTGGGAGTTGTAAGTCCCATTCACAAATGACCGACTGGGCATGTGCGAAATAGATTTGGGAATTGTCCCCATGTGCTTACATTTGTACCAAGTACCAACATGGAGCAAAATTGATAATCTTAATAAAGTTTCAGACCTCACCATCATGTGGGACAATTGCTGAGGAAAAGAAGAGACAATGACAGTGTTATTGATATTTTCGAAGATGAATTTTATTCTGTTATCATTTACTTTGTTTTAAACCATGAAATTTTATCGTTTATTGCACATAACGGATAACAATTGAAAAGTGTTGAGGCAGGTTTTTTTTTATAAATAAAATGAGATTCGACCTGGTATAAGATTTTAAAGATTGTTCAAGAATCTCTTGATTAGCCACGAATATCATCTGCGTACTTTTAATACCCTCCCTCTTTTCCTTGTAACTATTATTGTTGTACACACTTTTCAATCTTTCGATTGTGACGGCTTCTAATTTGTAGAATTCCATTATGACAATGATTAATATGAACACATATATAATGTGTTCATATTAATCATTATATACATACCATCACGCCATGTCCCTTGAGGGGTAGGCAGAGAGAACCGAACGCCACATTTTCCTATCCTGGCACGCATCCCTCGCTTCGTCCACATTCATGCATCGTCTCATACATGCTCGTCTATTGCTCACACTTCTAACATTTCCGTCTTTCAAAATTCCGTTCACATGGTCGTGCCATCCCTTTCTTGGGCGTCCCCGACCTCTCAATCCATTCCTTTCCGCTCTGTATATTTTCTTCGTCAGGCGCTCCTCATTCATTCTCCCCATGTGACCAAACCATCTCAATGTGTTCACTTTCATTCTAGTAATGACATCTTTCTTCATCTTACATTCTTTCATTATGTCTTCATTTCTTACCCGGTCATACATCGTTCTATTACAAATCCTTCTTAACGATCTCATTTCAACTGCATTTATTCTACTTTCATGCGTCTTCTGCCATGTCCAGGTTTCACTTGCATACGTCAAGGTTGGCACTACGACGGCGTTATGAATGGCAACTTTGGCATCCTTTGATATGTTGCGATCATTCATAATTGGTCTTAGTGCTCCATTCACTCTGTTTCCTGCCATAACTCTTCTTTCGATCTCTTTATCGAGTCGTCGAGAATCATTATATAAGGCTATATAATAAGGCCATAATCAACTGGTTATGAGAAAAATAAAATAAATTGTGGAATTATATATGTGTTCATATTAATCATTGTTATTATTGTTGTATTTTCTTTGTCTCTTTAGGTAGATTAACTTGAAACGTTGCTTGTATGAGATTGCCTTCTGTTTATGAATCCGAAAATTTCATTTTATTTTTATTTTGTATAGCTTCTCGGGTTACTAACAGGTACTATGTAAAATATTAATTTAACACGCACCCAATAACAAATAGTCATATTCTAGAGACTTACGATTTTAATCGTCTCACAGATCCAGACTGAAAAAAACAATTGAAATTTGTGTCTCCAATGGGAATTAAACCCGGAACCTTTGGCTCAGCAGTCAGATATCTAACCAACTGAGCCATGTAGGCCGACAATATGGACTTTTTTCCGACAGTATACGACAAATTCACAATTATATACATATTTACATCACTAGGCATAGCCCGTACCGAGGTAGATAATTTGACAAGCAAATGAAAAATCTTAATACAAGACATAATATTATGTATATCGGTACATATTTTATCAAATAATATGAAATGATACAAACTTATAAAAACTGATTTTCAGTACTGTTGTTATACACTGTTTTAAACCTAACACAAGTTATTATGAATAAGACTGAAAATATGTCAAACTTTTATGTACCTATACATTTACATACACTTCATAGGTACATGAGGTGTAAATGTTTTCTGTATAAAGTAGAAGGGGGATGTTAAATTTCCATACGTAACAACACTCCGGGTGAAGCCAACTAACGCAGGTGGAAACACTAAACATATTCTCTTAGTTGTGCTGTGGTTGAACTTTTAACGAGAAATTGTAACAATTAAACTCACCGCAGTCTGCAAAATAGAAGAGGAAGAACAGAACGTTTGACACCAAGGTGCGGACCAGATAAGAAAAATCCAAACTTCAAATTGATTTCTGGAACTTACCTGAAAAAATTAAACAAAAACATTTATGAGTATTGATCACACAGAACGTATGTCTTTGATTTAGTTTTAGAAAGACAAAATGAAAATAAATACAGTATTTGAATCGATTAAGAAATAAAGACTCAGTATTTTTCATAATAATAATAAGCACCGTTTAGTGATACAAGATCTCTCCAAGGGCGCTATAGCTCATTTTTTGGCTCATCGAAACAAGATAGTCTTAAGAAGTCTACTAGAGTAGTCAATGCTTAGAGCTCCACGTATGTCAAAGGGCAATTTATTCCACTTTAAAGGTCCGTTCAAACTGAAACCGCGATCATACTCAGACATATGTACCTATATTTCATAAATTGAGATAAATATACATAATTTTTACAAATATAAGGAAAAATATACCCAATCAATACGATATAAGTCCAAATATTCAGATCATTACTAAAAATATACCCAATCAATACGATATAAGTCCAAATATTCAGATCATTACTAAAAATATACCCAATCAATACGATATAAGTCCAAATATTCAGATCATTACTAAAAATATACCCAATCAATACGATATAAGTCCAAATATTCAGATCATTACTAAAAATATACCCAATCAATACGATATAAGTCCAAATATTCAGATCATTACTAAAAAATTAAAATATTTTAGATAGTAAGATATTTCTATGGTAAAATCTTCATAGTAAAATATTTATTATGTCTCCTGTAAACTTATTATTTTTCTAAAGTAATCGATTTATTTTAAATCTATATTAAAGGCACTAATATATTCATTTCTTTATAAACTGTTCATACAAACAAGTTCACAGATGCAGGTTTATCACCATTAGACAATCGATTCTAAGCAATTTTGAACCTCAGTAGTAGGTATAATATTATGTTCTTTTTAAAAATATCACACATTCATCGCTTCGTCGACATTTATACATCGTCTTATACATGTTCGTCTGTCGTTCATGCTTCTGACATTTCCGTCTTTGAAAATACCGTTCACATGGACTTGCCAGCACTTTCTTGGGCGGTCCCGACTTATCATTTCATTCCTGTCCGCAATATATATTTTCTTCGTCAGGCGTTCCTCATTCATTCTCTCCATGTGGCCAAACCATCTCAATTTGTTAACTTTCATTCCATTAATTACATCTTTATTTATCTTATATTCTTTCCTTATGTCTTCATTTCTGACATCGTCCTATAATAGATTCATCTTAGCGATCTCATTTTAACTGCATTTATTCTGCTTTCGTGCGATTCTGCCATGTCCAGGTTTGACTTACATTAATCAAGGTTGGCACTAAGATAGCGTTACGAATGTCAACTTTAGCATCCTTTGATATGTTGCGATCATTCATAACTGGTCTTAGTACAAATTATGTATGTAATTTTTTAAATGGTACACAATGAACACTATTTTACAACGCCATAATGAAAATAATCAGTTTAGCGAGAGAGTTAAACTGAGGGAACCCACATTAACTACATACCTCGCGTTTGGCAGAATCCAATGTGCCAGAACTTTCCAAAAGCCGCCTTATACCCAAGATGACAAATAAATCATAAAAACGACCAATTAAGAGCGTTAACTGTAGAAACAGGCATTCTCCCTCTGCCAATTAGCCAAGTATATAGAGTTATATGGAGGAACACATACCTACACCTACATACATATAATATGTTTAATGATAAGTGATAGAGGTTCTCAATTCATGCACTGTTTATATTGACTCATGTTTTCATAACAAATATGTATGATAAGACAGTATGTATGTTTAATATCTACCTACACGAGATTTACTGTCAATTAAGAATATTTTCAATGTGTCACAATAAAACCCCTAGATCTGATTATACCAAGTGGGGCGTTATAATTAATCAAATGTAGTTATTAGATAAGGAAGAATTGATATCGATATTGATTTATTGCGAAAACGTTGGTTTTGATATCTTTTTTTATATAAATTAATCGTAAAATATTTTTTTTAATATATAATAATTAAAATAACACAGTTTTAATCCACAATGAGTTTTTATTTTAATGCCTAAACGCTTTCACTGGAATCCGCCAGCATCATTAGAGTCAGAATTGAAATTAAATACAAAATTAAAAACAAAATGTTGCATAGCAAAATTTGGGGATGCGCGAGGTATGAGGGGGATTAGGGGTCGGGAATACAAAGTCAATACATACAGAGAAAAGAAACATGAATACAAGCAATTACTAAGAAATAGGGAAAAATTTAATTTCCCATGGTAAAATATTCAATAAATAACAGATAATACAACAATAATGAGAATGAATAAAGACTATTACAAGGTAAAGAATTCAACTAACTACGCATGCGTACTGTGAACTGTTCGGATATGTTTATTTATATCATGTCGCCGTGATGTTGCTTAACCTAACATTTCAAATGATCTGCACTGATAATTCTTTGATTTTTATTTTCAACATAAATTATGTATTCTTATTTTATTCCGTACACAATTGTTGTATTCAAATTAACTAAAATATCCCGGACTGCTGTGAAAATAACTAGTACGCTCACAATGAGGTGTGACAATTGATTCGACCAAAGTGTGGTTATAGAATGGGGAATCGAAGTAATTCATGACTGTTGGAACAAATGGACTGATGATGAGTACGCGATACCACTTCCACGCCGGTGATGCTCTAGGACTCTATGGTCCTTTTCACCCCCGGACGCGGCCGCAACGTCGGACAACACAACTATCCACTATCCATCGGGTTCAACCACTGCCCCCGAGAATCCAACCTCAAACGGCGGGGCAACCGCTCAAGATCGGCAGCCGGGGCAAGCCCCTAGCACAACCGATCGAACGGAAGGGATTGCCCCCGCACCCCTCGGTCCTCGTGTTGGCGTCCGAAAGCTTGGCGGGCTAACACCGGGGGCATCCGACGCAATCATCACATGTCAGATATGACGTCACAGATGTCAACACAGGATGTCTCACCCGACGTCTGCGCCGGCGGTGTGCCCGGACCAAACAACAACATTCGCCACAGTTTGACGAGTAACTGCCGAGCGAGACTAGAGGCGTCCGTCCTGCTCTTCTCTAAGTACAGAATTGACGAGGGCACAACAACGTCGGCCGCCCACCCCCGCCTTTACTGCCTAGGCCCTTAGAGCCGCAACCTAGGCCCGGAACAAATGGACTGCATGAAGGGATTAACATCGGGAATGGAAGGTAGACAATATAGAAACACCACACGAAGCACTATGAACTATGACGAAGAAAACTATGTAGAAAATACTAAAAAACGCAGGTAAACTTACAACTGTAGGTGAAGTGTACTGTGTCATCTCTCGAAGTTAACTCGCTGTACTGTAGATCTATACTGTTTGTATGTAGTCTTCCTTTTGTAACATTTCTTCTCGGCTAGGCGGGTTGGCATACATTGTCTATGATAGGGATACGGATAAGGAGAGGATTCAAATGAATATACCTAACACATGACTTACTTCCTAAATAGGAACGCTTCTATTTCAGCGTAATAGAACTTGGACTAAGTGGAATAGGAACGCACCTATTTTAGCCGGAACGTTCTTAAAAGTTATAGAATCGGATGTATTGTACAACATCATACACAATGCAATTGACTCTCCAGACATAACGGAACTACTCTCCTTCAACGTCCCATCGCGTCGTACACGAAGCCCACCTCTCATACACATATGCAAACACTCATAATAATGTTCTTATAAATATAAGATACAAAAGAGAAAGGCAATCGTGATTTCACTGGATTCATGAATCCAGGCCCACTAGCACAGGCGACCAGAGTACCAGCCAGAACAGGCGAGCCACATGGGCTTGCGACCATGTATGCGGGATTAAGAGGCCCCTTTATGACTCAAGTCACGCTCATCACTCACTTACCAATCTACGACTGATACTCCACTCCCCTGCGCAACCAAATACAATAGGATGCGGATAATGCTGCTTTTACCACCCTATCAAAAAGTTATTTTATTTTACCTCTAGGGAGACCCAGGTCTTAAAAGCAGGAATATAAAGATTTTGCGGGCAGGCCTCTCGCCCCCACCTTTCATACTTTTAAGTATGTAAACACAACTTATTATTATTAATAATGTAGAAATTTTTAATTGGTTTGGGTTTTTTTTGCATAATGCATCTGAATAAGAAATGGTATTTTACTGTAAATTTCCCAAAACAAATAAATTTACATTCAAAAAGCTGAACGAAATTTAAATACAAAGAATAATATTAAATTCACTTAAATAATTACGAAACCACAGTAACTGGACGCAATTTCAACGAGATGTTTTCATTTCTATGGTTTCGCACTATTGTCCCATTGGTCTACCTACATACCTATACCCAAATGACATATTAAATTCAAAATACACAGAAAAACAAATAGGTTGAACAACTGTGTGTGTATCGCACACTTCTCCTACTTTATCCACAAAAACATCCCTTAAGGAGAGAACTAAGCAGCAATGCTATTTCGTCGAAGCCTTTTTCTACCCCAACGGTAGCAATAGAGCCTGATCGAGATGGTGTAACGTGACAGGGAGGGGGACTAATGGCTGTGTAATATAAAAACCCTACCCCTGTAACTAACAGAAAAAAATGTCAAATGAAATAGAAAAAAAAACAAGAGAATTTTATTTTTATCGGTGAATCAATTATGTCTCCTAGGATTTAATTGAAAATTCATTTCAAGTCTATTCTAATTACGGAACAATTAAATGCTACGGGTAATTCGTATTGCAGGGTAGTAATTTGTATTGCATCGTAACCAAATTATCAAACTACGACATTAGACCAGAGGATTGACACACAAAGTGAGATGGAACAGGAGTATACTAAAAGCAACCCGTGAACTATACTTTAAAATGAACCCACACCCCACCAGTATTGAGACGCTCCTGTCATGCCTTAGTCCTCATTACGAATGATTTGTAAATTTATCAATGCCAACAGTTTAAAGATTTAGGACTGCACAGTTGTACAGTCTTGAGTCTTTGAATTGTACTATAAACAAAATTATGCTGTGTTTATGACGAAGACACCAATCTCCGGTGAATGGCAAAGAAATGGCAATATAAATGATATATTAAGGACACATATAAAGTTTTTTTTAATATAAATCCCTTCCTGTTTAAAACAACATGTACTTTTTGATATAAGTGTTAAGTACTGTTTCAATTTTCATTCGGAACTATTCCGAAAATCTTGCCACCAAATTTTGGTGGCGGTGTGTACCAAGAAATTTTACTTATGTCTATAGATTATTAGTAGCGTCTAGTCCCAGCTTTTCTTTTCTGCATTCTTAGGTAAGGTTTCAGTTTGTTTATAATACTAGTTGCATGTAACACATGAGATCCAACTGTCGATAGCGATAGTATGTATAGTTGAAGAATATGTACCAAACTATAAACCCATAAATACAAATTATTGAATATTGTCAGATATTTTGTTTTCTATACAACATATGTAGGTATGTATGTCAAGATAGGATAGTATGGAGGAAGGTCCTTTTTTCCTACCCAGAATATGAAAATAGCATGATGGTATGTATGTATGTTTGGAGATGAAGTATCAAACTATTAAGTCTTCTTACATATTGTGTATACAACTACCATACAAAATGTATGAAGCAATGTCGTCACTAAATTCAATTTTTAAAAAAATTGTTAAAAAAAATTGAGATCTTCTGCTACAATGCTAATATTTTTTATAGAAAATTAAATTATCTAGTTGGGGTATTTCGGCTTTTATCGATAGTTGTAAAAGTTTTGGAAAAATAGGCAGTTAAACTCATAAATTTATCATAAAAAAAAATACTTTTCTTAATAAAAAATGTTTGAGAAACCCTGGAATTTTTTTGAAAAAACTTATTTGAGATTTTGTATTTGTCTATGTTTGTACCAATTTTCAGCGTTCTAGCTTTTATGGTTTCTGAGATATATGGAAAAATAAAATAAAAATATAAAGGTTGATAACCCCTGACTGAAACAAAAATTTAAAATTCCGAGTATAAAAGTTTTGTAGGCCTGTAACTGTTTATATATTCTGAAATTTTAGGCTCTGTAAATTGAGCGGATCAAAAGTTATAAGGGACACACACACACACACACACACAGACACACACACTAAATGTTCTACTCCGAATTCTGAGTAAATCCGTGTATGGAACATATATGCTGCGAAGCCTCTAAGTTGGTGTTTTTTGACTTCAAAGTTGGAAAAGCCGTGAAAAAAGTAGACCTCTGCATACAATTCTCGCGTATCCTGGCTTGAAACATTGTCGATATGTTAAGAGAACAAAGTTCTCCTGAACAAATCGACAGTTGGAAAAATAGCGACTCGCGTGAGCGTTTTATAAATTATGAATTATAAATTAAATTTATATATTTTTTTTAATTTCGCATTTAATACACTTGTGCTCAAAAAGCTTAAAATAAATAAATAATATAAAATTTCACAGCTCATATGACTTATTACTACGAGATCTAATCTCAACCAATCAGAGAGCCAACAGAAAACAGAATGCGGAATGCGGATTGTAAACGCTAATTAGATTATTAAGATCTGTGGTTCCATTCCACTATAGATAAAGAAAATCATTGACAAGATTATTATTTGTTTTCACTAATCTCATGACTTTATACATAATATAACACTTTGCAATCAGACAAGTATTTTATAACAGAAGAAAAAATTGTGAAATTTAGAATTATTAAATATTTGGGAAAAATTGATTCGGTATTTTTAGAGAACAAGTATTTTTTTAGTGGGTTTAAATGAATGTGTGGTATTTAAATTGTTTTTGTACATCTAGAATGCACTGCAAAAAAAACATGGCTAAACTGTTTGGCTTCCAATGTTTTAGTTAAACTTTTGTAAAAAGCAGCTATAGTTTGGATAAAGTTTGTTGTTGTTATTTTCAAAACAGTTTTACTATTAATCAAACTAAAATATTTAATTGTAACAACTAACCGCTTAGTTCTCAGAACAAAACGAAGTTGACTATTTCTAAACAAACCGTTTGGTAAAAACAATTTTCAAACAAAATGGTTTTGTTAGTCATAGCTAAATTGGCTTATCCCTAATATCTAACAAAACAGTTTGGTTAATATATTATACCAAATATTTATTTACTGGCAGTAAAATTATTTATGCAAGCAACACTACGCCGCCATTTTGTAATCTGTCAATCTATAACTAGTTCATATTAATAAACATAAACGTGCATAAACACTTTAGGAATTTCGCAGTTATACACGTGTTCGTTACGCTTGCTTTGTTTGTTTTAAAGTTAAACATGAATTCAATTACACATATGTATTGATAAATACCTTGTATTACGAGAACTTTCAATGTATGCAGAACTATTTAAAGGCAAGGTTTTATAATATAACTAGTGAACACCCGGCAAACTTCGTATTGCCTGTATAATTAAAAAGTGTCCTCCATAACCACCCGTCGCTTCAGATTCTTCAATACCTCCCATCCCTTCAGTACTTCCCGTCCCTTCAGTACCTTCCGTCCCTTCAGTACCTCCCGTCCCTTCAGTACCTCCCTCAGTAACTCCCGTTCCTTCAGTTACTCCCGTCCCTTCAGTTACTCACGTCCCTTCAGTTACTCCCGTCCCTTCAGTTACTCCCGTCCCTTCAGTTACTCCCGTCCCTTCAGTTACTCCCGTCCCTTCAGTTACCCCCGTCCCTTCAGTTACTCCCGTCCCTTCAGTTACTCCCGTCCCTTCAGTTACTCCCGTCCCTTCAGTTAGTCCCGTCCCTTCAGTTACTCCCGTCCCTTCAGTTACTCCCGTCCCTTCAGTTACTCCCGTCCCTTCAGTTACTCCCGTCCCTTCAGTTACTCCCGTCCCTTCATTACCTCTCGTCCCTTCATTACCTCCCGTCCCTTCCGTAGGTCCCGTCCCCTCCCGTCCCTTCAGTAGGTCCCGGTCATACGCTCGACAATTCATCAAAGTTTCATTGAAATTGATTGAACGGTTCCAAGGATAGTCCACCTTCATCGGTAAAATGACCTGATACCCGATGAAGAAGAAGAAGAAGAATTTTTTTTAATCCAGAAACCATCCCGGGCATACACTCGACAATTCATCAAAGTTTCATTGAAATTGAATGAACGGTTCCCAGGATAGTCCACCTTCATAGGTAAAATGACCTGATACCCGATGAAGAAGAAGAAGAAGAAAAATTTTTTAATCCAGAAACTATCCCGGTCATACGCTCGACAATTCACCAAAGTTTCATTGCAATCGGATGAACGGTTCTCAGGTTAGTCCACCTTCATATGTAAAATGACCTGATTCCCGATGAAGAAGAAGAAGAAGAAAATATTTTAAATTCAGAAATCATCCCGGGCATACGATCGACAATTCACCAAAGTTTAATTGCAATCGGATGAACGGTTCCCAGGATAGTCCACCTTCATAGGTAAAATGACCTAAAACTCGATGAAGAAGAAGAAGAAGTTAAAATTTTTTGATCCAGAAACCATCCCTGGTATACTCTCGACAGTTCACCAAAGTTTCATCGCAATCGGATGAGCGGTTTAGGAGCGCATTCAACACATACATAGATACATACATAGATACATACATAGATACATACAAACATTCAAATTTATAATATAGATTCAATGTTTCTTATAAATGATAAATAGTTTGGGACCAGTGCGTATGCTGATAATCTATTTTTTCATTTGATACGGATACTAACTAGATATTATGTATAACAAGAGATATATAGTGAGTTTTTAGGTGTTCTGCCATAAAATTTACATGAAATATTTTTTTTTAGAAATAAAATCATTATTTGTTTAATTATTGACAGCAATATATTGCCCTTAACAAACATACATAAAAAACGTATATGAAAACAATAATAAACCCAACAAATAAGAATAAACCTTATAATAAAATATATACCTCCATAATAAAACGAAAAAAGATAATAATAAAACTAAAATTTTATTATTACCCTTCCCTTTGTTACATTTGTTAGCTATGGTTAGGATAAATTTAAGATATAAATGCTGAAGATCATCCAATGATTCCAGATATTTTTCTAGGAGAAATTTAAAAGTGCGATAAATTATAAGGAATTCCACGATTAAATATAATATAATGTCGGCCTTCGTGGCTCAGTTGGTTAGGCGTCTGACTGCTAAACCAAAGGTCCCGGGTTCGATTCCCGTTGGAGACACAGTGTATAATTGTGTTTTCAGTCTGGATCTGTGAGACGATTAATATCATAAGTCTCCAGAATGTGGCAACTTGTTATTGGGTGCGTGTTAAATTAATGTTTGACATCGTACCTGTTGGTTGCCCGAAAAGCAAAACTAAATAAATGAATAAATAATTTTCGACTTTACAGTTAACATACTAAACATAACTGAAAAATACATACAATGCATAACGAAATAAATAAACATAACCTGCAAATTAGAAATGTCCACCACTGTCGTGCATTTTTGATTTAGAATCATTAGAATTACAGGATTTCTTCATACATTTTACACACTATTAATCTGTTTGTCTCTGTTACTAAATTTTGTTCATCACATTTATATTTTTCCCGTTATCTTGGGAGTGTTTTCCAATAAAACCGATGAATAAAAGCGTTTCCTCAGTATACACAATGACTGATGACGTATATTATGAGTTATAAACCTTGTTACATGTTAAATGTATTTTTGAAAGGCTCTTGGTGGACTGTGTGTATATACATACCTTGTCATGTTATAGAAAATTATGTATAGGGAAAAATTAATAATTGGGAATTTATAGTTTTTTTTGTGCGAACACACTAAATTGATTTTTGTCAGGTGGCAATATTTTTTATGATTAGCAAAGCTTATGTCAAATTCTTTCTTTTTGCATACACCTATCGAAGCGGTACGGCCAGTGTAGGAAAATGGCGGCCGACGTCGATTTGAATTTCTGAATTTGGGGTAAGTTTGTTTTATGTGTTCGTATGTCAAGATAGTTTGGCGAGAGATCATTTTTCAAACCAATAATCCTGTTTTCTTTTCTATAATCTAGATGCTGATATAAATGTCAGTCATCCCAAATTCAATCCTACCCTGATATTGCGCACCCATTCTGACGAAAATAATTTTTATTTAATTCTACAAATGGATTATTCGAATGTTATTCCATTTAGTTTTCCATTGGAAATATATTTTATTTGGATATTATTTTGCAATTACCATGCTTGCATATACACGACGATGAAATGTACGACATTTAATTCTGCCTAACCTAAAATTTTATAACTGACGACAAAGGAGTCACATATAGGAAATTGTCGGAGACAATTTCTTCATTTGGATTTTTACTTGGACACAAACAAATTTCTTCACTTGGATTTTATTGTAACATAGAGGGATCAAGATACAAATAGTCACGAGAATTTTAAAATCTAAATACATCTTCTACAACCGGATTCATTTGAAGATATTGGTCATCGAGGGGATCTCCTTATTCATGCTGCGAGTCGATATTGTTTTATAATGTTTACTCCATAGCTGTATGATGAGTTATACCTTTATGATTTTATTGTCTGAATATATGAATGTGAATCCATTATGTTTGAACCTAATATAGATTGAAATCATGATTTTGAGTATGATATGAAAGAGATTTTGTTTGGTTTGATTTTGATATAAATTCATGTTATATATAAGTTTCAATCTTTAACATTATTTTTATAACAAATATTTAAAAATTTCACTTTTATATTCAATTTTCATTTTCCTCTTATATGAAATAGTTGGTACTATACAAACAAAGTTTGATATTTTAGAGTCATGTATTATAATTTATTTCTACAATAAAAATGTAAATATCTCAAAGTGCGTTATCTCTCTATCTTCCTAATGCAGTACATCATTATCTCTCATATTCAGTTGATATTTTTATTTAATTTAATATAATTGTTTGAATTCATTTTGTCTTCATATAAGTTCACGATTAAAAACATGACCCTGAGAGTAAAATTTTCATGAGTCTCATTGCCTCTATCGCTGACTGTTGGTGGAAGGAAGTGTTGAAGCATATCAAAATCTGTTCCATTATCACACACCTTCTCATTGGCGGCCCAACGTGGAACCCCTTCTCATTAAAGTCACATCGAGGAGCTTAATTTTTAAAAATTCTTTGGCGTGGACTATTAGGCGTTCATGGATCGTGAATTTATGTGAGGACTGGCGCCCAGATTTTAAATTTTATACCTTTATTTTGTTGTACTGTGTTTGGAGGGGAGAGATTAATAGGTAGAATCTATAGAAAGTTTACGTTAGGTAGGAACTCCTATATTCCATATAAATCCCACCTTTTAACCTTCCTTAAAACTGACAAGGACACTAAGATGATCAACATGGCTTGGAGGATGACCAGGAAAGATCTGATGCTCAGTTATGTACAACATCAATACAATTTGGCTTTGAGCATATCTCACATCGTCAAAAGTTAAGTGATTGTTTTGTGTTTTTTCTATCATTTTATAACTGATCGTTGAAAGAATCTGAATTTTATTATGTCTCTTTTTATTCCAGCATACAGAAGCATTTATTTGAAGATTTTTTTTTATATTTGACAAATTTTCAATGTCAAAAGAAATTTCATTACCTACATAATTTGAATTTTTTTATATATGCAGAATGTTGTACAGAATGTATTGTTTCAGTAAAAAATTATTAATTACCTAGTGACAAGAATTATTGTTGAGTGTATTTTTTTTTTTGAGGGAAATTATAATTATTGTATTATTGTAATTGCATTCTGTGGGGAGACAGATCTTTTCTAACTTTGGAAGTGAACAGTCATATTTACAAATTCAATTTTGATTATTTTTTTTTGAAGGGAGAGTTCTTGTTTGAAAAGTTGATTATTAATTGGAAGAATAACTTAGTGATTTTTTTTAGAGAATATTTCAACATATTCATTTTAATTTTTTTTCTTTTCTTCTTAAATATAAACAAATTAGTTTTGGTGTTTTATCAAGATTTATTTTTTTTAACTTCATTATAGTGTGGAAAGGAATTGTTAAATAATTTTCAATTAGTATTCTAGGGGGATTTATTTGTTAAAGGGGGAAGTGTGAAAATTTTTCATCGTTGTTTAACAGGTGTGATTAATTCTTTTTACAATTTTCAGATTTTGGATTTGGTTTTATTCGAGATTCACTTCTGGAAGCTTTTATATTAATACCATAATATTCAGATGATTTTAAAGGGAAAATCTCACATTTAATACAAATAAGTGGAGGTAAAAAAGTATTATTTATTATATTGAATTTTTCACTACTACAGTTTTTTTTATACATGTTTCGAGTTTATTATGCATTTTTCCAGTTATTTCTTAGGAAGATTAATATCCCATATTGAGGTGTGATTTTGTTTATCATTAAATATAGTGTTTTATTTTTAAAAAGAGGTCATTATTTGTTATTTTAAAGGGAATCAATAATTATTTGTTCAATGAATTTTATAGAAACGAATTAACGCCACCTGTGAATAAACGGTCATACTTTTATGTGATTCAGTTATCTATTCAATATTTTCTGTATTTCGAATATCACGAGCAATTAATTGTTATATATTATAGAAATCTACTTACCGACATAAATACGATTTGTCATTCTGACATTGTATAATGCGTTAATATTAAACATCTCTTTTCTATGATATTAAACGTTAAATATAGTTGATTATAGGATGAATATTATCAAATTATTGTTATTCAGAATCGTTTTAAGGTCAGTCTTATGTTATTTATGGTTTTTGAACGTTTAATACAACATACTATAAAGTTAATCGTAATTTTCATATACTTGTTTGATGCAGAAATCATCTTGTCAAATTCAAAATAAAGTTTTGGTTACATCTTTAAGATCTCATTATATCTAAAGAATATTGAACAATAGTTGGGTAATCGTTGATTTTTATATTCATTTATATTATTTTCGAGTAGTCCATTTATGTAAACCATAAATTATTATTCCGAAATCAGTTTTTTTTTATAAGAACCGAAGTGTCAAAAGTTCAACATTTTTTTTTATTATTTGTGAAGTATTTTATTGTTTGATTATCAGTTTTAATCTAGTTCAATTTTTTTTATTTTTAAAACGAATAATTATGGATCTAATTCCAAAATATGCTTTTAAATCAATCGAGGAATTAAAAATACAATTAAAAATGCGTGGTTTACCATCAGCAAACACATGGAGGGATTTGAGATTACAGGCAGAAGCATGTAATGGGGCAATTAGACAAATAATAGAAGAATTGAAAAAATCAGTGGTTGACGATGATTCAATTAGAAGCTTGAAAAAATTCTATGGTATACCATATGTTGATATTGATGTTGATAATAAGGATAAAGAAATTTTAGTGGATGATTCCCCACCTCAGTTGTCTAATGGTAACGATGATATAGACTTATCAATAATTACGAATGATGAAAATTTGAAACTAACGGATAATACTTCCATAATTTTGTCAAATACGGAGTCCGAAACTACACAGTGTGTACGTGAGGTGGAAATGAATGAATTTAGTGATTCGAATTTGCTCAATGATAATAATAATTCAGATATCCATGATCCTTTAGTCGATCCTGTAAATACTGAGCAGACGTATTCAATCTCTGATAGCGAAGTTAATTACACAATGAATGAATCAGTGGACTTAATTAAGAAAAATGACACTCCTTATTTATATTGTTCGTATCTTTATTCACCTCAGGCCAACGTTGTTGAAGTTCAACATAGAAAATCCATTACGGCACTTACCACATTGGTTCATGATAATCAACGAGATGAGTATAACCATGTTGTCCCTATTCGCTCAGCGATGAATTCTTTAATTAAGATGTCAACGGGATACATCCCATATTTTACGTTGTCTAAAAAAGAATACATAATAAAAATGGAATACCATAATAAATATAATCCTGTTTGCTCCTCGTTTAATGAAGTTACGGTTACGTCCACAAACATTTATATGAATCATGTTTCTTATTTTAAAGATGCTTTCATGAAAGTTCAAAATAATGCATTCGAGTCATATTTAAATGATACTAATGATTGTGAAAAGGCTGGAATTGAGGAAGAATATAATATAGGGGATTATTTTTATGAAAATAATTTTCCTCTATCAAAGAATATGAATTGTTTTTCCAATAAAGGGTCTCTGAGTTATTTAAAAAATAAAATAATAAATAGAAGTTCATTTCTGGTTTATATTTTTTCTAATTTGGATAAGAATAGAGTATTAAATTCCATAGTAAAGACATTGTTATGCAGGGTTAACGATTGGATGTTAATTGTTAATCGTTTTGTTGTTTTTCGTTATGATATAATTAAGTATTTATTTTTTCAGAATTTCACTTTGAGGTGGATGGACTGTCTCAATTTCTAATGTTATTTTATTTGAGTAAGGTATTGATGAATCATTAATAATGGATTCATTTAATTTTTTATTCTTGTTTATTTATTTATATTAATAAGGGAATTTTTTTTTATTTACATTCAGTATAATAATGAGAGAAATGCATAATGAACACAAACAAAGTTAACGTTGATTATTTATTTTAGATTCAAACCATTTTAAGCATAATATTTTGCATTTCAATATCATCCAACTAGTATTTAGTGATAATTGTTTCACTTTATTCAAATTTAAAGATTTAATTAAAAGTAAATAGTTTTTTTTTATTTAGAGATTTTTAGAATTTTTTTTATTTAGAGATTTTTAGAATCTTTTATTATGATGAATGGTGATTGTCAGAGTGGGGGTGAAATATTTATTGTAGATAGATTTGTTTTAAACATTTTATTTTTTTTTATTTTTGAATGTTTATTTTGATGTGATGTGTTAATATTGGTATCGACATAACATACAAGATTATTTTAGGTACAAATCTTATTTTTTTTTATAATGTAGACTGGGGATTTACAAATGAATATTTTACATTTTATTATGATTTTTTTTACTGTCATCAGTTAGTTACATTACTTCACAATTTATATATGATTAATTTTATTCGTAAATATTATTGGATATCTGTCGTCAGAATTACTTTGTTTCTTAGATAATGATGTAAATTCGCACATTACATCGTTATTGTTAGTTATATGGTGTTATGGTTGTGCGACCATAATATAATATAATCTTGTTACAGAACAATTTAAAGAATCTGGTAATGGAGATTGAATAGCAGAAACAAATTGTGAATTTGTTTTAAATTTCTGTGGTATTGTATATTTTTTTTGTATAAATCAGTTTTTAAGAATTTGATTCTGATATATTAAATTTTAATATTGAATTTGAAATTTTATTGTGGAGTATTACAACATTGTACAGCGCTTGAATACAAAACAATTTAAAAGTCTGGTAATGGAGATCAAATAGTAGAAACAAATCTTGAATTTGGTTTAAATTTCTGTGGTATTGTATATTTTTTTTTTTGTATAAATCAGTTTTAAGAATTTGATTCTGATAGATTAAATTTTAATATTGAATTTGAGATTTTATTGTGATGGGTTACATCGTTTTGTGGGTAAAAGAAATACAAATTTCTTTAATCATGGAGTGATAGACATCAAATCACAGGAAACATGAGAAGGGTTTAAAATTAATTTTTAAAAATGGATAATTTTAATATTAATTTGTAGTAATCTGTGTGAAAACATAAAATATGTAGGTTCCAGAATTTATTTGTTCAAATAGTTTTAATTAAGAAGGGATCTTGTATGTGATGTCACTGCTAATTAATAATTTATTTATTTATTTTCTTTTATATACAAGATATGAAGGTGTGATTGTTTGGTCTTGAACTGAATTTCATTCTATGGAATCTCATAGATGTGATAATTGACATTTAGTCATAATTTATTCAATGTTTTAAAATTTATTTTGAAGATTTGGGGTTTTTAATTTTTTTTTATAACTGATGTTTGGAGTAATATTAAATAATGTTTAACCAGTTTTTGTGTTAAATGTTATATTTTTTTTTAGGAATTATATAATATTTATATTAAGACTTTCCATCCCATATGATAGCTCCTGCATTTTTCCGGCTTATAATTGGATTTTGCATTTTGTATCTCGCCTGAGGGCATCCGATGAGCCAAGAAGTCTTTGTATTTCGCTTGAGGACATCTGATTTCCCAAGAGATCATTTTTTTTTTATATCTCGCTTGAAAGTACTTTGCGACTTGAGAGATTATTCTTTATGCTAAAGCCTTTTCGGTCGTTTTAGCTAAAAAAATGAAAATGAGCGATATATGAGAGTATTTTTAGTCAAATTTTCTACTAATAATTAAAAATTTGTTAGGGGAAAAGTTTTAAATTTAAAAATTGTAGTCTTCTTGTGAGCCTTCAATTATTTTTGGGATTTAGGGTGTAAGTTTCACTTGTTATAAAGTGATACTTGTAAAAATTGATGTAATAAAAGATCATAAAGTAACTCTAAATGAGTCGTTTTAATTTTATTTTATCATTTAATTGGGTGTTATGTTATTTCATTAATTGGGATCATTTTTTTTGTTTTTGTTAGGAGTTTTCTTTTCTTACAAGCGGAACTCTGTTATGTCAAATTGTACTTAAATATTTTAAAGTTAAATTTTTTGAGATATTGGTATTTAGGAATTGGGGATACATATTAGAAGGTTATGTTCTGAAGGAATAATATTTTATATTTCAAACAGTATTCGTTTTACAGGTCAATATTTTTTAATCCGTTAACATGATTTTGTATGTTTCAGGTTATATTTTTTTGAATGGTAGATAAGTATATCGTTGTTTTACCATGTCTATTGTGTAACTGTTTCAGGATGATGATTTATGATGCAAATGATTTCCTTTTTTCTTTTCATATCCTTCGGTTTGATTTATGATCTCTGGGTTGGTTTCATAATTTGCAATTTTCAGTTTTTTTTTAAAAAAAAATTTCTATTAAATTTTTTTTATGTGGGGTTGCGGGTATGTCATGTTATAGAAAATTATGTATAGGGAAAAATTAATAATTGGGAATTTATAGTTTTTTTTGTGCGAACACACTAAATTGATTTTTGTCAGGTGGCAATATTTTTTATGATTAGCAAAGCTTATGTCAAATTCTTTCTTTTTGCATACACCTATCGAAGCGGTACGGCCAGTGTAGGAAAATGGCGGCCGACGTCGATTTGAATTTCTGAATTTGGGGTAAGTTTGTTTTATGTGTTCGTATGTCAAGATAGTTTGGCGAGAGATCATTTTTCAAACCAATAATCCTGTTTTCTTTTCTATAATCTAGATGCTGATATAAATGTCAGTCATCCCAAATTCAATCCTACCCTGATATTGCGCACCCATTCTGACGAAAATAATTTTTATTTAATTCTACAAATGGATTATTCGAATGTTATTCCATTTAGTTTTCCATTGGAAATATATTTTATTTGGATATTATTTTGCAATTACCATGCTTGCATATACACGACGATGAAATGTACGACATTTAATTCTGCCTAACCTAAAATTTTATAACTGACGACAAAGGAGTCACATATAGGAAATTGTCGGAGACAATTTCTTCATTTGGATTTTTACTTGGACACAAACAAATTTCTTCACTTGGATTTTATTGTAACATAGAGGGATCAAGATACAAATAGTCACGAGAATTTTAAAATCTAAATACATCTTCTACAACCGGATTCATTTGAAGATATTGGTCATCGAGGGGATCTCCTTATTCATGCTGCGAGTCGATATTGTTTTATAATGTTTACTCCATAGCTGTATGATGAGTTATACCTTTATGATTTTATTGTCTGAATATATGAATGTGAATCCATTATGTTTGAACCTAATATAGATTGAAATCATGATTTTGAGTATGATATGAAAGAGATTTTGTTTGGTTTGATTTTGATATAAATTCATGTTATATATAAGTTTCAATCTTTAACATTATTTTTATAACAAATATTTAAAAATTTCACTTTTATATTCAATTTTCATTTTCCTCTTATATGAAATAGTTGGTACTATACAAACAAAGTTTGATATTTTAGAGTCATGTATTATAATTTATTTCTACAATAAAAATGTAAATATCTCAAAGTGCGTTATCTCTCTATCTTCCTAATGCAGTACATCATTATCTCTCATATTCAGTTGATATTTTTATTTAATTTAATATAATTGTTTGAATTCATTTTGTCTTCATATAAGTTCACGATTAAAAACATGACCCTGAGAGTAAAATTTTCATGAGTCTCATTGCCTCTATCGCTGACTGTTGGTGGAAGGAAGTGTTGAAGCATATCAAAATCTGTTCCATTATCACACACCTTCTCAACCTACTGTCCTTTTACAATGCATAATAATAAATAATTAATTTAAACTCATATGATTTATTAGGTTATTGAATGGAATGGCTGTTTCAATTAAACTGTGAAAAATAAATAAACACCATTTTACTTTTAATATTTTATTATCCTAAAATTAGTATGTTTTTGATCTTATACAATTATCTACTTCAATCTTCCTTCAAAAACCTTCCCAGACACACACACACACATCTTCTCCAAATCATACGCAGCATTCAAACATGAAATACGACACATTCAAAAATCATCACCACAACACGCGATGACATAATACACATCCACATACACCACTTGTACTTCTGAATTATGGCTTCTTAATTTTTAATTTTAATATTTAACTATTCTTATGTTTTTATATAATTATTGTTATTTTTGCCCCCTAATGTTTTTGTATAATCAATTTCTTAACAATTTCATTTCCTTGGTGTAATTTTTTTATTACTACTTTACTAGTTTTTATCATTCATGACCTTTTATTTGTTATTGTGTTACTCTGCAATCGACATTGTGAATACTGTAAGGTTACAGATAAACGACTTAACATATTGCTATTAGTTATACACATTTACATTCTGTAACTGTTTGTATTCCTTAATGAATAAAATAAAAATAAAAAATAAAATAAAATGAAATATCTTCATTGAAAATTATATACCTACATACAGATAGTCTAAACTTATCATTTGAAGACCAGTAAAACTTTCTGCTGCACACAGACGTGTCGAAAATAACGAATGCTAGTGAAACTTGGACGTGGCAGAAGACGCTTTAAAATATAATTGTTTTTTTAATTTATAATTGCAAAATATACTAAATAAAATATATTGCAAATAAAAAATAGTTGTGTTAATACTTGAGATTCGACTGTCGATGACGATTGTATGTGTTAATGAACAATACGTATCAAACCATAAAGCCTTTAATCCAAATTATAGAATATTTTAAGATGATTTTGTTTTATAAACTAAACATGTATGTATGAATGTCAAAATAGGAAAGTATGGGTGTCTCCTCATTCCCTATGGAGTTCAGTCTGTTTTTCCTACCCAGAATATGAAAAACAGCATGATGTATGTTTGTAGATTAAATAGATATCAATCTATTGAGTGAGACATTGTATAGAGTTTACTGCCATACAAATTGTATGTCACTAAATTCAATTTTGTACAGAAATTGTTAAAAAAAGGATGATTTGTACTACTATAATGTATGTATTTTATATAGAAAATTACATTATCTTATTGAGGTGTTTCGGTGTTTCGATAACAACATTTTTTATACAAAAAAATCTATATTTATACAAATTTTCACTATTCTAGCTGATATGGTTTTGGAGATATATGGAAAAATAAAATTAATATTAAAAAATTGATAACCCCAATTCGAAATTCTGTGTATAACAGTTTTGTAAGCCAAAACTTTTCTATAATTTCTGAAATTTTAGGCTCTGTGAATCAGGCATATCAAAAGTTAGAAGGGTGGGAACAGAAACACACAAAATTAATTCTGAACTCATCATATTTGAATATTAGAAGGGTCGATGGCAGAGCGGTTAGCGCGCTGGGCTAGTAATCCAGTGGTCGCGAGTTCGAATCCTGCCTCGACCGATTTCGTTCACCTATAGCACAAGCATTTGTTTGCTTATTTTAGGGAACGTAGGAAGATGTATATGTACTTGTTTAACAAGGACATATTCATTATTATTTTTTTTTTAAATATGTGCAATGAAGCCGGTAAGTAGGTGTTTTTGCATGCAAAAAGTCCACTAGGCCATACAAAGTTTCCTTTCGATTATCCGCATATTGATTTAACACTATCGATTATTGGCTTAATATTATCGATTATGCAATCGGTAATTTTCAAAACATTTCTCTACCTGTCATTTATGTTTGGCTAACATCTACCAAAGTTTTCAGAATGATATAATAAAAAAGGTTGTTATAGTTGACCAAATGTTGGTAGTGAATGGCCAAATCTCGTTAGCACTAAAATGGTTAACCAAACATCATTTGGTTAAAGCAACTAACTATAGTTTGGTAGCTGTTAACATAAAATTTTGTTACTATTAATAAAAAAATATTTCAGTGTGATCCCCAATTAAAGAAACCTGTTTTCAGTTTGGGCTCGAAGTACCAATTCAGTCCGGCTCGAAGGACCAAACTCAATTGAAACGATTCAACTCGCATATTATCTCACACACGCTTTGTATATTGTATGACGTGCGCGTGCGGGACGCTATCGGCGGATGTATTCATTCGACATAGAGGGGTCCGGAAGACATCCTGACATTTTAGGGTGAACTTATCGCATAACTCCATCTCCTGTCAACCTGTCGACAGCTCGGTAAAGGTTCGCTGAATATTTTACTACAACCTACTTATATATTTATCAAAAAAAAATGTTTGAGAGTTTAAATATGTAGACGTTCAAAGATGAGGAAAAAAAATCATATTCGATAATTGCTTGCACGCTGAGCAAGTGGCGAGTTGTTTATCAAATAGCATTCGTAAGCCAGAAAGGCGGAAATTACACGACAAATATGCTAGGAAACGAAATTTACGAAAATACTTATTTCTTATAATTATTAGCTGTGAGGCACCGGATTAGAATAGTGCTTCCACTCTTTTCTATTATTGTTTTCGAGTGTCTCGTAAGAGCCGGGTAATCGAAAATACAACAGGCAACAATAACATCTCACATAGTTCAGCAATGAGGTTCACCACCCATTCTGAATATAGTGCCTTTTGAGGTGAGACGAGACTGGTGTGTGGGTATACACAGATATGTTGTGCTCCCTTTTATAAGGCAATGCACACCCGCACACCTTTCGCTGGTTACCCCACATTGTGGGATATGCCGTGATGGTATGAATGAATGAATAATTCAAACATTTTATTTTTGATACTCGTTAACAGTAATATAATTGTATAACCAGTGAAACAAGGAACTCAATAATAAGGCATAATTGATGAACGTTGCGCAAGCGCGTAAAGGGATCACGTAAACCAGCCGATGACAGGTCGTAAGCCTTGAAAGTGCCTTGAGTTCCTAGTTCTTCTATGATATTCCAACTTCGTTTCTATTTAGATGTTGAAAATTTGTCAAAAAATATCATTGACTCCCGATAGGTATTAAAATCCAATGTAAGCGTATACGCAGCTTTAAAAATATTTATATTTTAGTAGTCTACTCTTTGGTTGTGGTGTCTTATCTGTGTCTTTTATATTTTAGTAGTCTACTCTGTGGTTGTGGTGTCTTATCTGTGTCTTTATATTTTAGTAGTCTACTCTGTGATTGTGGTGTCTTATCTGTGTCTTTATATTTTAGTAGTCTACTCTGTGGTTGTGGTGTCTTATCTGTGTCTTTATATTTTAGTAGTCTACTCTGTGGTTGTGGTGTCTTATCTGTGTCTTTATATTTTAGTAGTCTACTCTGTGGTTGTGGTATCTTATCTGTGTCATTTTTCTCGAGATTTCAAAAAAGAAAATTGTAATTATTTCAATTGTAACAAATAGTGCTGGTGAATATTCCATAAAATTTATGACATTAATTTTCATTTTATTTTATTTGTGTACAAACAAGTTAATAAAATGCTGGTTTATGGCCATAGGGTAGCTCCTTTCTCAATATTTTTGTATTCAGAATTTATTTTTTTTAAGTTTGCTATTGCGTTGATAACCTAAAATAGGAAGAGCACAATATATCGTATACAATCGCAGTGCAGGGTCATCCAATAGTCATTAGTAACAAGAAGGTACACACAGTTTTAATTTCATTACTTCGTTTGATAAATAAACTTATTTGTGGAATGACAAAAATTAATTTATTATTTAAAATGTGTATCTTTATTAATATTTATAATTAAACGAGTCACTTGTCCTAATTGAAATTATGAGTGACATTAGGAAAATAAATTAATTCAATATTTCCAGTAAGGATATTTACAAAATATTTAGGTACTAATTACTACAAATATAATTGGATATTTTGATAATTAAATAAGACAGAAAACTTGGAGAAATATTTTTAATTAATTATATTATTAGATGGGTGGTGGCGGAACGGGATTTTTTTTCTAAATAATCTTATTTCTTTAACAAACAAACAATCTTGTGAATAAGGGTAGGAAGTGAAAAAACTATGAGCATGTTTTATTCCTATAATTATGTAGCAATTACTTCTAACTGAAGAGATTTAAAACAGGGTATCAAATAATGCATGATATATTTATTTATTTATCTAATATTGCTTCTCGGGCAACAAACAGATACTATGTCAATTTATTTATTTAACACGCACCCAATAACAAGTTGCCACATTCTGAAGACTTACGATATTAATCGTCTCACAGATCCAGACTTAAAACACAATTAAAAATTTGTCTCTATCGGGAATCAGATACCCAACCAACTGAGCCACAAAGGCCGACAATTTAATATACTTATTTATAATAATAATAAGTCCCGGTTTATAGCCACGTGGCAATTTCTTCCATTTTACCAGTGTTTCCAGGCCAGAAAAGAGATATTTGCACATCTACATAATATATTTATATATAAAACATAAATACTTGCTTAAAACAAAAGATTGATATCGGTTCTCAAACAGAAGCTACATTTATCAATACAAATGGTCTGTATTATTTAAGTTCAGGGTATTAGACGTCTGCAGAAGACGAGGAACAACGAACTCCGAAAAAGAGAACAACATGAGGATAAGAGAAAAACGAAATAAAGAGAGGTTTTCTGAACAGTTTGTGTCTGTCTCTCTTTTCATTTCTTATTCTTTGAACAACCACCAGGACGCCATAAAAACAATGGGATCGTAGTCACAAACTTACGAGGGTAAAGTTTTTGTAGCATGTCGGGCAACAGTAGGTACTTGGTAATTGCTTTCGACCTTCTGATTATTGCTGGAACCCTGATACAGGACGGACGTTGAATTTCAAACAGATTCGTGTAATTTATTTTAATATTTAGGAAAATACTAGTGTTTCATACCCGGCGTTGCTCTGGAAGCTAAATATGAAGCAATAAGCTTACTTATCAAGAAAATCTTTTAGTCATTTTTGAATGGTATATTTGTTATGATAAATTCAGAATGAGTAAAAAATATCCAATACAATAAATAATAATTGACAAACATAAGTTTTTTTAAAAATCAGTCCCTTCCGTCCCTTCAGTCCCCCCAATTCCTTCCTTCCGTCCTTCCTGTCTTTTCAGTTTCAAATAATGATCTTAGGGAAGTGGTTTGAATAGAGATTAAGTATAAGCATATTAAGAGTGTAGTGTTGGCCACGACCAATTTATTTTTTCATAAACTTTCATCGGAAGCAAGTGTGTACAAAAAGATCAGAAAGATGGCACTATGGAAAATGCTTCAATATGAAATTGAATACGAGTGTTGGAAATAGTTTAGATTGGCCATCATCAAAATTTCAGCAATATTACTCATTGCTTCATACAGTCATTCTTTAATTAATTCCAAATACCTGCATCGTTTCTTTTAAATGTACTACTTCTCGAGCAAATAACAGGTACCATGTCATGTATTACTTAAATACCCACCCAATAACAAGTTGCCATATTCTGGAGACTAACGATATTAATAGTCTCACAGATCCAAACTGAAAACACAATTAAAAACTGTGTCTCCACCGGGAATCGAACCCGGGACCTTTGATTCCGCACTCAAATTGTAAGCATGGCAACGAAAATCAAAAATATGTCAAATGTATCAAACATTTTTATATTAAAAAATGGTGACATATACAAAGAAAATACTATAAAATTAGGAAGAACATTATAATATATAGATATAGAACAATTGCACTGCTTAGTTAATATGAATTTGACTGTGTATTTAATACTTATAAACCTACCTACGGGTATCCGCGTGATTATTTCGTGGGTTCAGGTACTTATCGAAATACTGAAATTATTTGCGTATATTTGTGTAGGTTGATTCACGTATTGCACGGGATCTGCATTGGCGAGTCGGTTTCAAACAATTTATTCATTTTGTACCCTTTCAGCGTTATTATAATTTGAAATTATGTTTGTCTATAATTGGCTCATTTTAATTGTAATCTCTATTGTAATATGTATTGTACAAAGCTGTTGACAATAAATAAAATAAAATAAAACAATTGAACGAAATAATCACAATGTTTTCCATTCAAATTCTACTTGAAAATATATTTCATCGTGTTAACTCGTACTTCTGACATTTACATTAACAAATCTGCTTACGAAAATGTACATATTTCGACATTTCATTCGTTGAAAAAAATTTAGAAACTTTTATAAATGTCGTCGTAAATGTCACTAAAGAAAACAATAAGCAGAATTTTGATAATGGAACTAAATGACTGATAATGGAACTAAAAAAATAAATACTTACATACGTACATATTACGCATTAAAATATTATGATGAGGATTTATGAAATCCATAATGTGTATTTGTAACAATACTTTTTCAGGAAATAACACTGACGATAATAATTCAATTACCTAAATAAGTAGTTCATGGCCAACACTGAAATTTCTACTACAAAAAAAAGGATTCACTGTTCTACTTTAAAGATTGAATTATTATAAATCATAACAGACCGTAGAATTTTTCCTGTTTGATTGTTGACAATTTCTGTCTTTTAATGAAGCTCAGTTAGTTCTATTATATATAACCCTAGCACAAAAATGAAAAAAACTTTTTTATTAAATGTAAGAACATTGAAATTAATAAAAAAAATCCATGAAAATCGTAAAATCGAAATATCCAAATGATGTCATATTTATTTTTAAATATTTTTTAAAAATTGCATAAACGCAAATATCAGATTATTATTTCCCTGTCGGGAGGCGTATTTACGTTTCCGTGTTGATTAGGAGGCAAGTACCTACTGTCTCGAATTAGGCACTGGTTTGTAGCGCTAATGCACTTAAAAACTCATAAAAACTCGAGGCACGTGTCATTCACAAATATAATACAGCCATGAAGTTCGCGCGCTATTTCATTTTGCTCACATTTCGTCTGTCACTGTCACATTTGTATGGAGATATAATACTAAGAAGACTCCTAGGAACATATATTTTACTGATCTTAATTTCTTTTTCTACTATTTAAACATCTTTTGCAACAATTTACAACGTAAGTTTGTTTTTTTTTTTTAAATAATATTTAGTAAGTGTATTTCTAATACTTACTTATTTTTACAACGTAAGTTTTTTGCATAATAGTTCTTAGTGTACATATTTCTAATGTTGTTTTTAGGATTAAAACATTAGTTATAAGTTTTTTGAATTATATTTATTTAACTGTATTTCTAATTATTTTAATGATCTTCGTGTGTTTTTTGCGCAAATATAATTTATTTACTTATTTATGGCGGTTATAGCGCGCTTGCAGCTTATTTTGATGTTTTGGAAGAAGCTCATCGAGATGATAAATATAAATGCAAGGCGACTGGAGGACACGTGCCTCGAATTCAACACGAGTTTTTAAGTGCATTAGCGCTACAAACCAGTGCCTAATTCGAGGCAGTACTTGCCTCCTAATCATCGCGGAAACGTAAATACGCTGTCGGGAGTCTAATATTTTTTTTAAATAATATTTAGTAAGTGTATTTCTAATACTTATTTTTACAACGTAAGTTTTTTGCATAATAGTTCTTAGTGTACATATTTCTTATGTTGTTTTTAGGATTAAAACATTAGTTATAAGTTTTTTTAATTATATTTATTTAACTGTATTTCTAATTATTTTAATGATCTTCGTGTGTTTTTTGCGCAAATATAATTTTTTTACTTATTTATGGCGGTTATAGCGCGCTTGCAGCTTATTTTGATGTTTTGAAAGAAGCTCATCGAGATGATAAATATAAATGCAAGGCGACTGGACGACACATGCCTCGAATTCAACACGAGTTTTTAAGTGCATTAGCGCTACAAACCAGTGCCTAATTCGAGGCAGTACTTGCCTCCTAATCATCACGGAAACGTAAATACGCTGTCGGGAGTCTAATTTTTAAACAGATTGTTTAAAAAAATATCAATTTCTCAATAGATAGCGATACAAAAAGGTTTCTTTGTCACTTCATAGATGGTGATGGTGAAAACGGCTAATTTTCATAACGATCAGTTTCTCATTATTAAAATAAATAGAACTTTCAAAATTGCATTGACAAGGGAACTCGATAAGAAGGCATGATTGGTGAACGTTGCACAAGCGCATAAACCAACCGATGACAGATCGCTAGCCCTATTATTATATCTCCATACAAATGTGACAGTGACAGACGAAATGTGAGCAAAATGAAATAGCGCGCGAACTTCATGGCTATATTATATTTGTGAATGACACGTGCCTCGAGTTTTTATGAGTTTTTAAGTGCATTAGCGCTACAAACCAGTGCCTAATTCGAGACAGTAGGTACTTGCCTCCTAATCATCGCGGAAACGTAAATACGCTGTCGGGAGTCTAATATTTTTTTTAAATAATATTTAGTAAGTGTATTTCTAATACTTATTTTTACAACGTAAGTTTTTTGCATAATAGTTCTTAGTGTACATATTTCTTATGTTGTTTTTAGGATTAAAACATTAGTTATAAGTTTTTTTAATTATATTTATTTAACTGTATTTCTAATTATTTTAATGATCTTCGTGTGTTTTTTGCGCAAATATAATTTTTTTACTTATTTATGGCGGTTATAGCGCGCTTGCAGCTTATTTTGATGTTTTGAAAGAAGCTCATCGAGATGATAAATATAAATGCAAGGCGACTGGACGACACATGCCTCGAATTCAACACGAGTTTTTAAGTGCATTAGCGCTACAAACCAGTGCCTAATTCGAGGCAGTACTTGCCTCCTAATCATCACGGCAACGTAAATACGCTGTCGGGAGTCTAATTTTTAAACAGATTGTTTAAAAAAATATCAATTTCTCAATAGATAGCGATACAAAAAGGTTTCTTTGTCACTTCATAGATGGTGATGGTGAAAACGGCTTATTTTCATAACGATCAGTTTCTCATTATTAAAATAAATAGAACTTTCAAAATTGCATTGACAAGGGAACTCGATAAGAAGGCATGATTGGTGAACGTTGCACAAGCGCATAAACCAACCGATGACAGATCGCTAGCCCTGTAGGTGCCTTGAGTTCCTGGTTCTATAATATTCCAACTTCGTCTCTTTTGAGATGTTTTAAATAAAAAAATGTTAAAAGATATTTTTTTCTTTACGTTTCTATTGTAACACATTTGATTAACCATCAAGTCAGTTAGAAAAAACAACAATATTACACTAAACTCACTGTTGTACACTTCCATAGTGCCAAGCTCTTCATGGTTCTACGCATTTTTCTCTTATTTAGTACCTACATAAGTTAAATTTGACCAGTTATTTACATTGGGGTCAGAATATCATAGATGAATTATATAAATGACGGGCACAACTAGCTTGTCTGGGTTTGGACAGCGGTACGGTCATTTCGTTAATAGAATAAATAATGTTGATATTATTCCTATCTATGTAGGTCACAGTTCATGTTGGGAAATCAACAATATCATATATATCTACAAATTGCGAGACGGGGTAATGTAGTGCAGTTGTTGTTGGTAAAGCATAAATCAAGGTGTGGTAAAGATTAGGGTCACATTAAATAGAAAAATATCTATCTACCGATAAAACAATCCACCATATAATAATTGGGGTTTAAATTTGAAATTGACGGAACGCATCAGACGGATTTTAGAAGTTTTTGTATAGGAATTCACACAAGTGCGTCCACTGATCGGCATTGGACAGAGAGCCCGTATCGGATCGTCGGAATACCGACAGAGGCAAAAATCTGATCGGATCTGTCATTGTATGTGCATTTTCTATGGTGATGTTATAACATTTTCAAAAATGCTCTCACGACCTGGAAATTTGAGATATTTAAATTTTGTTTAAACTATTTATACAATACAGTATATACATATTTTATTACCAAATTTCGTCCAAAATCATTGAGCCGTTTTCGCGTGATCGAGTAATAAAATTCTACAGATACCAATATTCGAATTTATAATATCATAGAGATACTTCCACTATCTACTTACGTAAAAATGTTAAAAATATGCCTGAGGGATTGGATTAGTTAAGAAACCGCACGCAAATTCAATTGCAATAACGTGGTTTTTACAAAGAAATAATTTATTTGTCGGCCTACGTGGCTCAGATGGTTAGGTATCTGACTGCAAATTCAAAGTGTTTAATTTTATTTTCGGTCTGGATCTGTGAGACGATCAATATTGTAAGTCTCCAGAATGTGGCAACTTGTTATTGGGTGCGTGTTAAAAAAATATTTGACATAGTACCTGTTAGTTGCCCGAGAAGTAATGTAAAATAAAAATAAAAATAAAATAAAATAAAATATAGTTATTAAATAAATGCGCTCCGTCCGCTGAGTCTGTATGGACACTAGGCCTTAATGTGAAGATGGATACGGCAAAATCAGAGTTATTTTCGAATACGAGTTTTGACTTGGGAAAAACTGCCCGTTCCCACCTGTCGTGTGTCGGGCACGATAAAATGTCGTGTGATCTAGTGGTACCTAATGCATTTTAAATGTATTGCAACTCCATTTAAAATGCATTGCAACTAGAGCACACGACTTTTTATCGTGCCCGACACACAACAAGTGGGAAGGGGAAGTTACGCAGCAGAAACTGCTCGTAATGCCAATGGAGAGGATGCCAATGAGTTAGAAAGGATACAGGTAACGCCGAGTCAACGCACCGACTACCTTGTTTTCGATTTTTGCTAGCACAAACATACGCTGCCTGAATTCCTATGCATTTATTTATTTAAAAATAAAATAATAATGAATATGTCATTATAAATCAGTAAATTTACATCCTCATACATCTCTAAATTAAGCAAAAATGCTTGTGAGTTTGGTGAACGAAATTGGTCGAAGAGAAATTCGATCTCGCTTTTATACTTACAGACTGTCAGTTTTTCTACATCAGTCCTGATATTGAATTTAAATTATTATTATTAAAATGGCACTCGCAAAAATCGTCGAAATGAAAAATTGCGCCACCGGATATTATAAATGAAACTCGCGTTCGAAATTCAAAATGACGGTCGAAAATATATTTTATTAGCGCAAAAGAAGCTCTTATTAACTCTCCAATGGTATGGAATTGTGGAGAGTCGTGATTTCACAATTTTCATGCGTATTTTCTCAGATCAATTTCACAACACTCGTGGCTCAGTTTGTTAGGTAGGTATCTGACTGCTGATCCAAAGGTCCCGGGTTCGAGTCCCGGTGGAGACACAGTTTTTAATTGTGTTTTCAGTCTGGACCTGTAAGACGATTAATATCGTAAGTCTCCAGAATGTGGCAACATGTTATTGGGTGCATGTTAAATTAATATTTGACATAGTACCTGTTAGTTGCCCGTGAAGTAATACAAATAAAAAAATATAAAATAAATAAACACTAAGAAAGTGGTCATGATGTTTTTGTGTATGGCGTGTTATTAAAAAAAGTGGTGTCCTCTTAATCCAATATATAAGTTCGATCGACTCTATATTAATATAATATTTATATAGAGTGCAAATTAGTTTTCCCTAGATCCATTCTGTTCATTTCATATATTTTTCCATTGATATTTTTACTGACAAACTTTTTAAAATCTCAATAGAGACGAAGTTGGTATATACCTAATGGAAGAACCAGGAACTCAAGGCACCTACAGGGCTTACGGCCTGTCATAGGTTTTTTTTTTAACATGTCTACGTAGGGGACGCCAGCTATTAGGATTTGGGTCAATTTTACTCTTCCGAAGAAGCGCACTACGTAGCGTTGGGAGGGGTTTGCAATCTAGAAAAGAGTTTATTAATTCGGATTTAAAAAGACCCGGGTTGTACGAAGATGGAAACACAGAATTCGGAAGATCGTTCCACAGTCGGGCTGCTGTATTAATAAAGGAGTTCGAGAAGCGACTTGTTCGTATATGTTGAAGGTCCACTGTGAATGGATGCTGCGATTGAGTGAAGCGAGTGACTCTGTTGCGAGTGGGTGGAGGAGGGACCAAAGTTCTTCTGAGCAATTCCCGTGGTAGTATCTATAGAATAAACTTAAAATACCGACTCTGCGTCTGGTTTACGTGATCACTTTATGCGCTTACGCAACGTTCACCAATTATGCCTTCTTATTGAGTTTCCTTATCAATGTAATTTTTGAAAGTTCTATATATTTGAATAATGTGTAACAAATTCATATAAAAATAAGACATTATTTCTATTGCCATCTATGAAGTAATTAAAAAACCTTTTCGTAACTCGTCTCCATTGATATGTTAAAAAGTTTGTCAGTAAAAATATAATTTGACTCCCGACAGGGAAAAAAATTCAATGATTGCGTGAATGCAATTAAAGAAAAATATTTAATTGCTCCATTCTTCTATGTATGTTTTTGATTCCATTTATTAAAGATTCAAAATGCACTCGTGTTCAAGAAAATTGAGCGTTTTTTTCATTTTTCGTTGAAGAGTATTTATTATACGCTAGAAATATACTTTCAGAAAGACGCTTTCAGGAATTGTAAAATTTTCAAGAAGAATATGAAAATGTCCATAGGGTATGTATGTATCAAAGAATGGCGAATTTACTAGCTCCTTCCATACCAATGTATTGCAGCAACAATTGGCATTTAGAAGCGTTACTGTCATGGGGGAACGGTTGTTAGTATGGGATTTTACACCTTGACATAATATAAGGCAGATGTCAATTAACTTACATTTTATGTCAACTTTAGATTTTCCAACATAATAAATATGGTTTTATAACGATTTAACATCTCATTAAGACGAAGTTGGAATTCATGCGCTTGCGCATCTTCAATTTCTTCCTATCAATCCAAGTTTTGAAAGTTCTATGTATTTTAATCATGAAAATCCATTCGTTTGAAAAAAAGCTGAAACACCATCACCATCTATGAAGTGACGAAGAAACTTCTTTGTAACGCCATCTATTGAGAAAATTTGTTTTTGTAAACAATTAAAGCAACAGTCCTTACACATGAGGTGACATGCTTTCGCACAGATGTCACCCCTGAACCCTGAATTAAGAAGTTTTCTACTATGTATTTTGATAAGAATTTATCAAAATACATAGTAAAAAATAAATAAAAAATAATAAATACATAAAATAAATAAAAATTTATTTTAATTTTTATTTATTTTATTAATATATTTGGAAATGCTCATAATGTAGACATTTTTGGCATTATGTAGCTATTCATTTTTTAAGTTCATATTTGTTAATAAAACTTATTACTGTCCATAAGAAAAAAAATAATAATAACAAACACTTCCTTGCACCCCGCGGAAGTGGCGAGGTTATCGCCATATGCCAGTTATTTCCAAATAAACAATGCATCCAGCCCACAGAAGCAAGAATTGCGTGAGAAATTAATTTCTGCCCCTGCCGGGGATCGAAACCGAGAAGCCTGCACAGAAGCCAAACTTATCCAGGCTTACCAACGGCGCGGCATTCGGCATCCTTTCATCATTACATCCTTCCAGTGTGGTGTTGGTCACAACCGATCCGTTTTATTTTGTACAGCTATATAAATATATATCGCAAAAGCGAAACCCATCACGTCAAACGTACACATGTTAAATAAAAATAAAATCGGTCTGTACTCGAACAAAAGAACTCAATCGATCAATCAATTCTCCTATAGACAACAGAGTCACAGAAAGAGATAAATAGCTATCAATTTATATTCCCGGGTGAGATATTATATTACCTACGTACGAATAAATTTATTTAATATGTCGTGATTGAACAATGCACAGTAAAAAAATAATAATTTATGACGCAATTTCGGTGAAAATATTGCACGCTTCAATTATTGCGTGTTCAATTTGTATGACGCGGTACTATTGACATATAATATAATCATACCTTATAATATCCAAGTGTCTTGTCTGTTTTTTTTACCCACTTCTTTAATGCACATTTAAAGCTGTTTATATTTGTAGTTTTCTTCAATTCAATTGGAAGCAAATTGAAATTTTTTACTCCAAGGACATGAAAATTTCTTTGTCCATAAGTCGACTTGGTTCTCGGTATCTGTATATTTGCTTGTCTAGTCTGTCTAGTCTGACGTGTAGTTTTTAACCCAAGATACGTAAGATTGGTATGCAGGGTCTATATTTTTCACGGTTTTTCCAACTTTGAAATCAAAAAACACTAACTTGAGGCTTCGCAGCATATATGTTCTGTATACGGATTTAATCAGAATTCGGAGTAGAATATTTAGTGTGTCTGTGTGTGTGTGTGTCCCCCCTTATAACTTTTAATCCGCTCAATTTACAGAGCCCAAAATTTCAAAATATATAAATAGTTATAGGCCTACAAAACTTTTATAATCAGAATTTTGAATTTATGTTTCAGTCAGGGGTTATCAACTTTTGAATTTTTGGTTTGTTTTTCCAAGTATCTCAGAAACCATATAAACTAGAACGCTGAAAATTGGTATATATGTACATAGACAAATACAAAATCTCAAATTCGTTTTTTAAAAAAATTCCAGAATTTCTCAAACATTTTTTATTAAGAAAAACATTTTTTTATGATAGGTAAATTTATGTGTTTAACTGCTTATATTTCCACAGTTCTTAAAAATATCGAAACATTGTCGATATGTTAAGAGAACAAAGTTCTCTTGAACATATCGACAATTGGATAATATTTTTTTACGTAGATACTTATCGTTCCTCTTTTATCAGCCTACATTATTGTTACACTATGATCTTTCATTCTTTCTATGTGACCAAACCATATCAAGGCATTTATTTTTATCGTTCTTGCCTACAATACTCTATCATACATTCTCACACCTTATATCCTCATTTATTATTCTATCACACATCGTTTTACAGCAAATTGAATTATTGTAAAATTCATTAATACATACATACAACCGTTCATCAAACTTTCATTGTACATACAATCACTGCATATCACAAAATGTGGAGTAACCAGCGACAGGTGTGCAAGTGTGCATAACCTTATAAAAAGATACACGACATATGAAATAGTATCACATTAAAAAGATATAAACCTTTAGTGTCGTATTTGTAATTTTTTTGTATAAATGCGTTGAATTTAAAATGAAAACTCGATATATTTTTTTATTTGTTTTATATCGTATTTTTCCCATGAAGCCCGCACGGACATACGGATGTACACAAATATGCACACTAAATTACCTTATAATGTATGAAACACGAAAATGGGCAAAATTAAGAGTTAATTTAGAGCAAGAATAGTAATTAAAAAATGGTTAAAAAAAACTCAAAGATAGATTTTCATGTTATTTTGATTGAAGTAAAAAGCTTTTCCATAGGCCTTGTAATTTTAAGTAACATATAAAAAAAATAAAAAAGGGTTTTGTTTAAACTAATTTTACAAGTATTAAACAAATTCAAATAAAAAAAACTCACGCAATAGAATAAAGATGTAATTATAAACTATTATTTATTTAAGGCGTATCTTTTGAGGGTACTGGGTAAAAGATTTTCAAAATTTACTATTTAGCCTCTTAAGTGAAAAGTTCAAACGAAAAATCAATTCAGACCCCTCTAATTGATTTTCAAAGTACCCACCTACATCAATTCAATTTGGCTACATATTTTAATTTTCGATTTGTGCCATTTGCATATTTCAAACACAATTTGCATTTAAACTTTTTCATTCGACCATGTTTCTGCGGTGTTTTTATTCCCATAGCTTTTCCATCCTACTTCTTTTCCGAATTAATTGAATTGTAAAAAAATTGCAATAATAAATACCCACATTACTTTTTTTACTTTTACAAACAAAATAAATAAATACAAGAGCTTGTACAAAGTATTAGACTAAAATATAGCAACATCAAAAAACAATTATTTTTTTAATGGCGTGTATGAAGGAATTATTTCTATGGTATAGTAGACTTTTTGCATGCCAAAAACACCAAATTAGAGGCATCGTAGTATAAATGTTTTATATCTATGGATGAATTCAGAATTTGAAGTAGAAAATTTTGTGTGTCTGTTTGTGTGTGTGTGTGTCCCTTATAACTTTTGATTCGCTTAATTCAAAGAACCCAAAATTTTAGAATATATAGATAGTTACAGGCCTACAAAACTTTTATACTCATTATTTTGATTTTTTATCTGTCAGGGGTTATCAACTTTTGAATTTTTACTATATTTTTCCATATATCTCAAAAACCATACAAGTTAACCCTGTATATTGGTATAAATATAGACAAATACAAAATCTCAAATATGTTTTTTCAAACAAAATCCAGAGTTTCACAAACATTTTTTTATGATAAATTTACGTGTTTAACTACTTATTTATTATTTTATTTTTAGTTATTTCTATCCAAAAACATAGAGTATATATAAGATACAAAATAATTGAATGTAATATAAGCTTATTCATACATAGTAGACATACAAAGTAAATATAAGTTATTTCATTTCAATAAATATAATTTCATTAATATCATTTAATGATTCGGCGGATATTTTGTGGTAGTTAATATAAACCATTTTTGAATTGTAAATTAACTATAAATCACTTGTTTTTTATAAAATAATTTCATTCAAAAATAATTTCATTATTTCACCATTACTAACATAGTTAAAGCTATCTCCTTTTGTTTGTATCTTTGTTACTAGCCCCCTCACTAGGCATAGCCTGTGCTAAGGTGAGCTAGTTTTATATTATTGTCTATTGCGTTGTTTATTTATAGATACATTTACATATAATATAAGTACATGTACATACATCACAAATCCGCCTCTATTGGTGGCTGTGCCTTAATAATAATAAAAATAAAAAAAAATGTACATACATACATACGCTACGCATTCAAGCGTATGCATCCTTCTTTCTCTCTTTCCAAACATAATATTTCATTATGAGTCATGCACACACAACAAAAATTGTAACTTATTTCCAAAGTTTATAAAAATATGGAAAAAAGCTGAAACACCCCAACTAGATAATTTAATTTGCTATAAAAAATATTAACATTGTAGTAGTACACCTCAAACTTTCTTATCAATTTTGATAAAAATTTAATTTTGACGACATCGCTTCATACAATTTATAAGGCAGTAAACACTACACAATATCTCACTTAATATTATATTGAAATAATGTTAAAATTTGCAATTTTCACCTACAAAGATGATGCGCACTGGTACACGCGACCACTCCCAGATGGAAGACTTACCTTTTTCATACGTAAAATAAATATGTATTAACTCAATGTATGGAAGTGACAGTTGCCTGTCACGTGGCAGGTAGTTAGCCCTGTTGGTGTCTTGATTTCCCGGTTTTTCTATAATATTCCAACTTCGTCTCTTTTGAGATGTTTAAAATTTGTCATAAAAATACCATTGACTCCCGACTGTCATAAAAATCCAATGTTGGCGTATAAAAATATTCGATTTAAACTATGTGCTATTTGAAGTACGTGTTGCTATATACATTTATGGATAAATAGTCGCAGTAGCGAATTTGCTTATATAAGCCGAAAATCTTGGCTTGCCTATAAATCTCCTGATACACCTGATCTCGATTTCCTCTTCTTGTTCTTTCCATATCCTTATTTTTTTGCTATGATGTATATTTTCTTAGTTTTTTTTAGCTTTCATTTTTTGTTGATGTACATATTATATAATTCTGTCACTAGATAATCTGGTTGATTGGAAGAAATTGTTTAATGGCTATAAGCCTGCCATTGTGCATTATATTTGTTTATATTATGTACAAAAAGTAAATAAATAAAATAAATATTATGTTAAGAAATTCAAGAACTAATATTAATTTATTTGTTTTATTGCAAGCATACTACAAGATTAAAAATTTAACCATATGTAGATACGATGCTTTACAGGGCCACAAAAATGTAAATATTTTAGCTTGTGATTTTAAAAATATTTTTCATGGCCACTGTAATACACAACCTTTCTAATAAAACATTAAATTTTCTACATATTTCAATTTTCTTTCAGGGTTTTTCCTAGTCCGAAAGTTCTAGACTCGCCCCTTAATATATTTATGGATGAGACTCGAATAAATTTTTTTATAAACAAACGATATTGTTAATAAAGTATTTTTATTTTTACTTAATCGTTTTGAATATGTATCTTCGTACGTTGTACATAATCATAGATAGTATTTAGTTAAAAGTAAAAACTAATAAACTAGGCTCCGTCTATCGCGATAGTAGTGTATTTTTACATCCAAAATACAAAAAAAAACATTCATCTGATGTAGAGGTACAAAATACATGAATTGAGCAGCAGAGCAGAAATAAAAATCAATACTCTTGTGGATTAGGGGCTCAGGAGATGGAAAGAGCAAACGTTATAATATTATCCTCGCAGGTATTGATGCCTTCTGTGTGTAAGAGAGAGGATCACAGCCGAGGTAATAAATAACATCTCACAATGTTTGGATTAAGTAACTATTCCATACTTTCATTATAAACCTTTCAATCCATTATAATATATGGGTCTGATCAAAGCACCTTCACACACATATGTACATATGTAGGTGTATTATTACTTCACGTGCTGTCTATTCAGGTAAAACACAGCGGTGCTTACAAATCGATTTTCAGGTAATGAATGGTACTTTATCAATATTAATTAATGTAGTATTGATTGCTTTGCAGTAGAGTATGTAGGAACAAACAAACCTTAATATAATATATGCACATACAAACGTGTGAGGTTCATACTAAACCCGGGTGTCTTCAATATCCCCAATTCAGTAACTATTGGAACTAAAATAGGAACGTTCTAAAATTGTAGATTTTAGATTTACGGTCTTATTTCAGCGTTATAAAATATCAACTTGGACTTAATGGAATAGGAACTTTCCTATTTTGGTCGGAACGTTTATAAAAAGTTACTGAATCAGACGTATTATGAATAATTATGAAAATGGTGAAAATTTCATAATATTTCATAGGTACGTTCTTATTCCATTGAGTCCAAGTTGATATTTTATAACGCTGAAATAAGACCATATATCTAAAATCTACAATTTTAGTACTTTCCTATTTTAGTTACAATAGTTACTGAATAGGGGGTATTGTCTAATCTAAGTGTAATCTACTTGCACACTGCTACGCCGATGACTGGCAGCTGTACTTTTATTCAACTCCGAGTGAGTCATGCCTTCTAAAAGACAAAATTTGTCTGTGCATCGAAGAGATAGAGCGGTGGATGTCTTCAAATAAACTTAAACTAAATCCAACTAAGACCGAATTTCTCTGGACGGCCACACACCGCCGGCAACATTACATAGAAAACACTTCTGTCTCTGTTGCAGACACCGACATTATTCCTAAGTCCGCCGTTAAACTTCTGGGAGTACATATTGACTCCAGTCTAAGTCTCAAAAAACAGATAAACAGCACAACATCCTCTGCTTTCTACCACTTACGACGAATAAAATCTATCAGACGAAATATACCTACGGAAGCAACGAAATCTCTAGTAAACGCATTCGTTATTTCCCGCCTGGACTACTGCAATGGTATCTACGCAAACCTTCCAAAGCTGGAGCTAAACAAACTTCAATCCGTCTTCAACGCTGCTGCTAGGCTAATCACCGGAGCCGCGAAATTCTCACACATATCCCACCATCTACGAAATCTTCACTGGCTTAAAGTGCCAGAGAGAATCAAGTACAAATTATGTTTGTTGACTTTCAAAGCGATCCATGGCATGGCTCCCACGTATCTTTCAGACTTCTGCATCCCTCTCACCGTAAACGAGCGACAACAAACACTTCGGTCAGCCACCACATCCGTGATTGGCAAGTTGACTGAAATAAATAGAGTCAACACTTCATGTTTCGGTGATCATGCTTTTGCTGTGGCCGGACCAGCCTCGTGGAATAAACTACCACCTGAACTGAGGCAAATCAACAACAATAACCCCTAATATATTCAAAGCGCCCTTGAGGTGAGGTTATCAAAAAAACGGCGCTATAAAAATAATCCAAATTTATTATTATTATTATTGTGATATCCGGATTTAGTATATAACTTGTACGAAAACTAAGATGAAGGAATTATATCAAATCTATTATATCTTCATTGCTTCAATTCAAGTGTGAAATTGAGGCGCGTTTTTTACAAGATTATTTCAAGAGCGCTCTTTTTTATTTTCATTGCACCCTTTTCTTTAACTTCACTTGTTTGTCTTTGTATCTGTATGTACTGGAATTTTGTAATCGATTTTTAACTAACATCCCGACCAGTTAAAGCTCAGGAAAATTCAGAATTTGTGTGCTCCCGACGATGGTTTTGACTCCCCCGATTGACCAGACTTGCCCCCAGAACAAACATAATGAAGTTTATTAGTAAAAAAAGAGTATAAATTATTAATAGTAGGCTATGTTTGCAGAGGGGTGATGTCGAGGATTTCTTGGTGTCCTCAGTCATTGAATCGCCGCATACCGTGAGAGGATATGGACAAACCCTAACTCGATCATAAAGGCTGTACAGGGGCACCAATATCCGAGGCTATCACAAAGATGGACAGAAGTGTTAGATGATAGAAGTGAAAGACGATAATTATATCATTTCTACAGTGTTTTTCTTTTCTTATATTTCATATAAACTCATTTGTTATTTTTTTCTCATTTTTTTTGTTGCAAGTATATAATCTATATTCTGTAAAATATTTTCTTCTTTTGTAACATTTAATGTATATTTCGTATGTAAAAATATGGTTTGTGTACCATTGCACCCCCCTGCTCACAGACTGGAATAAATAATTTATTATTATTTCTCACTTATTTTCTCAGTATGTGCACCGAAGAGATCGAAAGAAGAGTTATGGCAGGAAACAGAGTGAATGGAGCACTAAGACCAATTATGAATGATCGCAACATATCAAAGGATGCCAAAGTTGCCATTCATAACGCCATCGTAGTGCCAACCTTGACGTATGCAAGTGAAACCTGGACATGGCAGAAGACGCATGAAAGTAGAATAAATGCAGTTGAAATGAGATCGTTAAGAAGGATTTGTAATAGAACGATGTATGACCGGGTAAGAAACGAGGATATAAGGAAAGAATGTAAGATGAAGAAAGATGTCATTACTAGAATGAAAGTGAACACATTGAGATGGATTGGTCACATGGGGAGAATGAATGAAGAGCGCCTGACGAAGAAAATATACAGAGCAGAAAGGAAGAATGGAATGAGAGGTCGGGGACGCCCAAGAAAGGGATGGCACTACCATGTGAACGAAATTTTGAAAGACGGAAATGGTAGAAGTGTGAGCAATAGACGAATGATCAATAGGTATGAGACGATGCATGAATGTGGATGAGGCGATGGATGCGTGCTCGGATAGATAGAAAGATGTGGCGTTCGGTTCTCTCTGCCTACCCCGCAAGGGACATGGCGTGATGGTATGTATGTACGTATGTATGTATGTGCATCGAAAAAATATACATAGCTTGATTTTTATGACACATCGACGATTGACGTCTGTATAGGTTGACTTACTAAAGATTTCCATATAAAACCGTGTTCGGCGCAGATTCTAAAGAGTACTTTACCCCTTTATGTTTACAAGTCCCAGCTCATTTAGACAACACACGTCTATTCACAGCGAAACTACTTCTAGAAAGTGTACAGTGAGATAGTTAACCGTTCTAAGGTATACATGCCTTTAAAACCAACATCATTCAAAGCACGCGACTATGACATGACGGTTTGTTTAAAAGTACACTTATAAATAAAATATTTTTACTTATTCAACAACTACTATTTTTCTAAAATATATGGCAACATGTGGTATAATGGTATCACTGATTTAACGAGGATCCCCGAAAATAGTCGGCTGCCTTCGTAAATAGAATGATAGTGGTAGGTGTGCATGGAATGGGGTAGCCCAGTATGAGTATTAGTGTTATTAATGCGATATGGATATTGATTTAACAAAAATTAAACCTACCAACAAATGAAATTAAATTTTTACTTTTTTTTAAAGTTGTATTTATTGATCTGGTTCCCTGTGAAAAATTACAACTCTGGCTTTACAGAATAAATCAATTTAAAAGGACAATGGATTGGGACTGTATTAATTACAAACAAACAAAAAACACAGCAACAATCAGCAATATCCATTTGACTGGTGTTGTAAAAGTGTCATATTCGCAAAAAAAGGTCAAATTTCGCTATATAAGGTATAGGTACATGTAAAATATCATTACTTGAATCCCCGATAGGACCATGGATATGTGGAGAGTACACTATGTTTTGTGTGAAATTTCAACGTAAATACCTGGGAGTATACTTTCCTGAAGAATATAATAGAGCGCCCTCTATTTAGAATCTATAATAGACCTTCACTCTTTTACTTATAGTCATTTATGTCATGATTTCATTAAAATTTATATTTGACTAGCAAGTACCTAATATAGGTATTGGAAAATATCTTGACATATTTATAATAAGGAGGGGGACTATTTATATAGATACCAACCAAACAAAACGCCCAGATTTGCGCTCTGCGCAGCCCACGTGGTATTTCAAGTTGTTAAGTTGTTACCTGATAAATATAGCCGATATGCGTTACAAAACCGATCAAAGATCAAAGGACCGATGGAATTATAATAACTATCAACTAAACTGGTCGTGTATTTTTCGTTCCGGTATAAAAATTTATTTTTCGATTAAAAACTGTGCGTATTAAGTTTGGACTGTGTGCAAATAGTGAAATGAGTGATTGTGCATCTTTTGAAATATATATTTCACTCGGATTATCAATGAGAGGTACGCAGTTCCATTGTTTATGCACCAAATAATCATTACAAAAAGTGTCAGCCATTATTCATAATATAACAGAATAATAAATCAATGTGGGTAGCTTAAAATCCTGTTCAAAGCAACATCTTCATATACAAGATTTATGACGCTCACGCAACAAGCGCTGGTGGCACGGTTGGTTACACACCGTACACGTTCTGCATTAAAGTTGGGCGAGGAGAATCGAGTTCGAATCTACATCGGGGACAAGTTTTTTTTTTTTTTTAATTATTATTATTAACTACTGAAGTAATACAATATTTAAAATATAAAAATGGAGAATAATCAACCAAAATATATGACACGAAAAAATAAAAACATAACACCAACGACATCTGAAGAAAGAAAGTCAAAGCATGAAAGCTCAGCCGCGAACAAGGCTTACAGTGGTTTATCATCGCTTCAAGGATCAACAATATCGCCATCTAGCGAGGAGAGGACAAAACAGAGTGTGGGCAGTGTAATGCCACATAATGGAGACAACTCATCAAACTCATTATCAGCCGAACAACGCCTGATTGATATCTCTGATAAAATCGATATATTTATGAGGAATTCCGAACAAAAACACAATCAATTAGTAATATCAATAAACTCTATCAATGATAAAATAGACGAATTCGACAAAAAGTTAAAATACATGGACGAATTAATATCTAATGTAATCTCTACTAAACTGGCAAAGATGGATGATATTTTAAAAGAAAATGAACAGTTAAGAGAAAGAGTATCGGGTTTAGAAGAGAAAGTAAGAGATTCTCAAGCGGTCCAGAATAAGCTGGTCCCGGATGTCACCGAGATGTTTGCTGAAATTGACGAGAGGGAAAAGAGAAGAAAGAATGTTATCATATGTAACCTAGAAGAGGAACCCAACAAACCATACACCTTAGCGCAACAAGAAGATACCAAAAGAGTGGTAGAACTACTTAAATCACTGGACCAGACAATCAACGCGAATTCGATAAGATTATTTCGCTTGGGAAAGTCCAGTGGTAGGAACAGACCTATTAAGGTTATACTCAACAGCGAAGAACAAGCAAAAAATATTTTAAAACAGAAACTTAACACCCAGGGGAGCATCAGGATATTTAGAGACCAGACGGTGCTGCAGAGGGACCACTATAAGAAATTGAAAACGGAACTAAATGATCGAAGAATGAAAGGTGAGACTGACATCTCCATCAGGTTCATAAATGGGATACCAAGGATAAGAAATTGAAAACGGAACTAAATGATCGAAGAATGAAAGGTGAGACTGACATCTCCATCAGGTTCATAAATGGGATACCAAGGATCACAAGAAATCAAAGCTCAAAAAACTAAATTGTATCTACCAAAATGTTAGGGGCACCAGGACCAAACTACATAAGCTCAGATTAAATATCTCCACAACAGTGTACGATATAATTCTTTTGTCTGAGACATGGCTGAATTCATCTATTAAGACATCTGAATTGGGTTTCAATGGATTTAGAGTTTATAGGAATGACAGAAGTGCAGACACGAGTGATTTTTCAAGGGGAGGAGGAGTCCTGATTGCTGTTTCTAGCCAATTAACATCTAAACGTATTGTAGTCCAACAGAGAAGGCTGGAGCAGGTTTTTGTATCAGTAAAAACAAACGGACAAACCATCATTTTAGCATGTACATATTTCCCACCTGGTTCAGACCTCGATACATATGGAGTTTATTGCAACGACATTGAAGACATACGTAATAAATTTCCTAACGCTAGGATTGTCTTGACAGGTGACTATAACCTACCAAACATTGACTGGGTCGAGGGTGGGGATGACGACGAGACAGTATTGGTAGCCACCCTTGATCATCCTTGCGAAAAATCAACAACCATAATTGATATGTGTAACTATCTACAACTTCATCAACTGAACGCTGTTAAAAACCATAACAATCATATTCTTGATCTCATTTTCTGTAGCGATTTCAATGCAATAGTATCATCTTCCAACTTCGGGGTATTGCCGCCGGATGAACATCATCCTCCACTAGACATATGTATTCCCTGCCAAATACCCGAATTTAAGAAGTGTACTAAAATTGGTAGAGACTTTCGCAGAGCTGAGTACGGTCCAATCGTAGAATACCTGTCTAACGTAGATTGGTCTTACCTGATGGAATGTGTTGATATTGACCTCTCTGTCGATTACTTCTATAAAGTAGTGAATAATTGTATCGAACAGTATATACCGATGTTTTATTCTAGGCCAACTAACTTTCCGCGTTGGTTCAGTCCTGAACTAAGAAAACTCGTGATTGATAAAAAAGTTGCTCACAAATGGTACAAGGAAACCTTACGAATATCAGATTTTAATTATTTCTCAGATCTAAGAAAGAGGTGTTCGGAGTTATCTAAAAGATGTTACAATGATTTCATAGACAGAGTGGAATCTGACCTCCTGAGAAATTCTAGGTCTCTGTGGAGATTCGTAAGGTCTATTAGTGAGGAACGTGTAAACACACCTAGTCAAATGTTCTATAACAACAAATGCTCGAACACGTTACAGACCACTGTCGGCTTGTTTGCTGATTTCTTTGGTAGTGTATATGAGCATCCAGGGAGCGGACCTGTGGAGAGCTTTTCACCCGAGGTTTTTGTCGATCTGCCTAATCTACGTTTGGATAGAGACGATGTTGTAAGGGCCATCAGCAGTTTGGATTGCTCAAAGTCGCCTGGACCTGATAAGTTGCCTAATATGTTCCTGAGGGGGTGTATGGATGCATTAGTTGATCCTTTATTAGCACTGTTTAATAGGTCTTTGAATGATGGTCGGTTTCCGGCAGTTTGGAGAACAGGTTTTATCACACCCATATTTAAGAAGGGTGACTGTTCTTTAATTACCAACTACAGACCCATATGTATTTTGTCATCAATACCTAAAATGTACGAGTCAATTGTACTTTCTCGGATCTCACTTTCGATCAATGCTGTCATAACATCTAGACAGCACGGTTTTATGTCGGCGAGGTCAACACAGACCAACTTGCTCGAGTATCTTGATTTCATAATACAGGGGGTTTCAGAGGGGCGTCAGGTACATGCTATATATACTGATTTCTCAAAGGCCTTTGACAAAGTACCCCATAGTATTCTTATTGAAAAACTTCGAGGTTATGGAGTCAGAGGCAGCCTTCTATCGTGGATATCAAGCTATTTAAGAAACCGAACTTTGTATGTTAAAATCTCAGACTGCATCTCGTTCCCTATAAGTGCCACAAGTGGTGTCCCACAGGGTTCCCACTTAGGACCAACTCTTTTCAACATCTTCATAAATGACATAGTAAAAATATTTTTCGATGTAAATGTATTGCTTTTCGCCGACGATCTGAAGATATACAAAGTAGTGGAATGTCTTGCAGACTGTCACATTTTACAAAATAGTTTAGATAGATTAACGGAATGGTGTTATCGTAACTCTCTGCACTTAAATATAGACAAATGCCAGGTCATCAATTTTAACAGGAAAAAGAAGAATATTATTTCTTTCATTTACAGAATAGATGGTAGGGACCTTGGAACTGTCGATCACATCAGGGACCTGGAGATAGGTTTTAGTAGTAGTCTTTCTTTCAACATGCATATTGAAGAGATAGTGGGAAAGGCGATGAGGACCCTAGGCTTTTTATTGCGTCTGGGAACAGACCTTCGAAGTTTGCAGTCGTTCAGATCGCTTTATGTATCACTGGTTAGACCTCAACTTGAGTACAACACAGTGATATGGTCACCTTATTATGCTATTCACTTCATAGCGATTGAACGAGTGCAGCGCAAGTTCTTGCGCTTTTTAAATTATAAATTAGGTCGTTCCATAGAAAATATTGACTATCCCGAATTGATGCGTGGCTTTCATTTACATTCATTGGCCGATCGACGTAGGTTATTGGACGTCTCATTTTTGCACAAGTTAGTGAACGGAGCAACGGACTGCATTGAGCTTGTAAGTGCAATCAACTTTCATGTTCCGAATAGACGGACTAGACAAGCTGTGCTTTTCCATGAGGGAGCCGCTTCCACTAACTATATATTTAACTCTCCAATACCGAGATTGCATAGGCTGGGAAATGAGCTGTGTGTTGATGCAGATATTTTCGGGGATAGCCTGCCGGTTTTCAAAAAAATTATTTATAGGTCTTTCTAAAATTCAAATTCAATAGCTAACCTTGCAGTTTTCTTTCTTTTCTTTATTATTTGTTTTTTGTAATTATCCTGTTAATATTACACAATATGTTATTATAATTAATGCATGTGTTTATTTCTCTGTGCAAAAACTTGTGTTGTCAATTTATTGTTGTTTCTGTATTTTTTTTTTTTTTTTTTATATATTCGACCAGTATTGTTTAATTTTTGAATGTTATTTCTTGTTAATTCTGTTTTTTTTTTCTTTTTAACATGTAAATGGCTTACGCCGTATATTGTTTTAAATAAATAAATAAAAGATAGTATGTATTAATGTGCGATTCAATGTGTGGATCTGTCTGTCTCGTCGGTCTTTTGAGTCCCATGTGTCTCTTTTGTGTGTCTGTGTGTTTTCAATGTGTGGATCTGTCTGTCTCTACCGTCTCCTTTGTCTCACGTGTGCTTGTGTGTATTGAGTGTCTGTGTGTGTTTCATCGTATGGATCTGTCTGTCTCGTCCGTCCTTTCACTACCCTCTTTCTCTTTTGTGTACCTGTGTGTTTTTCAATGTGTGGATCTGTCTGTCTCTACCGTATCCTTTATCTCATTTGTGTGCCTGTGTGTTTCAGCGTGTGGATCTGTCTGTCTCTCCCGTCTCCTTTGTCTCATTTGTGTGCCTGTGTGTATTTGAGTGTCAGGGTGTGTTTCAGCGTGTGGATATATGTCTGTCTTGTCCGTCTTTTCAGTCCCCGCTGTCTGTTTTGTGTGTCTGTATTTTTTAATATGTGTATCTGTCTGTCTCGTCCGTTCTTTAGTCCCCTCTGACTGCTTTGTGTGTCTGTCTGTCCCAACTACCCTTCTGTCCTTTCATATTGTACAAAATAACTGAACACTAAAAATACTGTATAAATACCGTTAACAAAGGATACAAGACATGACATTTCTGTCACATCTGTTGCGCTCAGCATGTACATACATACATCAGACAGCTTTCTTTATACCTATTTTTGGATGGCATAGATGAAATTGTGTTATTGGAAGTACCAGGATAACAGAAGCACGGAGGGGTGGGTTGGCTATAAATTTGATGGATGAATGCGATCATAAAATGTCCCATGGTAGGTACCTACTGCCGGAATCCATACATAGCGTATCACGATCGCCACAAAGCAAACACCCTGACACTTGGCCATAACTTTGTGTCCAGCGATCCTATCGTTTGACATTCCCTGTGTACGATATACAACTCACGTCCCGGTCAGTATTACCTACTACCTACAATAAAAAGGATTATCCTGGCCACTAAAATGATTGCGGAAAAAATTAGGTCATACGATTTTATTCGATATTTCTGTCTGAGTATTGTAAAAAAATGTTCTGATATTGTTCCAGGAACTTAATAAACAGTTTTTCAATTAATGAATCAATTATTTAAAGCCCTAGTATACCTTGGACATACGGATGTACACAAATATGCACCTTCTAATGTATGAAACAAGAACAAATATTGTATATCACAAAATCTGTGATATATCATATTTTATAGCGATGAAAAGGTAAAATTTAGAAAGTAGAGTATTTATTTAAATAGCAAGAATAGTTTATTAAGTGTTAAAAATACCAGTCGGTAGATTTTCATATTCTCTTTCGATTGAAGTAAAAATCTACTTCATAGGCCTTGTAGTTTTTTAGTTATTCATTAGGAAAAAATTAAAAAAGGATTTTAGTAAATCTAAGTCTACAAGAAAAGTATTAATCAAATTTAAATTTCAAAAAACTCACACAATAGAACAAAGATGTAATTACAAACTATTATTTATTTCGAAGACGTATCTTTTGAGGATATATACATGGGAAAAGATTTTCAAAAATTACTATTTAGCCTGCTACAGACTCTTAACGAGTATATTTTCGATCTGCTGAGCGCACTACACTTACGATAACAATTTTTCTCATCGTATATAAAACATGCAAGATAGATTATAATACTTTATGGCTGACATTACACATGGTTATGGCCCGATATTACAGTTAGCCCTCAACTCATTGAGTTTGTTAAACTCAAGATTAATGTTAAGGGGAGATTGAATCCATTTCCGTATTACAGTGCAATATGACATGTCAGTTACTAAATCTTCAATTCATAGAATTATAATATACTATAATTCTATGCTTCATTTATAGATATATTTTACTTTTTCTGTGGTTATTATCTGTCAAATTTTAAATAACCTCAAATAATACGAACTTCAAAACGGGACGCGACGACTTGAAATACTATTGTTTTATTATCCAACATGGTAAATTTAATTATTTTCACCAAAATAATGCATTTGAATACCCATGTTCGTTTCAATATGGCTGTCAGTTTGTTTTATTGTGTGGCGCCACCGTCGATACAATTAACGCCTCTAGTGATAGAACACTGAAACTACACGCGTTGCCTAGCAACGAGTCGAGAAATGACAGTTGACTCACCGTTAAGTACTTAATCCGCCAGAAACGTTGAGTTAAATATTTGTCGTTTTAGTGACCTATTTGAGGGAAGATTAGGCCTAAACGGACACTGTAATACGCTATATTTTTATAAAACTAGAGTTTAGCTTTAATCTGAGACTGTAATACCGGCCCTATATTTACTACCGATGGAAATGCCTAAATCATTATTCATTAAATGATTTTATTCATCTTAATTTGTGTAATTCGGGATAGCAGAATCACATATTTGTTCTTCATTGCTATAATTATTTTAAGAAATCTTGTGGGTAGGTACCTATTCATTTACTATTCATTTTATTTATTTTTTAAAGACATTCTTATCTCCACAATTTGTTCGTGTAATGTTTATAGCCAGTAAAATCGGTTTACTACACCGAATTGGGAGGGTATAGATTAACACCGTAAATTATGGGTTTAGCATTTATTTTATTTTGATCAATTCAATACAATATAATTTTTCTCTTCGTTCGAAATACAATCAGCAAGACTATGGAATAGCCTTAGTCCGGATATTGCGTCGTCTAACTCACTTAGTATTTTCAAGAAATAACTAAAGAAGGAATATTTATCCCTAAACACCTGATCCCGATTTCCTCTCCTTGTTTTTTCCTAATCCTTTTTTGCTGTATTTTTTTTATTATTTAATATTTATCTTAGTGTAATGTGATGGATAATTAGATGTGTGGTGGCATAGTTAGCGCGCTGGGTTAGTAATCCAGTGATCGCGAGTTTGAATCCTGCCACGACCGATTTCGTTTATGCTTATGTATATTATTTATGCTTAGTTTAGGGAATGTATGAGAAAGTATATGCACTATTAGGACATTATTTAAAAAAAAATCATTATTAAATAAAAATGTATATTTTCTTATGGAGAAGAGACCAGAGCAGACACAACGAGAACAAAATCTCTTCTGAGAACATCAGAGATGAGAACATTGCGATGTATAACCGGAAACACTCTAAGAGACCGAATTCGAAATACCGAAATAAGAAAAAAGTGTAGTACGGAAGACATCGTCAGATGGGGAAGACAGCGGAGGCGATATTGGAGCTCACATGTAAACAGAATGGATGAAAATAGACTCCCACGTATCGCTCTCCAGGAGAACCCAGCTGGAAGAAGACCACCAGGAAGACCTCCAAAGAGATGGCGAGACAGTTGGCAGTCCACATCGCAGGAGACAGAATAGCGGTACAAACAGAGAAAAGGAAGAAGAAGAAGAAGTATATTTTCTTTGTTACTCTCCACACTATGGAATAGTGGAGAGTTATGATTTCACAATTTTAAGCGTATTTTTTTACATCAATTTCTCAACGGGTATCATGTAGAGAGAGCACACTGTGAGTTTCGTCGTGATGTGTTTGTATGTATGGCGTACGGCGCGGCGCCGGCGTACGGAATTATCCTTTTTGTGTCCTCTCTACAGCCCAAACGATTAGTCCGATCGACTTCATATTAACATCATATGTGTAAAGCGCATAGACCTAGAGCTAATTAGTTTTCCATAGATATCCGTTAATTTCTTCTGTATGATTTCATTTGTCCAAATTTTCAGAATGCTCTCACGGTCTGGAAAATCGAGTTTTTTGTATACCAACTGTTTGAAATTTCGATACACAAAAATACACTCTATGGTTTGCCACATACATCGCCTCATCAACATTGATACACTGTCTCATATATGCTCATCTTGCTAGTAATGCAATTTTACTTAAAATTGCTCAACAGGTATCATGTAGAAAATACATACTATGAGTTTCGTGACAATCTTTTTGTGTATATGGTGTATTGTGAAAACTTTTGTCCTCTGGGAATCTTATATTTGTTTAAGAATCTAATAGAAACCTACTTCATAAAAATGCATTTAGAGATTGTCAACATTTCAAGAAGAAAAAATGAACGCTTACTATGTTGTGGAGAGTTTAGTGTTGGCCACAAGCCACTCGTTTTTTATTCTTTTACATTCTTTTGTTGATGATCATATATAATTTTGTCATACTTTGTAATCTGGTTGGTTGGAATAAATTGCCTACTGGCAATAAGTGTGCATTATATTTGTTTATATTATGTACAAAAAGATAAATAAAAAATTCTAGATTAACACTGGGTGAATCTTTTCAATGCGACTATACAAATAAGTACATACACTCAAAATGAATTTATGTAGAATTGAATCACTTTGTAGAAAGCGATTATTACCCCTAATGTCCTACAAGGGATACTAATCTTTTATCTAATGGCGAAAAGATTGAAAGGAAGGAGTTCTTTATCAGATATACCGATCAGTTCAAAGGACTTCCCGACTTACTCCTTTATTCTCCTAAAGTCGTCTTTGTTGAATCTCAACAGAGACGAAACGAATTGACAATAGAATAGAAGTCAATGTTTTTAATTTGTCAATATTGACGGTATTCATATTAAAGAATTCTTTCTTTTAATTAAATCAAATATTATAATATCTGTTCCGAAAAGATTTATTTCTTTTACAGTACGATAGTTCTGGTTGATTTAATAAGGACCTAATCAGCCGAAACGATTGACCTGTAAAAAATATATGCGGAATAAAAATCAGTTAATTTTATCAAAAAAAAATCACGTAGAGGATCATCATTTTAGCAAAAATATTTGGATAATTTATATAGCGCTGAAAATTTGGCTCATTTTGGCTTTGGTAAGATTTGCGAAAAAGGTGCGTTTTGAGTTTTTTTCTGAACGAAGATATATTTTCGGTTTGTCTGAGGGTGTGTGGGAGCTTATTCCATGCATTTGATCCTGCCACAGCAAATGCACGATCACCGAAATTAGTTGTGTGCACCCTGTTTATTTCAACTAATTTCCCAACCATAGATGAAGAAGCAGAACAACACTACTACATAAACTTTATTCTATAAAACGAAAAAGTCAATTTTCTTCCGTAAGAAATGAGTTGTGTACAAAGTCTTCTTTCGCTGGTGAATCCTTGGAGAGGAGAATAATAAGTGGTGTTTGAGATAAGAATGGATGCAGGGGAGAAAGGAGGCACTAAGAAATATTGAAACAAACAGCTCTCCTGAAGGAATATTGAAATTCAGTTTGGAAGAGGGATTCGCCGAGATTACGTGCAAGACGTATTATCACAACAGAAGGGAGAAAACTGTCTGATAAATACTCCAAGACAAGACCGATAGCGAAACAGAGTAATTGAAAAAAGGCAGAAGGGTTATTAAAAAAATGATAAACAAAACCCTTGGGTACACAAAAGAACATGTATGAAATTGTGCAGAAATGTTACTATCCAGACACATTTCAGAGTTATATTTAAAGAATGAAAATTGAAATGAAAATATATTTATAGAATTCCTACGGGATTTACTAGAAATAATGATCTCTTCAGTATTCCTACAGTATGTAATAAATGCACAAAAAATGTTTATAACAAGAGCTTGCTCCAAATTTGATACATAATGTAGAAATAAAGACATATTTTCGGAATCTTTCGGGTATTTAAGGGATGTCTGCAAAGCAATTTAACAATGTTATAAATGTGTGTATGCGTTTGCATGTATGTGAATATGTAAATATAAGGATAAATCATTATAGTAGAGTTACATGTGGCAGAATTATAGTCAAACATCTTGAACTTTTAGCCGAGACGGGTGGCGTCAATTTTTTTTTCCACGTAAACAAACAAAACAAAAAGACACAAATCGGCGCTCTGCGCAACCGAAAACTCGAAAATTATAATATTGTTAGTCTTCCCTTTTAATCATTTCCTAGATTCTTTTGTTTCAGATTCATCATCGTTCATTTATGTTTATTAGTCTTGTGTTACATTTTCTAGTCTTTATGTGGGTGATTAATAATAATAATAATAATATATTTATTTTACATAAGAAAAGAAAACTTACAGAAACAATACACCACAGAGATCACTCAGTATTTATATAAAAACAAACAAAAAATATACAAAACAAAAAACATGATAAAACAAAAAAAAAAAATAATAATAATAAACCATGGGTGCTCCCTAATTGGCATCATTCCATCACTTTATCTATGTCTATCTAACTAGGAATAATTGACAGACAATGACAGACAACTTATGACAGACAATTTCAATGTATTTTCACTACGCTTTTACATTATACGATAGAAATTTCAATCGATTGAATTGAAAAAAAGAACATAAACATCAATATAAGAAACAAGAAGAAAAACATTTTTGCATTAACAAAATGTAAAATAAAGCATAAAATCCTTAACAAAATATAAATACAAGAGCATAAACAAAATATAAAATAAAGCATTATGGAAAATGATGACAGCAGGCAAGACAGCAGAACTAAAACATTACCTAAATAAGTATGTTTGTATGATTAACTGTCTTATTTTATTTATTTTGTAATTGTAACTGTTTGTAAACGTAAATAAATAAATTATGGTGAGCACCTGTCCTGCTAATTTCGCATGCCCAAAACTCTAGTATGTCGACTCTCAACTCAGTCCACAGTGATAATATTCTCCTATCTGGTCTTAGTATAACACACATATCGTATTAAATCATTATGGGTGGATTCACCCAACTCGGACAGCACCATACCAAGACAGCTAAATTACCAATGTTCTTAGTCATCTATCTCCAACTGGCCGTAAGGTATACTATAATATTCCCAACGACGGACGTGACGCCGCAAAGTTGCTCTATCCAAAATAACTAAAATAATAACAGTAAAATTAGCAATTTGAATCAATTCCGAGTGACGTATGCATCCGATTTCACGAATCGATGGGAATCATCTCCCGGACCCCTTACCTCACCCGCTTCCTCCTACACACCGTCTGATTCCTCCTCAACAGGACCGGATCTACAGTTTCTGGCGCCTCCTTTCCCTTGATAATCAGTTAGTGATACTTTATCACTTGCCTCGGTGTTGTTTTCAAAATGAGTAGCAATTTGCCAATAATTGACTTCAAAATATATGATTCAATTTCTTTGCCCTCGCCTTAGTCCTCACTCGGGGTCGGCTCTCCTGATTCTATCACGCCAAAATAGCCTGTTCTGTGCTAGATCAGGATTCAGATCCTTATCTCGCACATGTTCTCTGATGCTCATTAGCCCAGCGGCTTTCGATCCGATAATCTAAATATTGTTTTACAAGGCTACATTTTTCTCTTTATTTTTATTATTTTTGGATTTCATTCATTGTGTTTGGCCCCCTCGATTTATCTCTGCACCATTTGAGCCCAAAAGTGGATCCTGTCCTGCTTTTTCCGTTTCCCGATTTTCTCCACTATGTCTCTCTCTCTCACACAATTTCTGTCTCACTTTCTCCCTTCGGTCCCCAATAAATGCCGCATAAATTTTGGTCTAACGGCGGATTTATCGGTTAGCTTGAACTTAATAAAACCCGAACATGCTCCCAGCCAGCACGTACTGGGGGTAGGTAGGCACTGAATGTCCCGTTTGGCTAAAATTACAACAAACATTTAAAATGAAAACGTTATGAAATAGGATTACGCTCGATATAATGACCGTGGCGATCAAATAAATAAATATACCATGCACCTAATGCTGAACGTGCTCACATACCCGGAGTTGTCATGGTAAGCGTTTCAATATTACATCATTTATTTTTATTTATATCATTTAAATAATACAACACATCAAAAAATCATATGATGGCCTTTACCAGAGTGCAAGCACTCGCATATAAAGGAGACTTTTTTGGGAGTGTATATTTATTTTATTTATTTATATCAGAAGGATTGTATTGCAAAGGTGCGTGTCCAAAGGGATTGTATTTAATTTAAACATATACCTCCAAGTATGATATTGCTTGTCTGTTAATTAAATAATTGATAATATATAATTTTATTATGAAAAAGGGTTTCAATCAAAGAACAAAATGGAACAAATTGGAAGGAGACAAATTTCCTGGCTCCGCAATATACGCAACTGGATGGGCATAAGAAGTGTTGGAGAACTGTTTAGGGCTGCCCAGGACAAGGACGCTTTCTCTCGGGTGATAGTCAACTTTGGGGGACCTGATATGACACCAAAAGAAGAAGAAGAATCAAAGAACTACTTACATGATCAACACTGGTTTATTCGAAACAATTGAAAATACAATATAAAAAATAACTTGATAAATTTGTGATGTCGTGGGTCGGAACTAATGGATAAAAATTAAATGCGACTCTAATCTATTCAACGATCAACACACGAATAAAATCTGTCGATCAGCTCGTATCAACGACGACGGTGGGCTATGGTTCGTTGATCCTCGTCAATCTTCGGTAGCATTCGAGAATCCCGGGCCGTACATGTTGCAGTCCACCAGGCGCTGCCACACACTTAAAATCAAAAGAAACAAAAATTTATATCTACAGAATCATTATCAGTCAATATTATATGAGTCTATTTTTTTTTTAAATGATTGAATTTATTTATTTTGTAATGTACTCAGAATTTACTCTGTGGCCCATTTTATCCATTTCATTGATTTACAATTTACTGTGTATCGCAAAAAAGCCCCAGTGGCCTTCAAACAGCATAAGAAGAAGAATAACTGTGTTAAAACTACAAATGATTTATTTTATTCCATCTGTTTGAAAGTGAAATATTCTGCCTCAGTTATAATACGTATTGAGTTAGAAGCAGTAATATAATAAAAAAATAACGATAACGATTTAATGACTTATTATTTTTTACTTTTAATATCATTTTAAGTAAGAACACAATAATATATTACTAAAGGTTTTGAAAAATATATCGTAAGAAATAAATGCTTATTGTTGATTGTGTCATCTGTCAATCGACCGCGACGGCCGAAAAATTTAATGTAATTTTTTAACTAATCGTATCCGATTATCGGATCCGGTCAATTGGTGATTAATCCGGTAGACGTCCAATGATACCGGATCCGTTTTTCCGGATTGCAATCCCTAGTACCGCCGTTCTTTTAAATCAATATCATTCGAGGGTGTTATTTTACTTCTATTAATTATTACAATTAACGATTAACAATGAAATCGAAGCTAAATTAGATACTTTCCAAATCATATACACACATACATACAGTTCATCAAACATTCACATTTATTAGTAATATCAACTGCAATCATTGTTACTGCTATGTATGTACATATGTATGGCTTTGGATTAAATCTACCATATTGCAGATAAATCATACGTGATTGCAGTTATAATTAATTGTATACTATATATTATCTACAAAAATAAATTTATGTTGAAATGTATGGCGCTGCTTACGTTCAACATCATAAATTTAAATAGTTATATTACTAGGAAGATAGCCAGAAAAAAATATATATAATTCATCGAACAGTCTTACGATGTTACTAAAAGCATCTTCTTCCTTTAGCCATCTCTTCACGGCTGAATTTAGGCCTCTTCTAGTATTCTCCACTTATGTCTTATTTGGACTTTTCGTACCCATCCACTACCAGCGACGGGGACAATACCATCAGCCCACCTTTTCTTATCCCAGCCTATATCCCATGACCTCTGGGTGCCCATATGTCTGGGAACATGATATGCCCATGGTCGATTCATATTCCATTCCATTTACATTCGTCGATTGTACTTTTTGCACGATGGTGCCGAGATGGCCAATCTAAAGGGCTCCATTAGCTACTTTTCGTGCTATTCATTTTTTTCCTGTCGCAAATTTCGAGTTCTGTGAACGGAGCGTTTACAGTCCCCATTTGCAGAGCGGGTAGTGGTTAATTATAAAAAAAAGAAAACCTGTCCATTTCCACTTTAATTTGGCAATACAATCAATCACATCGACAAAGTTTGTAACAATATTTCATAGGAATATATTGCCTTTTATGATTTTGATGAAATATGTATAAAAGAGTAAACACCTCAAGCCATGACTTGCTCGGAAATGAATATTTCAACATTAGTCTAATACTGAGGAAGTTAAGGAGAAACAAATCTCATATCACACATGAAATCTACCCACACAGTATTGGTACACAAAGTCTTTCTATTATACGTGTTGTGTTGTATTGTGTTCATTAATTTATTCTCTGCCTTTATCATGCTATATGTCTTCCTCGAATTACACACACCGGGTGGAAAATTGTCAAGGAGGAACCAAAACATATATGTACCGAGAATATACAATGATTAAACACACAAAGGAGGGTAAAAATTCGATAAGAAGAGAAGATAAATTGTAAAAGGCAAATAATACAACACACGTTACTGCAACTAAGCGTTCTTTTTATGACTATTTGCTTTGATCATTCTCTTGCTTCAATCATTTCATCTCTAAATGCGATTTTTTTGTTTATTTATTAAGTACACGGCTTAAATGCCTTTTTGATATACCTAATACCAAAAATTTAGGTAGGTAGATGGTATACAATATAATTTCGATGATTTATATAACGCCGTTTTCGTGAATACCTCACCTCAAGGACGCTGAAAATATGATAAATACATACATACAAATAAACAAAAACAGAAAGAGAGGGAAAAATATGTACATACCAATATATTAATACATTTTAACTATATACAATAAAAAGGGGTAATTTAAAAAGAAGATATAAAACTTCCATAGAAAGTTATAAATAATGCAGTGTACAAAATATATAAAAAAAAACAATTTGATAAATAGGATAAAATTATAAAACAAAATAATGTTTTATTCTAAAATTAAAACAGCAAAATTGACAGCTTTCGATGTTGGAAAGATCCATAAATCTTTTTTTTTTTTTGAGATCCGCCAAGCTATCCCCGAAAGTATCTGCAGCGACTCACAACTCATTTCCAAATCCATGCAACCGCGTTATCGGAGAGTCAAATAAGTATGAAGTTATTGGAAGCTTGGGGTTAAAATGCAGTATTTTCAATTACTAAATATTCAAAGATTAGTCGAAAAATGTACAGCTACTCTTCCATTTAACTTTTCCAAAAATTAGTGTAGGGCGTTTGTGGACTTTTACGAATATGTACATTACAAAAGCGTGAATGGATTATAATAGCATTTTGTGATTAGTAAAAACTTCATCATCATCAGCAATGGCGCTACAGCCCGATGTGGGCCTTGGCCTCCTCAAAAAACTCAGTAAAAACTTAGCAATAGTTATTAATATTACATTACCTAAGCTAATGACGTTACAAACAACTAAAATGATTATTTAATATTTTTGATTACAGTAGTAAAAATGGCGCCCATCACGGGGCGGATATTTCAATGAAACTAAAAAAAATCAGCTGTTTTTGTAAAAAAAAAATTATTACAAAGTGAAACTAGATTATAAATGTATACATAATAAGTATGAGTACATAAATTTACTGGGATAAAAAGAGTATTAATAATTATTTATGAAAGACTGAGCGAAAGGAGATAAACATATTTTCAAAAAAGTAATAAATATAAGCACATTATAAGATTTCTCTCACAAAGTGTACTGAAGCTTTAGCTCAAATCAACCAGCAAAGGTGGGTAGGCACATTCTCCCCATTGGAGAGGCTCATTGAGTATTCAAAGCCGTATTACATCGCTTCCTGCCACATTAAACGAAAACCGGGAAGTACTAAGGTATTTAGAGACAAGGGAATTATAATAATACTCACCAAATTGGCTACACAACCACCAATGTCTGTCGCTTTCCGCACTTACCTAACTAACAAAGCTTCGTCAGTGATGAACAATTCAATAAAGATTATCCGAAAGTATTAAATTTCATTTCGCAACTCTAAACAAAAAATAGTGTAAAATATGAATTATAATATTTCTATTTTTTCCTTAAAATAAGAAAAAAAAGATAAATTATAATGTGTCAGCTGCCATAAGACAATAATAATAATTAGTAAGATTGAACAAATACGAGGTACTATATTTTTTATTCTAGAAAATGTCCTGAATGCATATTGGACAGAACGACGTAAAGTGAATGTAGTACACGGAAATAGGCAAAGGAATAAGAAGCAGATAGTTTTTGTTTAAAAAACCTTCCGACTTAACTGACATAAATAGAGATAGATGCATCCCAACAGAAAAGTCGAATAAGCTGTCACAACGGTAACAAGAAGTCAAGGCACTTAACAAATTCTAAAGAAGAAAAGGCTGGTTTAAATTCACCTTTTTGACACAGTTCTATATCTTTAGTAAAAAATGATGAATATGTCTTCATATGAAATACATAATAATTATTTCTTCATTTATTACCAGCGCAGGCCATGATAATATTATAACTGAGTATTAACTTCACCGTAACTCGGATTTTTTTTTCATATCGTTTTTACATGATGAAATTTCATATGTAAGTTTTGATAGATGTGCATCTTGATTCTTCAATTTATTTTACTTTTTAAATTTATTATGATTTGTTTTATAGAGAATAATTGTAGTTATTTTTCTTCTCGCTTGCTTTATTGTTTATTTATTTTTTTGTTATTTCTTCTATCACTTTATTTCTGTTTATTTTCTTTGGTAATACTTTTTGTACCAAGCATTAATATGAAATATTTCATGTGTAAATTCGTAAATGGTATACATTTACATTGAAAGGATTATGTGTACAATGTTATGTTATATATTCTGTGAATTTACCAACAAATAAAAATAAAATATCAAAAGGTACAAATGCCTGAAAACTTCTTTAACCTTTTCGTCGTGGAGTGGAGCGGTTTGCTCAAATACCAACCAAGCTACAAAACGCAAACTTCTTGAACCCACGTGACTGCAACAAGTTTACTACTATATATACCATTTTTTTTATATACATCCCCATGCATTCCCTTAACCCCATCGAGGCAGAATTCAAACCCACATCCAGCGCAGTATCAGCTCTACTACCAATCCATCTTAAAGTGTCCAGAAAAACGTTCCACAGCAAAATAACACGAGACAAAATGCTGTGCTAAAAAGTTTACTTTTGAATCTGGGTGTATTCCTGTTATGTCGTGGGTTTAGCAAATAATGACACACATATCTTTTTAGTATGATGAACATTTATTGACTGAATAACATGTTACAATATAATAGGTAGGTAGCTAGCTACAATTCCTTAATGTTCGCATGAGCTAAAATTCAAGGTATTACCCCTGATCACAGAGAAGCAGTGAAACCAATAAAACATCGGACCAGCGTATTGACATCGTATGAACTATTATTGTTAAACTAGAAGTTGTATGACTTTTCAATATAATTTCAACCTCGGTTTTTTTTAAAGTCCATGTAATATAATTGTAGAACACCACCAAATTATTAAACTCTGTAAAAGTAATCGTCGTTTTAATTTACAAACAAAAGTTATTTTTCAAAGTGACAAGTGCTCTCACAACGGAACCAGTCCCATCATCATTTAATCAAGCATCCGTTCGTGATTTATGATGGCGGACAAAAGTTGAAAAATTGAGACATACAACAAGAATTAAGTTGTCGCCCTTAAAAAAAACTTTTATAGCAAAGAAGTTTCTCATCCCTCGGAGTCGACTGGGATTTCAACATTGAAATAAACATGGAAATAGTTTGGCAAAGATATTCTTGGAAAAGAATCAAATATCAACGGGAAAAGATTGAAAGCGATATTTATTTAAATGTTATACACAAATATTTTTAAAAATATTATCACCAATTATTTCGCTTTATCTAGATTTAATTTCATCACCAATCAGCGATGGAAGTGACGAAACAATGATAAATGACTGTAAAAATTAGATCATTTTGAATTATGTGCAACAGAACGATGTATTTTGAAATAGATAAAAAAAGAGACTGCGATACAGCCCCCCTAGACAACGTGTCATTAAGCTCAAGAAAAGAAACAAGAAAAGATAACACAATGTATGGAAGTGACAGTTGTCACGTGACTGGCAACTGTCACTTCCATACATTGAGTTATATAGTCTAGGGGGGCTGATTGGAAAATACAAATAAGGTGAAACGGATCGAGTAGAAAGTAAGGGCTATTTTAGAATTATTAATATACATAGTAAGGCTTTACAATTGGCGAGCCTGGATGAGACGATAAATATTGTATAAAGAAAGTCGCAAACTTTTGCGATGGTATGTGGCGCTCGATCCTCTCTGCCGATCCTTGTATAGGCACATTTTTATTCCTCACAACCCCAAGGGGATATAGTGGGGAGTTGATGAATTCGCAATATTAAGGTTATTTTTTTATTGCAGATTATCAACTAGTATCATGCTGAGATTGCATTCTGAAAGTTTCGTCACTATGTGTATATGTGCAAGGCGCGAAGAATTGTATGTAAAAAAGAGTTTGACTTATCCTGCCAACGTTTCGAAAACATTGTAGTTTTCATCTTCAGGGCTAGATGAACATGCTGTAAAAAAGCTCAAAACCTAAACAATGACGAAGTCATCTAAACAGTAAAAATGAGTGGGTTGTGACCAACTAACTCCTGAATACCATGTCACTCCACAAAGTATACTGTAGCGAGGATCGAGGAGGCAGCTCCTCTGACTCTACTATATATACCCCCACCAATGACTAGCTCAACCAGTTTCCCTCGCGCCTCCGTCTAATGAACAACATGTAATCAGAACACGCATTATTATTTCGCTCCACTAAATAGGTAGTCTCAATATGACTCAAATACCTATAGTGGTGACCTCCGGCGTGATCTACTTACCTACCTATAATACAATTTTTGTATGGAAAAATTTCAGGTTTTTTTCAACCTTAAAAATTGCGTATTGATAACTCCACACTATACCTATCCCCTTGGGGTAGTGAGGAGTAAAAGAATAAATAGCTTCCCAGCTCGTCATTTCATATCCGCAAATGTAGGAGTAGATACTAATGCGGAACAGTAGACAGAGTATTATACAGCAAACAACTCTCATAAATATGTCTGATGTGTATTTAAAATTCAACGAAAAACGTTTTCAAAAGTGAATCAAAATGTTACTTGTCATATTAACTGACTTCTACAATTCCAACTAGCCATTAACTTATTTACCGGAGGTCCTCGATGAATACAGAATCTGATTTCTATGCACACTTCAGACGAGCTAAACAAATTAGCGTCAAACATGGCTTGTATGGTATTATACGTTTATACATCTGATCCTACCGTGCTACCAATGGTTTTAAAACCAAAAAACTGAAAAATTGTTAATAGTAACAAAAATTCATATTAAAAGTAACCAAATTATATTAGCCACCTAATAAACAATTGTTAACTCCAACCACACAGCCAAACCGTACAGTTATAATGGCAAAATTTTAGTTAGTGTAGTGAAACACAAGCTAGGTTAAAATATCGATAGCCAAACAGTTTAACTATCCATCCTTTGTGAAATTGCTTTTATTGAAATGATCATATAAATATATTTTGCAGTGAGGCATCGGCTTAGGATAGTACTTCCACTCTTTTCTATTATCATCGTTTTCGGGTGTCCCGTAAGAGCCGGGTAATGGAAGATATATGAGGCAAAATAACATCTCACATAGTTCAACAATGAGGTTCACCATCCATTCTGAATGTTGTGCCTTTTTAGGTGAGGCTAGGATAGTGTGTGGGAATACACGCACGTGTCGTGCTTCCTTATATAAAGTTGTGCACACCCACACAACTGTCGCTAGTTATGAATTGATCACATAAATAATTATTAATATTCATATTACAAACATATTTGAAGCCATAGTACATATTCCTTTTAACCTAAAGGCACGGAACTTTTTTTCTTTTTTTATTGCTGTGATTAGTTTATATGTTTTAATTTGAAAAAGCTCATTTGGCTTTCGTGGCTCAGATGGTTAGATATCTGCCTTCTGAGCGAAAGGTCCCGGGTTCTATTCCCGGTGGAGACACAGTTTTTAATTGTGTTTTCAGTCTGGATCTTAGAGAGGATAAATATCACAATTCTCCAGAAAGTGGCAAGTTGTTATTGGGTGTGTGTTAAATTAATATTTGACATAATACCTGTTAATTGCCCGTGTAATAATACAAATAAAATACATTATTTTACCGAATTTCCACAAGGTTTCCTAAGTTGTAGTTTTTCAAAAAATATAAATATTTGAAGGAACTGTTCAAAGTAGGTACCACAGGACTGTACGACCTTAACCCAAACAGTAAACTCCAACATCAGAAAGATCTGATTTGGGAAGAAAATAATGTATTTTGACGCCATAGTCCAAAACGTTAAAGAAACCTGTATAAATCACGGTGGAATTAAACAATTAGAGAACATGTGTATACAACGAGCGGCCGTTGAGCAAGTGGTGTTAACTGACGCACTGCAACTGCTCATTACCTACTCCATTCTGCTCACACTAAGCTAATATGCATACCGCAAACCACAAGTGACAAATTGTGAGGACATAGACACATTCATAAGTTTATTCTTGACACCATATGAAACAGGATGTTTAGATGCATAATATGAGCAACTAATTGAATTGCATCGGTCATTTTCCACAGTTCATAAAAGGATAAAAAAGAAGCATGTGCCACCATTCATTTAGACACTTTTTTTCTTAATTTCTCTTATGATCAGGGAAAGGCGACAAGAGAATCCTCTGAATGAATCAGGACGCCCCACGTTTTGTCACTCGTTTCCAACCGAGGGCGATGAACTCGGCCGAATACCGAACGAATACTTTTGTTATCACCAGATGCGCGCGAAAGTACTTCGATACATTTCGAGAAGATGATCTGCCATATTTTGATTTGCTAGATTTGCTTTGCTATCAATATATTGTGTTTGTTATCAATTGCACTGACGCAAACAATACACCAGCTTTGGCAAAAAATCATAGGAAATATAATTTCCCCGCCGTGTTGACAAAAATATCTCTTCGCTTACTTAACATCAGATTTGTGTTATGAACCAACTATAAATAATATTATCATAAAAATATACATAACACATCTAGAGACAAGTTAAAACTTAAATCTTATGAATGGAAACACCAAAGGATAATTTTACCTACTGAACAGTCTAGTATCATAATTGCCATTTTTGACACCACCTGTCACATTTCAAACGTTGTCCAATACATCAAAATACAACGTCTACGTTGGCTCGGACACGTTGTAGAATGGAGGATAGCCGGGTCCCAAAGAAAGTATTGGACACCTGTCCTGAAGGAAGAAGAAACAGAGGGAGACCTAGGATGAGATGGCTGGACGACATCGCGGGGAATCGGACAGACAAATTGAAGGAGACTTGCTGTCGACAGGGCGGAATGGAGGCAGTTTCTTGAGGAGGCCAAGGCCAACACCGAGCTGTATTGCCATTGCTGATGATGTCACATTTGAATCATACCCAAACTCCAAAAATTCAATAAATATTGGTACCTTAATAAATTTCAAATTTCGGTTTCGGTATACATCAAAATAGTTAAAAGCGGAATAGGCTGTTTTCGAGGTAAATTTTACCATGTAATAGTTTTCAGAATACAAGTATATAGTTAACAATGGGCTTTTGAAAATAGTCGTTGACCATATTAAAACATTGTTGGATGGAAATTTCGCACATACTGTACATACACAATTCAGGACGTTTGCAGTTTCAGACTGCACAAGTTGGTATCTAAATTATGTATAGTGCAGTGTACGGTATGACACGGCAAAGTGGAATGAACATTGGCATCATCGCTCAGTAGATAATTAACCAGGAGGGCAATGCTGGTGCTATAGGAAACCACATACACACATACGACAAACTACTTGTGACAACGATGCACCATCAAAATACTAAATTAAACTATCCACCTATTCCACTCCGCATAAAATTAATCCGGTTTACACGAATAAAACAGAAAAGCCAAAACATTCAGAGTATAATAGAATATGTTTATTTAGCTGGACAGTCTCTGATGATTCTCAAGTTTTCCAAACATAGTTTTATTAAAACTAGTGAACGCATAGAGGTAAAAGTTAGACCATAAATCATTAAAATTTTAAGTTTGAAAAGTCATTGCATATGATCTTCTTCTCCTTCTTCAGCCTGTTTTTTTTCCATTCTTGGACATAGACCCCCCCCCTTGATCCTCCACAACTCCCTGTCTTGGGCACACTGCATCCATCTCCCTCCGGCACATTTCTTGATGTCATCAGACCACCTTGCCTTGATTCTATGATCTTTTTTGGTCCATCGTGAATCCTGGCATTTGGCAATATGCCCAGCCCAGCTCCACTTAAGACCAGCGACCCTTTCCGCTACATCGGCTACTTTGGTTCTTTCTCTTATCATGACATTCTGAATTCTGTCCCTTATTTAAATACCCAGCAACTTTCTCTCGATGACCTATTATGATAAAAAGTCATGCATGTACTTATCAAGAGGTACAAATTTTTCTTTTCATTTATTGCAAAGATTTTTTTAAAACAATTGTTACTGTTCAAGTACCATTTTTATTGACTCACTGTAGATTATGTATTTTTCTTTAATATGTTCTGTGTTTGAATTTGTCTTTATTTGTCATAAAAAACACTACGTTTGACATAAAGTATTTTACATTGGCAGTATGAAAGTAAACAATTATATGGTCAAACATATGATTATTTTGGGGTCCTAAGTTTTCATTTCACGAATTTTACGATAATAGCCGCAGTAGCGGAATTGCTAATAGAAGCCGAAATTCTTGACTTGCTTATGAATATTATGTTAGGACCTAATATTTTTTGACTGTTTTATTGAAACCATAATAGAAGATTAAAAATAAAACCGTATGTAGATACGATGCTTGACAGGGCCACTCAAATGAACAGCGATGCTAAAAAAACATTAAATTTTCGACATTTCCAATTTTCGCTCAAGGTTTGCCTAGTCTGAAAGTTCTAGGTACGGCCCTAGTAATAGGTATATATGAATTTATACAAAAATCAATTCTGCAAACAGTATTCAATGATTTAATAACCTATTTGAGAATTGTGTTAGTGAAAATAGCTGTGGAAGATATCACACACTCAGATCGTCAAAATCATACGGTAACAACTCCTAAAGGGAGTTGGACAGAGCCAACATGGCGCGTTACTATGATAATTGACTTACAACAACCGTTTTAATAACTATAATTTCATAATAATGGTTGAAAAACCACTAAAAAACTATATAGCTATTATCTTGTACAATTCGAAGTTATAATAACTAGTTGCATGAGATCCAACTGTCTATGGCGATAATATGTTCAATTGAAGAATACGTAACAAACTATAAGCACTTAAACTCAAATTATAATAATTATTGTAAGATATTGTGTAACCAGGGAGGCTAAGACCCGACCAGGGTTGTGGAGCCATAGATGATGATGATGATGATTGTGTTACCTATATAAAACATGTAGGAATGTATGTCAGGATAGGATAATATGGAGATCAGTCTTTTTTCCAACCCAGAATATGAAAACAGGTTGATTGTATGTAAGTATCTTTGGAGATTAAGTATCAAACTATTGAGTCCCCATAGGTATTGTGTAGTGTATACTGCCTTACAAATTGGATGAAGCGATGTCGCCACTATGTATATTCAATTTTTTATAAAAATTGTTAAAAAAGTTTGAGATGTACTACTCTATGTACAATGTTAATATTTTTTATAACAAATTGAATTATCTAATTGGGGAGTTTCGGTTTTATTCGATATTTTTAAAAACTTTGGAAATATAGCCAGTTTAACAAATTTATCATAAAAAAATGTTTAAGAAACTTTGGAAGTTTTTTGTATTTGTCTATATTTATTCCAATTTTCGGGATTCTAGCTTATAAGGTTTTTGAGATATATGCAAAAATAAAGTGAAAATTTCAAAAGTTGATAACCCCTGACTAATTAAATACCTTGACAATAATTCAAAATTCTGGGTATAAAAGTTTTGTAGGCCTATAACTATCTATATATTCTGAAATTTTGGGCTATGTGAATTGAGCGGATCAAAAGTTATAAGGGGGGACGAACACACACATATAGACACACAAACACACTTAATGTTCTACTCCTAATTTTGAGTAAATCATATGTGCTGCGAAGCCTCTAAGTTGGTGTTTTTTGACTTCAAAGTTGGAAAAGCCGTAAAAAAATATAGACCATGCATACAAATCTCGCATGTCTTGGCTTGATACTTAGTCGATATGTTATGAGAATAAAATTCTCTTGAACAAATCGACAGTCGGAATACAGCATTTTCTAACAACAATCAAAAGTTAAGAAGTGCATAACGTTTTGAACCTTGCAAAAACTCAACATCAACACAGTAAATAAAACGAGCAGCCAAGAACAACAACTGCAACAGTGTAACAAATTGCAGTCTGTGAAGGTTCGAGTACACATATAGAGTGTAGCTGTTTGTCAAGTAGGGACATGGCTTCCTCCCCTAAAAACCTCAATCCAGGCAAACCACACGCCATCTATCTGATGTGTTCAGTTGAAAGAAACTATTTATGTAGGTACACAAGGGTCGGACGAGTTATACAAACGTGCATGAGATACCCAAGAACACTTACACAATAAGCTTACAAGCTCACTACTATTCACGTGAATTGAAAAGTGTGAAAATTGAAAGAACACAGCAAAGAGTCGATTTAACTCTTTCTAGATTTTAAAAAAATCACATGATATGCCTTTTCTATTTCACTGTTTATTTTATAAAAAATATTGATATTTGCTATCGCGTTTCACCAAAAACTGACCGACGACAATCTTAAAAAACTGAATTTCGGTAAATGTAAATAATAGAGAATTTTTGATCGTAAACTAGATTAATTCTCACTTTCGTTTGATTATCACTTGCATAAAAAAAAACTATTCGAATTTATGCACACGCGAACATGAACCGAAATGTCAAAATTGTTTTCCAAATAGCAAATGTCATTGTTTAGACTTATATTATGTACACACACACTCAATTTGTGGTATGTAAATGTATTATAAATATCATTTTTTCCTCCTCAGTGATGCCAATGAAAAGGTTTTGTTGTATCGCATAGTATCCTCGTTTCCAGGCAACTTCAGTATCCTCGTGTGAGGCGGACCTGAGGGTACAAGGAGTTTTGTTAATTTATAGAGCGTGTTTTAGAAGGATTTTCACGTTTTTTGCTTACAATTTAATCTTGATCTAGTCATTTCCCAGATGAGCTGGCCGGATACAGAAACTACACATTTGAACGTAAATAAACAAGCATGTTCCGCCTGTTTTATAAAGGAAACGATGTTAATACAAATTTATGGAACTTTTCATTCTTTCGCATATCGAGGGTCTTTTTGAATATTTCATTGTACGTGTGCTACGTGGGATTGAATCTTTAAATGGTCCTTCCTTGTTTCTTTTATATAATACAATTCAGATCCTGCATTTTTGTGTTAGAATTCTGTTGTTATTTTTGTGTGTAATGTTTTCTAAATTCAATTCTCTGAATTAGTTCACGAAGTTTTATTTGGTTCTAAAAATATATCTTTTTTAGTTTAATTAATATTTCATAAACAAATAAGAAGCCTTACATATTATAAAACAAATTTGAGTTTGAAAGATCATTCGTCATTTGATTTCAAGTAAGTTCCAATTTTTATGTTTGGTTTTTAAGATATATCTCAAATCATACTATACCTACTCGTAGTTATTTAACAAATTAGAATCAGTTGGAGACAGTCCACAAGATCAGAATATTCAAGCATTTAATAATATGAAAGTTGATGACGCTACATACATCAGATTCAAATCACTTTCCACTGGAACTTATTACATAATTGGTGATTTCGCACAAGAACAAAAATCTACATTTTCACCAGCCTACGGCAGACACTCTATGGGTCCCTAAAATTCCTCGGTTTCAATATATCGGTTGAGATCCGAAATTTATACGGCTCAACTAGATTGAGATCGTAGGTATAGCTTAGTGGCTTCTTTATCATGCCCTTACTATTTATATGTATTTTTTAATATTATAGAAGCTGCTTGTATTTTCTGTATAAATAAATAAAATGTCATCACAAGATTTATCATGTTTTCGAATTTGCTGCCAACGCCATCTTTGTTGTATAAAAAGAATATTAGAGATGATGTTTAATGTACACAGCTACGTTTTTTAGTCTCGTTTCGTATCACAAATAGCAGTCCAAATCCTGAAGCTTTAATTTCCAACATTTTATCAACCGCACAAAAATATTACATGCAAGAGAAATTTTGACAAGAGTCGTAAATATCCCTATGACAGATCGCCTCGGAAGAAATAATCCCAACATAGCGAATTTGTCTGTGCCAAGCGAAGGAGGCGGAAACTATACGAAAGAGAGAGAGAAAGACCACGAGGAAACAGAAAAACAAAAGACCGCATCGGCGCGGCGCAGGAAGGAGACCGTCTGACGCCACAGATCCACATAATGGAAGAAATTACGAATTAATCTTGTACACGACACGGACAAGGAGACCCATCACTACATCTCTATGTGTGTAGATCGGGTCTACACAACATTTATTAATGGACTTCCCCCGAAAGAAAAAAGTTACTAGCGTTCGAATCGGAACACTTATAAACCATCATTCTTAATTCCTTAAGACCCTCCGCCATACAATCTTCTGGCGTTGTTAACAGAACAAGTATGTACAAATTGGACTTATGTAAATATTCTTATAGCAAAAAATAAAGTATTGATGTAACGTTAATTTTACAAAGTAAATATTATTTTATTCGTTTTACGAGAATGAACAGGTGTAGGTACATTATTTTAGAGCGAGAGCCAGCGACAGCCAAATTAACTTCATAGTATAAAGGAGGATTTTAATATTATCAAATATCGTAGGATTTTAATTTCTGTAAAAGGATACAATATCTGGTATCAACGATTGGATAATACTATGAACCCTGAGAAGTAGTGGTTTTCAATAAGAGATATGTAACAGCCTTCAAAGTGATGAAAATTGCTTTTTTTAACCGTCAGTATGGAGCGTTATATTATGTAGTATAAAGCGTGATTTTTTTTTTTTATATTTACTGCGGAAGACTATTAGAAATCACGCCTTCCGTTGCCGTTGGTGTAAAACCCCCGACAGACACCTTTAATATTTTATAAATTGATATGTCTCTTTGGGTATGGGCATACACGCATGTGTCGTACTTCTCCACATAAGGTACTGCACACCCGTACATATTTCGCTGGTTACCCCCCCCCCCATTGTGGGATATGCCGTGATGGTATGTACATATATATATATATGTATAAATCAAGAAACGACAAGAAAAAGATAAAATATGCAAATCACAAAACAAAACTCAACTTAAAAATCAATCAGCAGGTAAAGTTGTGTCCTTTAAATAAACCCCCTCCCCCAGTTAATTTAGCAAAATAATATGAGCAATATTAATGGCTATCACTCCAAGTACAATAATATTATTCACACCCGACTGCCGTGTAACAAACAGCGGCATCGAGGGAATAAAATAAAAGAGGGGGAAAAAACAGAAAACCGGTTTCAGGTTTTTTAAGCATTACCGAGGGTAGATAGAGTGTAATCGGGAAAGTGTTGTTCAATGTTGAATTCGAGCACCCCACCCGAAACGAGCCAAGAATTATACATGTGCGAATCCCAAATTAGCAACAGAAATAATGTCTTTTATCTGAATTATCGGTTTTTATATACGTATATTTTTCAGGCAAAATAAAAAAGAATTAGGAATATGTATAAGAAGCTTGATAGACTATTGATGAATTTTAACATAAGTTAATTGTACAGTTCATACATAGATTAAGTTAAGTCTACACATGTTTGTACACCTTCATATAAATTGTAAATATTCATTCTGTCCCGAAAAGTTAATGATAATGTGATTGAACTAGATTTACTAGTTGCTACTTGTTTGTCCACTAATCTGGACTGTAGATGTGAATATCTTTTAATTTTAAAGCTTTTTTCGTCCGACTCGAAGGACAAAAATAAAAATATCCAAGGTCAATGACTGACTTCCAAAAACCTATAAAGGAATACGTATACACCAACGCGATTTTTCGATAATTGGAATAATCAGAGAGAACCGAACTCATCTCTTGATATACATTGGATCTTTTCATACAAAATCTTAGTTTATTCTTATTTGGCCATACTTCTAGATCACATTTGTAATCAGGCAAACTCCGATTTTACATATTTTAATCTTATTCAGAGTTCGCAGTTTTAATGTTGACGACTATCAAGACTAGTAACATATGAAAGCATAATAACTGACCATATTTATGTGATGATCTTTCGATCGTCAAATTATGAAGGTGAAAATTTCATTCAAATATTATTACAGCAATAAAAAAGTGTGAGTAAATAATAGTTAAACAAAAAAAAACACAACAGCAAAAAAAATACGTCAGTCAAGATTTGAAGTAATTGTCGGTTCTCTTTGGAATACTATTGAGGATCACGTAGCTGGAAGTATGACATGCGCACATATCAGCCGCGTCATTATAATGGCAAATAGGACCGGCATTATTTCGCCCTAATGTATTCCTAACTTTTGAGGACGACGCTCTTGGTTAGCACCCACAACCACTTTGTCCAAAAATACAACCTCACTTTGCGTAAGTAGAAGTCAGTCGAGTTCAACAATATATCATTTTCTGCGAGAGACCCACGTCCCCAAATTCGTCGAGTTTGTCAAAGAGATGACAATACGAGTGTTCCACATATTTTATGTACATTATTAGTGAGGTACCTTCGCCTCAAGGGTAAGAGGAATGGTAGCGATGATGTCTACATATTTCCTTCCTCCTATATATTATGACTACATAGATATCAAGACTTGTGTCTTCGTCTTTTGTGTATGAAGACAATTATTATTGAACGACGAAACAAGCGAGTAGGAACTGTAGTAAAGGAGATTCAATTAAACTGTATAAGTATTTTTTGTTAAAGTTCTAATTCTTCTACCCTCATATTATGATGAACAAACCACATCGTTCAAGCTTGTGGGTAATACATTAATCTAAAAGAAGCCATTAGTGTTTGCGTGGATATAATTGTGGCGCTCAATTTTCTTTTATCTAACTACCCAAGCAGGGACATAGCTTGATGGTAGTAAAAATTTAAGACAGAATCGTAAAATTCAATGTATCTTGATTAAAATAAATCAATTATTAACACTTTATACGAATATTTATTGATTTTTTAAGACTGCTAGTTTTGAAGCAAACGGGCTCCCGTATCTGGGAATATATTTTTTTTAAGTTTTCAAAGTTCTTATTATTCACACTGTGGAATGCCATTATAAATTATTTTTATTGACTTAACTATTTAGAAGACACTATAGTTTTACTTCCACTCAGTAAATTAACTTTTATAAATTAATTATTGGAACGTTTTCGGACTTTCGTCCATCATCAGCAACGTCGTTACTTAAAGTTTAAGTAACGACGTTGCTGATGATGGACGAAAGTCCGAAAACGTTCCAATAAATAATTTATAAAAGTTAATTTATTGGGTGGAAGTAAAACTATAATGTCTTCTAAATAGTTAAGTCAATATAAATATTTTTTTTTATATTAGTAAAGGTCTGTCTATATGAAAGAACAGTGGTTCAAACGAAGTGATTGCTTTATTTACATTGAAAAGTTAAATATTGTACTTTGCCACAAGGATACAATTGTTTTAAATGACGATAGTAAAATTTTTGGTTCTTTTCTTTTTCGATTAGGTACATTAAAATATTTTTTTTCAAAATTCAATATAATAATCCATTGTGAGCCCAGAACAAACAGCATGGACATCAAAAGAAAAGATAGATGAATAATACAACGAAGGTAACATATTCCAGGGGGGAGAAGTCATTGTTGGAATAGAAATTGAAAGGAACTGTGAAGAACTACGAAGGCGACTTTATTGAATTTCCCTCGTCACGGTGATGAAGCAACAGGGGAGATAAAAAGCGGGCAGATATTGATCGAAAAAGTATGATTCAATTTAGATTCACTATTATATTTACATTATAAAACTTAACTTGTCAAACTAGTGGGAATCCATGTTCCAGGTGAACTTGTCAACTTAGTGGGGATCCGTGTACCAGGTAAAATGGTTTGCCGACCTGAACTTTTCCATGTTCCTTTATGTGGAACGAATGTCAGTAAGAATGCCACAACCCCATATGAAATCTCTACGACACATTATTCTCAACCGAGGTAAACATCTTCAATGCGGAATTGTATCGTGTTAAAATTGAAATATATGTAAATGAGCTCTTAGCTTACCTAAATAAAATAAAATTATAAAGTTTTTTAGTATCAAAAACACTCATTTATATTACTTGGAAAGGAAAAATTGCAGAACTGCTGAATAAGAGAGCAGACTCACTCATATTACTTGATATATTAAAGATACATGGCATACAAACGTGGTCAGACTCACTTATATGAATTCCAATGAACAGTGATAGACAGAAGTCCACTATGGACGATTGTCTTCATCATCTCAAGAGGTATAGCTTCTGTCTCACAGACCTTATCACAATTTATTAAATCAAAAGGTAAATATTAATATTTTTCATTATTTAGATTAATAATAAGAATGCCAAGTTTTCCAAGTACTCTAAACACATATGTATATACCACAACACACGTTATTATTTTACAAAAATAGTCATTCTTCGTTTTCTTTTATAGCTAAATGGTTTGTTAGGACAGCTCACTTCAAAGGTTACATATTAGGGCGTCTTTTTTAAAGATCAAGAAACTAAAAGACGGATCTTAAATAAATCCAATACAAACCTATTGAGAGCGACCCCAGTTAAATATTTCGAGTCTCTCAATCCTGCAATCCAATCCCTGCTTCGTCCGACTCCATTCATTCATCCCGATCTATTTATAAAGAGGGTAACAGTCAGCCATCCATGAAAACGATACATGATGCTACTACAATCTCACTAATATACGATCATATTGTTATAAATAAAATAGATTTATGCATATTGCTTTATATAACGAACGCATTATTTCCGGCGTTTTGAATATTCCCAAATACGATATAAATTTCGAATTGTATTGTATTTTACACGCTTCATCTTGTGCAATTGGCAAGTGGCATGATATGAACCACGTTCTAAATTTTTGAAGCATGGTAAAGCTCAAAATGTCCCACTCTTTTAATATGTTAATATTATGCAGTTTTGGAAGCTTAATTATGCTACTTTACAAGTCATGCCCCAGTTACAATGTCGGATCTGACATTTTGGCGAAAATGCTTTTATTGCATTAAATTAATTATTTGTATATTATCTAACTATTGATAATATACAAATAATTTATCGTCGAATCTGTATTAAGAAGTCCATAGAATAATGATATATATATGTATTAAAATCCGACATTGTTAGACGCGAAATCACCCTTGTGCTGTGTGCATATCTACCACTTCCATCGATGTTTTAGGGATTGCGCCTTACCCTATAGATGTTCGTTATAGTAATTTTTTGTCAAAACATACAATATCCTTTTATGAGCAATGCAGTTTTAAAAGTGTAAATCAACTTCCCAAATAGTAATGTCGACTGCGATAACTACAACAATGTTATTCGAACCTTCGATTGAATCTTTAAAATGGATTTATTTTTGACGTTTTTAATTCATTCAATCAATTGAGTGCATGTAGAAATGAATATAATTTAAACAAATACCAATTTATTTTCACCTTAATTACCATATCTGACAATGTTTTTTGGAAGAATAATCATTCAACTTGAAGCACACAGATCTTATGTATATTAAAATCCACCTACTTCAACAATTTCCATTGTTATTGCATGATAATCCCAACACAACGAATAATTAACTCTATAAAGTAAATTTTAAAATAATTAAAATTCTGTGCAATCGGGTACAATTTTTTTCGTGCTAGCTTCTGATTCAAATTCCGTACCTTAATGTTTTTTTTATAGGGAATCAAACCTCATTGCATTATGGAAAAATAAAAGGAATTCGAATAGTTAGTTTTATAATATGTTAGGTAAATTAACATATGATTTCGAATTCACAGTTATATGTGCCAACGACATTAAAATTTTTACTCTAAACTAACATTTACTAGCGGGTGAAATTAGATTGAACTCAAAGCACTTATGTGAACGCATTGAATATGACGTACCTACATATAAAATATTGAATGCATTTGAATGGATGAAGGCATATCCTTTTGCCACAGTTGTATTCAATTTACCTCACATTAGCCAGCCACTCACTACCCTCGGCATGGAACTAGGTACTACATTGCAGCCATTACTTGTGGATCTGCTAAAAGGTTTTCAATTGGATCCTGTACAGACCACTTGAAAGAGCAATAAGCCTGGAAACATCATGTTACTTCTTATACATGTATCAAAGAGTATCTGACATCAATGGTTGCCTATCTATTCAACTACCCATTTCATAACGAATAATATCAACTGCCAGATTGTATATATTTAAAACGTGGAGACTTGTTTTAAACAATAAATACAACTGCAAATAAAACTGTTCATCTCATCAATATTGACAAAAAAACAGCTATTGAATGATAAATTCATATTTTTTTATTAACTGTGAATCATAAATTGTACGCAACTTACAATTTCAAACATACGTACCATAAAATATGTATACCTACCATTATTTTCTTGAGATATGTAATGTTCTAACTAGGTATATGTAGAATAATGACTCTTTAAAATTTACTTACCTATTGAAATTACTATGTGAATGATGTATCATTTTTATAATAGGAAAAAATTGTTGGTAATCTTCATGATAAATACTAGTTGCATGTAACACATGAAATCCAACTGTCGATAGCGATAGTATGTATAGTTGAAGAATATGTACCAAACTATAAACCCATAAATACAAATTATTGAATATTTTCAGATATTTTGTTTTCTATACAACACATGTAGGTATGTATGTCAAGATAGGATAGTATGGATGTAGGTCCTTTTTTCCTACCCAGAATATGAAAAAAAGCATGATGGTATATATGTATGTTTGGAGATGAAGTATCAAACTATTAAGTATTCTTAGATATTGTGTATAGACGACAGCCATACAAATTGTATGAAGCAATTTCGTCACTAAATTCAATTGTTAAAAAAAATTTGAGATGTACTCCTACAATACTAATATTTTTTATAGAAAATTAAATTATCTAGTTGGGGTGTTTCGGCTTGATATTTTGAAAAACTTTGGAAATATAGGCAGTTAAACCCATAAATTTATCATAAAAAAAAAATTCTTAATAAAAAATGTTTGAGAAACCCTGGATTTTTGAAAAAATTAATTTGAGTTTTTGTATTTATCTATGTTTGTACCAATTTTCAGCGTTCTAGCTTTTATGGTTTCTGAGATATATGGAAAAATAAACCAAAATTTAAAAGTTGATAACCCCTGACTGAAACAAAAATTCACCATTCTGAGTATAAAATTTTTGTAGGCTTATAAGTGTTTATATATTTTGAAATTTTGGGCTGTGTAAATTGAGCGGATCAAAAGTTATAAGGGGGGGACAGACAGACACACACACACACACAAAACTCACATAAAATGTTCTACTCCGAATTCTGAGTAAATCCATGTATGGGGATATATATGCTACGAGGCCTCTAGTTGGTGTTATTAGCATGCAAAAAGTCCACTACACCATACAAAATGTTCTTTCGTACACGCATCTTGGCTTAATAATGTCGATTCATTCAGAGAATTGAATTCTCATGAACGAATCGACAGTTGGATAACTAACAGTGGATATACATAATCGAATGACAGGTCTAATATTGTACCACTTAATTGTATATATATATTTATTATGAATGTAACCTCTTCATCTGTGTATGCCCCTGCAATAAAATAAAATAATTCCCCAACAGGAATAATCAATCATTTTTTAAAAAACCTCTTCCATGTTTTCACACCCTGACATATTTTAGAAGAAAAGAGGAAACGATTACAATATATTATGACCTTGAGCAAACGAAACTCATCCCTTAGTCTGTAGACAAGCTTTGCAGAGTGAGGTTGTGTTTTTCTGTACTGCAGTTAAAATAATATTTTCATTTATTTTACATGTAGGTACATAATAATGAGCCCTACACTGATCAGTAGGTTGATAAGAAAAGAAACTTAGAAATATATAATTTTTATAAAAAAAAAAAATATTTTGTCATTACAATATTATGTCACCCATAATATTATGTTTTAGATTATGTGACATTATTATTTTTATTTTATACATACCATTTCAAATTCAATCCATTTAGATTCTTGTTGATAAAAATGTATGATGTCACTGTCACAGCTTTCTGCAGGTTATCAGCATCATCCTTTCTTTTCTGAATACTAATCGGAGACGTATTCATACAAAAATGAGGGACATTTTTATAGGTATAGGACTAAAATATGTATTACTATCAAATGAAAATAAATAAACTAAAAAATATGGTTATATAGCCTTCTATCGAAGTATTAAAATAATTACAAGTTACGTTTAGTTCATTCGCACGTTTAGGTTTTACGGGATCAAATCGAGAGTATACTATATTGACAAATTAATTCATGTATATAGAAAACATTAGTTTGAAGGCCTATTGCCAAGGTGAAACGCACGAAGCACAAAAACTACATCATAATGAATGAAACAGTATGGATCGAAAATCTCTATACCAAAATTTACAAATCATACGGCTAAATAGATATGCCAAAGATAGTTATAGAATATTCACAATCGAATGGGCGGCATATAAACATAAATCAATTATCCGCTATTAATGTCAGATCAAAATCCTATTGAAGTTTATCGAGACTAGGTAACTGGGCACATGAAAACCATGAAATGGACAAATGGGTCCAGATCAAAGGGAGGCTGTCTTGTGGGAAATGAGAAACTCAATGCCTGGACAAACGATTTAAAGACCGTATGATATCCCTGTTATAGATATACTCTGAAAACATTTTCTTTAGTCGTTCGAGCGAAAATGACAGCAAAAAAATGATACATGTGTTTGATTTATTTATTTTTTTATAGATTTGTATGCCAATTTTTAATGCAGGATGTGGCCACTTGTAATTGGATGACCAGTTTTATATTAGCTTATTCTTATTTTATGAACCTATTTATGTATAATAACTTGTTAGCTGTAAGTGGTCCTTAATAATAAATAAATAAATTAATGTGTTGATCCAATACTGATTTGCTTAACTTATGTATCTATTTTTGAATTATTTTTATACTTAACTTCTGTAACCTAAATTTCTCATTTTTATGTAAAGCTTGTGTAACTTACGTGTGTGATTGAATATGAGCTCATTTAATTTTGTGTGCATCCATAATTGGACGTCCAGCACTCATGAAAATAACCAAAATTTTCTTTTTATGAAAATTGTAAGCTGGATGTCTGTCGATGTACCCTTTTTTAATAAAATAAATAAATAGTAATGCCGTTGGTAGATAGGAACGTATATATTCTTATCACAATAGTTATTTGATGGCCCGCTTATCGTAGGTAGGGATTACTTATAGAATGAACGGACAGTATGGATTATAATTTGGACAGTAAGGACCACTTGTTGAATACCTGACATTTTTATATTTTATAAACCTATTATTTTTCATTAAACATCAAGCGATTGACAACCCACTATCGTCTTAATACAATACATTTATGCTCTTCGTGGGAAACTTTGAAAGTTCATTTTTATTTGGATATAAATTTCAATTTAATTTATTTTTAAATTCATAATTTTCATAACTGATCTTATATTTTTAATTTGTAAATTAACCAATGCATACAAGACTTTTTTTACTTTTGATAAAAAATATTATGACAACCGAACTGCCTACCTGCGTTATAGCCAAGCCTTTGTTATCAGTAATAAAGGTTTATCCATTTATGAATGTATTGTTTGGCTGTGTGCACAAAACATTTTGATGCACAAAACCAAATGTTATGAAGTCATTATAGTTCGGTTAGTTAAAACACGAAATTTTGTAAATATTAACATAAATTTTCTCCAGTGTATACTTACTCTCCCACACACATACACATACATACATAAAATCATCACTGTTTCCTTTCTTAATAAAATTTCAAAGGCTATAAATTTCAAAATGACATTCAAAGGTTAGTCGAGATTGGTACTCGTTTTCGCCAACACTTAATAATTCATTATTTTTCACTTGAAGCAGGTTAAAGACCAAGACTGGATATGCAAGATTCGGGTGGTCTCGGTCTTGGTCTTGTACTTGCTCATCACTAGATGTTCTCATATTATGTTATTCTACTAGCATGTCCATTCCATTGATTTATATGTACTACGTACTATTCAATGGTCCATTCCTAAAAATACTCATAGAAATTTCACAATATCAAAAACTTCGATGTTTTTAATCATCTTTTGCATAAATTTAACAGTTATTAGTATACCAACACCATAGTGATATTTTTTATAGAACCAAACCACCAAAGCGAATTTTTCACTACATTAAACAAGGAAGATGATAGCACAAAGTTGCATAGAAAATAATATTGAGCAAATCCACAAATTCCTCGTAAAAAAAATATAAATCTGAGATCACAACTGATGTTAACCCGACTTTGAACTTAGGATGCAGTGAAATTTTTTTATAAAAAAAAGTACTTACTTAATTTTTATTTTATTTTTGTATTACTTCTCGTGAAACGAAATGCAGGGATACTCATGAAATTGATTAAGATTCAGACTTAAAATCAACCGAGTAAATGTATTCATTCATACAAAAATATGACAGTATAAATTTTTTATATATTTTTTATGTGAGAATGCAGATTATGATCGAGTACTGATTTATATATTTTAAAGATCAAGACGAGATAAAAACGTATTAAGATCGTGTCCTGAGTAGCCCTACTGAAGATAAGAAATGACAAGTGAACAAAAATACTTTCATTTTGTCAAATTGCGTCATTTCTATGACCTTGACGATAACAATGTAAAAAAGTATTCAATCGATTTGATTTAAGTTTTAAATATTTTTTCTGTGCAACTTTGTAAATAAAAATAAATGCCATGTTCAAAGTAAAAATAAAAACACAATAAAAAGTGATGACTTTATTTAAATCATAAAAGGACAAATAAATAAACAAAAACATGAATAAAAAAGACATATACGTAACATAGTGTTAAAAAGCAAATTTACAGAAAAATGGTGCATAAAAAAGTACAAATAAATAAAAAAGCTAAATAATATTACCATATTTTTATCAAATAAGAAAAACACTAACATAAAGAAATACAAAGAATAGTTAACAAAAAACTAAAAAAATATTTAAAAGAATACAAGAAAAATATATAAATTAAACTTCCACATAATTCAATAAAAGTATGACATTTATGTCATACATTTATGTTTATAAATAAATTATATATACATACATTTTAATTTTTTTTTACAAACAACGACATGTACATATATTTAAAGAGTATAATATCAACGGTCTAGGACACTTGGCTGCGGCCACTTGAGTGCAGGACACTTGGGTGCGGGAAACTTGGGTGCAGGACTTTTGGGTGCGGGACACTTAGTTGAGGGACACATGGGTGCAGGACACTTGGTTGAGGAACAATTAGTTGCGGGACATTCGGGTGCAACGGACACATGAGTGCGGGACACCCGGGTACAACGGACACTTGGGTACGAGCCCAGTGTCCCTTTCCATAATATCAACGGCAAAACGCATATATAACCCTAAGGCATACGCATTTTTTTATGTTTTATTGTAGGTACATATATGTACATTCGATTTTATACAAAAAAATATACAAATAACTAGAACATAAAACATGTAAAAAGGAAATTTTCACAAAAAACAAAATAAAAGTCACATATCAATAACATGATAAAAAAATCATAATTCTTCAAAATACTATCAAAATCTTCAGAAAACTATAACAAAAAACAAGGATATGTCGGCCTTCGTGGCTATCACTTAGTGAGACATTTGACTCCTAAGCTAAGGGTCCCGGGTTCGATAAGAGACACAACCATACACATGGGATATCAAGTCTATCACTAATACCTTTCAGTTACATTAATTCAATAAATATTTTAGCTCGGGCACAGGTTGTTTACTAACGAGTGGAGCATACCAGTTGCAATGTTTGTTATTTTTGTATTGAATAAATAGATACCTACATAGTAATAAAATGCCAACCTACGATGGTTGAATGGTTGACTAGCAATGGCTCGATCAATGAATGACAAAACAATAGAAGTGTGTGTATAAGTAAAGTTTGGTAATTAAATATAAAGTTTGGGTTGGAATAAAGTTGACATCACTGTCGGGAGTTGGGCTTATTTATGCCATCAATAAATAACAAAATCGGCAGCTCCCGTTGTCACAGAATAAGCCTACACATACAAAATACACATATAAACCCGATTCTCTTTTTACACGGTGGATACGAACCACTTAAAAATATAAAGTAACGGTGGACAGAACTTAAAAATATAAAGTTACGGTGGACAGATTTGGCTGTATAAAAATCAATCAGAATATTAAATAGCCTTCGAGCTGTTGTGATATAGGCATATAGGGAGGATCCATTGATTAAAGCACATCCAAAATTACGTAGTGCTGAGCAGAATGAGGCATCCCATAAAGAGAGTTGCCAAACAACGATTCATATGAATAGACCATTGATCAAACCACATCCGAAATGACGTAGGTCTGAGCAAGATTGCAGAAACAAGGCAACCTCAATTCGTCAAAAGACGATCCAATTGGATAGGCCACAACACCAGGTATCCAGGCTTCTCGATACTATCGCTGCAGGAATGACGGAAGGCAAAAATCATAGAGGTCTCCCTATATACAGTTATGTGGACCAGGTGATTAGAAGTGTGCGCTGTAACGACGCATTTCGAAGGCAACCAGACGTCCAGATTCTATCGTAAATAAAAAAGGTGTTATTTTAAAACCGCGTGAAAAGTGAGTCCGGTATATGTAGGCATCGAACAAATTTATCAAAACTTTGAAAACAAAATAATGATTCAAGAACGGAAATTGAAATTCGCCAAAGTTCACGAATATTCAAAGGAAAATCAAATACAATAAGGATAATTAATTAAATTTCGATTGAGGCGAAGTATCAATATGTACACTTTGCGATGTAAAAGCTTTTAAAAAAGCATCTAGGGGGAATCGTAGATCATCGACGGGCATGAATGATTTCGAGTTGATCTTCTCACAATTTACTGATTTTTTTACTGAAAATACAGCGAAATAATGTGACCTCACCGGGCATCGTACCCGATAGGGACACAAAATAACAAGGCTCAGGAGTCAGATATCTTTTAAGCTGTGTTAAGAAGGACGACATTTTTTTTTAATTTAACTTGAATATATATTTATATAGCTACAAACATTTGTGGGATTTGAAAAAAAACAGATCATTAACAAAAAATAAATAAAGGATGGGTATACAAAAACATATTCTCTATGCAAATAATACAATATTCAAATACAGTCCGTTTCACTTAATAATTCCTTGTTTGATATTTGCCTAGGTTTTCTTAAGTGTAGATGTAAAAAACTAAAGAATTTGATGTAAAAAACTAAACTTTCTCGAACAACAATTAAAGTATGGTTAAAATACTTTAATTTCATAAAACTGCAACACTTGTGGTTGTTTCATAGAAATCTAATGCCATAAAACGACTCAATTTTGAAAAATTTTATGTAATCAAAGTATTTTAAATCTACTATTACTAATACTTTTATAGAAACAATCCAGCCTAAGTGTTGATGTAAAAAACTAAACTCCGCCAGATGTGACAACGAATTAATAATGTAGTATACGTCACAAAGAAAGAATAATAAAAGTTGTTTTTTAACGAAGGTACTCTTAAAAACAATAGCCTCCGTAAATACACAGATTAGCGAAATATTTAAAGTGTTAGCAACCCCGTAGAACTAAATTCGCCAGATTGTCAACTATGCAACGTAACCAACGCAAAATCACAAAATGAGTTATTAAATGGAACGGACAGTAACTCAAAAAGCTTAGAAACAATAAGTTCATTTATATAATTTCAAAAATAGGTAAAAAAAATAAAACATATATACACAATACGAAAGCAACACATAATACAAAATAGGAATAAAATATATACAGAAAATATAATCAAAACGTTTTGATGTTTTTATTTACATATAATACAGATTTGGAAAATAAATACAAAAACGAATACATACTTTATAATTTACATAGATCTTCAACCAAACAAGTAATATACTAAAAACTTTTATCAGAGACAACCAAAAATATACCATTACAACCACATTAATAAACAGTAAATCAAAATAATATTTTGAAAATAAAAACAACAGGTTAATTAAAAAAATAGATTAGGTTAATCATAGCAGTTCCGAGTTTTGAAAAAGAAATTAGTGGTAGAGGTATTATAAGTACTTTATGGAAAATTTTCGGTTAGAATACTCGTCTACTTGCTTAGAATAAGGTTGTGTTAGTTTCTAATAATTGAATTTCTAAAACTATATTTTATTACTATGTATAAACCAGGTTATTGAATTTGAAATCGCTACGGGTTTCGGAACTAACCGTTCCCTCCTCAGGCAGACTATCAACCGGAAAAAATGTTGTAATGTACCACGAAATTAGTAATTCGACATTTGAGGATATAATGATTGAAAATCGCTGAAGCGAGTTCCATTGCATCCTGTGTTTCAAGCCTAGAGAAGCGATAATAACATGATTTTTTTAAATAAAGTTTTCCTCTGCTGGAGATCGAACCCAAGCGACCTAAACAAAAGTCAAGCGACTAACCACTATGCCATCGCGGTCAGATAAAGAGATGCAATATTTCAATATTTTCGTGAGAAATGAATTGGAGTAAATTCCTTCTATGCTGGGAATCGAACCCAGAACGCCGGCATATAAGCCAAAAAACTATGCCACGGTGGACGACTTTAAGACGAACTAATACGATCGTTTAACACACAGCAGCAACACACACATACAAAATATTATACAACTCTACACGTGACGACGATATATTTGTAATATGGAGGTGGCATTTCGAGATATTTAAAGTTTACTAAGATACGTACATTAAGGGAAAGATTTCTAAAGTTACATCATTAAGCCTTCTAGAATCATCTCGGAGAGATTAAGAGACGGGCTTAGAAAGAACTTTCGGCAACTCGTCCCCCTCCACCCGTCTCTCCTTCATTCCTCAGCCCGACTCGGAACGGAAGAAAAGATAAAATTTAAGCATAAGTCGGGAATAAGTACAAAGTGTAAAACATTCCTAAATCCACAAATGTGAAACTAAATTATCCTAAATACGCTTAACTATTATTCAAATGTCAAGGTATCCCAGTAACAGATAGTGAATCACATTTACAAAGTCAACCGTCGTTTGACTTCTATAGGATCGAAACCCTGCGAAACCCTTACCCGGGTACGAAACACTGCAGTGGAGAAGTTTATATTTATCGGTAGAAGCCAAAAATTGTATGACGAACCAAACGTTGTCCAATACATCAAAATACAACGTCTAAGTTGGCTCAGATACGTTTGTAGAATGGAGGATAGCCGGGTCCCAAAGAAAGTATTGGACACCTGTCCTGAAGGAAGAAGAAGCAGAGGGAGATCTAGGATGAGATGGCTGGACGACATCGAGGGAGATAAAAGAGCGATCGGACAGACAAATTGGAGTAGACTTGCTGTCGACAGGGCGGGATGGAGGCAGTTTCTTGAGGAGGCCAAGGCCCACACCGGGCTGTAGCGCTGATGACTGATGATGACAAGCCAAAAATTCAGAGATGACATCTGTGCGAGAACACTGTAACCTCATGTATAAGGACTGTTGCTTTCATAGTTTACAAAAAACAATTTCTCAATAGATGGCGTTAGAAAAAGGTTTCTTTGTTACTTCATAGATGGCGATCGTAAAAACAGCTTATTTTCAAACGATCAGTTTCTCATTATTAAAATATATAGAACTTTTTAAATTGCATCGATAAGGGAACTAAATGAGAAGGCACAATTGGTGAACGTAAACTAGCTGATGACAGGTCGTAAGCCCTGTAGGTGCCTTAAGTTCCTGGTTCGCCGTCACGTTTAGAGTTATAAAACTGCAATTAGAGTTATATGGTTATATGTTGATCTAGTATGTAAAATAATCGTATTTTCATCTTACAAGAAAAAATACGTACGCACATTTGACCGACAGCCATAATATGTTATGTCGTTTGCAAGGAAGTGTGATTCAATGCAACTAAACAACATCGTTGCTGAAATCGAACCCGGGACTCCAGCACAGGAGACAAAAGAAATATCACCATGCCATGGCGAACCTTAAAGAACTTACATATTCTTACTGTAAGGCAAATATTTGGAAAATGTTATATTTCTCGGACAACGGAAAATAATTCGTAATCTCGAGAAAACCTTCACAAGGGCTGGACTATAATATATTATCTGTGTGTCATGGAAGCCAAGAAAGGAGGGCACACAACAGGTATCACAAAGTCACAGTGTGATAAATCGTTTTTAAAACAATCGTCAAAAATGGCTGTGCGACTTCCGGACCGTGTGATCTTTAGGCGACTTGGATACAACTCAGCGTTGCTCATACTCACAGACTCCCAATCTTTCGACTAGAGGCATCCTTGGGTGACTCATATCGAGGAGTCTGGACACTTACCTGAAACAAAAACAAAATAAATAAATTTAAAGAGCGAGAAGACTTAAAGTTTGCTAGTGGTGGGATCATGCAGAGAACCAGCTGCTGAAGGCATGTCCTCCCGTAACATACCTAGCTGAACATGGTCGTTTGGATATCATAATTTGTTCATTAATGTATATCCTCTTGCGTTATATTATTTATCTATTAATTTATTAGTTGAAACACCAACAAAACAGGAATATACATATTTTATTTTTATTTTATTTTATTTCAATGCAAACAAAACAGTCATAACAGAGTACAATTAATTACATATACAATACAATTCAAGGACCAAAAACTGTTTACAGCTTATTACTAAATAGTGAAGTGCACTTTAATAATTATAAACAAACACTATCATATATATGTATACATTCTTAAATCTAAATAAAAAAGTAAAAAAGTACCTGAACACAAAGTTGTCATTGCTTGGTGGGAGTTTGAGGAAAATAGGAAAAGGAGGAGATAATGGGAGAAGAAAAAATGCACACAATTGGTCCACCCTCCCAGCGAGTGAAACCCTCAACACTCTCCTGAACTAGTTAAATGAGGTAAGATTCATATCGATGTTGTTAAAAAAGGTGTTGAAGTTTCCACATGCCCTTTGGAGAAATGAACTTTGAGCATAATTCGTGGTGCGCCTGGGCATTCTAAAAGTCAGAGATGTCCTAGAACTTCGGAGAGGACAATTAAAACCTATACCCATTCAAAAGATTAGGAGAGTCTACCATATTATTTAGTAATTTGTATAAAAAAGTTAGTGTCAATGCTCCAATAACAGTACACACTATGAATACAATTTAAAAGTGATAAAATATTTAAGTATCCATTACAATTTTAAAAAAATGCCGCGTGTATTTAGCGTTATACGAATAGGAATATGTTGACACAACAAGGAATATAATTATGTAAATACATGAATTTATAAAACATTATGATAAGTACTTCTGACAATAAACCGTGGCCTACAATATACGGAAGGCCTGCGCGCGCTTTTTACCGACATCGAACTTAGTGCTGTCGTGGGTAGCACTTAGTTCAACTACGGAAATACATTGAGCACTATACGTTTACCTTATTGTTTATCTATTATTAAAATTAAACTTTTTAATACAAAACATTAATATACCATAATAAACTGAGGTTAAATAATTATCTTCTTTGTCGGCCTTCGTGGCTCAGTTGGTTAGATATCTGACTGCTGAGCCAAAGGTCCCGGGTTCGATTCCCGGTGGAGACACAGTTTTTAATTGTGTTTTCAGTCTGGATCTGTGAGACGATTAATATCGTAAGTCTCCAGAATGTGGCAACTTGTTATTGGGTGCGTGTTAAATTAATATTTGACATAGTACCTGTTAGTTGCCCGAGAAGCAATATTAAATTGCCAAACATAAATTGCCAAAATCTTCACTCTAGTGCTCAGCAATTATTTAAAGATTAGGTACCACAGTTTATATTAAATAGAGTGGGTTGTGTGGCCAAAGCTATACTCCTCACTACCAAGTCACTCCACATAGTATTAAAATTTTGTATGGAAAATTTTCAGCATTTTCATGAAATGAATTTGTTTTTATGAAATAATTTTTGATTTAAATATATTACTAAGAAAACTGGATAATTCTTCAATGGCATTTTATGAAAGTGATGTGTCTTTTTAGCAATTTGAAAGTAAAAATATCAAATTGTAAGTTTCCTGAGCTCGGGGTCACTGAAACATTTGAAAGTTAAAAAAAAGAAGCACTTATCAGATATCCTTCAAAATCTGGTGGAGTATTAGATATTACACAAATTTGTAAAATTTGAAAAGAATCGAATTAGTAGATAGTTTCTTTAGTCTTTAATCGATAAAGTAGAATAAAAATGCCGTACGCAGCACATAGTAGGTACACAGCACACACACAGATATATTGTGATGAAACATTCAGAATGCAATCTCAGCATGACACTGGTTATAATCTGGAATAAAAAAAATAACCTAAAAAAAATCGAATTCATAACTACCCACAATATATATGTGGATTTTTTTATGTTAACAAAAAAACAGATATAAAATACTCTCAGGAACGTTAAAATAAATCTACAAGATCATATATTTCCCAAACTCCGATAGAGAGATGAAATGAGGGTACACAAACTCTTCTAAAAATAGCTGTAAGCGAATATACTCGTATATTAAATTAGTTTAGCACACACACCCACCCACACACATATTAAACAAAAAAAAACACTAATGTTTTTAAAGTAGTCTCCGAAGGCATATTAAATTTTCACGTACCTTTAGTAAATCATATTCAACATTGCTTAATTAAAATCGCAAAAACGCCGAAACACGTGAAAAATTGAATTATTAAATAAATTTCAATGCAAACTAATAAACACAATGGCTAAATTGTAATTGGGAACATAATTGACTATGTACATTATCGAAATGCGCATCGTACCGAGGCAGTAGTCGACAATCTGAGGCTCTTTGACCATACTACAAAATCATAAGTCAGGTACGAAATCAAGTTTTATTCAACGTAAGTATACTCGGCAACATAACATCATGGATCGGTTAAAATCGGTTCGGAACACATAAATAACATTTTTACACCTAATGGTATTGTAATACTTATGACATATGTAAAATCATTACATAAAAAAAATGTATTTTTTCGGCGTGGAAGGAAGACGGATAGCAGCTAGCAATCAAAAAAAAATATGCTGCGTAGCCCACATAATCTTTTATGAAGTTTGCCGACAGCCTATAGTTGAACCTAGATATACAACGTTTTGGAGTAAAAGAAACTATAAAAAAGTTTTGATCAACATTAGGGTACGGTTTGAAGCGAAATAATATGCTGTGTCGAGGATTTAAGACAGGTATTTTGAGATCGTTTGGTCATATCTTCTTTTTTTTTCTTTCCGATGGCCATACAACTCCGGTAGCGCTTTAGCCTCCTGAACAATAGCTTTCCAAGCATTCCTGTCAGCTTCAGTGGACTCCCAATCATCTCAAATATTCAGCATCTTGGTCTTCCCAGGGGTCTTTTGCCCACAGGGTTATTTTGCAGGATACGTTTTGTGGCTCTTTCTTCCCCTGATCTGACAACATGTCCAATCCAAGCTAATCTTCTAGACCTGATTTCACTGGTGATATAGATAGGACAAACGAAAGCGAACACATCTCAATCAGATTGAAGACGTTTTTATAAAAAGCCAACTCAGGAGTATCATGACAACAATATGCCAAGCTATAGAGCTTAAGTTTAAAAAAATGAATCAAAATAAAACTCAATCGTTGATACTTGGCTCTGTTGACTTACGAGTTTGCCAACCACTGTACCAGGGGGACATACATGCATACAGAATACAAAAGCACATCGTAACAACGGCACATAATCAAATTTGCCCCATACTGGACTCGGAAAGCTTTGTGACGTGGCCAATTCGTGTATCAACGTAACCTACCAGGACAACATACAAAACAGAGAGATGTTTGTAAATTATTAATCGTCACAATGGTTAAGTAACGGAGGAAATCCACGATAAAAATCACGTATCACATTTTCAGCTGCGCTAAATGTCACCAGACGATATTTCATTTAACCCTGATAAAAATACACATAAAATTGGAATTATAAAAAAACACACTAAATAAATCCTTTTTAGATAGATGTACACAAATATGTATATTTTGTCCGGAATGTTTTATAACCAGAGAGCAGAAAAATGCTTTAAATTTATTGTTTATATAATGATTTTTTGTATCAGACGATCAAGTAAATACACAAAAGTAAATAATTCATCATCGTCCCAAGATTAACAGCCAGAAAACTCTTCTTCCATTTCGTAGGTTTTGTTTTCCAAAAAGGGTAAATAATTAATTGATTCAAACAAAATTCTGATTTGTTTCTTTGACGTGAAGGTCCTTTCGACTGATAAGGCCTCCATCGACTGAAAAACACAAAAAAATAGTTTTTACACTCATATTGTTGCACTTGACAGGTTATCTCTGGATATACACTAACATTAACAAGTATTAGAATAAATTAATATTTAATGTTTGCGAAATCATTTGTTTGAACGAAGTTAAATGGTATGGTACCAGGCAAGCATACGAAGCGAAGGGTCAGTTAAAAAAAGAAAGAAACGAAAATAGGCATTTAAACTAAAATAAAGGAATGGCTATTAGTATCGAGCAGACAATATGCAGAGGATAGTCTCATCCATAGCTTTCGACTACATAATTATCTTTTGCTCTTGCATTAAGTACCTATTTTTTTTTGTTTTTGCTTGAATGGATTTGATTTGTAACATTAATGCACTTTTTATGTGCGATTATGTACTTTTTATCAATACTGGCATTCACTATTACAGTGCCACTATTTCAAGGTGTATCACCCGCGGCACAGGTTTTTTTTTCAAATAAAATTAATAAATAAATGTAAAATACACGTTTCCGTACAGCAATTGTGATCGATTGGTGTGGATTTTATAAACTGATGGTGTCCTCGCGACGATCGGGCGCAGTTTTATGCGTAAACCGCCATTAGTCAAAACCATAATTCATTAAAATGTTCATCAGTTTCCATTAGGTGCGTCAATATAGTAAAAACGCGGTGTTAACAGCAATAAAAAATCAAATAATTTATTAATAGAGCTCCGTTTTGTGATACCGGATCATACCATGGGCGCATATTTTTTTTAATTGGCCCACCGAAATAAAGTGGCATTAAGTAATTTACAGAAAGTTATTTTAGGGCATTTAATATCTGACTCCAAATAAGTGACGTAATTTAATTGAATAAACTACATATTATCAATGTATATTATACATTGAATGTGACAGCTTCAAATTTTACGAATTAAATGATTAAGCCGAAACAGTAATACAAACCGTTGCAATAATAATCCGTTTTATTTTGTTTTGTTTATTGAAAACAAATATACAGCCAATTTAGTATATAGGACAGGCAAGTAGTCAGCCAAAATTGTTTGATGAATATAACTGGTATAACATAATTATGTAATATTTTTTGCTGTAGGAGAAAGAATTTGGAAGGAAATGGGGGGTTATGGAAAGCGTGCGTGAGATCACTCAGAGTGATGAGGTAACGTTGCCAAAATGGATATTTTAAATCTTCTACGCGATGAGTTGAAGAGGTCAATGTCATGGAAGAAATAATCGTAATTTCTGCATGTTCTATAGATGAAAGAATGCTCTGCATAATTTGTGCCTTACCTACATGGGAAGTCTGAATGTATTTATTCTAGTTTGTCTCGTCGGTATGTTGAAGGGAATTTTCGCAAGAAGTGCATCGGTGTCAATAATACTATTAAGTATTTTGTGCAGAAGTGTCATGTCAAAAACAGTTCGCCTGTTTTCCAAAGACATTAACAGGTGACGTATTCATAATACGCCACAAGTTAATGTTGAGAAAAGAAAAAAATGAATATTAAAAACTTATAGTTAAGTTTTAATATTCTATTTTTTTTTCTTTTCACACAGTGATCTCTATATAATCTATGAGTAAATTTGCCGACCAACCGTCGCGGCTTATCTCCCAGTTCGTATTTTGTGCTGAACATGAGGAATTTATTGCGCCGAGTACCAATAAGTAGGTACAGCACAATCTTATTTATTCGGAGAGACAGACACACAACCACAAAATAGAGAGGGAGGTACCTACTAAAATATAATTATAACCAGTTTGCAAATCATTAAAAGCGTTTTGGCCCGTTTCTACCGTGACCCCGCATACATTTGGAAAATTTCGAAAGCTCTCAAAGCCGACACGAATATGAAAAACGCAATATCGTCGAATCGGTGCCGGGAACATTCAGGATCAGCCCGCCAACGTTCTCGTGTGGACATCAAAATAATCAGAACCCTTTGTTTTTGAATATTTTTTAATTACATACGTTTTTTAAAACATTTTTTTTATGTAGGAATTTTTGATTTTTTTACTTAGTTCTACCTATTTAAAAGAACCTTTAAAAGGTTTATAAATTAATTCACGTTACATACTCATTGTAATTATACTGTTCACTGTTGGTTTTGTACACATTAAAAATAATAGCATTGCAGTGAAGAGATAATTTTTTTTTAAATACTCGTAATTACTCATTGAAAACATACAATAAATGTCATAACACACTAACTAAACGTTGGGCCTCGAAACAAAATTCATTAAGTAATGAGAGTTCTCTCGTAATATATTCCACTTTGCAGGACCACTCGAAACCAAAACATCGAGGGCTGTAAGCCTTTTATGAATTTGTTTATCTCCCTTCAAAAAGTTTCCACTCTGAGATCAGGAAGCCCTTAGTATGAGATGCTTCTCCCCTCCGAGTTGTTTTCTCAGACATAGTTCTTTAATGTTACACGCAGCAGGTATCTATCTTATTGAACAGATAGAGTAATAAATATTTCTTATTATTTCTAATTTCCCGACTTCATTCTTGATGGAAATACACTATAAATGGTAATATTACCTGCTTATTAATGAATAATAATTGTGAATTAGTGGACCTTTTCTTTATATACAAAAATTTATAGCTAACAAACTTTTTTATAAAATATAATAAATGTAAATGTGAGAAATAAGTACAAATATAAAACATTTATGACTAAACAAAGTATATAGACAATTATAAAAAAACATACAAATTCAAAATATAAGAACCAAATGTTATATATTATAATTAATAGGTTAAAGTTTAAATAAGAAATAGAAGATATTCTTTGGTATAAGTCATAAATGTATGGAAACTAACATGATCGCAAAAATATTTCGTAATAAAACTTGTTAATTACCAGCCACAAACACAGATTGTATTTAATTAACTAATAATAGATTGATACAATGTATGGCTCGCCTCAAACAGCACAATATCGCGAAATGCAAGTCTGCCGTCCAGGCGCCCAACGTGGGGCAATTTGTTAAAAAAATGGGAAAAATACTTGTCGAATTTCATCGCAAGTGTGTCGGGTCGAGTGGAGTGGGAACGCTAAGTGGGACGTATAATAATGGACCAGAAGCTTTTCGTACAGGTGTGTACACTTGTACCTACTTATGTATGTACGGGCTCTAAGGACGTAGCGTTACATACATAAACCCAAACATGCATATTTATGTCAGGCCTCGCTCTTGTGTGTATATTATATACACATACCGCCGGGTGTAGCGGCACCACTTAGCTAATTGAATCGACCAAAAGTGAAGAGGATCAACCCTGGCCGAGAGTCTAGGCTGAAATTTTGGCCTACGTCTGACGTAATATTGTTTATTTGGTCGTTCACCTGAGAGTTTATATTGCCATGAGGGATATTAATATATCTTATAACAGAAGATTGCGGCGAGGCAATACGGAAGACACAAATGTCTATTTGATTGTTTAGACCCATACCATGTTATTTGATATCGTTTCCATCTGTAGTTGCAAACAAAACTTACTAGTCCCTTTTTTATTATTCAATAGAAAACAACAACAACAAAACAATTTATACAAAAATATAATGGAAATATTTATAGTGCCATTATAATATTCTAACACGTATTTACAAGATATTTTATTTTATTATATTTTGATAAATTCAAAATCAGGATGGGAAGGTAGGAGAGAGAGTAGTTCAGTCATTTATAAAAATGAAATCACTGATATAGGTTCAACAAATATTTATTAACTTCGAATAATCTATCATTTTTTGATTAATATTACGAATAATTTATAACAGAACCTAAAACGATGGTTTGATTATCATTTAACTCTAAGATTTTAGTTCATACATGATATTTTAGTGTCATTACAAAATTTGATCTAGTAAATTATTAAACAATAAATTATCAAACGACAAATTAATGTCGGCTTTCGTTCCTATCTTGTTAAGACAAACGATTCCCGAACCAAAAGTGCCGGATTCGATACCCAACAATATTAAGAGAGCTTGTCGAGAAAAACTTTTTATACAATATTATAGAAATATAAATATATGCAAAAAAATTTAAGGATAAAACAAGGCACAAAAAACAAACGATAGTATAGTATATTTTTAGGTATCTAGATATTTGAGATACAATTTTATTACTAACGCAGTTGAACAAACATTTTCAATCGAAATTTCCAGTATAAATTTTGGCAATAAAATTTAATGCGTTTTATGGTTGAAAAGTTATATATGTACATTAGAAAAGTTTTTATTGCTTGTATTTCACACAATCATTTTTCATCGTTAAATGCCCACATTTAAAACTCGAATGAACAGTGAAACAATAAAATAAAGTCGAAAAAAAAACACCACCGAATTTAGCAGAGCTAGTTTAATAACAGTTAATTCCTGATTTTTGACATATTGATAATAGTTAAAAGACAAAAAATAATCAGTTAATATTATTTTGGTGGCATCTATATAAAGGCTATACAATAGTTTACATGCAATAAAACTTGTTTCTTTTTTGATAGCACCAATAACAGGTTCTCTCCGTCTACTCCGTGAAGGATACGGTATTACTGAAACGGAGTGTTCAAATTTCGATAAATATATTATTTCATAGTATTTCCGGGTGCGTTCAGATTAAAATAAATTTTAAATATATTCTGTCTGTATTTGAAGCTTTGGGCGCGAACGAAAGGGTGCGAGAAATCATTTTTCACGTCACACTAGTGCCAAGTAGTATTTTCTCCACCTAACGGAGAAATGGCCATGGAAAGATAAACTTTATGAAGGTTTCGCCATTAACTTTTTCGTTGAACGCTATTTATTCATATTTTATTTCGCCATAAAAATATAAGACCAACACAGGATATGAAAATTACATACATGTACAAGAGGTCGTTTTGAGAAAATCGAGAACTCTATCATACATCAGTCCTTTTTTCTATAGTTTTCCTTCAAAATATAATGTTCTCAACAATATGCCTGCGGCGGAATTGTCATTGAGACCTACATCTAAAGTTCATCTATCAAGGTAGAGAGATCTGCATTGATTTTATCAGTCTATGGTAACCTTAGGTCAGCATACCTTTTCTTCAAAATTGTTATAGAATAGTCACCAAACAAATTGCTGGGAAGAACATGACCCAGTCATAGATCAAGGAGATCAGTGCAAACTAATAAATCCAAAGTTCATTATAAAAAACACCATTTGTCGAGTCCAAATCCAAATATATATTTGGGTGCGGGCAACTTGCGTGCATACCACTAGGGTGCAGGACACTTGAGTGCGAGCCCACTTGGTTGAGAGTCCACTTGGGTGCAAGGCCACTTGTTCGCGACTTATTTTATTCAAAAATATTTTTGCTGGTTAGAAATGAAGTGTTTCGTAATGATTTTTGTAATGCTCTTTATAGGTGTATTGTTGATATTCAAGTATTTAGATTTACAGATATTTAAAATTTAAAGAGATATAAGTATAAAGTAAAAACTAGGTTATTAATTTATAATGTTTTTTATTCAACAGTCATAAAACATAAGTATTTTAATATATACAAACCAAACCAACAAATTCTTACCAAAAGTTTGGTAGCAATAGGTCGGTTAGGTTAGTAAGTATTCTTTATGCGACTCGAGTGAGCGAGTTGCAATATTATATCATCCGAGTGTCCTTCGCAGCCTAGTGTCTCGCACCCAAGTATCCGACGTATCCAAGCGTCCTAGACTGCAAAAAACCAAATGGAAAAAATACATCAATTCCTAAAATAATACAATAAACGATTGGTCTGAAAGATCCAAATGGAGAATCAAGGTAAGGAGAGCAGAAACCACATAATAACAATAATAATTGCATGTATTTGTTCTTGAAAGCACTACTGCCCCTAGATCCTTCCTTGTGCCGCCCGAAAAGGACACCCATAGTTTAATCTTCCAACCTCATACAACTCGAGTGTCGTAGAACACCAGAGAATGTCGTGTTGTGATTGCCGAAGGAATATTATGCACGAATAGTAAAAGTCACGAGTTTCATAGCACCCTGTATACAAGAACTATCCCCTTCCAGCCACCCCACTATCAAGTAACGATGGTAAAAGTGCTGGATGCTGTTGAACATTCATCAATCAATGCGCAGCAAAATGCCTATTGGTTTTTCGATGTTTGAAGGGGCACTTTCGAGACTGGTTAAATATTTTGACAGCGAAATTCGCAAGGCGAACTTACGGAGCGATAGAAAATTGCAAGAGGTAATATTTAAAGAGTTGTTTGCGATAATAATAATACAAGACTTACTCACAAAACAAACGAAATACATTTACATACTACATAAGTAAAGGAAACGTCTAAACTAAAATAACAGTTTGATGAAACAAAAAATTGCTGACCAAATGTTATAATCGTTTCAAAAAATAACGACGTGTAGAAAAAATTAATACAAACCTATCCAAATAATAATCTCTAACTTAAGGGTGTTAGTATCGAAAGGGTAATATCTACAATTCAAGTACTTGGACAGTATAATTACTGAGAATCTATACCCAGACACTGAAATGAAATGTAGACTAGAAGCGCCCAGGTCGTCATTTTACAAAATGAAATATCTTATATCCTCGACGACAGTATAAACTTAAAGCTGAAAAAAAGAATGGTCAAGTGTTATGTGTGCCCAGTGCTGCTTTATGGGGTGGAGGGGTGGACTCTCAAACTTAATATTATAAACATATAAACCACCTTGAAGCATTTGAAATGTGGATCCACCGCAGAATGCTGAGAATACCATGGGCATCAATAAGAAGGCATAATTGGTGAATTTTTCGCAAGCGCATAAAGTAATCACGTAACCCAGATTATTATTATTATTATTCCATTTTCGTCTTTATTGAGATGTTAAAAAGTTTGTCAAAAAAATATTATTTGACTCCCGACAGGGAAAAAAGTCAAATGTTTGTGTTTATGCAATTAAAAAAATATTCGATTAAACGTCTCGTGTGCGGCTTCGATCCCCAGCAGAGGAGAAATTTATTTCTCGCGCAGTTGTTTCTCTGGACTGAAAACACATTTTTTAGTCGGAATAAATTGCCATTGGGCAATAAAGTCGCCATTTGTGCAGGGTGCAAGCGTTTATTACTATTATTATTGTTTTATAATGGTTGAATGTACCAGAAAACAGGAAAGGAAAAAAGGACGTCCACTATCCAGATGATGGAAAATATGAATAAGCTCATGGAAACAAAACCCAAACACCAACCCCGACAGATCATCCTGACGCCGAGATAGCACTCCCATAACCTTAAGTAGGAAAAGAAAAAGAAGAAGAAGAATGGTCGAACTAAGTTAATGATCGTTTTTTGAAGTTAAAAAAAATCGGAGAGTACCTACTTACCTTCAATAAATAATAAATACGTCCATAAAAATGAGAAGTCCCGAAGCGATTTAACTTCATCACAATGGCCGACAATTTTATCGCAATACTTTCTTAAGAATCGCCATTATGAACTTTTTATGGTGGGGGAGGTGGCGTTTTTTTTTCGCGCGCGCAAAAACTGTCTTGTCAGCTGTCTCAAACGTCGCCGGTTTTTGTTATCAACCATAAAAATATAATATTATCCTTCTCCTCCTCGAATTCCCACCCCGACTCGCTTTCCTATTCCACCTACTCCCCGTTGTCTTTTAATCCCAACCTCACCGTCAAAACAAACCCTGCCGACACACGGGGAACATTCTAGAAGACGCAGATGAAAAGTTAAAAACAACTCAACAGCCGTAAAATGAAATAAAGAAGTCTTCAACCACTAAATGCCAAAATAAAAAGAGTATGATATTCAAAGATAAATTTAAAATTTCAAAAACATTAGGGCTGCGTTCACAATGAATGCCGAGTGCACTTGGTGACGTCTAAGCCGTTCATGATTACCGGAAGCAGACGCTCGAAAGACACTCTGTGGCGTTCAGATTGAACGTCGAGTGTACGCCCTAAACGCTCGATGAAATCGTCAGGTGAAAAATGCTCTGACAGTCTTTTTAATTCTATTTTATCTGTGGTTAGATAACTTCGGTTTGGTTTTGTGGTATCTAGTATGTCAGATGACATCAATCGACATTATTTATGATGACAATATGCATTCACAAAGACGTTAATTCATAAAATTATCATTAAAAATTTTCTAATAAAAGGTCAGAGAGCATTATTACTCCATTGTCCAATTGTTGTTTTTCGATGAAAATATAATCTAAAAAAACACATGTATGATAAATGACATTTGACTTTTAAAACTCTCAATGTTGCGTTCAGATTGAAAAGCCGCTCGAAAGCGTTCAGTAAGATTGGTGTGAAAAACGTCATAATCTGCAACTTCAGGTACTATCCATACCCAACGTCGAGTGTTATTATGAATAATTAAATTCACAAAAGGTTTTTTTAAGAATATTTACTTTTCTGTAATAAGTTGCACCTTTTTTTACCTCTTCTTAACTATTCACACTGGTCAAAAGGTTCAGAACAAGTAGACATAAGCCATACCTGATGCTATTTAAGGCCATGAATGACTTGGCTCCATACTACATCCTAGGAACTGTGTCAAAAGAATGTTCCACTAGGAAGACAGCTTACATTGAGATCATCTGGATTACAGAGTACCAACTCTTTAAAAGTATCGGACAGTCAAAGAGGCGGCTTACTATGATCGCAGTTTCAGTGCGAACGGACGTTCAAAGTGGAATAAATTGCCCCCTGTTAAAGTGGAGCTCAAAAGATTGACACTTTCGGTAGACTACTTATTGCTACGTTGTTTCATAGAGCCAACAAATAAGCTAAAGCGCCCTTAAAGTGATCGTGTATCACTCAACGGCGCTTATCACCATTATTTATTTCTAATTTTTTGACTGTCAATTCACGTAGTTTGAATAGACTCGAGATAAAGTAGAATAAACATGTTGTACATCTTATATAGCACACACACAGATTCAATTTGGTGAAAATTTCAGAATACAATCTCAGCATGATACTAGTTGATAATCTACAATAAAAAAATAATTCATAACTCCCCACTATATTCCCTTGGGTTATTGGGAAGTAAAAAAAAATAGACACACAAACCAGTCAAATAAAAAATTCTCCATCGACCACATTTAAATTCAGTATATCTGAACGAAACGGGTGGAAATGGCAGTCAACTGTTAATACTTCACAAAAACGCAAATGTCGAAAACAAACACAACTCCATCACATATTCAGTCAGAAAGATAATAATTGAATGGAGACCAGAAGCTATTACAATATGTATTTCATTTTTGTTTGTTAATCAATGTTTGTTCAAGAGCACGAATAAATTCAAAAGGTTCTGCAAGGATGTCTATCGTTTTAAGAATTATTCTGGTCAAAATCTCTCTGGTTATTTCTGGTGATAAAATTTTACATATATACTCCTAGAATTCCTGATGAAGACTGGATTTGAGCGAAATACGTCATTTTTTGAATAGCTTCTCGAACAACTAACAACAGGTACTAATGTCAAATATTACTTTAACACGCACCCAATAACAAGTTGCCACATTCTGGAGACTTATGATATTTATCGTCTCACAGACCCTGACTGAAAACAGAATTAATAACTGCGTCTCGACTAAAAATCGTACCCGACAGCTTTCGCTCTGGGCTGCGTTCTCGATGAACGCCGAGTACACTTAGTGACGCTCAAAGCCGTTCAGAATGACCGGAAACAGACGCTCTAAAGGCACTCTTTCGCGTTAAGATTGAACGTCGAGTGAACGCTCTGTATAATCGTCGGGTGAAAAACGATCTGACAGTTATCTGTTGGCTTCTATTTTACCTGTGATATGGTGACATCTCTTTGTTTCTGTGGTATCTATTATGTCAGTTAACATTATTCATGATGACAATATGCATTCACAAAGATGGTAATCCAACTGTCGATTCGTTCAAGAGAATGAAAGTCTATTGAAGGAAGAGGCAGTTAAAATCCAAGATGCGTGTACGAAGGAACATTTTGAATGGCGTAGAGGACTTTTTGCATGCTAATAACACCAACTTAGAGGCCTCGCAGCATATATGTTCCATGGATTTACTCAGAATTCGGAGTAGAACATTTAATTGTTAATTTTTGTTTCAGTCAGGGGTTATCAACTTTTGAATTTTTGGTTTATTTTTCTATACATCTCAGAAACCATAAAAGCTAGAACGCTGAAAATAGGTATAAACATAGACAAATACAAAATCTCAAATTGGTTTTTTTTTAAATACCAGGGTTTCTCAAACATTTTTTATATAGAAAAATATTTTTTTATGATAAATTTATGAGTTTAACTGCCTATATTTCCCTTTTTTTTAAATATCGAAAAAAGCCGAAACACCCCAACTAGATAATTTAATTTTCTATAAAAAATATTAACATTGTATTAGCACATCTCAATTTTTTTTTAACAATTTTTATAAAAATTGAATTAAGTGACGATATTGCTTCATACAATTTGTATGGCAATCGCCTACACACAATATCTAAGAAGACTTAATAGTTTGATACTAATCTCCAAACATACATACATACCATCATGCTGTTTTCATATTCTGGGTAGGATCAAAGGACTGACCTCCATACTATCCTATCTTGACATACATACCTAGGTACATGTGTTGTATAGAAAACCAAATATTCTCTTAGAATATTAAATAATTTTCGTTGAAATTATTTTTATTAACACTGTGGAAATCCATAATAATTAAGTAAATAAAATTTTTAAATAAAAATTTTGGTAACAAAAAACTTTGTTTCTTCCACTTCACATTTATATTTGATGAAACGTTTTCGAACTGTACTAGTTCATCTTCAGCATCTGAAATGTGACTGATTCTACTGTGCGTGTTGTCATCTTCCATTGGCAAGTGTGGGCGGGTTGAGTATGGCGGGGGTAATTAACTGGTGGGGGTGAGCGGTAGCGAGCGGTGTAGGTTTGTGTTTCGTTTGGTTCTTAATAATATTCAATATTGGTGAATTTACTGGAGGAATCTGAATATTTATTAAATTTAATAAATATTCAGATTCCTCCAGTAAATTCACCAATATTGAATATTATTAAGAACCAAACGAAACACAAACCTACACCGCTCGCTACCGCTCACCCCCACCAGTTAATTACCCCCGCCATACTCAACCCGCCCACACTTGCCAATGGAAGATGACAACACGCACAGTAGAATCAGTCACATTTCAGATGCTGAAGATGAACTAGTACAGTTCGAAAACGTTTCATCAAATATAAATGTGAAGTGGAAGAAACAAAGTTTTTTGTTACCAAAAATTTTTATTTAAAAATTTTATTTACTTAATTAAATAATTTGTATTTATGGGTTGATAGTTTGGTACTTATTCTTCAACTATACGTACTATCGCTATCGACAGTTGGATCTCATGTGTTACATGCAACTAGTTTATAAAAACATCATTCAAAAATTTCCAATAAACGGTCAGAGAGCATTATTTACTGCACTGCCAAAATCGTTATCTTTCGATGAAAATATAACCTAAAAAGACACGACGATGCGTTCAGATTGAAACGCCTCTCGCCAAACGCCATAATCAGCAACTTCAGGTACATTCGGCACTCGACGTCGAGTGTTCTATCTTAACACAGCCCTGAAGTCAGATATCTAACCAACAGCGCCACGAAAGGCGACTCTAATAATCACGGTAAGGATGTGGGCGTTTCGTGAGATGCCATCGTCTTCAAATATATAAGACAAAACTAAAGTACAAATGAAATATTTAACAAAAACAAATTTGAAAATCGAAGCACGCGTGCCGTTATATTAATAAAACACGCCCGGGTAAAACGTAAAATGTCCGATAAAGATGATAAAACATGTACCAAGGGCTGAAACACAAGGAGAAAAAAATATTTCATACATACTGTTGAGAAAACAACAGACGAATTCGTCCTGACACATTTACACGGACATTTAAAATTCTGTACAGCAAACAGTTTGAAAACAAATCGAGGAAGAATGATGTTGTATGTATTCAACCAAGCCACGGCGCTTACAAAAAAGCAGCAAAATGGAAATTTTCTCATTTTTTTGTGATACTTTCACACAAACAGATACCATCGACACCCTGAGCGAGGACTATTAGATGTTGATGTTGTCCAGCACATTCGTTATGGACAGCTCAATAAAAAATATTACCCGATCATTTTTATTGACAAACTTTTTTTTTGACATCTCAATAGAGACGAAGTTGGGATATTGTAGAAGAACCAGGAACTCGAGGCACCTACCTGTCATCGGTTGGTTTACGGGATCACTTTATGTGCTTTCGCAACGTTCACCAATTATGCCTTCTATAACTATACTATTTTCAGGTGAATTGTTACACACTATTCAAATATATAGAACTTTCAAAAATTACATTGATATGGGAACTCAATAAGGCATAATTAGTGAACGTTGCGCAAGCGCATAAAGTGATCACGTAAACCAGCCGATGACAGGTCGTAAGCCCTGTAGGTGCCTTGAATTCCTGGTTCTTCTACAATATCTCAACTTCGTCTCTATTGAGATGTTAAAAAAAAGTTCGTCAACAAAAATATCATTTGACTCCCGACAGGGGGAAAAAATCCAATGATTGCGTATATGCAATTAAAAAATCCAATGATTGCGTATATGCAATTAAAAAATCCAATGATTGCGTATATGCAATTAAAAATCCAATGATTGCGTATATGCAATTAAAAAATCCAATGATTGCGTATATGCAATTAAAAAATCCAATGATTGCGTATATGCAATTAAAAAATCCAATGATTGCGTATATGCAATTAAAAAATCCAATGATTGCGTATATGCAATTAAAAAATCCAATGATTGCGTATATGCAATTAAAAAATCCAATGATTGCGTATATGCAATTAAAAAAATATTCGATTCCCCGATCATTTTTTTAACATAGTGGAAGGTCATATTTAAAAATTAAGTTATTCATAAAAATAAATATAAAAAATACTCAATCAACAGACGAGTATGAATTTAACTAGCCCAAGCGCTTTCCAGCTGTTTCAATAATAATATCGATTTAAGCGTAGAGGCACCGGCTTTGAATAGTACTTCTACTGTTTTCTATTATCATCGTTTCGGGTGTTAATCGAGAATACAGCAAGGAAAATAGCATCTCACATAGTTCAACAATGAAGTTCACCGCCCATTATGAATATAGTGCCTACCTATATAGGTGAGACGAGACTGGTGTGTGAGGATATACAGATGCGTCTTGCTTCCTTTATAAGCACACCTGTCGCCGGTTACCACACATTGTGGGATATGCCTTGATGTTTGGAATGAGTGATAAATTATGGATAGATTAAACATCTTTTTCCGAGATATGAAAAGAATAAAAAAGGCTAACAAACAAGAACCTAGATATGCGATTTTTTTTTATTAGCTTATATGGCATTCCACCCAATCATTAGGATGATTTCTGCCAGTATAAAAATGTTATTATTTAATAATAAATCGATTTCCTTCCGCACCGTTCCGTTTGTATAACCGCAAACACACTGAGACCGAATTCGAAATACTGAAATAAGAAAAAAGTGTAGTACGGAAGACATCGTCAGATGGGGAAGACAGCGGAGGCGATATTGGAGCTCACATGTAAACAGAATGGATGAAAATAGACTCCCACGTATCGCTCTCCAGGAGAACCCAGCTGGAAGACCTCCAAAGAGATGGCGAGACGGTCGACAGTCCACTTCGCAGGAGACAAAACAGCAGTAGAAACAGATCTTTGGATCTATGAAAAGGAAGAATAAGATTTTCTTCAATAGTAGAAAATGAATTTTAGAAATATCCAGAAAGCCACAACATTGCAATAGATATTGACTAATAATCTTCGCATCAAAAATTGTATCAATATTCCCTTAATTCTCCTGACCACACTTGAACTGCACCGCCCTAAAAATGAAAATAAATACGTTCGTAGTACAGCCCAACAATACAATCTGACATAATAATATTATCTTCTGACCCAACACCAATACGGATCCCCAAACTATCGTAAACAAGACCTCCATAACCTGACCTCCAACTGGATTAAGAGAATGTACAAGCACCATCATAATTTCATTGTCTGGTCCGTCTCGAGTGACTCCATTACAACCTAGGTCCAATCAGCTTCGAGACTCCTTCAATTTCCAACTCGATTAATTGTCAATTGATAGAGTTTACAAAACTTTACCGATGCGGGTTGAAAACAGACGAAAACCACTAAGTTGTCGAGTCGGAGTTCAAAAGCACGGCGGGAAAAAAATGGCTGTTTGTTATGAGAAGCCAGAAAAGAGCGGGCCACTAGAAACTTTTTTCGTAACACAGAGTCAAAAACCTGAATAAACAAACTAGATTGAAAACATATCGACAAAAGCAATATGAAGTTGGCTTATTGAAAACAAATAGAGAGAGACGAAATTTAATAGTCTATTTTTTTTCGTCGATCTGCTCTCCGTTGATAAGTGTCCTTACATAGGATTCTCGGATTAAACCTACTAAGACGTAATTATTTATTTTAATATAAGATCGCTAACTGCATGGAAATGACTCAGAGACACTAGCACAATCTATTGATGAATAGTGATGATGATAATCTCAATCCTTTTGACACACAGATGTCGCTCACTATTGAATTGAGCATTAGGCTGGGCCGTACGTTTATTTTTTCGAATACATTTATGAAAGGGGTCTTAAAAGTTGCTTATTTGGATACTTATAATCTAAAAATTAAATATTCATTTTCATTTAGTATTTTTTTTCTCCACACTATGGAATAGTGGAATAGAGTCATGATTTCACAATCTTTAAGCGTATTATTTTTTCGCAATAAAACGTTTATCATCGTGTTTGGAAAAATCAAGAAATTTAAAACATAATTCGTATTTTCCAAAAACATCCTACAAAAACCCAGCTTCAAGTATAGGGCCAAAAGTACTATTGAATCCAATGATATGATGATAGAGATCGCGATACCACTTCCACGCCGAGGACGCTATAAGACCCATTGGTCCTGTTCACCCCCGGACGCGGCCGCAACGTCGGACAACACAAATATCCACTATCCATCGGGTTCAACCACTGCCTCCGATAATCCAACCTCAAACGGCGGGGCAACCGCTCAAGATCGGCAGCGGGGGCAAACCCCTAAGAACAACCGATCGAACGGAGGGGCTTGTCCCCGCACCCCTCGGTCCTCGTGTTGGCGTTTGAAGGTTCCGCGGGCTATTAATAGTGTTGAAATTCGGTAAACAAAAAGTAAAGCGCATACTCCATTTAATTCTTACCGCGCTTTAGATGCACGCAAGATGTGTGTAGTGTTCGGACGTAGTATTCAAAATGCCATCTTTAGCCTTACTCTTGAAACTCGAATCCGATCCCGATTTCAAATTTTCATTTAGAACTTACCTATCTGTCGCCTGCGTACATTCAAATGAACGATTATTACTATTACTAGTTGCATGTAACACATGAGATCCAACTGTCGATAGCGATAGTATGTATAGTTGAAGAATATGTACCAAACTATAAACCCATAAATACAAATTATTGAATATTGCCAGATATTTTGTTTTCTATACAACATATGTAGGTATGTATGTCAAGATAGGATAGTATGGAGGAAGGTCCTTTTTTCCTACCCAGAATATGAAAATAGCATGATGGTTTGTATGTATGTTTGAAGATGAAGTATCAAACTATTAAGTCTTCTTACATATTGTTTATAGTCGACTGCCATACAAAATTTTTTGAAGCTATGTCGTCACTAAATTCAATTTTTAAAAAAATTGTTAAAAAAAATTGAGATCTTCTACTACAATGCTAATATTTTTTATAGAAAATTAAATTATCTAGTTGGGGTGTTTCGGCTTTTTTCGATAATTGTAAAAGTTTTGGAAAAATAGGCAGTTAAACTCATAAATTTATGATAAAAAAAATACTTTTCTTAATAAAAAATGTTTGAGAAACCCTGGAATTTTTTTGAAAAAACTAATTTGAGATTTTGTATTTGTCTATGTTTGTACCAATTTTCAGCGTTCTAACTTTTATAGTTTCTGAGATATATGGAAAAATAAAATAAAAATTCAAAAGTTGATAACCCCTGACTGAAACTAAAATTCAAAATTCCGAGTATAAAAGTTTTGTAGGCCTGTAACTGTTTATATATTCTGAAATTTTAGGCTCTGTAAATTGAGCGGATCAAAAGTTATAAGGGGGGGACGGACACACACACACACAGACACACACAGACACACACACACACACACACACACACACACACAGACACACACACACACAGACACACGAAATGTTCTACTCCGAATACTGAGTAAATCCGTCTATGGAACATATATGCTGCGAAGCCTCTAAGTTGGTGTTTTTTGACTTCAAAGTTGGAAAAGCCGTGAAAAAAGTAGACCTCTCCATACAATTCTCGCGTATTCTGGCTTGAAACATTGTCGATATGTTAAGAGAACAAAGTTCACCTGAACAAATCGACAGTTGGAATAGTAAAGACAGTGTATAACACTAGTTGCATGTAACACATGAGATCCAACTGTCGACAGCGATAGTATGTATAGTTGAAGAATAAGTACCAAACCCATAAATACAAATTATTTATTATTTTATGATATTTAGTTTTCTATACAACACATGTACCTAGGTAGTCAAGATAGGATAGTATGGAGGTCAGTCTTTTTTTCCTACCCGGAATATGAAAACAGCATGATGGTATATGTATATTGTATGCTTAGAGATGAAGTATCAAACTATTAAGTCTTCTTTGATATTGTGTATAGGTGACTACCATACAAATTGTATGAAGCGATGTCCTCACTGAATTCAATTTTTATAAAAATTGTAAAAAAAAATTTGAGATGTACTGCTACAATGTTAATATTTTTTATATAAAATTAAATTATCTAGTTGGGGTGTTTCGGCTTTTTTCGATATTTTAAAAAAAAATGGAAATATAGGCAGTTAAACTCATAAATTTATCATAAAAAAAATACTTTTCTTAATAAAAAATGTTTGAGAAACCCTGGAATTTTTTTGAAAAAATCAATTTGAGATTTTGTATTTGTCTATGTTTATACCAATTTTCAGCGCTCTAACTTTTATGGTTTCTGAGATATAGGGAAAAATAAAATAAAAATTCAAAAGTTGATAACCCCTGACTGAAACAAAAATTCAAAATTACGAGTATAAAAGTTTTGTAGGCCTGTAACTGTTTATATATTCTGAAATTTTAGGCTCTGTAAATTGAGCGGATCAAAAGTTATAAGGGGGGGGGGGGACACACACACACACAGACATACACACACACAGACACACACAGACACACACACAGACACACGAAATGTTCTACTCCGAATTCTAAGTAAATCTGTGTATGGAACATATATGCTGCGAAGCCTCTAAGTTGGTGTTTTTTGACTTCAAAGTTGGAAAAGCCGTGAAAAAAGTAGACCTCTCCATACAATTCTCGCGTATTCTGGCTTGATACATTGTCGATATGTTAAGAGAACAAAGTTCTCCTGAACAAATCGACAGTTGGACAACGAGAGAGTAGTCAAGTCATATTCCCGCAGAGTGATTCTGTTGTTGTATTAGCTTTTTCACACAGCTATAACTTAATATAAGTTCGTCTCTTTCGCAGTAATTATGTATTTGGTGTGAGAGATAATTATAATGTGATTGCACTATAGTAAAAGAGAAAATATGTCTGCAGTATGTGTCTATTATTGTATGTTCTCTTTCTCACTTAATGTATCCAGTCGTGTGTGCTATTTCTTGGTGATATTGTAAGAATTCGTTAAAATGTACCATTTTTGCTGAGCGTTTTGCTCTCATATAACGTGTCTATATATAAAATGTCATCGATTGAATCAGAAAACTAAAAATGTATTTACAATCTAAATATTTATGTGTAAATTTTGAGTCCCCTTTCTCTGAGATTCTCCATAGATGGACGGCCCAGCCTAATGTACATAGATCGTAAGTAGGTTCGGATAGACAATACATCCGCGATGTGGAAGAGCTAAAAATAATAAGGGGTGAACGCGCCCCAGATTGTTGGGACTACATTTCGGCTGCGGCGCCCGCCCGTCTTCCTCCCGCACTGCCCCCGATCTTCACACACCACACACCCCCCACCACCCTCCGGGCCGTTCGATAAAATTTAATATTATTACGAATTTTTCTAAGCGGAACTTTCCGAGTTGGGCGGCTGTAGACGGGCCTAGCTGGGAGCGGCCAATGACACCAGAACCAGAAAACAAACAGACCGCGGTATAGTTTATACTATTCCACGGTAGTGACAAACGTAAAAAAGTTATTGACTAGCGTACATTGAATTATCACTAAACGATAGAAAAATATTATCACCATAATAATATGATGGAAGTGTGCCAAAAAACAAAAGGATCCCTTTAAAATTGAAAAAAAAATTACAATGAAACTCACTGAAGAGCATGTAAACATTTTGATGCAGGTTGTGACATGTTTGGCTCAAAGTAAATTTTTAAGAATATGTTGAGACTTTCTCGATAGTTGATTTTCTTTTCCTAATTTTCCCAGTTCTACCTATTGTCCTGTCCTACACTTCATAGCTTGTATGTATCTATTTATTTGCTTTTTTGTATCCTTATTTATTTTTTCTTTTTATTTATCTTTTTGTACACACATATGGTAGTTTTCGTTGTTTTATTTGTTTCCTGCAAAATAGCCCTGTGGGCAAGAGACCCCTGGGAAGACCAAGGCAGAGATTGATGGACAATGTTACCCGAGATCTGAACGTGCTGAATGCTTGTGATGACTGGGAGTCCACTGCAGCTGACAGGAAGGCTTGGAAAGCTATTGTTCAGGAGGCTAAAGCTCTACCGGAGTTGTATGGCCATCGGAAGTAAGTAAGTATTTGTTTGTAAGACCGTACCTTAGTAATTGGTGTTACAATTTGGTTTTGTAGTTGATAATTTTAAATTTTAAAAAAATGTGTGTAACCTTGAATAAAAAGAAAATCGATATAAAAATTACGATATTTCATTAAAAACAAAAATATATGAGAAGATTAGATGGTTCCTTTAAATCTACCCAATTATGAAATAATTGTTTAAAGAAGTGCTAAATATGTTGTCATATTGGGGAGACTCAGAAAAAGGCATCGGATACACCATGTGGAAAGAATCGCCCTACATGAAAAACCGGAGAGAAGGATTCCTGGAAGACCCCCAAAAAGATGGAAAGAGAACTGAGAATCTGCTCATTGCACAAATAGGCCCAATAGAAAAAGAGGAACACTAAAGAATATAAAGATTTAATTTGAAACCACAAAAAATATGAATGAAGCTCGCTAAATAAAAAGATTCAAAGCACACATTTTAAAAGGGTATCTCGCTTCAATATTAAATGAAAAATGCTCTTGTATCAATTGGGAGGTTGAGGGATCCTTAAATGAGAGGTTTAAAGCACAAACGTCTATAAACACTTACGGAAATAAAATTGAGAAAAGCTTTGACTAGTGAGGAATAGAGAAGCTTCGATGACAAAGAAAAGTCAGGTAAGGGAATTACTTAATCCAATCAGCGAAGATCAATCGTTTCGATATTTGGAGAGAAAATTTAGAATTGGTTCGCTTTGTTGGACTAATTTAAGGGTAGGTACCTCAAACTTGATTTGACGATCCTGCTTTCGGATTAATTACTTTTGTAAAAAAATCTTAGTCGTGGATATCAACTGTATCTTTCATCCATGTAAGGAAATCTCAGCTCAGTCCGATATTTTCACCTTTGACTTTTATTGATCATTTCTGAATCTTATATTCTCCAGCTCCTTCCAATGGTAATTATCAAATGTAAATGTTGACTTTGAATGGAAATACATTACGACTAGTTCAATTCATTGAAAAAACAATGGTTATTAATTAATATAATGTAAATGAGGAAATTATTAATACTAATACACACATTACACACACTCCCGAAATTAACTTGTGTATAAATGAATTAAGAATATATCAATATTTAATCTACTGGCACGTCCTTGATCTTACTGTTTAAATTTCTTCTTCATAACAAATTCAAGTTCTAAGATTCACGAGGTAGTGTTGGCGGGCAAACATCAGACACACAAAAGCGTATTATGGGAAGAAAAAAGAACAGTCGAAATATTCAAGAAGTCTATCGCAGAAAACTAGAGAAGAGCAAATGCAAGAATGTGACCAAAACGATCAAGGTTTAAATCTTACATTTTTTTGCAAATGTTACAATTTTAACGAGAAAAATAATAAAGAAAAATGACAACTTTCAATTTCAATGGGTATATTTACAAAAAAAAACAATCGTATTTTGATAAAAATCGGCGGGAGTTAGCTTCTTTACTCAAAAATGAAAAGCCACACAGGTACCTGAGATTTTAAAGACATTAAGCCTTGCGGGACTCTATGTTTTGTAGCTAAAACATGAATTTAGTCATTTTGCAATGATGCAAGCATTCTTGGTCTTACATTTATTGAGAATGTAAGACACGAGAATGTCCTTGGGGTATATTAAACATAACCCTCTCGGTTTAATAATTCAATAAACATCTCCCAAATAGGACACAACTCACTGATTTAGATGCAGTCTTATCTTAAAACCAATAATGGTGACCCCGACGTGATATGAACACGCATCCTTCTGATTAAAAATCTTATTTTAAAACCAAATGTGGTGACTCCAAAGTGATATGAACGTGCAACCTTATGGTTTAAATCCATAATGGTGTCCCAGACGAAACATAAACATACAACCTTCTGATTTTAAATCAAATCTCAAAACCTAAAGCGATGACTTTAATCTGGTTATAAAACCTATTGGACCAAACCTGGATATGCTCATCACTACAGAGCACCCACCAAGTACATATCCAAACACATCTATTGTGGGTAGACTGACTGTGTGTAGTGCCTACTCGAAACGAAGTGACTATTCTCTCTCAAGCGTTATTGGAAAAGTTCAAATGTAGAAGAGGTGGCAGCGACTAGATGTGGAAACCACCCCCCGAGGGCATAGTCCGCCATAACTCGCGTGCCGCTTGATACCATACGTATAATTAATGCCGTAAATAAGATCATCTTGTTTCCTACAGATATATAATATGAACTCGCAGAGTCTGAGGAGTCAGATACAACCACATATAATCTCTCGTGTGTAATCTGATCCAAGTACGGTGTATTTGATGAAACGGAACGGGCTATTCACATATCTCTATTCACAACTTTATTGTACTGTTTCCGAGTAATCATATTTATTTATTCAAACATAGACAAAACAATTCATTTAGTTTATCGACGGACATTTCTTAGTGGAAGTATTGGATAACATAATAATAAATTGAACATTTCGTTTTACTGTTTATTTATAACCAACACATACCAGTATCTGTCTATCAAAAACTCAAATAATACGTAGTCTGGTCATTGACCGATACCTATGTTAAGAGGCTACAGTAGGCTAAAACAGTAAATTATGAAAAACTTTTCCGCAGTACCCTCATAAGTGTTTAAAATAAAGAACAGTTTATATTTAGATCTTTATTCAATTGCGTGAGTTTTTTTTTTAATTTGAATTTGTTTAATACTTTTCTTGTAAAATTAGTTTTGATAAACCCTTTTTTAATTTCTTTATTGTAAGTTACTAGAAAACTACAAAATCTATAAATTGATTTCTTCATTGTTAGTAAGTAAACAACTACAAAGTCTATCTATGAATTATATTTTAATAACAATTCTTGCTATTAAAAAACACGGATTTTAAGGCAACAATAAACTCTATATTACCCCAGAAGCAATAATCGGCAGAGAATATAAAAAAACGAATATTTTTTCAATAACAATCCATTACTGATCAGGAATTTTTTTCGGAGAATTTATATAGTATTTCAAATTTATTGAAAGAATCTTCGCTTACACTAATACCTAACGAACTTTGTGGCTTTAGTCGACAAATTTTTCATACTTAAATATATTTAGTACGACCAACCAACGAGTCGATACCGATAATAAATAATCAATTAATCTTCGATGGGAAAATAATGGGTTACAATTTTGAGAAAGACAAAACAGAATCAAGGACAACATCGTTTCAACGTTAAATATACATTTATCGTTCAATTTACGTCGGTGGGTAAAATATTTCCCCGGAATAAATTTGCTATCCCATATCTCATTTTATCGAACAAACCCGGTCGGAAGGACCCTCCGAAATTCTTACAGAATGTCGCAGAAGGCAACGCGAGTCAGAAATTATTCAAAGCTGCGCTATTTTATTTAAATCCCTCGTTGTTTTCGGCGTCGGTTTCTGGTTGGGCTTGACGCGAAATTTAATGATTGCATAAAAGATTCCCATTTTCCACCTCCACACTCTCTCTCATCTCCAATCTCCGTCCGCGGCTGTGTTGTGATAATATCAGATTTCTCCAATATTCTAGATAAACCACCACAATCTCCGAGGGTCCGTTGACAACGCGACTGATGGAAATAATGTCGACGAATAATGCATCAAAGTTTTGGATAAACACAAACTCAACCAGATTAGTTTAAAGAATATTCGTTACGCAATCAAAGTTCATTATTTTAATCATTGGAAGTGATCGTATTTTATCGTCTCATTGGATCATAATATAATCGTAAACACACAAGTATTAATTACTTATAAAAAAATATTGAAAGGCGAGTAGTTCCTATAAAATATCTCTTATATTTGAGATAAAAAAGTCAGATTTTACCAAACTTTAGAAAAAAATAATTTAGGTACTTTAGTATTGTCTAAACAAATTTAAAAAATAAGACAATAGAAATATTAGATATATGTTTTGATAGTTTTATCAGGAGAGAAAGATCATGGAAACAACAAATTACACAACATTGATAGCAAGGAATAAATTGAAAAGTGCATGAATTTTTCTACGTAATCTATAAATAGGTACTGCGGTAAAAAAGCCAACTGATTAGGTTGGATACATTTAAACTTTAAACTAATCTGTCGAAGTCCACTAAACATGTGTGTGCAAACCCAAACATTGGTTATTAGATAAAATCTCAATCCGACCTGTTACCAAGGCGCTATAGGCTCGAGGAGCACACTCGATATCGCTTCCGGCCAATATATTCCAAATCGTTTTACGGCCATTTGGGAGTACTTTAATATTTCATATCGTATTGCGGCCCGGCGCGGTGATATACCTACAGTGGGTGGCCATCACATTAGAACCAGTGTATATTTTTATTTATTTATTTATTTATTTATCCCAAAGACTCACCAACAGGCAAAGAGTACATGTATATTACAATGATATGAACGCTGTCATCATTTCTCCACAAATTGCCCAATTAGTGGTGAATACAATTTTAGCATAAAAAAAAACAATTTTATAACTTAAAAACTAACATAGATAATTAACAAAATGTAAGAAAAATAAAATATTTAAAAACTTAAAAGCTAACATAAAATACAAAAAATACAAAAATCGTAAGTACCACGGGGAAAGGATTTGGTGTATTAAGGATAGTGCAGGTTAGCAATCAGTAAGTATTTGATTAATGGATCTCCTAAACGCATTCAGGGAAGAGGCAAAGACATCCACACTCCCAAACTTACTATTAAAATTGTGAGTGACTCTGTATAAGGGACTTCTAACACCAGCATTACTGGTCGGAGTGTTCATATAGAACTGTCTGTAATTGCGAATTCGAGTCAACGATGGTATACAGAAGTTTACCCTAGCCAACAGAGCAGGTGCATCAAAATCAGAGTTACAGATCTTGCGCAGCGTCAATGCGTCGAGTAGCTCGCGCCTATGTGTCAGACTTGGCAAATTCATTACGCTGATGTTACGGAATCTACGCTGACCGATACGGAAAAATTTTCTTTGCAGCTTCTCAATCTCGTCAATGTACTTACTATATAGGGGGTTCCAAACAGCAGAGCAATATTCTAATTTAGAGCGAATTAAGCATTTGTATAGCAGCAATATGGAATTTACATTACTGAATTCTTTCGTTGATCTAAGAATAAAGCCCAAAATCCTGTTGCAACTTATCAGAACCTCCCGTATATGTTCGTCAAAGTGCAATTTTGAATCAAAAATAACCCCTAGATCCCTAATACTATGCAACGGTTCCAAAGCCACTCCGTCAATCTTATATATGTGATTCATTACATTTTTATTTTTTGTAAATGTAATGGAATTACATTTCTTTAGATTAAGTTGAAGCTTATTAGCATCGCAATATTTACTGAGTCTGTTCAAATCGTCCTCCAACCCCATACAGTCCTCCTCATTACGTATTCGCCGATAAATTTTGAGATCGTCGGCAAACAGCAAAAATTCTGAATTTTTAAAGCATTGCGTTCGGGCAATCTTTCGAAGAAATGTGATTATATAGTGGAAAGATAGAGGTAATAGGGCGAAAAGAAGATCATGGCTTAGAAATCTCTGGCAGGTCTCGAGATTTCGGATGCGGCGTCACTCATTAGGATGGCGCGAGAACATGATGAGTTTGATGTGATGGTCGCCAACCTACGTTAGGAGCGGCACAAGAAGAAGAAGAATGATATAGCTGTGGATTTTTCAACATATAGTTTAATTTATAGTTTTATAGTGTTTAATTCCCGGACAATTGTGATTTTAACTTATCCTTTTGAAAAAAGTTAATCCTTGTATATAATAAAAAGTGTCATTTATATATTATATGTATATTTCTCGTGCAAAGCTTGTATATCTGTACTGGAAACATTAACTTGCCACGTATGCAGGGTACTGGTGTTTATTATACATAATTTAAAAGGTGTGATTCTAATATTTTGGTCATCTACAGTACGTAAAAAGCTCTTCGCTCGGTCGGACGTGTAATTCGTATCACGAACGACCTCCTCCAACGATATGTTCTCCCAGCACAAAGTTAAACGATATGTGAACATGGACACGGAGGCAAAAACGGGTTCAAATGATCAATTTATTTCAACTTTATTAATTACAATCGCAAATAATAACCCTCCACTCTTAGGATAATTGTGATAATAAATTTGCCAGACATATATTTGATTATCGATATACATTTATAGACCTGTGCATTTAATTAAATCAACTGAATAAATACGTTGATTTGACCACAATATCTTTTGAAAGGATAAATAAAATTTAAAAATAATTTATTGTATGGTTATAAATGTAAAAATAAGTTTAGTTTTTTAATAGAAAATATTAACTCTAGGTACCACGTTAATTGGAAGAGATTGTCTTGTGGCAATAATACAAATAATATATCACCTTTATAATTATTAATAAATATAAAGTTTTTGTGTTAAGAGAGTAGATATTCCTTTCAAAATTAATATAAAAAGAACACAACAAAGTATTTTCCCACAAAAAAACGATTTACTAAAACTGAACTTTTGCGCCGAGGTGACTCGGCATTATGAAGGTCTTAATGAAATTAATTATTAATTACAAGACTCATATTTGGCAACATTGGTAAAATCACTGTAACTCCGCCCACACATTTATTTATTTATTTATTTTTATTTATTTCTATCCAAAAACATAGAGTAGATATAAGATACAAAATAATTAAAGGTAATATAAGTTTATTCATACATAGTAGACATACAAAGTAAATATAAGTTATTTCATTGCAATAAATATAATTTCATTATTTCACCATTGCTTACATAGTTAATGCTATCTCTTTTTGTTTGTATCTTTGTTACTAGCCCCCTCACTAGGCATAGCCTGTGCTAAGGTGAGCTAGTTTTATATTGTTGTCTATTGCGTTGTTTATTTATAGATACGTTTATTATACGTTTATACATGTTTATACGTTTATTATACGTTTATACATGTGGCAACAATGTAGATATTTGAATCGCTTTGGAAGTCTTGTTAAAATATTTATTTTCATTTAGATGGGTCGATGGCAGAGCGGTTGCGTGCTGGGCTAGTAATCCAGTGGTTGCGAATTCGAATCCTGCCTCGACCGATTTCGTTCACCTATAGCACAAGCATTCATGCTTAGTTTAGGGAATGTAGTAAGATGTATATGTACTTGTTTAACAAGGACATATTCATTTTAAAAAAAAAATTTGATAATGATAATTTACTAAAACATTCGGTTATAGTAAATCGATTTTGTAATAAAAAATAGTTGCGTTTAATTCATTAATTATAAATAAATAATTATTAAAAAGCTTAAAATGTAGGTAAACTAAGGAAATGTACATATATTATTATGTAGATATTATTTTATTTTTATTTTATTTAACAGTTTGTCAACAGCTATATAAAAAAATTACAGATAAACATTTTACATTTAAATGAAGCCAATTATATCCACTATAGTGGTCGTCCGGTTGGTCCTGAAAAGGGCCTTTTTTTCTGAAATTGCCGAGATGTCTTTTGACGTTCGACCACCTCGTTTGTGCTGATTCGTTTATTACGTTTTATTTGTTTACCCATTTTTATCTTAAATTTTTCATTTCACATTTGGTTCACGATTTCTTTTTATTTTCGCGCTACTTACGGGGGAGACCACGAGAAGGTCCAGCACATCCTCCCCCCGAGGCGAAACCAGAGGCGGTGGACTGGCTCTCAGCGCTGGAACCAAGACTGTAATCTGTTACACCACACGAAAAGTAAAGTAGAGTAGGTATGTAGATATTATGATTTTCGACACAATAGTCCAAATGGGATATCTGCGGTCGTATATGTATACTCTCTAACCTAGATTCTAAATCCAATTTCAATCTACACTTAGAACGTACCCTTCTGCCGCCTGATTATCAATTATTTATTTATTTATACATCTTCTAGTACATAATATAAACAAATATAATTGTACACTGGCGGGCTTATTGCCATTAGGCAATTTCTTCCAACCAACCAGATTACAAAGTATGACAACATTGTGTATGTACAACAGCAAATAAAAAAGAGTAAAATAAATCAAATATTAGGTCCTAACATATGAAATTGGCGTTTTGTATGGGAGGAACATAAAGTCGATTTTTTTTAAATATATTTATTTAATCAAAGTATGTACCATTGCTATCTATGCACTTTTGCCATCCCATAGGTAGTTCATCGATCCCTTTACTAAAAAAACCATTCGGACGGGAATCAATAAAATCTTTGAAGGCGGTTTGGACTACCCCATCGGAGTTGAATTTTTTCCCTTACAAGAAGTTATCCAAATTTCGAAAATAAATGGTAATCTGTTGGGGCAAGGTCCGGAGAGTACGGTGGATGTCTTCGACATTCCAATTGAAGCTCCTCTAATTTGGTAGCCGTCTGTTGTGCAGTGTGTGGTCTAGCGTTATCATGAAGCAGCAGTGGCCTAGAGCGATTAACCAGCCTCGGTTGTTTAGCAGCTAGCTTTTCCATCATTGTTTGCAGTTGCTGATAATAGACATCTACCGTAATCGTCTGGCCAGATTTAAGAAAGCTTTAGTGAACGACATCAGCACTAGTCCACCAAACGCTCACAAGTAACTTTTTTGGAGTCAATTTTCGCTTGGGGCATGGTTTGGCTGGTTTGGCAGGGTTCAGCCATTGCGATGAGCGCTTCCGATTATCGTACAGGATCCACTTTTCATCACAGGTAATGATTCGATTTAAAATCCCTTCATTTTTGTGCCGGTTGAGTAATGCAACGCAGCAGTCAACTCGCGTTTGTTGATTTGCTTCACTCAATTCGTGAGGTACCCACCTTTCAAACTTTTTCACCTTCCCAATTTGCTTCAAGTGGATTAAAATAGTTTTATCACTAACACCGCAGCCTGCAGCTAACTCGGACGTGGTTTGCGATGGATACGCTTCCACAATAGCCTTCAATTCTTCATTATCAACTTTGGTCTCCGGCCGTCCACGGGGCTTGTTCTGCAGGTCGAAATTTCCAGAACGAAAACGTTGGAACCACAAACGCACTGTGTTTTCTTTTGCGGCACCATTGCCATACACATATTTAATCCTTCGAGCCGTTTCTGCAGCACTGGTGCCACAGTGGAACTCTTACTCGTAAATAACGCGATATTTCAAGTTTTCCATTTTGTAAACTGAGTGACGCAAAGACAAAAAAAATGAATTATAATTTTCGAAACACAAATACATGAGTAAATATCTGTATAAATTTGAATTTGGAATTCCTAACCAAAGAGAAGATATTTGAGATCAAAGTTGCCAGTATGGCAAAACGCCAATTTCATATGTAAGGACCTAATAAAATACGTATAACACTTAAATACTATTAAACAAAAAAAAATTATAATTCATAGCAAGAAAAAGGATATAGTAAGGACAGGAGAGGAAATCGGGATCAGGTGTTCAAGGATAAATATTCCTTCTTTAGTTTTTTCTTGAAAATACTAAGTGAGTTAGACGACGCAATATCCGGACTAAGGCTATTCCATAATCTTGCTGATTGTACTTCGAACGAAGAGCTGAGAAATTCTGTATTATGGATAGAATTATAAGCATACATTTAATAAATATCACCTAGATCGCCTTATTCTCCATTATAAAGGTAGGCTATGTTTAGTAATGAAAAATCTTAAGTAGGTTTAGATTGTAGGGTTAAGAGAGAGAGACCGCAGTGTGTCCAGGATGTACAGAGAGTTATTTATAGGTCTGAGAGAGTCGTTATAAAGGGAGGAGATAAAAAGACACAAAAATACATAAATACCAAGTTTTTGTGTTTTCCGGCATTAGTCATTTAAATAGGATTTTGCTAAGGTCTCCCTCGATAGGCGTTGATTGACTAAAAGTAAGAAGAAAAAAAAACCCTAAAGAGAATTATTTTAAAACCTACATCAAACAAATTTATTGGGCAATTTCAGCCCAAAATATACTCTTATGTACACAATATGAGGTATATATAGTACCAACACTGCGATGACGTATTTATAATCTTTTTCCAGAAGGATATTTATTTTATATTATTACAATAAATAACAGAACAGCATCGGTATGTATAATTAAAAGTCAATTCAAAAAATTGTGTCAACGAAAATTTTGTTCCTTGTCAAAATCTACGCATGAACAAAGTAGTGTATTTTATTTTATTCTGTTTTATATTTCACCTCGGAATATTTTCTCTTACTAAGCTACAGCTATAATTTATTTATTTTACATTACATTTATTGTATAAAAGTTGAGCCAAAAGCGCTACCTTCGATTTAAATTAATGATTATACAGTAAATTGATTACATGGGTGAAAAATTCATAAGAAAATACAAGATAAAAGAAAATTTAAAAAAATAGATAAAAAAACAAAGCTATGCACATATACAGTTAACGAGTATGTTTCAGGATGAGTAGGAGGGATCTTTAGTGAATGAGGAGGGGATTTTTGGATTGTGTAATAGAGATCTTTATCTGTTTTTTGTCTATTATTTTAAATAATACAAAGAAAACATGTCTTTTTTTCTTGCAACAAAGGACAAGATTGTTGGCATTTATGTCAAGCTGAAACACGCGGAAACTCAATTAAATAATGAATAACATCACAGGAAGTAGTGCAAAAGTTAGCGGCTAAAATAAATTAGTTTAAAAACTTGCGGACGAAACATGGCGACATATATATCTCGGGACCAAAAAGATTCGTTGTCGGGACGCGATCATATGGTATGTTCCATACAAGAGACCCGTGTCTACAAAGTTAACTCAATATTACATTAGCATTGGTAGATGGGATATTATTATCAACATACTTTGTATTTTTGTCCGCGTTACGCTGCTAAAATCAACTGTTAACATATCAGGCGCACAGCACAGAGTACCAAGAGGTAGAATACAATATAATTTACTTGATATAAAACATATACACATAAGATAATGACAAATTACTTATTTTTCAATGATCGATTTAAATCTAGGTCACAATAAATCCGTAATATGCGCCAATTAGTAAATATGATTTTTGTATACTGCATCAATTTGCTTTTAGAGCACAGATTGCATTTAATCGGCTTCCTGTGGATCTCCAAGTTTTAAAAAATTGAAACAGGTTTAGGAAAGATATCATCACAACTAATTAACAAGAATATAGATTGTGCCAATGAATAAGTCCTTGTAGTGATAAGTACATAAACATCCTCATACATTCCTAGATTAAGCATAAATGCTTGTGCTATAGGTGAACCTAATCGGTCGTGGCAAGATTCGAACTCCCGACTAACCGCTCTGCCGCCACCCATTATATTTACATATATTGTATTTATGAATATCAAATTTAAATTGTATTGTTTTTAAGTTTTGATCTGAGCAGATTTTTTTTTATCTATTGTTTTTCAAATTTTGTTCTGAATATATTAAGTTTTTTTTTTCATTATCTATTATTTATTATATACTTATATTTTTATATAATTTGCATTATTTTATTCCATTGCTTTATTTTAATTTTTATATTATTTCATTAATGTACATTTTTTTCTTGTGAAACTTTTTTTTTGTAAATGCTTGCATGAGCTTTGAACTTGTATTTAAATAAATTATATTTATGTATATTGTATAAATATTATATACATTCATGTATTAGGTTTGTGATTGTCAATATAAATTAATGTTTTAATGTATTTTACATTTATGTATGGGAATGAAATTAGTTTGTTGGTGATATAAACACAATACCTGCTTTCTACATCATCATATTAATTTAATTTATTTAATACTAGCTTTTATGTCCCGCCGTTGGCCAAGAATGTAAAATTGTGAAAGAAAAAGCAATCGTTTTTATAATATTGTCACCCAATTATTTTGCAATATCAGACTATGAAAAGTGGTTTGAAATTTGATTGAGTTTAAGTATTGTAAAATGTTCAAGTGATGGCCACAACCCATTCTTTTTTATATATTGCTATAAAGTGTGAATGAAGTATAATATTTATACAATTTCTGCTCGCATGGACTATGCGTAATGGTTTTAAATATGACTGTTTATCAACGTTGTAAAGAGATTGGTTTGGCCACAACCCCCATTTTTAAATATTATCATCGAAAACAAATTGTAATGTGTACCTATTGAAAATTTAGTAATTTTGGATGTTGGGATGTGGTTAAAATTTGATTAAACAAACGTAGGTACTGAAAAGATCTAGTATTGGTCACATCCCATTCGTTTTTATATTTTTTCATCAAGTGTGCATTATATTTTTGCTCAATTTGACTGAAAGTCTTCATTAACGAAGAAGAAGAAGACTTGAACTATAGTAAATAGTTTTTAATTTGAATATAAATGTTGTGAAGAGTTCAGTAATGGCCACAACCCCCATTCTTTAAATATTAGGTGTTGAAAATTATTCAAAATAGGATGATATAAATGGTTTAAATTTAATTAAACAAAAGTATTGAAAAGATTCTAGTGCAGGTTATATCGTCACATCCCATATCCCATTCATTTCATATGTATTTTCATCAAGTGTGCATATCGTTAATAATATTTCTGCACAATAGACTATTAGACTTAAAACTAACCCAAAAGACTAAATAAAAAAGAGAAAAATAAGTATAAGACTATAAGAAATAGTTTGTATAAAAAACTATTCCAATGGTCTACATAAAATAAGTAAAAATACATATACCTAATAGAAGAATTAGACTATTGGAAATAGATTGTATAAAAGCTCACCCAAAGGTCTACAAAAAAGAAGAAGAAGAATATTTAGACTATTGGAAATAGTTTGTATAAATACTGACCAAAAGGTCTACATAAAAGAAAATGAATAAGACTATTGGAAATAGTTTGTATTAAAACTCTCCCAAAAGTCTACGTACTTAAATGAAGAAGAATAATAATTAGACTAAAGGAAATAATTTTTATAAAAAAATGACCCAAATGTATACATAAAAGAAGAAGAAGATGAATTAGACAATAGGAAATAGTTTGTATAAAAACTGCCCTAAAGGTCTACATAAAATTAAGAAGAAACAGAATTAGACTCCAGGACCCGCCGCTTCAGGCCCTTCAGTACCTCCCGTCCCTTTAATCCCTCATTACGTCCCTTCCCATCAGACCCTTCACTACCTTCCGTCCCTTCAGGCAGTTTTATACCTCCCGTCCCTTCAGGCCCTTTAGTGCATCCCTTCCCTTCATTACATCCCGTCCCATCAGTCGGTTAAGAAAAGTTTAAATCCAGAAACCATCCTGGAAGAACCGCGAAGAGATGAAAGAACATTCTTTTCCCAGGATGCTCTACTTAATAGGTAAAATGACTAAATACACGAAGAAGAAGAAAAAAGTTTAAACCCAGATACCTGCGAAGAGATGGAAGGACAGTTGGACCTTCTTCTCCCAGGATTCTCCAACTTCATAGGTAAAATGACCAAAAATACACGATGAAGAAGAAGAAGAAGAAATAAGTTTAAATCCAGATACCTGCGAAGAGATGGAAGGAAAATTGGACATTCTTCTCCCAGGTTAGTCCACCTTCAAAGGTAAAATGACCAAATAGACGATGAAGAAGAAGAAGAAAAAAGTTTAAATCCAGAAACCTGCGAAGAGATGGAAGGAAAATTGGACCTTCATCTCCCAGGATAGTTCATCTTCATAGGTAAGATGACCAAGTACACGTTGAAGAAAAAGAAGAAAAAAGTTTATATGCAGAACCCGTCCTGGAAGACCTGTGAAGAGATGGAGGGACAGTCGGACCTTCTTTTCCCAGGATACTCCCCCTTCATAGGTAAAACGACCAAATACACGAAGAAGAAGAAGAATAAGAAAAAAGTTTAAATCCAAAAACCATCCTGGGCATACGCTCGACAATTCACCAAAGTTTCATTATAATCGGACAAACGGTTGATAAATAAATAAATAAAATAATTTTCCTATAGGAAATCAGTATAGGTATATTATTGTTGATTTGTAAGTAAATAGTATTAGGTAGGTACCTACCTACAACAACCTTCTAAATAAATTCGATTCCTAACAAATTTTATTTGAATATCACATTCTTTCTGTAGCCATGGAAACGATTCGAACACGTAAGTAATATCGAATGGTTCGGATACATTTTTTGAATATGTAGGTACCTACATTGGTTTGTTCGATGCCATAAAAATGAAAATTGTCCGAAATATCAAATATTATATACAAATTATGCAATTTTATTATGCCCATATCTTTACTAATAATTAACAGACTTTTACAATATACGTCTTAAAACTTGCTGTAATGTCTTGTGTTTCATTTTATTATTTCATATTTATATTTATTTCAAAGGTTTATTATTTTCAAGAACATATTCATTCGGTAGGAAAATGAAATATTGTATGAAAAGATATTAAAATGGCGGCATTTATGTACAAAACGCTTACTTTAAAAATAAGTTAAACATTATAATTATACAAAATATTCACCATGTTTTTCACTTAAACGCTAAGTTATACTTGAAAGTAAATTTTTTTCGTGTAAATACGTACTTCTAACTTTTAAACTAACAGATATATGCGTGCAAAATGTACACTTTTTTGACAGATACGACTTGGAAAATTTTGTATGAAAAAAATAATTATTGAAATATTTTTAAAATTCAGCATTTTTATCGCATTATTTTTAGCGTGACACTGCATCAGGTATACAGGTACACGTTCGCACATAAATTAGATTTTTAGATGCTCTTGGTTTTTCAGAAGGCGTGAGACAAACACACACACACACACATACACACACACACACACACACATACACTAACATTTTGATTGCTTTATTACTTTAGATTACTTCTCGGGAAACTAACAGGTACTATGTCAAATATTAATTTAACACACAACCAATAATAAGTAAATAATAAATTCTGGAGACTTACGATATTAATCGTCTCACAGATCCAGACTGAAAACACAATTAAAAACTGTGCATCCACCGGGAATCGAACCTGGGGCCTTTGGATCAGCAGTCAGATACCCAACCAACTGAGCCACGAAGGCCGATGATAACATATAATATGTACATATTATAATAAATATTAACATATTCGAAGATTTAATGCATTATTTTCGATGCATACTAATATTTTTGACTCACCAGTCAATCAGTTTCTCAGCGAGGTAATGCGTGTAATTTGCGGCAGTGAATAGTGGTTTCTTATTATACAGCATTATTTCTGTCTTATACATATGTAGGTATATGAGATTTGCTCTCCCTGTCCGTCCTCTCCCTTTCCCTATTTCCTATTCCAACTTTTCATAACCAAATATGTTTTTTGTATGTGATATAATATTGTTTTCTTTTTTAATAAGTAGGTACCTACCTATGTACCGGTCTGTGCTTTTTGTTTTATATAATTGCTTGTGGAAACTGTCTTGGCAGTATTTTTATTATTAAGTGTTCGTATAGTTTGATTTTATGTTTACTGCTGTATGTTTTCCTAATGAAAATAAAAATAAAATAAAATATGTACATAGTGGAATGTTTAGTTTTGCCATCGTACTCGTATTGTATTATTATTAAATAAATAAATAAATAGCGTAATGCTGCTGTTACAAAATTCAAATATCAAGAGATCATATTATGTGTTTCTTTGAATTGAATAATGTGAGATAGGTACACCGTTTAATACATACGGTTCAAATAACAGGAGCGCATAGAATAAGGCGAGAAATAACACGACAACGTATTAAGGATATATGAAATAAGTTCCATCTTCAGGTAAGCATAACGTGCACAGTGTCATAAATAATATTAAATATCGTCATTTTTGACGGAGTCACACGACGTTCGTGCGTACGTAATGTAAAAGCTACGGAAGGAAGAGTAACGACTCGGCGCCTTACATTTGTCGCTTATGCAATCCGACATACACCAGTGATATAGAGAATGCGGAATGATGGAAAAAATTATGGATGCGTTCCGTGCATAACAAATGAAAAATCCGACGTGGCGTCTTGATATTGAAAATTATAATATGTAAATCGTATGAAGTAGGTATGATTTACATGTTGTTTTTTATTCCGTTTCGATCTTCTGTCGCATCTATTACTGTGAGAAATACTTCAGCATTTGCATATTTTTGAGGTTGCAGTCAAATTCGGCCAGACAATGGGTCATATCAAATATAGTTGAAGAATCAAATTAGATATCTACATTGGTGCCAAGCTGAACAGTAGTAACTATTTCCTCTAAATAAACTGACAATGATGATATTGAATTATCAGCACCATAATATAACAACTGTACTAAATTATGTTGGCAAGTTGAGTTCCGCTGCGAGCAATGAAAAAGTCTAAAATTTCGGATTCTCATGTGAAAAAAATGTATTACTGTTTACCTATTGATGAAAAAAAAATGATTAAAAAATCAGTTCCTTATAAAAATTATATTTTTATAGTTGTTATTTTTAAAGCAGCCCATTCACGATCGTGCCATTCGGCATCGTTCCATATGGACCGGCTCCATTTGGAGCATTGTAAAATTTTCAACACACTCACGGGCGCGTCATCGCGCCATTGAGCCATCAGAATTAGTATACGCAAGCGGTCGGCGCTTTCACATTAATAAGTTCTATTTTCAAGTAAAGAGTTATAATTCTGATGATGAGTTTTATATAACTGCTATTTAGCGGTTTGTTTATATATAAATAGAAAAAAAAAACAAAGAGAAAATGTTGTATTTTCGCATTCTCGAGAGTGTCAAACAGCTCGGTGCGATGAGATGGCGCAATGTACCGCTGGTTTTCACACTCACGTGCATTCCGTGCCGACAGGATGCGCCGCGCCGTTTTCGCGATAGGTACTACATCGTTTCGATCGTTTGGAATTCCATTTTGGTGTGTCAGGCCAATTGGCAAGCCATTTGGACGGATGGCACGATCGTGAATGGTGGCCTTAACATATTTTTCTCTTTGATCTCTATCCCTACATTAATTCCTATTTTTCTCAATTAACAAATTAATGAGTAATGTGGAATTCATACGATTTTCGGAATGCAACATATTATTAAAGAATATACATTTCGTTGGGTAACCGGAAATATTGTAAGTCCACTATTTGGTAAAATTGAGTTATGTAGATTATTGGTCTGTGGTAATGATACACATTTTGTAGAGCACGATACAGCCAATTTTAAAAAGAATTTTAAGCGAATCTGCCATCATTGTGAACATTCATGTTGAGTTCTCAAACTATCAATAATGGACATACAATATACGTCGGGTAACCCACCGATTTAAAAAAAATCACACTGTGGAGAAAGCACAAAGAAACTTCAAAAAACAAACAATAATTATTATAAATTACATAAATACCCAACTATTTCACTAGAGAATATCCTATGTGCAGGAGCGGGAGAGACTGTAACATTAAAACAGAAACGTGGTCTGTTTTAAAATGTACCTAAACAAACGAACGCTAAAGGTTGTCCCAATAACACATGGCAACATTCAATGATTAAGTCTTAGCTAATTATGTATGTAAATATATTCGCCACATATAAGTGTCCTATCCAAACACCCCGAATGGAATCAAAACGCTCTATCGGATCCCGGACAACAACAGCAATTGTGTACCCACCGTCGGACCCGGCGGATGGCCGATAATTTGATTCAGGTGTTTAAATTGACCTGTCCATTTCGCATTAGTAATTAATTTAGGTCGGGTTTTGTAGCGAGGGGCCGCCCTTAGATAAATGTCCATACAAAACATATATATAGGGACCAAATTATGACGAGAATCTACCAAACTTTAAGCTTTGGAAGAATCTAAAAGAATCGCCACTACAGTGAACATAAGGATTTGAATGTTAAATATCTACCAAGCTGCCTGCACCGGGTTTAAGGCATTCGATACCAAAAATACTTTTTATTTACGTTTTTTCCTTTTTATCGTACCATTTTTGTCAAGAAATATGACTTACGAGAATCTTATCACCGTTTTTTTTGTAAAAGTTATGAACAAGAAGTGTTATTTTATTTTATTTTTATGTTATTTTGTAAACATACCGTCTTAATAACAACTTATACATGAATAATATAACACTCCATTAGTGGACCAATTAAGTTTACAGAAATAAACAATTTTGTGTAAATTGTAATATCTGCTATAATATAGGGAAATGAATGGAAAGGATATTTGGAATTGGACGGAAAGAGAAAGAGGAGAGCTTGCAAAACATTACTCACCAGAAGCCACATATGCATTCAGGGACTTTATTACTGATGATTTTATAAGTGTTATTTCAAAATCCAATAACAACTTATCTTGTCATTGTAGTGACTTAGCAGTGTCATCACTTATTTGCGATGACAGCAAATCTACGTTTGGTGGAGTTTCCATTTTATTGGTAAGGTTAGCAATAGCTTTTATACGTGCCGTGGGAGGGTGAAATAGAGGTGATATGCAAGAGCCGCTGGTTTCCATTGGGCAGGTGACCGATATGATTTATCAGCAGTGGGAAGCTGGCCTGTGGAACGACCATTTAGGATCAAAACATTTGCGTCGTAAATTAAACCGCATGCATATAAATTAGAATGATACAACATCAACCCCACAGTTGAGTAGAAAAAATACGATAAACAAACGCTGGAAGTTTGGACGGTATTTGACATTTTACGTATAAAAAATGCGCCTAAAGTCACCTGGGCGATAACGTTCTGTCGTTATTATAAAAAAAATGTTGTGGAAAAATACTAATTTATTTATTTACTTATTCATTTAAAAAAAATTACTACACATCACATATTTCTGAAAATAAGAGTGAGGCACATCAGAGACGCATTATTTAGATCTGACAAACAACTAATGTTTTGCATACCCAATTTATAATTTAGAGTGGGCACATATTACAGAGAAAGAAAACAGGCAAAATTCTGCAATGTTAGCTGAAGGTCTATACTTTTATGACAAATTTCAATAGAGACGAAGTTGGAATATTATAGGAGAACCGGAAAATCAAGGCACCTACAGGGATTACGACCTATCATTGGCTGGTTTACGTGATCACTTTATGCGCTTGGGCAAGGTTCACGAATTATCCCTTTTTATTGAGTTCCCTATAAATTCAATTTTTGAAAGTTCTACATATGTTGTTTATCAAAAAATTTTGACTTTGGAATAAGCTAGAAAACATCATCGCCATCTATGAAAAGACAAAGAAACTTTTTTTAACACAATCTATGGAGAATTTGGTTTGTAAACAATGAAAGCAACAGTCCTAATACATGAGGTGATAATGCTTTCGTATAGATGTCACCCCTGAACCGCACCAGAATTATTAGTTCATTTTCGACTTGTTTACCTACTAATATTTTTTCGCAAACATTGGATTTTTTCCTTATCGGCAGTCAATGATATTTTTATTGTTTCTATGCAAGATGCAAACATTCGTCTTGCATTCGTCTATTGACGAAAGCGTGCGCATGACGTGCGGTTTACGTGGACAGTAGGCCTCAGTCGTTGTATTTCCATCGTACCTACTTTCAATAATTATGATATACGATACGCCTTGGTGCCACAAACATAATTCAAATAATACAAAAGTGACGAAAATTCTGAATAGCTTGAATAAATTTATTTATTTATTTATTTATATAATTTATGTACATGTGTACAAAGGCAGGTTTATTGACATAAGGCAATTTCTTTCAACCAACCCGAGCAACGTGAAGTCTTTTAGTTAAATTGGTACAATAATACTAATTTAGTGAGAAATAAATTGATAAAAAATAACATGAAAGAGTAAGAAATATAAAAAAATTACACAGAGAAAAAAAATGAAAAGAGAGTTTAAAAAAAAAAAAAGAATAATAAAAATAACACTGATCATAGCAAGGAGGAAAAAGAGGTTACGGAAGGATATAGAAGGAATTTAGGAACTATTTGACAAATAAAGTTTTTTTAGTTTACCTTTAAATATTTGAATGGATTGAGATGACGTTACTTCATCACTTAAGTCATTCCATAGTCTAGCAGTCTAGCTGATTGTACTTGAAAAGAGGAGCTAAAGAGGAGAGTAAATCCTTTGGCATACAGTTTATAATGTTTTTAAGTTCTATTGTGCTGAATTCGTGGTCACATACACACTCCAGTCTATTATCGGTGTCAGATCCTGGCAGGGTTAACTCTGAAAACCAAACCTCATTTCCTGTAGAATATGTATCCCATAGGGTACAATCAGGGTGGGAAACATTAACTACATACAACGGTTAAAGTTTGTTTAAAATGTATTGAACAGCATCCTACTAAGTTGCAACCTCACTACACACTACAATGAAGTTATCATTTTTTTATTATTTCTAAGACCTTCACATAACAAAATGAAACAACGAAAAATTCGCACCATTATTTTCATAGTAACACTATACAAAATTGTTAATATAAAATTTTTAATTTTTATAACCATCTATGTACCTATTTTAGATGAGCGTTATCTATTGAATATTGAATACAGTAACACCAGATCTTTAATTCAAATATTTACCACCAATTGGCATTATTGCGATTTATATTTTTTCAAATTGAACAAAAAAATCCAAAATTTTAATACCTGATTGTGAAAAATGATGTTTTTCGTTAAGTGTCACTATGAAAATAAAGGTGCAAATTAATCTAACCCCGAATACCAAAACAGAAGTCAAACGTCTTGCTACTGTACTGCGCCGATTTTTGAGATCGATTCATACTTTTCGCTTCAATTCCATCAACCTCAAAAGTCACTCTCAAAAATCGTTGAATGAATGATAGATAAATTGTTCTTAACAATAAACCACACATACCATCACGCCGTGTCCCTCGCGATGTGGGCAGAGATAACCGAAAGCCACGTTTTTCTATCCTGGCACGCATCCATCGCCTCGTCAACATTCATGCACCGTCTCATACATGTTCATCTGTTGTTCACGCTTATAAAATTTCCGCCTTTCAGAATACCATTCACATGGTCGTGCCAAACGTTTCTTGGGCGGCCCAGACCTCTCATTCCATTCCTGTCTGCACTGTATATTTTCTACGTCATACGTTTTTACGTCCCTGTCATACATCGTTCTATTACACATTATTCTTAACGATCTCATTTCAACTGCATTTATTCTACTTTCGTGCGACTTCTGCCATGTCCAGATTGCATACGTCAAGGTTGTCACTAAGATTTGAGAATAAATAAATTTGTTAAAAATTATGCAAGAAATATATCTAAAAGCAACTTTCAATATTTTGGACACATTGTGAAAAGAATCACTGACAATTTTGAGAAACTCATCGTAATAGGAAACGTTAAGGGTAGAAGATTTACAGATCGCTCACCTGTGAACCTGTGAAAATGTGAAAATTACAGCTGAATAAAAATACCCAACTGTGTAAAAATAACAGTCCCAGAATAGGCTTTTGCCTGGTGGGGCGTTATTAATCAGCTTATTTTAAGTAGGTAATATTTATTTTGTGTAGTAATCGAGATCGTCGTAACATTCACATTCTGTCATTACTTTATAAGACTATTAATGATCCCTATTCACCACAATATTTAAAAAATAACGTCGTTTTCTTGTCAAGTCACGGCCTATCCCTTCGATCTGCTGAACGTACTACACTAGCTATCCCAATTCACAATACAGAAGTTTTCAGCTCCTCTTTTCAAGTACAATCAGCTAGACTATGGAATGGCCTAAGTGATGAAGTAACGTCATCTCAATCCATTCAAATATTTAAAGGTAAACTAAAAAAAAAATATTTGTCTAATAGTTCCTAAATTCCTTCTATATCCTTCCGTAACCTCCTTTTCCTCATTGCAATGATCAGTTTTATTTTTATTATTCTTTTATTTTTTAACTCTCTTTTCATTTTTTTTTTTCTCTTCGTAATTTTTTTTTTTTATATTTCTTACTCTTTTGTGTTATTTTTTATCAATTTATTTCTCACTTAATTCGTACTGTACCAATTTAACTAAGAGACTTCACGTTGCTCAGGTTGGTTGGAAGAAATTGCCTTATGGCAATATAAATAAATAAATGAAAAAATTAAACGAAATAAGTCAATAAGCTATTAAGTGTAGTATTGACATTCGTAGTCTTATTGATATTCGTAGTTTAATTATTACGGTTATAAACGGTTCTATTTTTTTGAATTTACAAATTGATGTGTTGTTCTTTTCTTTTTATTTTTTTTTGTTTGTTCTTTGTGCTAATTTTTTTCTCTTTGTTATTCTTTTTTATTTGTATGAAGGTAGGTATACCTAATTTTTAAATTATGTAGGTATATATGATATGGTTTTTGTTGCATTGCACCCCCCTGCTCACGAACTGAAATAAAATCTTATTATTATTATTACTTGTAATCCGCATGATCCTCGAACAAGTTCATATTAACCGAGATCACCTGGTATTACGACATTATTAATATTCAGTATGTGTGTATGTATTAATATTCACGAAGCTCCAAAAAGCGTCGGGAATATTTAAGATTTTCAAAACAATCGCTCGACAGAAAATAAAAATGGTTATTTTTCCGCGTATCAAAATGATTCCGAACTGATATAAAATATACACAGACAACACATTCAATGCGAATTTTCACTTATTCTACGACGACTCCACCCGCCTTTGCGTCTGAGGTCCTTGCGAAGCGCGAGCACAGGAGAAAAGAAACGTATTGAAATATTCAGCGAGAAACGCTATCGGGATTTGCCGTGAATACTTTGATTGCCGTAATGAAATTGAAGCAAAAAAGTAGGGGAAAATATGTATACAGGTGACTGAAAGAGGGCCCGTTTGTATCTGCACGTAGAACGTAGATGTACCTTTCATCGTTTCGTCTCTTTATATTATTTTTGAACTCTACATTCGGAACTCTTGCAAAATGACAGAATGAAATATTCATATATCATTTTTTCATAAAGAGCGGTACTTTTTTATTCACAGAGGAACGGCTAGCGATACGCGTCACGGACAGGTCATGAATTTAAGGTGAAGGTTCGTTCTCTAAAATGGTATCAGTAATGTAGGCGCCGCACCGGCCTTACATAATCTTCGCAAAATGAAAGGATATACACAACGTGAGAGTACGCCAAATCGCGTAGGGAGAATCGTTGTCAACTTTAATAATATTTATTCTTATTCATTTTAATAATATCTAAGATTTTGTGATATATCTTCCTGTCGACGGAGATTACCGAATGCGGAAACGGACGTATTCGTATATCGAATGAAACGGCGGCCATTCTTTGTCATAGGCCTATAGAGTAAACACCGTACATCGTGTAAATTATTGTTTTGTGATATATTTGCGTGTATACTTTAAGAAACTGTATATTGTATTATTAAATATAGCATATGTAAATAAAGTCAAATTGAATAGCACTCTAGACTTGTTAATTACATACACAACAGATTTGTACGACTAAAGTCAACGGAAGTAAATAATTCTTGAATGGCATTTCTTCTGTGTCCTTCAATTCACCCCTTCCTATCCCCAGTCTGTTCATCAGTCTATTTTATGTGATTGTGTTTCTTTTCTTTTTAGGGACCATGTACCTACTATTCTTGTAACAAATTAACTTTAGACCTCACCATCCGTGTATTGTTTTTTTTCATAAAATAACAATATATTTCGTAGTCAGGTATTGGAGTAGGTAAAAATATGAATATACAACAATACAGGCCCAAAACTGAATCCTCCGTCGATCAAACAAAATCCAATTTTTCCCAAGATTCCATAGCAACGCGATTGTCCAAGACTGATATATTAAGCTATGAACAAAACCCATTTTCCGATACTCCGATATAACCCCTGAAAGCAAATACTATGTGGCTATCGAATAAATATAAATTTACATTGAAATGGAATAACGGATTTATGTCTTCCTACTAAGGAAGGGACGGCGAAAGCTGGAGGCAGCAAAATATATATTTTTTATTTATTTATGGAAAATATTTTTTTACATAGGTACTTACTAAAAAATATTATGAATGAAACGACAGTTATTATACATTAAAACAAATGACAAACATTTCATTAGATAAGTTCTACATATAAACACATTCGATTGATATTCAAAATTAAAAATGAACGTTTCTAATTTATTATAAGAGAAAAAAAACATTTGATAAAAAAAATACAATACATAATGATAATAAAATGAGGATAATGAGGGATTATTGGTGTGAAGGAAAGAGCTTGTTTGAAGGAGTTAGGGAACTGGGTTAAAAACATCTATTTGTTTACGGTAAGTTTCTATGGAGTCATGGAAAATGTATGCGTGTTTAAATTTTAGATTTTTGTCACTTTGAAACCTGTAAATAGTCGAGTGATATCTGTAGGTAATTAGTATGCAAATAGGTAGATGAAATAAATTTTTCGAACGGGTGATAAAATGTAATGATATAACTCTTCAATTTGTAGCTAAGCGATACCTAATTCTTTAATAAGTTTTGTAGCTAAGCGATACCTAATTCTTTAATAAGTTTTGTAGCTAAGCGATACCTAATTCTTTAATAAGTTTTGTAGCTAAGCGATACCTAATTCTTTAATAAGTTTTGTAGCTAAGCGATACCTAATTCTTTAATAAGTTTTGTAGCTAAGCGATACCTAATTCTTTAATAAGTTTTGTAGCTAAGCGATACCTAATTCTTTAATAAGTTTTGTTTAATACAGATATTTTGTATTGTTATTATAATTTGTAAAATAATGGAAATAAATTATTTCAATTCCTCTTATGATCAAGATCTGGGGGGCAAGTCTGGTCTAATCGGCGAAATCAAAACCCTAGTGATTACCCATATCATGGATATAATTATCATATGGAGTTGTATGATATATGAAGATATTATAGAACTCCATATAATAATTATATCCATGGTATGGGTAATCGTGAGGGTTTTGATTTCGCCGGTCGAACCAGACTTGCCCCCCCTGATTGTGGAATTCATGATTAAATCATTCAACTCTTCGATTTGCAGTTTAGCGATAATTCTTTAATAATAAGCTTTTTTTAATACCTATAGATATTTTGTTTTTTTTTACATTATAATTTGTATAAAAATGGATATAAATTATTTATTAGGTACATTTCACATTGTTCGATTTCAATGTTTTATTTTTTTATTAGAAAGGGGGTACATCATGGGTGGTTGCATTTAATTAGGTCAAGATCTGGGGGGCAAGTCTGGTCCAACCGGCGAAATCAAAACCCTCATGATTACTCATATCATTGATATATTTATCATATGGAGTTCTATGACATCTAAAGATATTATAGAACTCCATATAATAATTATATCCATGATATGGGTAATCGTGAAGGTTTTGATTTCGCTGGTTGGACCAGACTTGTCCCCATGATGGTGGAATTGTTGAGAAAATCATCAAACACTTGAAACGACAAATGATTTATTAATCGAATATTTATATATTTATATATACGCAAACTTTTTTTGTCCTGCCAGGAGTTTTTAACATCTCAATAGATACCAAGTTGGAATAATACAGGAGAACCGAGAAAAAACAGATATAGAACTTTCAAAAATTGGATTGATGATGAACTCAATAATTATGCATAAATTATGAACGTTGCGGAAGCGCAAAAAGTGATAAAGTAAACCAGTCTATGGAACTATGGAACGATCTTCCGAATTCTGTGTTTCCATCTTCGTACAACCCGGGTCTTTTTAAAATCCGAATTAATAAACTCCTCTTTTCTAGATTGCAAACCCCTCCCAACGCTACGTAGTGCGCTTCTTCGGAAGAGTAAAATGGACCCAAATCCTAATAGCTGGCGTCCCCTACGTAGAAATGATAAAAAAAAAAAGTCGGTGACGGGTGGTAATCCCAATAGGTGTTTTGATTTCCAGGATCTCCTATAATATTCCAACTTCATCTCATTGGGATGTTGTTAATTTGTCTAAAAAACGATGTATTAAATATACAAACAAATAAAACAGTCCAAGGCATTTTAATAGTCAAACAAATATTTTATTCTTAATATTCTTTTAATATTTTATTTTATTATATTATTATTGTATGTATAGTTGAAGAATAAGTACCAAACTATAAACCCATAAATACAAATTATTTAATAATTTCAGATATTTGATTTTCTATACAACACATGTACCTAGGTATGTATGTCAAGATAGGATAGTATGGAGGTCAGTCCTTTTTTCTACCCAGAATATGAAAACAGCATGACGGTATGTATGTATGTTTGGAGATTTAAGTATCAAACTATTAAGTCTTCTTACATATTGTGTACAGGCGACTGCCATACAAATTGTATGAAGGGATGTCGTCACTAAATTCAATTTTTATAAAAATTGTTAAAAAAAATTGAGATTTACTTGTACAATATGAATATTTTTTATAGAAAATTAAATTATCTAGTTGGGGTGTTTCGGCTTTTTTCGATATTTTTAAAATATTTGGAAATATAGGCAGTTAAACTAATAAATTTATAATAAAAAAATATTTTTCCAAATTAAAAATGTTTGAGAAACCCTGGAATTTTTTTTGAAAAAACTAATTTGAGATTTTGTATTTGTCTATGTTTCTACCAATTTTCAGCGTTCTAGCTTTTATGGTTTCTGAGATATATTGAAAAATAAACCAAAAATTCAAAAGTTGATAACCCCTGACTGAAACAAAAATTCAAAATTCTGAGTATAAAAGTTTTGTAGGCCTATAACTTTTTATATATTCTGAAATTTTGGGCTCTGTAAATTGAGCGGATCAAAAGTTATAAGGGACGGACGGACACACAGACACACACACAAAACTCACATAAAATGTTCTACTCCGAATTCTAAGTAAATCCATGTATGGGAACATATATGCTGCGAGACCTCTGGTTGGTGTTATTAGCATGCAAAAAGTCCACTACGCCATACAAAATGTTCCTTCGTACACGCATCTTGGCTTAATAATGTCGATTCATTCAGAGAATTGAATTCTCATGAACGAATAATACCTACGAAATTTAGAGATTCAAATGTAATCCTTTCCTCAAATTTCATTATTGTATTAGCTTGAATTTAAATACAGAGTACAGCATATCGGGTACTTCATTCGATTTACATTATTATATTCGGATAACGTGAAGGAGGAACTTTTTTGGTCTATTTAAAAAAAAATATAAAAACTCCAATTTGACGGCGAAACGAGAAGGAAAAAAGGGTTTTAAGGGCAACAAAAATAAGGTCGAAAAATTCTAGAAATTTCCATCAAGGGAAAAAATTAAAAAAGCAATTTAAATCATGTCGCAGAGAGGCGAAGAAATCCGCGGTTTTCCGATGAAATTACGTCATTTCAATATTCTCAGAATGTTGCTAGTATTAAAAAAAAAACACATTAGCATATTTGGTTTTAAACAGAATAACGGCGAAACGCGAGACGCTCCGTTTCGGTCCTATAAGCAAGCAGCTTTGACATTAATAATAAGAATAATACTCCGTCGTGGCGTGGGAGGCTGCTTATGTTACACATATTTCTTCGGGCAGCCTCTATGCCGAGGGGGTTGTCCACCCTAAACATCTGACTTATTTACTTTTACTTTAATTTCCTATATTTCATTTCTTCTAATTCATTTCTTTTATCTAAAACTTAACTTCTTAATCTTTTGTGATCTTTTTTTTTAAACGTTCGGCGAAAACGTTCGGTCATTGTAATCGAATTTTATGAAAAAATAATATGGTATATTTATTTGTTCGTGAATTTTTAAATTAATTATTCGACTGTAAATAATAATTAATTTTTGTGTCTCATAGACGCTTAAATGGCACAAGTCACCCTCGATTTGGGTGGGTTACCGATCTTAAAAAAAAACATAATAATAATAATAATAAGGACAATTTATAAAGCGCCGTTTAGTGACAACTGTGGTCACCTCAAGAACGCTTTCAATTTGCAAAAAAATAATTTAAAATTAGTCCTATAGCTAACACATTGAAAATGGTGAAACATAAAACTTAAAAAATACAATAAGTTAAAATTAAGTTAAAATTAGTCCTATTAACACATTGAAAATGGTGAAATATAAAACTTAAAAAAATACCTAGAAATCACAAATTAATCTTGTTACATAATCCAAATGAAATTAATTATAAAAAATAGTCGATTCAAAGTAAACTGGCATAATATTTAGTACACATAATATTATTGAACGGATGAAGGACAATCTGGGTACGAATTGCGGAAAAAGATGAGTTTTTAATTTCTTCTTGAATTCATTGATATTTTCGGCACATCTTATATCCATTGGAAGATTGTTCCATGACTTTGGTCCAGAAACGCCAAAAGATCGATATAGGTATTTTGGCTTATTTGTGAGATTGGTTTCTACTAGTTTTTTATTGGATTGGGTCATTGATCTTAGCGTACTTTGTTTATTGTTAGGTGAAAATGGAACACAAAGTTCCGATATATATTCCGGGGCCATGCTATTGAGTGCTTTAAAGACAAGGAGACATGTTTTAAATTCTATACGTTCTGGGCTCTTCAGCCAATGAAGTTTGTGAAGTGTTGGTGAGATATGCGAGAAACGATCAATCTGGTAAATATAACGGGCTGCTGCATTGAGGATGAGTTGTATTCTATGGATTTGGTATTGCGGTAGGTGTGCTAATATGGCGTTACAATAATCTACACGGGAAACTATTAAAGAATTTATAAGGACCTTAGCAGCATTTGTCGAGAGACACCTTCGAATAGGTCTAAGTTGTCTGAGAAAGTAACAACTTTGTCTGACTATGGAAGAAATGTGTTTATCCATAGAGAGTGCACTGTCGATATGTATACCAAGAAATTTTACGCAGTTAGAAGGAGAAATTTCGACATTTTGAATTACAATGGGGTCATTATTTATGTATTGTTGCCTGCGAGGCGAGGCAAGCCAAAGGAACTCAGTTTTTGTTGGGTTCAGTTTTAGCTTGTTCTTACACATCCAGGTGGATATCTGATTTATGCATATGGATACCTCATGTGTTAAATGATATTTAAATTCAGGTGAACAGGACTTGAACAGTATGCGGTCATCTGCATAGGCATGTGTGTTGAAACCAAGATTTTGAACAAGATTTTCCAAACTGATTGGTATATAAATTAAAGAGAATTGGTCCAAGTACAGAACCTTGTGGGACCCCGTATAAGGAGGTAATATTATTTGTGGTACTATCTTTAAATACAACTTTGTATTTACGGTCTACTAAGTAGGAAGACAGCCATGCAATGCAGTCATTACCCAAGCCAAATTCATGTCTAAGTTTAGAAAAGAGAATATTATGGTCTACAGTATCGAAAGCAGCGCTCATGTCTAAAAATGAAATTAGGGTAATCTTACCTGATTCAGCTTGAATGATTAAGTCAGACAAAATTCTTACTGTGGCCGTTTTCGTAGAGTGGAATTTTCTATAGGCAGATTGATTTCTGGCCAGAAACTTATCAGAATCCAAGAAGTTGGTCAGTTGAGAGGATATAACTTTTTCTAAAAAATTTGACAAAAACGGTATATTCGAGATCGGACGATAGTTTTCCGTGGAATTCGGATCCAGATTATTCTTTTTCAAAATTGGTGTGATTATCGATTGTTTTAATAAATTAGGAACTACTCTTAACTCTATTGATTGATTAATAATATATAAAATGTAGTTTAAAAGTTCATTTACACATAAGTAGACATAAGTTAAAAAAACGTAAGTAGACAAAGCATTGCGATGTTCATAGTGAAGCGGACGTTACCCCACGAATGCAGGCGACATAACATTGTCAAATCTTATTTTGACGCTGTTTCATTTCGCTTTACGTTTCCCCACACAGAAAATAAAACTGACAAAGTTAACGTTATTTTCAATAAACGGAAAATGTCACGCGACAAGAGTCGCACTTACTTCTACGGAGTCAAGTTTCCATTCTGTCGGTGACAGCGGTGAACTGCGGCAGAAATTGGCGGTATACGAGTTTGCAACGCTTACTTTATTTACTCTGTTATAATAATATATACTTATGAAGGTACCTACCAACATCTTTTTTATCAACGATAAAAAAGATGTTGTGAACTGCTACGACCGTATGAAAATTTCCAACCTATCACAATATGTCAAAAGAGGGACCGCATTTTGTTGTTTCTGAACAACTTCGATTAACAAGTATACAAAGGAAGGTTTAGGTCTCTTCCAACCAAACCAAGGATCCCAGTCCGTTTTCAAGGATCAAGGATCCCACCCACTTTCTCCAGGATATTTCGGCCTGACCCAGCTCTGTTATGTATAGTCTTTGGATGGATCAGGGTGATGTTGCAAACAAACGAAAAAATAGAACATACAACAATTTGCTATGACATTGACATTTATTTACAATGCCAGTGATAAAAAATGATAGCCGGATTCAAATAGGTCTCCCAACTCATTCATTTGACGCCTTGTTTTTTAGTCGGTTTTTTAGAGTATTTAAAAATAACCCAATTCAATGTTTTGAAATTCAACTCCGTGGCTAACTTGATTGAGTATATTTAGGAAATTCGATTCATTGCCAGCATAATTGCGTACATTAATCAAACAAACGTGATTATAACAATGTGTGCTGTATGACAAAACACACAACTTTAGCACTAAATAATAACAAATAAGGTTATATACGGATATCAATAGGGTCACCAGATCGATCCTATTAACTGTGGAATACGCAAACAATGTTGAACATTTTCCGGCCAATTACGCAAACGTCACATCTGTCATGGCGGCCGGGGCGGCGCAGCGACACATCCGGAAGGCGGGAAAATGCTTCGGGCGGGCAAAGTAGCCAAATAATGAATATCTACTGTTATTTTTAGGGTGTGTTACATAAAAAATAAGCATAAACAAATTTATATGTTTTAAAGCGTGAGTATATTATGGTGAAATAAAATATACTTGGAGCTTTTTTCATCAAACATTTTCGAAAATTAGTCCTTCGAGCCGGATGAATCATAAGTCGATTTAAATGATCAAATATACGAATTATATTTAGAACATTTTTTCTAGGTATTTTAATCAAACAAAAATGATTATGGTTCTACATGTATAACCAGTTGATAAGGGCATAGTCAGCCGAAACAGTCGACCTATTATAAAGGAAAATATACATGTAGAACTATAATCATTTTTGTTTAATTAAAAAATACGTTGTATAATGGAGTTCTACACATTGAACACCGTCAGTTTTGACAATTTAAAAAACATGTTTTCATTGGTCCTTCGAGCCGGATCTATCAAAAATCGAGTTAAATGTTCGGATAACTAAAATAAATCCATAATTTATATAATTATGTACTTTATGTAATCTGAAATAAATGAACAATTGTTCCAGTTTTGAGTTTTTACCCAATGGACTCGCTTACTGCAAATATATATTTTATATGAATTTCCACGAAGCACAAACAGCAAAGAGAAGGGTCGGGTCCTCGCCTTCAATTCACAGTAAATCCACGTGTACCTAATTGAATCAAAATAAGACAGGTCGGAATAAATCAATTCCGGGGATGAAATCCTTTTGGAAACGTCCAGGGGAGTCGCACCTTCCAAACTCGTGAGTGACTAATGTCCTGCCCGTAACCTCCCTCCCACTATGTGTCCTCCCACCCCTGAAAGTAACACCACGTACTGGACCGAATTAACATGTTAGCACCTGGACACCAAACGAGAACCTTTGATGGATAATCACGTTGACATCTACTAGGATCACGATAAAAAACAATTCAACACATAAAAATGTTAAAATAACTACATTTATTTATTTGTGGCTTAAACTTCCTTTTACAAAATGAAAAATAATATTGAATAATATAATACGTTTTCGATATTAATAAAAATAGAATTTTTAAATAATAAAACGAATTTGCCACTCTCGTCAACTAAAAATATTACCATGTGATAAAGATTGAGATAGCGTTTAGATTAAAAAAAACTCCATACTCGTCAGCCCCCCTAGAAAAGTGTTATTTAGCTCAAGAAAAAATAACTCAATGTATGGAAGTGACAGTTGCCAGTCACGTGACATCTGTCACTTCCAAAAAAATTTTTTATATAAAAAATGAATATGTCCTTGTTAAACAAGTACATATACATCTTCCTACGTTCCCTAAAATAAGCATAAATGCTTGTGCTATAGTTGAACGAAATCGGTCGAGGCAGGATTCGAACTCGCGACCACTCGATTGGTAGCCCAGCGCGCTAATCGCTCTGCCATCGACCCATCTAAAATTGAGTTATCTTTTCTTGTTTCTTTTCTTGAGCTAAATGACATGTTTTAGGGGGGCTGATTTGATAAGTAAAATTCTCAAATATCGAAAGTACCTAATATTCTCAAATATCGAAAATAATTTATAATTATTTTGTTTCCATTTAAATTTTCCAAATTTTTGTATTGTACATAAAGTAGGTTTTGTATGATTTTAAATAAAATGTAAGTTATCAAAATGGAGGTACATATATGTGCATAGATTGCATCATTATATCATATTTTGTGTAAATAATTACTAATTGATACACAATAAAGTAAATAAGTGATACGCAAGTCTACCGTGCATTGTTTAGCTCGCCCTAAATCCACAAAATTCGCCCCTACCAATACTAAACAGACTAAATTAGTGAGGTATTGATAAAAATATTTCCCTTTGGGAAAATCTGGCCGTTGCCGAAATACCCGACGGTCTCAAATAGAAAACGAGACGGAGGAATGCGTGTAGGGAGATGGAGGGAGGTACATATACTACTTACCCGGAATCATCCGATCGGCCATACATCATGTCCTTGCGGCATACCTCTTTAATTCCATTAACGGATGGAGCATAGAGGGCCGCCAGCGAAACCCTGACACCGTCCTTGTTGTGTCGGATACAAAGGAAAAAAATCAAAACTCCCTATTCGGGAGGTACATAAATCATCAGACAGACGATGAAATAAACTATTTAAATATCTGTGGGTTCTTAAGAATCGAGGCTACACCATAGATTTTCATTATAATATACTACAGTTGATGGAGTAGATGGAGTACTCCGTGCAATAAGTGAGTCATGGTATATCGCGCTTTTGACGTCTTGGTTGGCAACATATTGCAGTTTTCCTTACATTTTAACACATCCTCGATAACTGTTCTCTAAATCTTAATTTATTTCGACAAATAAATCGGAAAACAATTCACATTAGTCGTTATTCTCTATAGAAAAACGATGTGGTCTGCCAACCAAGTTCTCAAAAATCCCGCGGAAAAAAAACCTTACTTCGATTCATACAAAATTTGGTAACTACGACATCTAGTATATTATATGAAAATCTATGGGCAACACTCAATCACTGAACGAATGATCTATCTTCATCTATGGCAGTCATGGGCATCATAAAAGGGCTTAATTTTTGGATATTATGTCTTACAATATCGCCGTATCTCCTTAAAAATTGAACACCTCATCTTTGTCTATTCGTTAATGGAAAACCAACAGTTGTTTGACACAATAAAAATATCTGAACGACAAAAAACGGATTTTTATTTTCGCATGTAATAAATGTTTAATCATATTCAGTTAATAAAACAGGACATAAAAGAAGATTAAAAGAACTTGCACTTTCTCGTTTTGTTCACCTTCCTTGCTCTTTCACACATCACTCTGGAGATTCTGTTTCGAAAGCATGATGTATTCTACTTTTGATCATCAATGAAACGGTGATTCATAATTGAATAAAAGGATTGTTTGTCGATCGACATTTCTTTATAGAACTCTATTGTACGTAGATATATTACAAATATAAAAAAATACTTGGTATTAGTTCTATTGAAATTTATTTGATTATTGACGCGGTTCGTGCAAGGCACATCGTCAGAATAATACTCTACAAGATGAAATGATTGTATATAACCACTAGTTTCAGTCTTGTAGAGTATTATTCTGACGATGTGCCTTGCACGAACCGCGTCGATAATCAAATAAATTTCAATAGAACTAATACCAAGTATTTTTTTTATATTTGTAATATGTCTACATGAATAAAAGGAATTCAAAAAAAGGGTCCATTTTAAATCTTTCAAGGTTCCTTGATCGTCCAAAATAGTTATAATAGTTACGTATCAAAAATAATACACAAATTACTTTCTTCGCAACTCACCAACTTTTACAATATAAAAATAAACAAGAGAAAGTTATAATAGGAAAAGAGGTTGGAGGGTAAAAAAAACAGAACGTTCCAGGGTATTGTATAAAAGTTTCTCATCAGTGGTGAAAAAAAAATGTAACTTTATATATAATCGGAGTTCCGGCACTTGAATTTTCCTCCTTTAACTTTGCGCCCTCGAAAGAGATCATCTTATTAAAAAGTTTTCATAAATAAATGACTGCCGAAAGTAACAAAGGCAACGTTGTAAACAAAGCAGCAAATACAAAGATCATTTTCACCGACGACACTTGATGAAAGCTCAACTGATCGCGAGAATTTCATTGGATTGAGATACCGTAACAATTTTTATAAAAGACTAAAAACTACAAGACAATAGGTAAAGATAAATATTGATATTGAAGTAAATAGCCGAAAAACTGAATTTGGAAGACTTCAAAAACGCATTAAATCATCAAGAAATTAACCGTTGTCTATAGAACATTAATCAACTCTAGTCAGTTTAACAGGGTGGGCTATACAAAGGAAACAAAATTTCATAGTATTTAAAGCTAACCATACGTTATACGCAAAACATGTCATAGCTAATATTATGCCCTCTCTACATAAAAACCTTTGGAGAAATCTATGTCCAAAATTATACCTGAAAATTGGAAAAACATATTCTCCACTATTCCATAAACTTTCGTTCAAATTTGTCGCACTGTCCAGAGTCCAATATGATTTTTATTAAAACAATGTCCAACCCAAAATACCATAATATCATTATGGAGAAAGAATGACGAAAAGTAGTACCTTACGATATATTTTGACGGAGACAAAAATATTATTTGATGAATATAATCCGACCTTGTTGAAAGGTTGTCCCCCTCCCCTCCCCTCCACACCCGGCACCCTTCGCTGCTCCAAACCCCGCCCGCGATAATCAAAAAGGTCGTTGCGTCTGGTAGGACCATTAATATCGTAAGGGAAAATTCATCCCCAGAGATACGATACGCCCGCCCGCCGCCGGAGAACACCGAAGGCGGATTATTTTTCACGCCAGAATTATTATTGTACACACGCATACATACGGACAAAATGACACGCATGTATTTTATTATGGGAGTACTTACGTTAGTCCTTTATTTCGTAAGAAAAACACGCAGTTAATTAAGGACAACGTGTGAATTTTATAAAACAACGTGTCAACATGTAAAGCAATGAATCATTTTACTCTGCACTACTATACAATATATGAAAGTTAAAATTACACCATTTGACTCCTGACAGGGAAAAATCCAATGCTTGCATAAAATCAAATAAAAAAATATTCGAGTGATATCAATGTTAGGAAGAACTTGATCAAAACTCTTGTCAGGAGTGTGCTACTATATGGTGGCGAATCATGGTCTATTAGCCAGAGAGAATCTGGACGTCTAGCTGTTTTCGAAATGTAGTGCTACAGGTGCATGGCTAGGATCCATTGGTCAGACCACATTCCAAACGACATGGTACTGAGCAGAGTCGGAGAAACGAGACAACACTCCCATATAGGCCATAACATCAGGCGTCCGGGTCTGCTCGTTTCTATCGTCGAAAGAATAATGGAGGGCAGAAACTAAAGAGGTCGACCAAGAGACAGTTATATGGACCAGGTGATTAGTGATGAGCGCTCTAGTAGCTACCAAAATATGAAGAGGCTGGCGAACAAAAGAAATATGTGGAGAGATAGAATGATGATAGAATGAATGAATGAGAGATAGAGAGATAGAATAAACTATTCTTCTCTATGATTCTGTACGTCAAATAACTAATACCTACGTTCTCACGTTCCGGAAGATTGAGTATATATTTATTTTATTGAATCAGACAGGAAATAAGAAAATGCAGTGTCGTTCCAATGTCTATGAAGAGCCAAAAAGACAGACTCCACCACTATTTGGGTATCGTCGAAAGAAAAATGATGCTTTATTCAAATGTATTGAAGATCGAAGTGTAATTCTATACAAACAGGAAAGATTGGATTTGTGCCACTTTAGAGACATCACAATTTCTTAGAGAACCTAAATAAAATGGCAGCCTTCAGGAAAACGGATATATCCATCTACTCGTCACGTAATATCGGAAAATGATAAAGAACGGCTTCAGTGTGATCTTTATGAATATTGAAAACACCTCAGCTATACTTCATTCCTGCTTTTGTTATTATCTTAAGTGCACAATTCACTAAAACACCGAAAATATTGTACTTTCAAAATTGAACAAGGCATAAAAAATATGAACTCGTAGCCTTCACACCACCATAGTGGAAGTGATATAAAATAAGAAAAAAATGATATATTATAACAGCCCAAAAGGTGATACATCACCACTAGGCTGTGTATCTCGAACAAAAGTATCAGTGATATTGAAGTTAAAATAATGATTTCATAAAATTGTGCAATACTTTTGATTGTTTCATTGAAATCTAATGCCGCAAAACAACGCATTTTTGAGCAATTTTATGAAATCAAAGAATTTTAACTATTACTGATACTATTTTTAATATTACTGATACTTTTGTTGAAACAAACCAGCCTAGGTTGTGTTTATCGAACAAATATTAAAGTAATTGTTCAAAATTGTGTCGATGACGGCATCAGATTTCAATGAAAAAACTAAAAGTATTGCACAATTTTATGAAATCAAAGCATTTTGAACTATACTATTACTTTAATATTTGTTCGAGAAGCACAGCCAAAGGCTGGGTTGTTTCAACAAAAGTATCAGTAATTAGTATTAGTTAAAATACTTCATAAATTTGTTCAAAATTGTGTCGTTTGACTGAATTAGATTTCAATAACACATTCAAAAGTATTGCATAATTTTATGAAATCAAAATATTTTAAGAGTAATTATCACGTGCGTTAAAAATGGTTTATACGTCATTTCAACTATCGTAAACACATTTTTTTTATTTTTTGCATTTTAAGAACAAACCTGACTTCGACGAAAGAAATATCGGTCATTCACTTTGATTTTATGCACTCTTAGGCACATAAAAGATTTATTTCTTTACAAATTGCTACGATCTACGACCTGCAGACAGGTGAATAATGCCATTTTAGTGTCTATGAGACAGGTATAAATGAAAAAACTAATTAGTTTTAGTTTTACTATTTAATTTTAACACTGGCACTGACCGGTATCGATCTGAAGATCATCGTCAGAGTGCAAAAAAGAGTGTCTATGAGACACACAATTTATTATTTATAGTCGAGTAATTAATTAAATTGATGGTTAAACATGTATTAATTCATGAACAAGTAAATATACCAAAATGTTTTTCAATATAATTCGATTACAATGACCGAACGTTTTCGAACGTTGTCTAAAATGAAAGTAACCAATAATTAAACAAAAATATTTGTTCGTACTTTGGTAATTTTTTTCTTTAATTATAATTAAGAACGGATTTCCACTCTGTCAACACAAAAGCTTCAGAATTATTAAATTGTGTGACGAACAATCACTAGAGAAATTTTATTTTATTTTATATTACTTCTCGGGTAACTAACAGGTACTATGTCAAATATTAATTTAACACGCATCCAATAACAAGTTGCCACATTCTGGATACTTACGATATTAATCGTCTCACAGATCCAGACTGAAAACACAATTAAAAACCGTGTCTCCACCGGGAATCGAACCCGGGACCTTCGGATCAGCAATCAGATACCTTACCAACTGAGCCACGAAGCCACGAAGAAATGTTGAAAATACATATTTAGAAAAGCACTGTTTAACATATAAGAGAATTTTGATTTAAAATGCGAAGTATAATATATTGTTATTATGAAAGTATGTGTCTATCTTAATGTTCTTATCTTGTAAAAATAAACATATTCTTTGTCTCTGTTTTGTTCCAATTTGATAAGTCAACAACCTTGTTTCACTATTAATAGAAAAAATATCGTCATATTTCATATTTGCTACAGTAAAAATATCGTCATATTTCATATTTGCTACAGTAAAAATATCGTCATATTTCATATTTGCTACAGTAAAAAAGTGTTTTATCTTACTTACATATTTATCCATCTTCGCAAGATATGAAAAGATATAGGTACATCTTTGCAATAGATGCGGTGTTTAATTTAAAAAAAAACACTTCTATATTTTATTTATAAGATGGGTGGTGGCAGAACGGTTAACCCACAGGGTTAGGAGTCCAGTGGTCGCGAATTTGCCACGACCGAATTCGTTCATTATGTTTTATATAGAGAATGTATGAGAATGGTTATGTACTTGTTACAAGCGCTTAGTTATAATTTAACAAGTGGGTTGTAGGCAACACTAAACTCTCCAACTCTGCATTTTTATGAAGTATATTTCTATTAGATTCTTAAACAAATATAAGATTCCCAGAGGAAAAAAATTTTCACAATACACCATACACACAAAAACATTGCCACCAAAATCACTGTATGCATTTTGTACATGATACCTGTTGAAAAATTTTAAGTAAAATTGCATTACCAGCAAGATGAGCATGTATGAGACAGTGTATCAATGTTGATGAGGCGATGTATGTGTCAAGATAGAAGAATGCGATGGGATATGCAATCAAATTAAATTATTTATTTTCCATTATTATTACATATTACAATAACAAAAAAGTAATTATAATGGAAAAAGACATAATAAACTTACCATGTACAATTATTCGTATTTGGAAATTTTCTGCCTAACTAGACAAGTCTGTTCTGAGGCAGTACTTTTCCAATTTGGTCTAAGGTTAAGTAAATGTTATTGAATGCAAAAGAATTAACATAAATAGAAGAGAAAAATATACAGTGACTTCTCAGTTATTTGAACCCATTAAATTGTAATGTAAATGATGAATGGCACCCAGCTATGGTAGAGAAAATCAGGTTATGAAGGCAGAGAGTAGTGAATTATGTTAGGATATTTAACAGTATATGAGCATAATGTATTCTGCCATAACATGATGCTTCTATGCCTTGTCGACCTTCGTGGCTCAGTTGTTTGGATATCTAACTGCTGATGTAAGGGTCCCGGGTTCGATTCCCGATGGAATCGTAAGTGTCCAGAATGTGTCAACTTGTTATTGCATGTTAAATTAATATTTGACATAGTACCTGTTAGTTGCCTGAGAAACTATATAGAATGTGGGGTAACCTGCAATAAGTGTGCGGATGTGCATAACATTATAAAATGAGGCACGACACGTGCGCGTATACCCACACAAAAGTCTCGTCACACCTAAAAAGGCACTACATTGGTATACTATGTGAGATGTCATATTAAGAACCTACTCACATATCAAATTGAAAGCCATAGCAAACAACTGGTTAATTACCAAAGGACGAAAAGAAACAGAAGAATTATTTAATATTACTGCTTAGATGACTTATAAAAAAAATCAAAATTTTATTATCATTAGCCCTTTCTACATCAAGCATTTTTTATTTCTCATACAACACTAAAATATATACATACATACTTGCACATCATTACTTCAACCTACCACAAAACCTTACAAAAATAACTAACACTATGACGAATTAAAATAATAGAACTGATTTATATAACGCTACTCTGGTACAGGCATAGCCTAGTAGAGTAGCCTAATCCACAAATTAAAATATATAAACGTATACACTAATGACAAACTTAACTTTTTCTTACTTAAAGTATAACTTATAATTTTTATTAACTACTGTATAAAGTTATATTGTACTTATTGTTATTATTATACTTGTAAAAAGGATTTTAATAAATAAATAAATAAATATTGATGTTTGTAACCGACACCCTCTCGAGTGCCAATGACAAAGTTTCATAAAGGGGGGTCGGCTCGCCTTCTCACCAGGGCGTGTCGGGTAGATCACCACCGTACCTCGACGATACACGGTGGCATGTACCGAAGAGGGGAGGTCGAACGCTCTGCTTGTGGTAGTTGAAGTTGAAGTACAGAGAAGTACAGCGACAGCAGTAGTCCAAATCCAGGCAGGGTCAATCAGCAGTATACAAGCAGGTCCAATCCAATGTCAATCGAGTCCGTGAAGATCAAGCAAAGCAGTCAGATATATCGATAGGTTCAGAAACAGAGAGATAAAGCAAAAGCGGTCGTCGAGGCGTACAAAGTGTAACGCGACGTCCTACGTAGGCGATTCAAAGCGAATGCGAAGCGGCGCGGCGCGGCGCGAAAATACAATCTTTGAATCTTTGAAAAAAATACTTTGAATCGCCTACGTAGGACGTCGCGTAAGTGATTTATTGACAAAACATTACAGGTATTTATACAGTTACAAACAATGCAGTGGGAATTCCGCCGCTTATCGGCCGGCAGAGCACGACATTGGCGTTGACAAATAATAATATGCACACGACAGTGTCGTTTACATTAATTATTTTCACTCTATTTATTTCTTTATTTTCTCGTCCGTAACAATGTTCATTCAATTTATGTGCAGACTGTTTATTACAATTCATTTTTTAAGAGGGAATCAAAATTAAATAAATCATTAAATATTGATATGCCTTTGTATGTATCTGTACAAAAACAAATAAATAAATTTTAAGATGGTATGGCTTAAGCTTAACCGGCTGAAGGCAGTACAGCACGCCACTGCTCACACCTTCCAATACACACAAGAACGTGTTCCTACTTGTCCGAGTGTGATTTTTCACATCGGGCTTATCCTTTACTTGCAAGGAATGAATATACTTTGCATAGTAGGTACCTAACCTAACCTACCCAGTCTGAAATTAGGGTTGAAAAATCGGGGGTAGTCGCTGTCCGTGATTTACCAAAATACGGTTGTTTTTAAGTACATACATACCTTCATAGTATATACAATAACTACCAACTCAACTTGCTTTGTATCACATCATATTATTATGTATGTATAGTTAACGCTCTGTATGTTTGACGTATGTGTATATATTTATTAATCTCTGCAGGTAACATTAAACAAAATAATAGATATATAACTGTCGACCTGACTATGGCTGGCATGTATTGAGGTCGAAATTTAACATAAAATAGTAAAGACATAATAACAAAATTTAAACAAAAAAGAAACATAAATTAACAAAATACAAATGGAAAAAATGAGCCCAAAATTATAAAAATATATATTTGTATATTTCTATGTTTATTGTATGTATATTTGCATGTTTATTGTATGCACATTTGTATGATAAGTGCATGTTTATTGTATGTATTTTTATTTGTATGTTTAGTGTATGTTTATGCTTAGTGTTAGTCTATAAATTTTTTATCGTTATGTTCAATTGCGAAAATGCCGCGAACGTGAATAGTTACAATAGACTGAAGGTAGCCTACTCGCGCGCGGATAAGGGGCGAGATTATTATTGCCACGTTTAAGGTAAGGATGTACATACATAAGAAATGGTTTTGGTATGTCAGGAAGATGAGGATATCTGTCATCTGCGCCAGCAAAATTTGTGTATCGGGAAACACTTGTGCTTACATTGTAAGGTAATAATGCACACCTGTCGCTGGTTATGCCGTGATGGTACGAACGATTGAATCTTCAGAGTATAATTCGGTGTCAATGTTGTTTTGATTATTATTTGCGCGTCACTTAAAAAATAATGTTTTTTTTTTTTTTTTGTTAAAGGCGAGTACACATACTACATTACAATAAAATGAAGCAATTATATATATAATGAAACATCCAAAACGAGTACCTATCTCGACTGTTAGACTTAGGGTCGTATTACCGAAGTAATTTGAGAAAAATATAAGAAAAAGGTAAGGTCCCGTACCTACTGCGATAATACTGCTTACGGAATAATAATGCAAAGTAAAATTTAAAACGGATGAATTTACAGATGACTTGCAACCATTGTATTACATAAATAACATGTAATATTACAATAATTGAATAATTGCTAAAACATATGATTGTATTTGTCAATACTATTAATAGATCTGCATGCAAAGATGTTAAAATATGCATAAACACAGATGGACACAAGTCAATACAATATTATAATAACATATAAACCTTTGAATAGTAATGACATTGCAACGTTAGAGTATAATTTAAACAACTCACGATATTCATACTTTAATGAAATGAAATGTTTTTGCGTGTAAACACACATGTAAATTATATGACTTTTTCAGGGTTTACATAAATTTACATCCTCGACAATATAATGAGAATAGTGCAGGCAACTAAGTATTGATAAATGTTTTTTTTATTCAAAATCGTTTTTTAACTCAGGTGCACCACACACATACTATCCTTAAAAACTTACGGCAGACGGTTTTAAGTTTCAAAAGTTGAAATTAAAAGGATTTAGAGGCTGGTGGATAATAGGTATAGATAAGTGTAATGATAGACTGCTTGATGCTCACTAATCTACAGATTGTGAACACTATGACCAGAATGCACAGTCCTAGGTAACTAAATACTAACTCCTAACCTCATTGGAGTCACTTACCTACTAAATACTTAATACTACGCCAAACATAAGGTCGATGGCATAGCATTTCACATTATTGTGTATGAAAAAAAAGAGATAGATAGTTTTCTATGGGCTTAGACTGACGTTTAAAATGTATTTTTTGTCATAACAACACAATCATATGTCACCAAGCTTACACTGATAGCTCGATATCACGATTTTTCTGAAATTCCAGCGAAATTTCGGCATCTCATATAGATCGCTGAATACTCTGATTGGTATTTGCTGTACGAACCAAGGGGCTCCTAAGGACAACGGAGATGAAGGTCCTAAGGTCAATCACTGGTAAAACTTTCCGAGATCGTGTTCGCAATGTTCAAATAAGGAAAACATGTGGAATACAGGACATCGTTCGATGGAGTAGATCCAGAAGAAGGCATTGGAGGGACCACGTAGCCAGGATGGACAGTGATCGGCTTGCAAATATAGCAGCAAATGAAATTCCTTCCGGCCGCCGCCTGCCCGGTAGACCACCAAAGAGATGGAAGGATAGCTGGACTTCGTCATCCCAGGAGGCATAGTGTCTGAAGAACAGACCAACTAGGTCTACTAAACGAAGAAGAAGAAGAAGGTATTTGATTTGACAAAATTACCAAATACATATTTGCCGAAGTCGTTTAAATCATCATCCATCGAAAACATTTCGTATTTTAGTATTAAACCACTCGTAAAGTTCCTCGCGATCAACCTTACTTCTTGACAGTTGGCAAATGTTAGTTTATGCCGATGCGCATGCGCTAAGTATTTAGATATGTCTGCAATGCAATTCTCACACAAAAACTTCGTAGAATCCTCCAGTTAGGAAGCCACGTGATCTCCTAACTTAAGTGAGCGACTGTGCAATGAAAACAAGGTTAGTATTAAGAATTTAAGATTTAGGTCGGACTCTGTATTCGGAAGTCGTAACAGAGTTATTTATAAACGTACAAATATTGAACAACGGTTGAACCTCAATTTGATCACTTTTCTTGTTTATAAACATGGATCAAGAGTTAAACAGTTACTCAACTCAAATGTCAAATTGGACCGGCGACGGGGGTATTTTAACACTGGTTCAACTTGACATTTCACATTTTTGAATTAGATATGATTCGTTTGAATAATATCGAAAGTTTTTTTGACATAACATATAAAAAGCTATTTAATCAATTATAATTATTTATTTACGTTGTTTGAAACAAAAATATCAAATGTCAATAAGTGCGATAGCTAGAGTTTGACAGAACTATCATGTGGCGCGCACGTGTTCCGTGTCGCGCATATTGTATTGTAGTCAGGATAACCAACTTAACATAACTAAAGTCGGTGCTGTCTTATGAAATAGAGCTCAAAATCGAGTTCAACTGAACTGCGGTACAAATATTTTTATAAATGTGATATCAGTTGAATGTGGAATTAGAGTTTGAACCAGATAATCAAACCGTGATTCAACTATGATTCGAGGAATTTTTATATATAACACAGTGAAGGTATCTTGATTTTTTTTAAATGTCGATATTATAATTGATCTCAGTAACAAACAAAATACATAAAATATGAACTTCGTGAGACGCGAAGAGCTACATACAACGGCGTGAAATATATCTCGAATAGAATCCCTCCAATCCCTGTAAGAAATAAATAAATAAAATAAATGATCCGATTTCATTTTTAGGAAATAATAATATTTCGCTTTATTACGATAAAACAATATTAATTGACCGGTCAATTCAACATAACAGACCCGATTTTTTTTTTTTTTTTTTTAATTTGTAGTATAGAGGTGTGTGAGTGGGATGGATAGAAGTGCGAAAGAGATGAATGTATGTTGGTTGCTATGCAGATGGTTATGCGAGGCATTCTGTTACTGGCTGTCAGAAGGAACATTTGAGATAATAAAGGAGATAATTATATTAAGACATTATTGGATTACTTCCTTCTTATTAATCTATATTATACTCAGGAAGTGAGTATATCACATATTTTCCAGAAAACTTACAAATTATCACATATAAATTATAACATTATATATATAACAAATTGGTATAAGATTATAAACACTTAAAAGTTACATGGAATATATCACCTCACTAGACCTAGGTCTGTTCTGAGGTGATACTATTTTTTATTAATTTTTGTCATGATGTTTGTATGATGTATGTAGTGAAAATAGTAATAATATGCAAGGAATGTGAAAATCGAGTATGTATGTAAGTGTAATTTGTCTCATGTATATCGTCTAAAGCATTGTCATTTTGTTATTTTATGATGTAGGTCAAGTCTTTTTCTGATTCATTTCTTCCTCTATCAATGAGCCACTTGGTCACCAATTTTGCCAAGTTTTTCCCACTAATAATACATGATAAAATTAAAAAAATAACATATATTTGCGACGTGGCTATTCCAAATTCTAGTAATATTATAAAAACTTTAAAAAAAAAAATAAAATAAAAAAAAGGAAGGGTAAGAGAAAGATAAGAGAGATATATGGTGGATGACGCGGTAGTTAGATTAAGCTTCCATAGCGAGCTGGTGGCATCCACCACCCTCAAAAGTTCAGTCAAATCAATCACCGATCTCAATAAGAGCTGATAACTTATGACTCCGAATACACGGGTGGAATGTTCCCCTGAATACACGGTGCAAACTTAAACGCAAACAAATCGGGAATGTAAAGAATCAGAAACACGAAAAAAATTGCGGTTAATCAAACTGCTATAATTTTAGATGGGTCGGTGGCAGAGCGGTTAGCGCATTGGGTTAGTAATCCAGTGGTCGCGAGTTCGAATCCTGCCTCGACCGGTTTCGTTCACCTATAGCACAAGCATTTATGATTATTTTAGGGAACGTAGGAAGATGTATATGTACTTGTTTAACAAGGACATATTCATTTTTTTCGAAAAAAAAAAAATAATCAAAACATTTATTAATAGCAGGATTCGCAATAATCCGATATTTATAATAAATATCAAAATTTCCTATATAACATTGGAAGTACACATAAAAAAGTAATTTTCATTCTTAAATTGTCAAAATGGCAAGGAAAAATCAATAAAATACGACATAAAAAAGTACCACAAAATGAGAGTATTTTTTGAGACTACCATGAAATTGAAAATTATTAGAAACATTAAAAAAAATTATAACAAAGTGAACCAATTTCAATATTCAGTACAAAGTAAAATATATAGTGCTGCCATTGAGCACCAAAAGTGAGATTGCCAATGCGTACATGTGTTTGAGACAGATAGCGACGCCCTTTTGTAAATGAGTTAGAATGAGGCAGATAGTAACGACACCGACACGGGGCACGTGTTGTTTTGAAGTTGGTTGTCATGGATGGTACGACAGGTAGGCAAATTCCAAAATATTGAAAAAAGCAAATACAAATAGTATTGACAGAAAAAATGTGAATATAAATATGAAATGTGCCGGGTCATAAGTCACGGGCGGATAACCACCTCCACATAGTGCCTACCTGATACCTTTATCCAATTTATCAGTGCAGCCTTGAAGGATCTAGTTGTAGACAATTATTTAATACTACTATCCAACTGGTTAAAGATATGTGAAGCAAAAATGTCTTTGCCCAAATGAGGTTTTCATGATCCAGTATTTTATTCATAGTGCCAGTATTTTTAAATCTTGCAATAATAATTTATTATGAAATTTTTATCCAGAATCGTAATTTATTTAACAAAAGTCGAATTATTTATATTTTATTCAAAGTATACAAACAATAACTGGACAAAATATACAGGTGATTTTAGTAAATTTAACTCTGCAAAAATTGTATATTATCTTTTTGTGACATTTCCTTACATCTTTATTCTATAATCTGACAGAGCACAAAAATTCTGCTTGATGATTTATAAAATTCCATTCTCTTGTGGACAATTCTATAATCCTCTACATTTAGATAGGTACATAGTGAAACCCGAGATCCATCCGTAAGATGCACCGCACCCGTGTCTGGCAGACAAAGGCACTCTCATCCTCATCCTCATCCCAAGCGAGCGGCGGAGGGTGGCTTGCGTCATTCCAACAATGGCCGCCAGATGGATGGTGACAGGACCGACAGGATACAAGACGGTGAAGGAAGGTAAGGACTTATAAAAAATCTACTTAAAAACGTTTTGAAAAACGAAAATTTTCATGTTCATACATATTTTTTATTTTATTATAATAATTCATGCATACACAATTACGATATGAAATACAGGAATACAAAATTAACTTGCACCTCTTACGTGCTATACTTATTTCAAAAATATACAGGGTGTCCCAAAAAGTACAGTCAAGCGGAATTCTAAAGGTAGAGCACACCTGGGAGTATCCAAATACCCCTATATAAATAAAAATAAATAAATAATAATTTATTTGTTGCATATATACATATGAGAAAAAAAAACAAACAATTATACATGTTTTGCATTATTTTACAACAAATAGGCTATTGCTCAGCTGTACACCCGTGGAGACCCACAGTGCAGCTGATTTTCAGCAATGCCTTGGACGATCACAAAATATATAGATAATAATACAAAAAATATATATATATAATTATATACGAAAACAACTAGGTAAACAGGAAAAAAAAGAAAAGAATTGATTAAAAAAAACATAAAAAATAAATAAAAATAAAAAAAATAAATTAACAAAGAACGCTCTATTACTTGTATTATTAGTTAATTTTGTGTATTCAATAGCCATTCACTGCAATGCTTTTTAAAGCTCTGCAGTGACGCTGCCGTACGAATGTGCTGCGGCAATTCATTCCAATATTTGGTTAATAATAATAATAATAAGGACAATTTATAAAGCGCCGTTTAGTGACAACCATGGTCACCTCAAGGGCGCTTTCAGTTTGCAAAAAAGTAATTTAAAATTAGTCCTATAGCTAATTGGTTGATGTGTATGTAGGTATAACTCCCTTCAAAGGCAGCGATATATTATCGACCTGTCATCGGCTGGTTTACGTAATCACTTTATGCGATTGCGTAACGTTCACCAATTATGATGCCTTCTTATCGAGTTCCTTATCACTCCAATTTATGAATGTTCTATATATTTCAACCATGAAAATCAATTTGTTTGAAAATAAGCTGAATAAAACCATCGCCATCTATGATGCGACGAAGAAACCTTTTCGTAACGCCATCAATTGATAAATTGGATGATGTTTTTTCATGTCATTAGTGAGTCAAAAGATGGAGAAACTGGAGAAGACAAAAATAGACAAGAAAGCATAAAAAATAGATTGGAACCACTAACGTATCTTGCCTACGTAAATTCTATGAAATAGAAATTTAATGCATAAAAGTTATTTTTAATACACATGTTTGCAGATGATACCTCTTTGGTCAAAGAAACGATCAGGTCATACAAGATCTACAAGAGAAGTACAACAGTGCTACGAAGTTGTCGCATGATAATGGCCAAGGAACAAACGAAAATATAAGTGCACACAAAATATTCTTTTATCCCGTCTCGTTAGGGACAACTTCCAGCAATTAGAGCGTATCGCAGGGGCCCACTCTCCCATAATAATTTCCAAGGATTATCTTGATTGCGCTGACCTGACAGATTCTATTCTTGAATCTGCGCTGCCCTAATTAATTCGCCAACCGGAAAACATCTGGGCCTTAAAAAAGTGCCTCAAACAGCAATCGGACATTCCTTACATTGCGCGGTGTCCTTAATGGGAATGTCAAAAACAACTGCGATCATATCTGCTTAGTTTCCAAAGCCTTAAGAAAAAAGAAAAGTTTAACTCATTTTTTACTTTAAAGTCAATTTGTTCGCGGTGTGGAAAATACACCATCATTCATAAAACATCACGCCTTTTACTACCCATCTCGTTAATTCGGATCTCAGTTTTTTGTTCAATGTCGACCGATGTTACACAAATTACTCACAAAACAATTACATTAGACGGAATTGCTCCAATTACAATATACACTTTAAACATTTCGATATAATACCTACATCACAAGCAGATTTCAAAACATACACATTACAAGGATATACCACAATCACATTCATTCATAATCTATCTCGCATACAAACATACAATATAACACGTCATTATCTACATAATACCATATACACTTTCAGAATATATGGTACATATAGTATTATATTTGTCATTTTTATGTGAAATTTATATTTGTTACTCATAATGTGAAAACATATTATTGGGATGCAATGAACTAATCATATTTTTTTGAAACATTGATTATAGAACATTTTAATGAATAAGACTAGCTATCACATTACTTACCCTGTTATGAGTTAAAATTGAAATTGTTTAAGTTTAATGACATATGAAATTGAGATGACGGATGTCACGATCAAAACAAAGAGTCTTCTAACAATCACAGAAATCAGAACTCTCCAAGGTATTGCGGAGACGACACTCCGATACAAAATGAGAAACTCTAAAATGAGGAAGATCTGTGATGGGTGAGACAGCTGATAACCTGCATCCTAGGAACAGAATCCGAGAAATAATAACACGAAACATTCGTAAAGAATGCAGAAGACGATATATTTTAAATATTAGTCGATAATGCACCGTTTCCATTAATGCTATACATGACAGCTTTTATTTAATTAACATTGCTATGCAATATCTTGTATTCCACAATAACAATATCGCAAACTACAGATAGTATTGTACAATAATTTTCCTACACACTTCGTAGGTAAAGCGCTCTACTAAATAATATCCAACCAATCAGGAGAGTTTTTCAATGCAAAAACTCACGAGGCATAACGAAACAGGTATTCATAGCGACACTGGATCAAAACCAACGGTTAATAACCTTCTAAGAACGCATTTATTTAATTTATACACAAACAATTCTACAAAGGCGGGTTTGTTGCAAGTAGCGTGAATCCTTGTTAATTAGGTACTGAATATAGTATAGACAGCCAATAATACCTACGGAGGGACGGTGTAAATTGTATGCATAGAGTACAAGATAGAGCGGCTTGGAAGGAGATGGAGATCGTCAATGAGTGGACGAAGGCCTCCGCAAAGAAGAAGTGTGGAGTCATTTTCAAAACAATGGTCAAAGCAATGATAAATAAAGAAGAAAATAAAGCTTGAGGGAAGCAGAAGAAATTTCATCATCAAAGCACATGCTTTTGTGATAACGAAAAAAGAAATCTCGTGTACCTACATATATTTTATTTATTAATGTTTCAATATTTTTTATTGCATTTTTGTGACTTTCTTTTATTTTACTAACTACACCGGTTGAAGTGTCCAGAGCGAGTTGAGTAAAAAATTTGTTTGACGGTATTTAATGATTTAAACAATCTAGCACCACAATACATTCAAGAGCTGTGTAAGAAAAGAGCTCTCTGGGAGGCATCTCACACTCAGGTCGTCTGTATCACAGAGTAACAATTACCTAAAGGAGTTGGACAGAGTCAACAAAGCGGCTTACTATGACCGATGCTCTGGTGTGAGCAAACGCCTGCAAATGTCCTCAATGCTGAAAACAAGAGTAACTTCACTAAAGAACTGAAAACAGCTTTGTTTCGTAGAGCAACACATAACTAAACTATGCCACATAACTGAAATCCCTTTATATTATTATTATTATCTATTTTTCATTCAGGTAATAAGTATCCCTTTTTAAAAACCTCTTCGTAGTGACGTGTATTTTTTGTTAAAATATTCTCATGGTCGCCGAAATAAATTCATTATAAATAAAGCAATTTCGACCCAAGCAACAAGACCCTAGGGACTCCGTGCATGTCAATTCAATTTAATTAGTGTTTTTTTTTGCGCTCCCACGTTAATACAATCGAGGGACACGAACGACAGTGAATGAAAACAATTAAAGGTAAAGTATGTTATAAATAATAATGGTACAAATATGTATGTAGAATATTGTAGGGCAGTATTCGTAATAATATGGTCAGATAGTTGCATAACTTCTGAATCACAAGTCCTGTGTTAATCCTCGTTTGGATATAAGACTGGATTTGGCAGATAATCTACTATTTCAACGTCCAATATTTGGCAGCTTTTTCATTAGTAACTGTGTAAGCTAATTTGATGCGTCTTAAAAAATAAAACAAAATGTAAAAGTCAATATCCCCAGAATGTATGTAATAGCCTCAATCAGCCTTTTTGCCATCAATATGTACTCATATGTGTGTGTTTGTGGATGTACCTATAAGTATGTATAAAAAAACTTTTAGCGTGTGTATTGATGAACTTTGCTCATGTCGTGTTCACTTCTAAACGACGCATTGACAATACATAAAATTGTAAGATATACTTTCTTGTATGCCGTTATCAATGTCTGCAGTGTCCCTATTAAAATAAAATAAAATATGTGAGATTTAGGTACTATATCGTTTGAAATAGGCTTCTTCGGAGTAACACGGCCAAGTTCGAAGGCGTACGATTAATGGAAGACTTCGTCACACACGAAGATGGTCTTTCTCTGTCGCGCAGGACTAATTGGAATGTGCGCGAGTGAGACGGAAAGAGACACGGCTAAATTAATGTTTTTTTTTTTTGTTTTATCGGTATGTTCAAAAAAGGAAGCATATTATGATGCATTAATAAAACTGTTTTGATGTAATAAACAAATATAAATTATATTTAACCGATAAATAGTGCTCCGCCATTAATGATACCACAATGTGAAAGTGTAAAGATATGTAGTAGCGTACTCTATATCACATTACCATATGAATAATATTGTATATCTCTGTTGCACATTACATAATATGTGTGGGTTTTAGCACATTACAAAGGCGCCACTGTCTGACCGCACCGCTACAATATTAAACCCTAGGGTTCGAAAACTTTTTCAATTCACCTACACGGCACTGAGCGGCGATGAAAAAGTGGGGGCGGAGACAGGGCCGGATTCAATAGGTCCAAAAAGGAGCAATAGCACAATGCACAGACATCTGTGTAACCGAATAGATAATATTAATAAACATAAAAAAATGCCGACCGCCGTAGCAGAGTGGCAAATTGTGTAACTTATATTTTGGCGTCCTGGGTTAGATTCCTAGCAGGGGAGAAATTAATTTTAAAGTATTTCTCACGCAAATCATCCTTTTCTGGACTGGAAACACTGGAAAGGATGCCAGAAATTTTTCATGACAAAAAAATATGAAATCAATAGGGTTGATAAAAAGTACCATAGGGATCCCATTAGAGCCCTATCTTTTTTATATATTTAAGCTTGATCAATGCATTTGTTGTATTTTATTATGATATTTTATAAGCATTGATCTGCTTATTATTTTGATTAAGTGCACGGCGGCCGCCATAAAAAAAATCCTGAAAATGTAAAAAAAACTAGATTAATTTTCAAAACAACACCGAGATATCGATGAACGATTTTCAAGGAGAGAAGGGCACATTTTAAATTTAGTGTGCATGGCGCCTATAACTGCAGATTCAGTCTTGGGCGGAAAGGGGTGGGGGGAGTTAAAGTACCCATTTGTTTCTTTCTTTATCGTTGCTTCTCTGATCCCTAGACCCCCTCCTGTCCTCTTTGTATTTTTCTTCTCGTATTTAATTTATTCACCTTGTCGACACCGCTCATTACTAGGTACTAGGTACGGCAGACAATACAAACTACAAAGATGGGTACCCATCAAGTTTAACTACCAGTATTTATCATCGGAAAACACCCTTAGTAAAACGTCACAGATGTCACCTGCAACGCACGCCAGCAAAAGTTGTAAATATAATTTCCTATCCTGGTACAAATTAAATCGCAAAAATATAATCAGTATCAACAATATTATTAAGTAATAGAATAATGGAAATATAACTGTCAATTATTTTACTAAAGATTTTATTTTAAATAATAATAAAACTTATTTCTTTTATAATATTAATTTTAATAAATTCATACATTGGAACAGTAAATTAAACATTAAAGTTCAAGTGGGTATATAAACTTCACCCTTAGTGGTATATGTTATGTTCCACAGTTTTTTTACCTTTGTCTGTCAAACTAGAGTAATTCCTGTTTAAAAATAATTTATTTTTTAATTTGTTTTCTACTGAAAATTCCGATAAGGTAGATAAACGAGTGGGTTGTAGCCTACGCTAAACTCCTCACTAACAAGTCACTCTACAAAGTATTCAAATTATGTATGGAAAATATTCAGCAATTCCATGAAATGAGTTTATTAAAATGTTTTTGATTTAAATGTTTTATTGTGAAAAATTGATAATTCTTCAGTGCCATTTTATGATAGTAATGTGCCTTTTTACCAATTTGAAAATAAAAATAACAAATTTGGAGTTTCTTGAGCTTAGGGTCACTTTGAAATATTAGACAGTAAAAAAAATTGAGAAGCACTATATACTATATACTTTATAATCTAATGAGGTCTAAGCGAGTATTCGATATACAAATTTGCAAAATTTGAAAACAATCGAATGAGTACATTAGTCTATAATTGATAAAGTAAAAATAAACACGCCGTATATAGCACACTGTACATAGCACACACAGATACATTGTGATGAAACTTTCAGAATACAATCTCAGCATGATAATAGTTGATAATCTGCATAAAAAATAGCCTAAAAAATTGCGAATTCATGACTCCCCACTATATCCCCTTGGGTTAGTGAGGAGTATAAATAAACATAAACAAATGACATCAGGCAATATGTACATACATACATACCAACACGCCACGTCCCTCTCTGCCTACCCCGTGAGGCAATATGTATATATATAAAATAACTCTTTTTCAAACATAAGGTGCATTATGGGTATTTTATTTTATTTTTGTGTTGCTTTACGTGCAACTAACGAGATACTAAGTCAAATATTACCTAATATAATACCCACGCAATAACAAGTTGCCACATTTTGGAAACATCGTCTCACAAATTCAGACTGAAAATGTCCGGATATTGCGTCGTCAAACTCACTTTCTAAACCTAAAAAATCCTCTACTAATCTTTTTATTACTAAGAATGTTTAAAAAGCTCATTTTATTGGTAATATTGTTTTATATTGATTTAATGTTCATAGTTTTGATTTTGTTATAAATCTTTTTGGTGTAGTACGTATACATAAGTAATTTGAGTCTTAGTAGGCCCTATTCAGATTCGACTAAAAATTTTATACGGAATTTTAGTATATGAGAAATGTCAAAAAGTTGACTGCATTTATACGGGACTCATTACGTCACACCGCGCGGATAAAATACTTTTATCCACGGTTGCCCGATATTTTAGACGTCTTCATACTACGAAACGAATCAGAATTGGACATATTATGTACCTGGTTGGTTGGGGAAAAAAGAACCAAAGAGCAAAGAACTCGCCAGTGTACGCCATACCTATACACTGAGAAAAAAATAGAATTCTGTTTAAAAAAATAAAAGTAAAAAAACCTTTTAAAGATATTAGGTTCTTGGATAAAAAAATCTAGATAAATATACATTTAAAAGTATCTCATTGATATGTCCTTCTTTCTTGTATTATTCCTTGAGTTGTGTTGTAAAACTAGTCAACATCATTTCGGAGGGGACCTAAAGCACAACCCTGAGGCACTCCGCATGTGCTCTCGTTCAGTGTGTAAAAAAGTTGGAGCGAGATTACGGCAAGAAACAGATTATTTAACCGCAGAGAAACTGTTTCAACACGTTTCCGATGTTTCAAAGCCTTTTCTTCCAACAAAAAACCACCCAACACTAGATGATGAATGAACGAACACTCGGGCTGCCATTCAACAGAGCGCTGCCGCTTTTTGTGAAGCAAGTCCCCGCGTCTGTCTAAACAAAACTGTAGCGGGTGGTTAATTTTTATTTTCACTTTGATCAATGGTTTGAGATAATAACAGATTATTACGATCCATTACCCAGAGAGAAAATAGATTTCAAATAAAATTACACATAGCTGATCCAGCCGTTACAGCGCAAGCGAAGAAAAAAGGGGTAAGTATTACTTAGCCATATTCAATGTAACCAAATACAGAAACATAAAGAATCACAAGTTCATAACATATGTACAATAGGTACTCTCGTGGATAACTAACAAAGGCATAGACTACACGGAGAAAACTTAGAGTAAGCTTGTGACACATTCCAAACAATTGTATTTAAAATACAAGTGGGTCATGGCCAACGTTATAATACTCATTACCAAGTCTCTCCACCAAGTATTAATTTTTTTTTAATTTTTTTTTTATTATTGAAACCAAACAAAATATAACAATATACAAACAATAAAAATATTAAAAAGAAAAAGTACAATTTAAATAAGTTATATGAAACATTTTTTTATAGTATTTTTTGGTATACACCACCTCACTAGGCTGAGCCTGTACCGAGGTGGCAGAATTTTTTTTTTTTTTGCGTTATATCTGACAGAAAAATATTAAACTTGTATTTAACTAAAACTTGTTATAAAATATACCTATTATAAAATAAAAATATAAAGTATTGTATCGAAATAAATTTGTATCGAAAATTTTCACCATTTTTATGAAATTAGTTATATTCTATTATGAAAACTTCTTCAATGCCAATTTATGAAAGTGATGCCTTTTTAGCAGTTTGAAAACGAAAATTTTCAAATTCATCAAATTTTAAGTTTCCTGGTCTTGGGGTCACTTTGAAATATTTGACAGTTTAAAAAATTGGGAAGCACTGATCAGGTATCATTCAAAATCTAATGGGGTCTAAGCGAGTATTAGATATACAAAATTGCAAAATATGAAAGAATCGAAAGAGTAATTTACTCTATAATCGATAAAATAGAATAAACACACAGATACATTGTGATGTGAATTTCAGAATACCTACAATCTCAGCATGTTACTAGATGATAATCTTCTATAAAAAAATAACCTTAAATATTGCGAATTCATAACTCTCCACTATATCCCCTTAGGGTAGTGAGGAGTATAAAGATTAACGTAGAATACACTTGTGGATAACTGACAGAGGCTTTGACTACATGAAGTAAACATGTGGCACTTTTAAAACAACTGTATTTTAAAATAAAAAAAATATCAATAAATAAGTCGATGGCAGAGCGGTTAGCGCACTGGATTATTCATCCAGTGGTCACGTCTTCGAATCCTGCCTCGACCGATTTCGTTCACCTATAGCACAAGCATCTATGCTTAATTTAGGGAATGTAGGAAGATGTATATATGTACTTGTTTAACAAGGATATGTTCATTTAAAAAAAAGTATTTACTACGCGGGTCTTTCCTTCATTATTTCCTTGTGACAAAACCAAAAGGAATGTAAAACATATTATATTTATCAAAAATTTCAAAATGGATAAATCCACGTGCGCTGAAATGTGCAAGACATGAATATATGTCACATACTTACATGTATTCTAAATTTACTCCTACATGTGATCACATATAATATTATTATTATCATAAAGCACATGTCATGCATTAATACGTGGGTCATTCCATGTCAATTCAACGGAAATATCCAAAATCAAATTTTGATTAGGTACCTGACCAAATCGGAGTTCGTTTACCTACCCAAATCAATTTCGACCGTGGGGACAAGTCTCGTCAACAGACGGAACCAAAACCATATCATGGATATAATTATCTCATGGAGTTCTATAACATCAAAAGGTATTATAGAACTCCATAAGATAATTATATCCTTGGTTGACCAGACTTGAATCAAATCAGATTTCGATAATAAGTTATTAATTATTTTTAACTTGATAGTTTTACAAATCTGATAACATTCAAATAGTATTTGAATTCCCAAAAAGGTTTATTTATTTATTTACGCAATATACGACAGAAGCCATTTTTGTGATTCAATACTAAAAATAATTACAAACACAATGTAGAAACAAAAATAAACAAAAATAAACAAAAAAATATAGACAACGAACAGTCAAAATAATTCACACAAAGAAAAAAATGTATCAATCGATTAACAATATAAATAAAAAAAAAGATAAGAAGGAAAAAACAAATGTGACAATAGATCAACTGCAAAGTTGGCAGCTATCGTTATAGGAAAAACCCATATATTTTTGTTGAAAACCGGCAAGATATTCCCGAAAATATCTTCATCGACCTACAATTAATTTCAAACCTACGCAATCTCGATATCGGATATCAATCTTTCTATGTTTATTGATTTTATAAGCTTCATGACATTATTAGTTTCCCTTATAAAAAATTATCACTATGATAGGTGCTACACTGAATGGATACCTTGCATATGTGCAGTGACAATATAATTGTTGCTGAATAGGTGTGAGGTACCCCGACTGTGTTTATTTGCAACTTGCAACATGTATATTTGTGAATAATGTCGCAACAATTGTGTGAAATCGCCAACCTTCAAACAGGCATAGTTTTTGTGAGGTTGGGGACTATGTGATTATAGTTATAAAATATTAAATGTCTATATTAAAAAATAAATCTTCTTCTTCTTCTTCAGCCCTCTGTCTTCCACTGCTGGATATAGGCCTCTTCCATATTCTTCCACTTCCTTCTATCGTTTGCTGCTTGCAGCCAATTTCTACCCCCCACAGCGGCTATGTCGTCAGACCATCTTTTTTGCGGTCTTCCGAAGCCTCTCTTACTTTCCCAGATGAGATGGAGACCTTGGGAAAGTAAGAGAGGGAAAAAATAAATAAAAATAATAAATAAGGCTGTCCGCCTGACAGCAGACATAAAAACTGTGGAAAAAAGAAAGTGTATGGTGTACTGTATGGTAATACAGGAATATTAACTAAGTCTTTCAAAGACATGCTTTTTGAAAATATAAGGAATAATAATTTTGGTCGGTTGAAAGAAATCGTGAAAAAGTTATAAGCCCGCAATTATACGATATTGAATGCATTTAATTAATGTATTTTTATTTCGTGTCGCTTCTCGAGAAACTTACAGGTATCATATAAAATAGATATTAATTAAATATGCATACAAAAAAATTGCCACATTCTGGAAAATGCGATGTTAACGGTCTCACAAATGTTGACTAAAAACACAATGTAAAACTTTGTCTCTACCGGGAATCGAATGTGGGAACTTTGACTCAAGGGTCAGACATCTAATTAAACATATAATAATTTGTACAAAATATTGATCAAACAAACAAAATTTACAAAAAAAATATTTCTTCAAAAAAAAATGAGTGTTTGAATCGGCATGGGATGTCCCAAAACTCAAGTGGCTGTATCGTGTTATCAAAGTATATCATAATAATACAGAGAACCTACATACCTACATAAATATTGTTCTTATCATAGTGGGTTATCTATCATTACTCAGCCAAGCCACGGTGTAAAGAACAGAACGCTTTTCCGTATTGGTTTTTATCCTATCGCTAATTTAACACACCTCTATAGCACAAGCACTTACACCTAACAATACCTGTATTTTAAATCGCAAAATGTTCGTAGTCACAGGTGCGGCCAGGTTAGACAATATTTCATATCAAACATCAGTATAAAACAATCAAATCAAATACAATTCCATTTTTTTTTAATTTAATTCTCTTAAAAATAACTTTCAACTAAAGAAAGACTCCATAAATTACAAGTTCCATTCCCTTTCAAGTATTTTTTTTATTATTAGGTATATTATTTTTTTTTTTGACATTATATTCCGACCATGGATCAGAAAATCAAAATCAGATCCTGAACGAATTGCAAGACCAATACCGTAATTTTGGAAAGAGTTGCCATAAATTAAAAAGAAAAAATCGTCTACGATGGCTACGTTCACCAAGGTACCTACATAAAATCACAGATTATTATTTACCTGTTCGGACTGTTCGGAGATCAAATCCTCGAGTGGAGCATGCGTAGTACCGCACCGAAATCCATCATTGCTTCTGTTGACAGTGTTGTCATGGATATAATTTAAAAGAAACGATCTAAAATTTTTGATATGAAGTATAAAATAAAGACAAAAATGCTAGACGGTATTATATCCAAATGTTTTTTTTTGTCAGACTTGTTGATGATTAGAATATTTATAGAGTTGCATATTATACGCAAACATTTGATTTTTTTCTTGTCGGGAGTAATATTTTATGGCAAAATTTTAACATCTGAATAGAGACGAAGTAGGAATATTATAGTAGAACCGGGAAATCAAGGCACCTACAGGGCTTACGACCTGTCATCGTCTGGTTTACGCGATCACTTTATGCGCTTGCGCAACGTTGACCAATTATACCTTCACAATAGATGGAGTTATGAAAAAAATTCTTCGTCACTTCATAGATGGCGATGGTATATTCAGCTTATTTTCAAAACAGATTTACATGATTAAAAATAGGTATATTCAAATTTCAAAAATTGAATTGATAGGGAACTCAATAAGAAAAAAAAATATTGGAATAATCTACTGTAGACCGCCACTTAAGATATAATGCGCTGTCACTAAGCGGATATGAAGGTGTTTGGAGAAACGAAATTTGGCACTGAGTGCATCAAAAATTTGATTTACGCGCTAAGGAACTTTTCGGAAATACAATACATATTATTATAATCCGCATTTAAGCAATTCTGTGTAAATTTTATTCGCCTAAAATCTCGTTACTTAACCAACAAGGACTTGATGAATATATAGGTATAATGTCGGCCAGTTCACAAAAGGAGAGGTTCCAGCAAAAACACAAAAATAATGAATAACAATGAAGACTCAAGTCACAAATCACCAAACATTGGAATAAATTTACGTGTTCAAGTGTTGAAAAGGCACGTGCTGATAATCTCAAGTCAGAGTCAATGTTATTTGTTATCTTTGGCTTGGTAAAAGAATTGCCTATGTCAATATAAATTACTATTGACATAGGCACTTCTTTTACCAAGCCACAGATATATACCTCTATTTAAAATTTAAACCATCACTAAATTACAGTCAATTCGAAACGTTTTTTTACTCCTCATTTCCCCAAGGAGATATAGTGGGGAGTTAGAAATTCGCAATTTTTAAGGTTTTTTTTTTTTTTGTAGATTATCAACTAGTATCATGCTGAGATTGTATTCTAAAAGTTTATCCACAATGCATCGGTGTCTGTGCGCTGTGTACTTTGTGCTATGCACGGCTATTACTTTATCGATTATAAACTAAAGTACTTAGTCAATTCTTTTAAAATTTTGCTAATTTGTATATTATCTAATATCTCGCTTATTATTAGACCCATTAGAAGGATATCTGATCAGAGTTTCTAGATTTTTTAACTGTCAAATATTCCAAAGTGACTCCAAGATGAGGAAACTTGTAATTCGATGCATAATATTAGGTCCTTACATATGAAATTGGCGTTTTGCCGTACTGTTAACTTTGATCTCAAATATCTTCTCTTTGGTCAGGAATTCCAAATTCAAATTTATACAGCTATTTACTCATGTATTCGTGTTTCGAAAATTATAATTCATTTGTTTTTTCCTCAATTGTTTTTTTCTTTGCGTCATTCGGTTTACAAAATGTAAAACTCGAAATATCGCGTTATTTACGAGTACGAGTTCCAGCTTGGCACCAGTGCTGCAGAAACGGTTCGAAGGATTAATGATGTGTATGGCGACGGTACCGCAAAAGAAAACAGAGTGCGTTTTTGGTTTCAACGTTTTCGTTCTGAAAATTTCGACCTGCAGAACAAGCCCCGTGGACGGCCGGAGACCAAAGTTGATAATGAAGAATTGAAGGCTATTGTGGAAGCGGATCCATCGCAAACCACGTCCGAGTTAGCTGCAGACTGCGGTGCTAGTGATAAAACTGTTTTAATCCACTTGAAGCAAATTGGGAAGGTGAAAAAGCTTGAAAGGTGGGTACCTCACGAATTGAGTGAAGCAAATCAACAAACGCGCGTTGCATTACTCAACCGGCACAATAATGAAGGGATTTTAAATCGAATCATTACCTGTGATAAAAAGTGGATCCTGTACGATAATCGGAAGCGCTCATCGCAATGGCTGAACCCTGCCGAACCAGTCAAACCATGCCCCAAGCGAAAATTGACTCCAAAAAAGTTACTTGTGAGAGTTTGGTGGACTAGTGCTGGTGTCGTTCACTACAGCTTTTTTTATTGTCAGCAACTGCAAACCATGATGGAAAAGCTAGCTGCTAAACAACCGAGGCTGGTTAATCGCTCTAGGCCACTGCTGCTTCATGATAACGCTAGACCACACACTGCAAAACAGACGGCTACCAAATTAGAGGAGCTACAATTGGAATGTCTAAGACATCCACCGTACTCTCCGGACCTTGCCCCACCAGATTACCCTTTTTATCGAAATTTGGATAACTTCTTGCAAGGTAAAAAATTCAACTCCGATGGGGCAGTCCAAACCGCCTTCAAAGATTTTATTGATTCCCGTCCGAATGGTTTCTTTAGTAAAGGGATCGATGAACTACCTATGAGATGGCAAAAGTGCATAGATAGCAATGGTACATACTTTGATTAAATAAATATATAATATTAAAAAAAATCGACTTTATGTTCCTCCCATACAAAACGCCAATTTCATATGTAAGGACCTAATATTTATTTTAAAATTAGTAAAAAAAAAACCCTCACTTACAAAACTCTTCTTAGACCGGTCATGACATATTCATCAGAATGCTGGACATTGACCAAGAAGGACGAAAATTCATTGTTGGTGTTCGAAAGGAAAATACTTCGCAAAATATTTGGTCCTACCTGTGAAGGAGGATCTTGGAGGATCCGGTTTAACCACGAGCTAGAAATAATGTATGGCGAACCAAACGTTGTCCAATACATCAAAATACAACGTCTACGTTGGCTCGGACACGTTTGTAGAATGGAGGATAGCCGGGTCCCAAAGAAAGTATTGAACACCTGTCCTGAAGGAAGAAGAAGCAGAGGGACACCTAGGATGAGATGGCTGGACGACATCGAGGGATATAAAAGAGCGATCGGACAGACAAATTGGAGGAGACTTGCTGTCGACAGGGCGGGATGGAGGCAGTTTCTTGAGGAGGCCAAGGCTCGCGCCGGGCTGTAGCACCACTGCTGATGATGAAAAAGGCACATCACTTTCATAAAATGGCATTGAAGAATTATCAAGTTTTCATAATAAAATATTTAAATCAAAAATAATTTAACAAACTCATTTCATGAAAATGCTGAAAATTTTCCATACAAAATTTTAATACTTTGTGGAGTGACATGGTAGTATGGAGTATAGCGTTGGCCACAACCCACTCGATTTTTGTTATTACTTAGGCGTAATAGCCCAAAAAACTAATAGTCTTGGTGTAATAAAATTATATAGGTAAACTGTGAATAAAGTTATATGTAAAAATAATGTAGTCGAGAAAAAAAAAATAATCATACATTAAAATTCAACGATTTCGTAACTGAATAATCTGAGGGTTTGCAGAATCATAATATAGTTCTTTATTTGGTGGCATAGAAAAACTCTGAGATATAATAAATATGATATACAGCCTGTCATTGGAGGGAGACCGAGCATCACATGAGAGTCAGAAGAAGACCTTCCCAACTTCTAAACATCCGGGAATGGCAGAAATTGGAACTATGGAGGGGCTGTTGAACACTGTCTAGGACAGGGAATATTTATTTGTGTTTTTTTTAGTGTCAAGTAAAAGATAATATAGAAAAGAAAGAGAAACACTTAATTGACAAAGAGCGATATAAAATATGTTAAGTAAACAAAGAATTTTTAATCAGTAAGAGGTACCCGCCGCGCCGTGAATTTCCATAGTTCATTATAACTATTTCATCCATCCCAAAGAAGCTCCTTGGCGAAATACGAATAATTATACATTCAGACAGACTCAATTATTAATTTTCTACGTAGCTCGTTGGAAGTGGTGAACACACAAAAGACCAATGAGAGAGTAATTTTGGTATTTTCTAATAACCAATATAACATGCTAAATCTCATTCATTCTCCGTGTCTCAAAGAATGTCTAAATTTTGGTCTTTACTAATAACCAATATAACATGCTAAATCTCATTCATTCTCCGTGTCTCAAAGAATGTCTAAATTAGTAGTCGAATTGAATTATAAATTAAGGGGGGGGGACTACTGCCAACGTACCTATTTTTCAATTTGATACACCGTCATTATTTCTTATCAAATAGTTTTGAAAAAAATAATTTAGATAGTTTGGGTATTAATAAAGAAAAATATATCTTTACTTTTTGATAATGTTCTGTATAAATTCTTGTAGAAAAATAATGGCATACCCCGATTTTCAACGTTTATCTTATATTTTTAATAAAATATAAGGCGTAGTTCAACATATTTTTTTTAAATTAAAGAAGACAAAAATATCTAGAAAAATATGATGTGACGTTTGCATTAATGCTTCAGGTTTAGTAAATAAACCTTAAAAACATTTATTTTCCATTCAGCACCATTGCGAAATAAAAGATTTTTGGATTATTAACTTAACCTGATGCATTAATGTAACGTTACATCGTATTTTTCCGGATATTTTGATCTTCTTTAATTTATAAAAAAATATATAATGCTCTTTACCTTATAGTTTTTTAGAAATATAAGATAAATGTTAAAAATCGGGGTATGCTTATTATTTTTCTACAAGAATATATATAGAACATAATTAAAAAGTTCAGGTATATTTTTCTTTATTAATATCCAAACTAAATAAGTTTTTTTTTCAAAATGATTCATTTTGTAGTAATGATGCAATATCAAATTGAAAAAATAGGTACGTTGGCAGGAGTCACCCTCTTAAGTAGGATATTACTTTTTTCATTCTTTTAAACTTTATAATTGGCTTATGGTTCATCTTCAAATTGTATAAAATATATATATACAGTGGGAAAAAAATCTTCTGGTTTCTTAATAAATTAGTAAATCAGCGCCCTTGAAATGATCCTGAATCGTTAAACGGTGCTACATAGATCCTTAATTTTATTATTTAATATTCCTGGCACTGTCCCAACTTTCTGCCTCGTCCTCAGGCTATATTATATACTAGCTTTTATGTCCCGCCGTTGGCCAAGAATGTAAAATTGTGAAAGAAAAAGCAATCGTTTTTATAATATTGTCACCCAATTATTTTGCAATATCAGACTATAAAAAGTGGTTTGAAATTTGATTGAGTTTAAGTATTGTAAAATGTTCAAGTGATGGCCACAACCCATTCTTTTTTATATATTGCTATAATGTGTGAATGAAGTATAATATTTATACAATTTCTGCTCGCATGGACTATGCGTAATGGTTTTAAATATGACTGTTTATCAACGTTGTAAAGAGATTGGTTTGGCCACAACCCCCATTTTTAAATATTATCATCGAAAACAAATTGTAATGTGTACCTATTGAAAATTTAGTAATTTTCGATGTTGGGATGTGGTTAAAATTTGATTAAACAAACGTAGGTACTGAAAAGATCTAGTATTGGTCACATCCCATTCGTTTTTATATTTTTTCATCAAGTGTGCATTATATTTTTGCTCAATTTGACTGAAAGTCTTCATTAACGAAGAAGAAGAAGACTTGAACTATAGTAAATAGTTTTTAATTTGAATATAAATGTTGTGAAGAGTTCAGTAATGGCCACAACCCCCATTCTTTAAATATTAGGTGTTGAAAATTATTCAAAATAGGATGATATAAATGGTTTAAATTTAATTAAACAAAAGTATTGAAAAGATTCTAGTGCAGGTTATATCGTCACATCCCATATCCCATTCATTTCATATGTATTTTCATCAAGTGTGCATATCGTTAATAATATTTCTGCACAATAGACTATTAGACTTAAAACTAACCCAAAAGACTAAATAAAAAAGAGAAAAATAAGTATAAGACTATAAGAAATAGTTTGTATAAAAAACTATTCCAATGGTCTACATAAAATAAGTAAAAATACATATACCTAATAGAAGAATTAGACTATTGGAAATAGATTGTATAAAAGCTCACCCAAAGGTCTACAAAAAAGAAGAAGAAGAATATTTAGACTATTGGAAATAGTTCGTTTAAATACTGACCAAAAGGTCTACATAAAAGAAAATGAATAAGACTATTGGAAATAGTTTGTATTAAAACTCTCCCAAAAGTCTACGTACTTAAATGAAGAAGAATAATAATTAGACTAAAGGAAATAATTTTTATAAAAAAATGACCCAAATGTATACATAAAAAAAGAAGAAGATGATTTAGACAATAGGAAATAGTTTGTATAAAAACTGCCCTAAAGGTCTACATAAAATTAAGAAGAAAAAGAATTAGACTCCAGGACCCGCCGCTTCAGGCCCTTCAGTACCTCCCGTCCCTTTAATCCCTCATTACGTCCCTTCCCGTCAGGCCCTTCAGTACCTTCCGTCCCTTCAGGCAGTTTTATACCTCCCGTCCCTTCAGGCCCTTTAGTGCCTCCCTTCCCTTCATTACATCCCGTCCCATCAGTCGGTTAAGAAAAGTTTAAATCCAGAAACCATCCTGGAAGAACCGCGAAGAGATGAAAGAACCTTCTTTTCCCAGGATGCTCTACTTAATAGGTAAAATGACTAAATACACGAAGAAGAAGAAAAAAGTTTAAACCCAGATACCTGCGAAGAGATGGAAGGACAGTTGGACCTTCTTCTCCCAGGATTCTCCAACTTCATAGGTAAAATGACCAAAAATACACGATGAAGAAGAAGAAGAAGAAATAAGTTTAAATCCAGATACCTGCGAAGAGATGGAAGGAAAATTGGACATTCTTCTCCCAGGTTAGTCCACCTTCAAAGGTAAAATGACCAAATAGACGATGAAGAAGAAGAAGAAAAAAGTTTAAATCCAGAAACCTGCGAAGAGATGGAAGGAAAATTGGACCTTCATCTCCCAGGATAGTTCATCTTCATAGGTAAGATGACCAAGTACACGTTGAAGAAAAAGAAGAAAAAAGTTTATATGCAGAACCCGTCCTGGAAGACCTGTGAAGAGATGGAGGGACAGTCGGACCTTCTTTTCCCAGGATATTCCCCCTTCATAGGTAAAACGACCAAATACATGAAGAAGAAGAAGAATAAGAAAAAAGTTTAAATCCAAAAACCATCCTGGGCATACGCTCGACAATTCACCAAAGTTTCATTATAATCGGACAAACGGTTGATAAATAAATAAATAAAATAATTTTCCTATAGGAAATCAGTATAGGTATATTATTGTTGATTTGTAAGTAAATAGTATTAGGTAGGTACCTACCTACAACAACCTTCTAAATAAATTCGATTCCTAACAAATTTTATTTGAATATCACATTCTTTCTGTAGCCATGGAAACGATTCGAACACGTAAGTAATATCGAATGGTTCGGATACATTTTTTGAATATGTAGGTACCTACATTGGTTTGTTCGATGCCATAAAAATGAAAATTGTCAGAAAAATCAATATTATTTACAAATTATGCAATTTTATTATGCCTATATCTTTACTAATAAATAACACATTTTTACAATATATGTCTTAAAACTTGCCGTAATGTCTTGTGTTTCATTTTATTATTTCATAATTACATTTATTTCAAAGGTTTATTATTTTCAAGAACATATTCATTCGGTGGGAAAATGAAATATTGTATGAAAAGATATTAAAATGGCGGCGTTTATGTACAAAAGGCTTACTTTAAAAATAAGTTAAACATTATAATTATACCAAATATTCACCATGTTTTTCACTTAAACGCTAAGTTATACTTCAAAATATATTTTTTTTGTGTAAATACCTACTTCTAACTTTTAAACTAACAGATATTTGCGTGCAAAATGTACACTTTTTTGACAGATATGACTTGGAAAATTTTGTATGAAAAAAATAATTATTTAAATATTTTTAAAATTCAGCATTTTTATCGCATTCTTTTTAGCGTGACACTGCATCAGGTATACTGGTACATGTTCGCACTTAAATTAGATTTTTAGATGCTCTTGGTTTTTCAGAAGGCGTGAGACAAACACACACACACACACATACACACACACATACACTAACATTTTGATTGCTTTATTACTTTAGATTATGTACTCTGCGGTTCTTAGTATCGCTTTCATGCAAGCCGTTTCTTTGTAGGATCTTGGAGCAATTTTTTATCCAGGTGTTTCTCTGTTCTTCCTCGGGAGGGTAAACGAGGAAGATTGATATTTATTGCCTTATGTACGGTATGGTCTGGTAGTTTTTTTTTTTTTTTTATATTGCCATACCATCTCAGCTGACGCTATTGAGTGACTCCCAGGCTAACACGAATACATGAATTCTTTATTTTAATTTTATTTACCCTTGACTATGTGAATCGTTGTTTATTATGAGACGGTGAATAAAAGCGAAGAGAGGCATGTGGCATTCGTTTCTTTCTGCCATTCCCACGACATACACTTCGTGGCGGTGTATATTCGACTGTTGAATACTGAAATATGTATTTACCAGAAAGTATCGACCAATAGTGGTTACGTACCTCCCTACTCATTAAATCTTCATTCACACATAATAATACAACTGTGTAACTATCAAATGATTTTACTTATTATTTATCCCTGGTAATACCCGTAATGAATTAAGGGAAGTTAGTAAAGTTCTGGTATTATTTGTTCTACTAATTATCTCACTCTTATGTCGTACAAATAATGCTTGCGTATCTACCATACATGCCTAATATCAAATAACAACCAAGTTAGTCCCCGAAATTCGAGCAGATTTCTAAGAAAGATAGCAACATTCAAATGAGTTTCTGTCGATAGACTAGTAACATCACATAAGATGGCACAATAAGCTAAACACGATGGGCTTTATTACAAACGACTGAATAAATAAAAATCTACTGAAATTAATTTGAGTATAACTGAAATGGCAATGGGCAGGGCATGTGATGAGACTGAGAGTTGGCCCAAAATCCTCAATCGGCGTCCTTGGGATATGAAAAGTGTCGGCAGAACAGAAAAAAATTGGGCAGACGACACAATCCCAGTTCCATGAAAAAAATAAATACAGAGAGCGCAAGATGCAGACTGATGGAGAAACATGGAAGAGGTCTATATCCAGCAGTGGAGAAATGACGGAGAGGAAGATTCATTTTTACCCTCCGATTCTGAATGTTCAAGTCAATTGTCAGTTCTTGATGATGGTGCATATTAATTACTCTCCTCCTTAGCTTTTATCCCACATGGCGGTGAGGTCAGTTCTCTTTACTGTGCTTCTCCACTTTGTCCTATCCCAGGCATCGTCCTCAGAGAAATAGCATGCCCGAATGCCCTCCGCCACCAAGCTCTTCCGTCGTCTTTTGGGACGACGTTTTCGTCTTATAGCAGTATTGAATATGTTTTCTGGTGGTTTTCTTCGAATATTCCCGAACCATATAGATTTATTATTATTAAAACAATTTCTATAAATAATTAAACAGAATGATGTTTTCATCTTCGAGCTCATCAGAAAATGAATAGATACCTATATACGATGGTACAGCAGCGAAAATTGCATAGGAAAAGAATCGACCACAAGTGGAATGAAGAGGAGTATACCATCAACAATATAATTATAGTAATATGTCCCATACATAATATATTTAATTTGACTTGATCAATGACAGAAAGCACATATTATATGGTAGTAGATAGTAAGCAAATTTCAGGTATTTTGGTGACATTTCTGACTTTTACTAAAGTAGGCGTCACTCATGAAACGCAACGATTTAAATGCGACATATTTTTTTTAAGAACCTATAACTAAAGAGTCTTTTTGCTGGTTTTTGTGGCACCGGCTGTAAAAGCATATTAATCATAATACTTCTCCCTAGTTTTACATGTTTTTATAATTGATTGTCATACTTTGTACCATACTTATTGTTTAAAAAATTATATACTTTTTGTTTATACTAAATGTATTAATTTTTATATGTTTTTATGTCTAAATAAAATTTACTATTATTTATTAAAAGACAATATTCGTACTCAAAAAAATAAAATGATCGTTCTACAAAAAACAGCGCGGAACAGGTAGGTTTACAAAGTAAGACAAAAAAGAAAACAGAAGATTATGCGCAATAAAGGAGCGATCTGGACAGACTTGTCTCATCGCTAAACTCTTAAAACTTTATATTATTTGTCTTCATCTCTCTCGGCCGGTGGTGGGAGAGAGAAAGATAGAGAAGGTGGACATGCCCCAACTCTTACCGTACGTGATCGGCATTATGCCAGTAATGGACATTTGCCGGGGGTAGAGGATTGGAGGTAGGGGATTGAGGATTGGGGATGGGGGTTTGGGGAGAGGCTCTCTCGTTATGGACAGGACTAAGAGACAAGAGAGTGAGAAAAAAAGTCTTGGTCTAGAATTGCGCGGAGGAGTACAAAACAAACCCCCGTCAAAAGAGACTTAAACTAACTAAAAAGAGAGGAAAAAGATCAACAACCATCGGTTAATGAAGTTGAAATATAATAGAAGAACCGGGAATTCAAGGCACCTACAAGACTTACGACCTGTCATCGGCTGGTATACGTGATCGCTTTATGCGCTTGCGCAACGTTGATTTAAAACGTTGAAATAAATGTTCGATTACCGAATGTCTGTGCGGTTCGTTTACAATCTGAATTTTTTTCTGATGTTTCAAGTTGTAGAAATTGACTTCGTTGGACCAAGATATGTGATCCACGTAATTTTCATTTAATTTAATTGCTTTTATAATATTATTTACACAGAAAAAACAGTTTTCTTCAGTCAAGAAAATTTGTTTCATATATAACGAAAATAATATTCTCTCAAATTAAGATTTTTTGTTTTATCTCAAAACAATATTTCCTTAATTCAAACAAATTTATTTGAATTAAGAAAATATTGTTTTGAGATAAAACAAAAAAATCTTAATTTGAGAGAATATTATTTTCGTTGATTCCCGGACAATTGGCCGTAGCCGATTGGCCGTGGACAATTGGCCGTACGCCCTTTTTACCGTATGGACAATTTATCGTGAGGACAATTGACCGTGAGGACAGTTGGCCGTGAGGACAATTGGCCGTGGGGACGGTTGGCCGTGAGGACAATTGGCCGTGGGGACAGTTGGCCGTGAGGACTATTGGCCGTGGGGACAGTTGATCGTACGGACAATTGACCGTGAGGACAATTTATCGTATGGACAATTGACCGTATGTACAATTCACCGTGCGGAAACTATTTTTAGCATCAGAAATTTTTTTCTTTCTTTTTTCGTTTGAGTTAAATAAATTGCGTGAATAAAAAATGTTCGTTTATGGCGACGAACCGATTGCCTTATTTTTTTATTTCAAGATACTAGGAGAAATCCAATATGTCGACAGTGATTAAAACGAAATTTTACAAAATAAGCGGTAATTATGTAGTTCTAAATTGCTATATTTTGAGATATAAGAAGACGTCTGTTTTTAGGCTTCTTCTTGTTCTTTTTTTCATGTTTCGAGATGGATATCGATTTATACTAATAAGAAGGTGTAGATTTCGAAACAATTTAAACTTCTTTGTTTTCTTTTGAAATTATGAGAAACCAATATGGCGGCCGTGATTTAAGGATGAATTTTCAAAGTGAATGATTATGTTGGGTTTATCGAGTTTTAATTTCCTACATTTTGAGATTTAAGAAGACGTCTGTTCTTAAACTTCTTCTTGTTCTTTTTTGATTTTTCAAGATGGATATAGATTCATACTTATTAAAAGGTGGAGATTTCGAAATAATTTAAACTTCTTTGTTTTCTTTTGTAATTATGAGAAAACAATATGGCGACCACGATTTAAAGGTAGTTTTTCAAAATGAATTGCTTCATTTTCAGATTTAATTAGACGTTTTAAAAATAATTTTAAATACCTTAAGTGCGTTCGAATATAATGAATATTTAGATGGGTCGATGGCAGTACGGTTAGCGCGCTAGGCTAGTAATCCAGTGGTCGCGAGGTCGAATCCTACCTCGACCGATTTCATTCGCCTATAGCACAAGCATTTATTTGCTTATTTTAGGGAACGTAGGAAGATGTATATGTACTTGTTTAACAAGGACATATTAATTTTTTAAAAAGTGAAAATCGAAAATAAAAAAAAAACAAGAAGAAGTTTAAGAACAGACGTCTTCTTAAATCTCAAAATGTAGCAAATTAAAATTCGATAAACCCAACATAATCATTCACTTTGAAAACTCATCCTAAAATCACGGCCGCCATATTGGTTTCTCATCATTTCAAAAGAAAACAAACAAGTTTAAATTGTTTCGAAATCTACACCTTCTTATTAGTATAAATCGATATCCATCTCGAAACATGAAAAAAATAACAAGAAGAAGTGTAAAAACAGACGTCTTCTTATATCTCAAAATATAGCAAATTAGAACTACATAAATACCGCTTTTGTAAAATTTCGTTTTAATCACTGTCGAGATATTGGATTTCTCCTAGTATCTTGAAACAAAAAAATAAGGCAATCGGTTCGTCGCCATAAACGAACATTTTTTTATTCACGCAATTTATTTAACTCAAACGAAAAAAGAAAGAAAAAATTTTCTGGTGCTAAAAATAGTTTCCGCACGGTGAATTGTCCATACGGTCAATTGTCCATACGATAAATTGTCCTCACGGTCAATTGTCCGTACGTTCAACTGTCCCCACGCCCAATTGTCCTCACGGCCAACTGTCCCCACGGCCTATTGTCCTCACGGCCAACTGTCCTCACAGTCAATTGTCCTCACGACAAATTGTCCATACGGTAAAAAGGGCGTACGGCCAATTGTCCACGGCCAATCGACTACGGCCAATTGTCCGGACACGATTTTCGTTATATATGAAACAAATTTTCTTGACTGAAGAAATTTTTTGAAATTTTTTTTTCCGTGTATAACACCCCTTCACCAAAATATCTTTCTTTGGATCAGCAGTCAAGATTTATGCTAAGGATAGGACAACAAGGAATTGAATTAAAAAATATGAATTGTCTCTACTAGTATTCGAGAGAAAAATACTAATAGTATTTATTGTAGATGTTAGTAATATCTGCAATATTTATAATGAGCCCAACATTATAAAGGTGATAAAAATAGGGAGGCTGCGATGGGCAGGACACGTGGAAAGAATTGGCGATGAAAGAGTGCCAAAAAGGATCGTGCACACAAAGACATAAGGTAGACGAAACGTTGGTAGACCCAAGCTCCGATGTCTGCATGGCGTGCAACGGGATGTGGAGGCTGTTGGTGTAAGAGACTGGAGGGGAGCATGTCAGGATAGAGGGAGATGGCGAGGAATGCTGCAAGAGGCCAAGGCCCGCATTGGGCTGTGGAGCCATTGATGATGTTGATGATGATGAGGACAACAAGGAGAGGTGTCAAATAGATATCTCTAAAATACACCAAAATAATCACAATCTTGTGACAAATTAATGAAATGCATCGGGAATCCAGAACCACTGCCTGAGATCTTTAGCCGTCTTCCTTTTATCTTTCCCTCCACTGTGAGCTGTAGAAGAGCATATTAATCACCACGGAATATGCGGCCAAAATATACGGCTTTGCGTCTCTTGACAGAAGTCAGCAACAGTTTTCATAAACAAAAATATATTTTAGTCAAATTGGCAACGTCATCGTCGGTGACCAAGAGCAGATCCCCGAGCATTGTTTTGAATGTTCCAAAAAGGTTTTACACTACTGACCTATAAAAAGAATGAAAATATCGTGACACGACACTTGGCAATCAATGACCTTTAGATACTATAATTTCGAAATATATTATACTTATTGCCTTCATACGAACAAGCGACTACCAATTACACTTAATGTTAACTTTTATTACATTCGTGTTGAAGTTGTGTTTTATTATCATATAAGCAATATGCAATATGTTTTATTGGAAAATCCATTTAGCAACGACAAGCCGTTCATATTTTCCTTTGTACACATTGATTTATTGATATATCCCGTAGAAGCCATCCACGCTCGATTTACGTTACACTGAGCTGTTGCCAAGTGCTTGTGTCTCCGGTACAACCGTTAAATTTGCATTACTTACTTACTTTCCGTGTCCGGATTCATCAAATAAAGAACTTCCAGTTAGATGATAAGCCCTCAATATTTATTGAGATTGTCGTTAGGGTTGGCCTTGACAAAGGCCTTTGTGTGATTTTTATCGCCTTTGGTTCTTTTGATTTTGATTCTCCGGTGGTGGAAGGATTGGCCGACATGGTGTCGTTTCCAGGGACGCCCGATAGCTCTATTTGGTATATAAATAGAGCTATCGAGGAATTTATTTATTTATTTATTATTTGATAGCTCTATTTACATTTGCATTATAAAGTGCTTGTATCTCTGGTACATCCTTTACATTTGCATTATAAAGTGCTTGTATCTCTGGTACATCCTTTACATTTGCATTATATAGTGCTTGTGTCTCTGGTACATCATTTACATTTGCATTATAAAGTGCTTGTGTCTCTGGTACATCATTAACATTTGCATTATAAAGTGCTTGTGTCTCTGGTACATCATTTACATTTGCACTATAAAGTGCGTGTGTCTCTGTCACATTCTTTACATTCGCAATATGAAATGCCCCTGTCTCTGGTACATCCTATACATTTAAATATACCTTTACTGTGTGATCAAATATTGCACTTATTTATCGTTCCAAAAGAATGAAGATTTTTATAAACAGGATGGAGCGGTCCCGAACTCCAAATTATATTAAGACGGAGGAACAGCTGGACGTCTGCCTCCCAGGAGTAACAGATTCACGATCTAAATAAAGAAGAAGAAGAAAGATTTTTTGAACGAAGTATGTATTACAAGATATTTTATTATATTTTAACAATTTCGAAAACAGTTGGGAAGGGAGGAAGATAGGGGAGAGGGGTGGAGTGGAAGCATCGACCACTGGAAACTCATATTCCAATTTACACCCCACGTGTCTCAACTAAATTAAATCAAAAGGTAAATATGCAAATATCCGACAAATTCATTTATTTTAAGATAAAAACCCGAAATAAACAAATCCACCTCCGGATCACTCAATTTCGGTTGTACCCAAGTACAAGCACTATTGATGTATGAATTTAGCATGTAATTTATTCTAGAAGATTCAATGTAAAAGAGAGACTGGTTTCTAGTTCTTCTGGGTGGACTGTGAAAACGGCAAATTTAAAAATTTTGATGGTGGAGTGCCACGTTGTCAGCGGTCTGCCTAGTCTTCTGGCCTGCACTTGTATGTCATTTTATTTTCCATTTACATGTTTTGATAAATTAGATTTTTAAAAAGAATTTATATTATTTTATATAATTTCTAAAATGCGTCGAATTTGTGAGTAGGATTTTCATATTTATTATTTCCTGTTATAAAATCGATTTTGAGACCCCGTGTCCCCTAGAGAAGACTTGGCACTCCGGAAAAAGCGTAAAAAGCGACTTTCAAAGAAAAAAATCTTTGGGTCTGAGGAGTAAATACTTTTCAAAACGACATATTCATCGTTTATTAAAAAAAATCTAAATAATCCGGTTGCGTACCCCTGACGTCCTATCAAAACGTCCACGCACAATGGTTATCGCTTACTTAGTTCCTCCAAATCTTATTTCCAACACAGGTGCCGCTTTACACAGAAAACTCGACATGCTTAAAAAAAATTCACTACCTACACAGAAATAATAAAAACATTACGCCTCGAAATATTCCGGTAATTTTCATGATTCGGTAGAATTCCGTGCGTACTTGGACCAGCCTACCAACTACTAACCCACTTTCAATAGAATAGTGATGAGCAAATTCATTATTGATCTTGTATTCACCGGATCTTGGTGTTGCGTACTCGATCGAGTCTTTTTTAGTTTTCATCCTGAAAATCTAGCCTTGAAAGTATACAAAAAAAAGAAATTAATTTTTCTGTTTAATGTCGATTATTATGTTGAAACATGAAAAAAATATCAATTTCAGTGTACATTTGCCGACCTCTGTGACCGAATGGTGATTCGTTAGGGCTTCTGTGCGGGCGTCCTGGGTTCGATCCTCAGCAGAGGAGAAATTTATTTAAATTCATTTATCACGCAAATATCGCTTTTCTGGGCTGAAAACACTGGTTACTTAGAATAAATAGTCATATAGCAATAGATTCCCCAATTGCGCAGGGTGCAAGGAAATGTTATTATTATTCGTTCAAAAGTTCATAATTATGATCATAATTTTTCAAACGATAGTATATTATTCTATTAAGATTGACAAACCCTTAGCGCAGTTTTATGGAGATTGTATATGTTGTATAAGTCCCCTTACTTACCTTACCAGTCGTCGTCCTCAATGCTGAGGGTCGTGGCCATCATATACTCTTTTGCGGACCATTGCTCTCCAGGTCGTCCTGTCCGTTGCCATATCGGCTCTATGGAGTGTCGAGGCAGGGATATTTTGTTTTATTTGGTCGGACCAGCGCATCGGTGATCTACCTCTCGGTCTTGTTCCCGGCGCTTTTCCGACCATAATCAGCTTTTCAAGGCTGTCTTCCCCTCTACGAGCTATGTGACCAAAAAACTTTAAGTAGGGGAGAGCGGGGTCTAAAGTAACAATTTTGACATTTGAGTTTATTGTGAGAAAACAAACAGTTTAATGATACATTTTTTTATGCAATGAGTTAACTTACATATTTGCCTATAATTCCAGATACGCTATGTGTGTTTAATTATATATATTTAAGACCTATGGAGGATTTTCAAAGATGTTTCAAGTGTTACTTCCGACCCCGCTAGCAGGGTCGGTTGTAACACCTATTGGGGTCGAAAGTAACAGTTGTATAAATGGATAGATTACCAGGGTGCTCAATCATTATTATTATAAAAACCATATCTATGAAAACCATTATTAATATACAAACCAATTACAGAACCAAAAAAACACCAATGGCAGAACGAAGTGAAGAATAAGTGAATATCTCTTTCTGAATGATATTCATATAAACGTGTTTTTTTAGAAAAGTTTGACAACAACCCAATTCGATAAAGGTGAAAAAAAAACAATGTAGATATCATTTTAAATCTTTATTTTAGAAAATACAAATAACGCAGCATAATAATAACCAAAAAATCGGCCAACGCCATAAAAAGATATATCAAATAAAAAAAAATAATCTGAATCACAGTTGAAAAATATTAATCTGATTCACAGTTGTGACAGGTATAATATAACAGGTATATCAGACCTGGGGTACACTTCTCATGGGTCCAATTTTTACAGTCATGACATTGAACCCATTGCTCTCCTGATCGATTAGATGTGAATGACTCCATACACACTATGCACAAGCATTCATCTTATTCATCATCAGTAGAATCCTCTTGGACCTTGTTTTTTTTATATTTTCTTCTTTGTTCTGTTTTTTGACTTTATCTTTTAAAACTCCAACAGTTGTCTTTTGGCTTTGCTGTTCATGCATTCTTCCTCAATTGCCTGTTACTTTGGACCCCATGATATTTGTTACTTTGGACCCCAAACACATTTTATAGATTTTATACCAGATTATTTATAAACTGCTACATTTAAGTCAAATCTAAATATAGATATCGAAAATAACATCTAAGATGATAAAAAATATATACCTACGTAGACTAGTAACACGAATTTTGAGTATGTTTTCACAAAAATGGTGTAACCTTAAAAAAATACTTATGATGTCAAAATACACAAAATGTAACAGCACACATGCAGTCACTGCACGACGGTTACCGTGATACTTGCATGGTGAGGGAACGTTGGTAGCGGTTCGGTAGAGATGGTTCATATGATGTTTACGTATCCACGATAGAAAATATGGACATTGTTACTTCCGACCCGCGTTACTTTGGACCCCGCTCTCCCCTATTCGTTCCAGACATAGAGACGACAATAAGTCCCCTACATATTTATAATAACATTTTACACTATTTAAGAGGCCATATAAAGCTAAAAAAAATCAAAAGCATAAAAATGTGAGATGGATTTAAAAAAGTAGGCGTTTCTTGAACCATATTGTAAGCCAATAGAATTTATTCGTAATCGAACACTGATACGGAAGGTTCCCAGTTCCGTTCACTCTAAAAAGATTTCCATTTTTTTCATTCTTTTTTATAAGACAATGATTTCGGCTCATCCATAATTTCATAATCATTCTATTATGGAACCATAAAATATAATTTATAGATTTCTGAAATAAAATAAATCTACAGTAAAAATTCAATAGTAATTTGTATAATGACGTTTATGAAATTTGTGGCAAGACCACACAATTCTTACATTTATGTCTTGAAAGCCAATCATTATCTTGGCCTCACACTTCTAGTCTCGGTCTTTCAATAACAGAAACAGTCTTTTGCTGAAATTTTTGCTCGTCACTAGAAAGCAAGAAGGTTGAGATATTGAAACGTAGAAAAACAAGATGAAAAAAGACGCTTGTGGAAACTCGATCTGGAATTATTTAAGAATTTTTTTTCACACATTCGAGAAAGATAACGCGCCGAGTGTCTGTAAGAAATGGAGAATGAGTTTTAAATGGCGTATAATTGGAACCGGATAAGAGTACAATTGTGGAAATAATGTACCTAAGTGCCATTGAAGTACACTTGAAGGTAGGTATCGATTTCGACTTCATTCGTACATTCATAAATTCACGGCATGTCACACAATGTGGGGTAACCAGCGACGGGTGTGCACTAACTCAAAAGGGAGCACAACACATGCGTGTATACCCACACACCAGTCTCCACTTAATTATTATTTTCGTCTTGCCCATTTTAAATATGTAAACTGTAAACTGTTGGTTCTGTAAATCTATAAAATATATCTTGAAGGTGATATCAACTTTATTCATTCCAACACGGCATATCCCACAATGTGGGTTAACCAGCGACGGGTGTGTGGGTGTACATTAACTCATAAATGGGTGAACACCGGACATTGTGACTAAGCTAGTACTAAAATAAAATAGTATGTCGATCGAGAGGGTTTCTAGTTGGTAGAACTCTATAATTAGAGGAAAAATAAAATGAACTCATATTGTATTCTACAGCGTTCTAGGTCAGTTGAAAATGGGCTTATAAACCGAAATGGTCGACGGAAAATAATTAAAAAAAACCTTGTAAATATAAATAAGAGTTCATATTTTTCCTCTATAATCGATACAATAGTATATGATCTCTTTGGAAACAACAGGAAAATAAATAATAAATGATTTCAATACACATGCAGTTATTGGAGCATTGGAACTATTATGCTATCAATACGATACCTACTAAGTATTTTTGTTGTTGAAAATTTTCGCGTTTAATGTCAGCTTTGACAACTCATCCGATCTTGGTAATGTGAGCAGTGGTGTATTCTAAGGTCTAGTGTTATGTTGGTTTTTCATTTAATATTTTTTTTTTATTTTTTTTATTTTATTTATTTACCTATTGACTTTATCCAGCCTTCGTTCTATAATTAATATAATCTTTCGACTGGTAATATAGAGGGTTGAGTTAAACTCAAAATTACGCGTTGATTTCTTTCGGGAATAAGAAACGGTTTCAGCACGCGCACGTTTTGCAATTGTGTATTGTTATCTTTTCATTTAGAATTTGATTGATGCGATACAATTGAAGTAAGCAATATTATTTTAACTCGCGTCGAAATTGAGTGTTATGAATGAATGTGAATTTCGTTCAAAGTAACGAATCTGTCATTCGTTAAATTTGTACCATCGAATTCAATGCCAGTTTTGTATAAATTCATACAAAACTGGGTTATTAAATTGGTTACACTATGGTTGGTTGGAAGATATTGTCATTTGGCAACAAGCCCGCCATTGTGCACATGTGCTCAAAAAGTTTAAAATAAATAAATATAACATAATATCAACCATCACGCCATACACCTTACATTGTAGGCAGAGAGAACCGATCGCCACATATTTCTATCTTGACAAGAATCCATCGCCTCATTCATGCATCGACTCGTATTGAACGTCTCCGACCTCTTGTTCCATTTTGTCGTATATTTTTTAATCACCGTTCTTCATTTTATTAATGACATCTTTCTTTAACTAGTTGCATGTAACACATGAGATCCAACTGTCGATAGCGATAGTATGTATAGTTGAAGAATATGTATCAAACTATAAACCCATAGATACAAATTATTGAATATTTTCAGATATTTTGTTTTCTATACAACATATGTAGGTATGTATGTCAAGATAGGATAATATGGAGGAAGATCCTTTTTCCTACCCAGAATATGCAAATAGCATGATGGTATGTATGTATGTTTGGAGATGAAGTATCAAACTATTAAGTCTTCTTACATATTGTGTATAGGCGACTGCCATACAAAATGTATGAAGCGATGTCGTCACTAAATTCAATTTTTAAAAAAATTGTTAAATAAAAATTGAGATCTTCTACTACAATGTTAATATTTTTTATAGAAAATTAAATTATCTAGTTGGGGTGTTTCGGCTTTTTTCGATAATTGTAAAAGTTTTGGAAATATAGGCAGTTAAACTCATAAATTTATCATAAAAAAAATATTTTTCTTAATAAAAAATGTTTGAGAAACCCTGGAATTTTTTTGAAAAAACAAATTTGAGATTTTGTATTTGTCTATGTTTGTACCAATTTTCAGCGTTCTAGCGTTTATGGTTTCTGAGATATATGGAAAAATAAAATAAAAATTCAAAAGTTGATAACCCCTGACTGAAACAAAAATTCAAAATTCCGAGTATAAAAGTTTTGTAGGCCTGTAACTGTTTATATATTCTGAAATTTTAGGCTCTGTAAATTGAGCGGATCAAAAGTTATAAGGGGGGGACGGACACACACACACACACAGACACACGAAATGTTCTACTCCGAATTCTGAGTAAATCCGTGTATGGAACATATATGCTGCGAAGCCTCTAAGTTGGTGTTTTTTGACTTCAAAGTTGGAAAAGCCGTGAAAAAAGTAGACCTCTCCATACAATTCTCGCGTATTCTGGCTTGAAACATTGTCGATATGTTAAGAGAACAAAGTTCTCCTGAACAAATCGACAGTTGGAATATAGAATTCGATGTTCATATTTTGAAATCTTTCTTTGATGTTCTAATGATTAGTTTGATATTAGGAAGGTACCTATTGTTATGGAAATAATAGCATGAAATAAGAAAATATGAACAAATAATATTTGTTGCTATTTAATCATTTAAATCGATGAATTCTGCAACTTTTGTATGTTCCCAATTAGTTTTTTTTTTTTATTTATCTTGTTATGTTTATTTTCTTTGTTCTTTTTTAGCTTTCATTTTTTGTTGATGTACATATACAAGTCTGTTTGCAAATTTTGTATGAATCAAAGTGAGGGATTTTTAACGTTTTGGTTGGCAGACCACATCGTTTTTCTATAGAGAATAAAGACTAATGTGAATATTGTTTTTTGATTTATTTGTCGAAAAAACACTTTGTTCATTAAGGCCCTTGTATACCCTGGGTATTCGGATGTACGCAAAAATGCACACTAAATTACCTTCCAATGTATGAAACACGAAAAAATATTGTATATCACCTGATATGTGATATATAACATTTTTTAAATAGCAATAATAGTCATTAAAACTCAGCCGGTAGATTTTCATATTCTCTTTCTATTGAAGTAAACATCTACTTCATAGGCCTTGTAGTTTTTTAGTTACTTACAAAAGGGTTTTACTAAAACTAATTTTACAAGAAAAGTATTAAACAAATTCAAAAAACTCATGCAATAGAATAAAGATGTAAATACAAACTGTTCCTTATTTCAAAGACGTATCTTTTGAGGGTATTAGGGAAATTACTTGCAATATATACTATATAGCTTACTATAGCCTCTCAAGATGTAGAGAACAGTTATCTAGGATGTGTTGAAATGTAACGAAAACTGAAATATGTTGCCAACCAAAATTTCGAACGCGCGATATTCCATGACTCACTTTTTGCACAGAGTAGGTACTTCATCTAGAATATTATAATAAAAATCTATGTCTCACACACGTCATTATTTGCTTTGAATGATTTCTTTATTTTATTTAATCTTCTTGTACATATAATTAGTACACTGGCGGGCTTATTACCTAATGGCAATTTCTTCCAACCATATATACAAAACAATGTGTGCTATGGCAATAAGTTAATCACATTACAAAATAAATAAAGATAGCAGAAGAAAAGTAATAAAAAAAAGAAAAAAAAAGAACACAAAAACAAAGAAGATAGCATAAAGAACAATTCATAGCAATGATAGGAAGAGTAAGGGATAAGGAAAGGAAGAGGAGAGGAAGATGTAATCAGGTGTTGTTAGATAAATATTTTTGCTTTTGCCTTTTCTTGAAGATGTTTAGTGAGATAGACGACGTAATATCAGGACTTAGGCTATTCCATAGTCTAGCAGCTGAATGTACTTCAAATGAAGAGCTAAAAGGTTCAGAACTATGAATTTCTTATTTATTTATTTATTTAACTTTTTGTACATAATATAAACAAATATAATGCACACTGGCGGGAGATGAATAATAATTTCTTCATCTGGAGCAACTTTTAAAACTGCAGCAAATTTGCCAAATTACGATGATTTCAATCGCATGTTATTATCTAGCCTATTATTGTCTAAACCGTATTATAGACAATTATTTTACCGAGTAGTTTGTCTCAAACACACTCGAGATAATTCAACTAGTTACTTGAATTGTCTCAATCACGTTCAAGAAAAACTATTTAATTAAGAAGCATTGTCTCAATCACGTTCAAGAAAAACTATTTAATTAAGAAGCATTGTCTCAATCACATATTACAATTAATCCGGCTGCTATTAACATTAACTCAATCAAATATAAAATGATAAAAAAACAGATTAAGGTTATCCCAATCACATACTTTTACTGACTCGCGTTAATTGTCTTAATCGTGTTAATACCAGACAATATTTTTTTATGGATTTACACACTTTATATAATCATGACATAATAAACTCCAATATTGGCTGTACAGACCTGAAAAATATTATCTTCAACATACCAAACAGACGAACAAGGCATACCTCAGGCTCAAAGTTCTTTTAGAAAAACAAAAAACACTAACGCCGCTCAGAATTTGCCATTGAACCGATGCCTTACCACATATAATAATTTGGAAAGAAATCCGTGGACATATTCTGTTCTCCAAGACCCTTTTCAGGAGCCACGTTAGACAGGAATAATTCATTGTTTTGTTACCAGCAGTGAGTACATGTAACATGAAATCAATGGTGAGCTGATTAAGTTACAATTACTTATGTTATTCTTATTTATTATATTGTTAATTTTTTTATTTTTGTACGTTTCCCATTTTTTTTTAAATATATAAATTAAAAATATTAATAATACTAAAGCTGTCTCAAACAAAGATATACTCGTATAATAGAAAACACCCTCGTTACTAATTCAATGGCGCTCTGATACGCTCTTTTAAAATGAAACGCGGTTAAGAATGAACAAACGAGTTGCTCGTATAGGAAGATAAGTAAATAATTACGTCCAAATTCTAGATATCCAGATACATACATGTTATCTATATTCATATATATTATAATATGATTATGTCGGAAAAGAAGAGGTTGAAGAAAATAGAAAAGTATGAAGTAAGAATAATAGAAGAGCGTGTATGGATGATGCATAGACGTAAAATCGTTTACGTTGGCGATATTTTTTTCAAAGTACGCTGAGAAATAAAAATTGATTAGAAAACCTGTTTTTTTTTAAATCGTTATAGGTATATTTTTTTTAAAAGGTTTTTTAATTGTTTTATTCCTTTTTTTTCTCCGTATAATATTGCAGATTTACTTAGTTAATACATATTACTGTTTGCTTCCTTTGTATAAAGAGTCTTGCGTAAAATATTAAAATAAAATATAGCTGATACAGATTCTGTAATAAATTCGAATTAAGACAAATACTATTTGTTCATTTGTGCAAATACAAATATTTGAACAACTCCTAGTTAATTCTTTACTCGCCCACTGTACATGGGATCATTCGAGAAAATTCGGGACGCTTCGATATGGAAAAGGCGGGAAAGTCAGAGAGAAGTGTGTACCTACCTACCGCTAGGCGGGAATTCGATAAAATAAATTGAAATTTGGTAACTCACTGGCGGGTCTTGTTGTTGTTGTTTCTCTTTGGAGTATGTCTATGGTATTGCCATTGCCAAGAAAAGTGTGTCGTGGGTTATTTTTTTTTCTGCCACCCCTCGCCTGTCTGACTGCTGTTTTATAATATCTATATATCGCGAGAGAATAAGAAATTCTGTCTATGCCATACGGATAGGGATGCAACATCGCTCAGATTATTTTATTGTATAAAAATTTTTTGGAGCTAAATAGTAGAAATGTCTATCTGAGTCATGAAAAGATGCCTGTGTGTCGACTCGTAATTTATTTGTCGCGGTGTGATGTGATATATCGACATATCTATGTTTATGAACGATACATCAATGTTTTAGAAACATCGATGTATCGTTTGCATCCCTACATACGGATACATACGGATCAGGCCAATTGTTTATTCTTGTGTAAAGTGTTATTCCCAGATAAATGTTGCGAACATTTGTATATTCAGAAGCGTGGATTTTGTTTGTTATACATAAATCTGTACATACATTTCTCACTTCATTCACGGGATATTATCTCTTCATCATACAAAATATTATTAAGTAAGTATAATGTAAAGTAAATAAAGTGGAGTACAAATGATAATAATAAGGAAAGTTACAGAGATAATTAGAATAATACAATTAAATATAAACAATAATCAGAACAATTCATAAACTTTGTTAATTGAATACTTATATACAAAACAAAAATAATCAATAATATATTCAATATTATACATTCATGTGATTCGTACCTGTATATTAAAAATTTGCCAAAAAATTATATAAGTAACGTCGAAAATATGAATATTACTTTGCAAAGTCAATATTCATATTTTCACATGTCTGTCAGTACTGGAATTTTGCAATTGATTTTTAACTAACGTTCCGACCAGTTAAAGCTCTGAAACTTTCATAATTTGTGTATTCCCGATGACAATGCATCTTAAAACTGTTTCCAGATCGATTCGTTTGATATTTTGATAAAATTGATAAATTTTGTATTTCATACAACCTTGGATAATTATTTAAGTATCATTGATATCGTTTCACAATAAATCTTGAATGTTCTGTATTTGAATTTGTTTGGGGTATAAAACAACTGCGTTTGACATTGTGTTTGACATTGGGAGTATAAATTTAAATAAGCCAGGGACTGAAGTGATTTTTTTTTATTCTTCATTTCAACGCGAAGAAAAATTTGAAAAGTGTCATCTCAATTTTTCAATTAGGAATTTAGGTACTTACTTGTTTCAGTAGTATTTGGGTAGTTATTTTCACTGGCGGGCTTATTGCCATTAGACAATTTCTTCCAACAAGATAGTTAATGTAGTACGATCGAAGCGATAGACCGTAATTAGATAAATAGGTGAATTTGGTTTTAAGGTACCTACTGCGGTAATTAGGGTTAAAGAGCATCTATATATATAAAAATGGATTTACTTATATTTGTTTGTTCGCGATGAACTCCTAAACCAACCATCCGATTGCGATGAAACTTTGGGAATTTGTTCAGCTTATTCAGGAGAAGGTTTATGCATTATAATTTATTTGTTTATTTATTCGATATCTAAAAAAAATGGTATTTAATTGATACTTAGTGGGTTTGTTCAGCGAAAATCCTATATACCCATACATAAAATGGTATATTATATAAAACTGGAATAATGCTACAGGTTCAAGTACCTATATTTGTTTGAATAATTATATAAAATTATAATTGAATGAATGAATAGGGACGGAAGGGACTGTAGGGATGGAAGGGAAAAAAATACGGAATTATAATTAGCGAATCTAGATATGAATGTTAAATAATAAAAAGGAAACATACCGATCCACCATTTTTATATATTTGGAGGTAAATAATTAAACAGACAGGACAACGTCTGCCGGGTTTTACTAGTATTATATAGAAGTGACAAAATAAGTATATTTCGCCGTTGCAGTATCTTAGGCCAATGGAGAAGATTACGGTAAGAGGAAATGCGATCAAATTTTTTAATTTATATTTCTATATACTGACATGTGTGTGATAAAGTTGGTTCAAACATCCAACAGTTGTAGAATGGCATTAGTTTTTACCTATATACCGTGTATAACTGTAATAAAGTCAAACGATCCTTGAAATTTATCCAAGTTTAATAAAGAACCGTGAGGAAGGCAAAAAAATATTATTCCAATAAGAATATAACCGAAGCCGTTACTCCAAATTTCCAAAATACCCATATTCTACATACTTATATGTAGGTACATGCCATTAAGCAGTTTCCCTAATGAGGTAGCCAGATGAAAGCGAAATATGCAGAACACAAGGACTACTCGAAAATGGTTACCTACTGCACGAAATCGGTCGTATTCAGATATACTAGGGGCTCTGCCCCTGGCCGCTATCGCGGCCCAACCCCCGACGGCCGCTGCGCGGCTTTATTTGCCGCTACGCGGCAGTTGCGAAGTAACCTCATAAAACTAAATATCGTCAAATATACCATTTAGGACATTACACAACATTTAAAAACTAAATATATTTACGTGAAAACGTTAAAATCAAGTAATAAAACAGTATTTTTATAGTAAAAATGCGAAAATTATAAAAAAAAATATTTTCGAGAATGTTTTGAAAGAAATGCGTTATATGAAATGCATACGTTTGAAATTACAAACATTGATAATTCGAAATATCATTTAAACAGTACACAACAGTTAAGACTGAATATCTTTTTATAATAATACAATAATAATGATAAATTATACATATACAATATATAATTAAATAATGCGATTAAACGAAAACAGTACCCTGTCATCTTTTTTGCGTATTATTATGACATATTGAAAGCAATGTTGTCAGTATTCAAAATGGATATTCCGCAGATTATTACGGTTAAAATTTTTTCTGAATGTTTAAAATTCCTTTTTAAACAATAACATTGTCAATTTATGCAGAAAATACATTTTATACGATTAATTTGTACTTTTTCGCATCAATTTATTTTTTATTTTAAATAAAAACTTCGAACGCGAAAATTGTTTAGGGAAAAATTATTTCACTGGCGATCCGTTGAAGGACGAAAAAAGATGGCGTACAGTAATTATATTATAGATAGTGGAATAATTAGGTCTTTATTTTCAATTATATTTTAAAATTAAAATGGAATTCAACCTAATACTTTTGGTCTAAAAATAAACCTAAACATTTTTTTTTGCACTTTTTACATGGATGGTAGATGCGCAAACCGCCTCACACTCTGTCAAATATAATCATTCGCCGATATACTGCGTTTCACTTCATAGAAATGTTAGTATAGTCGCCGCCGAATATCTTGAGCCATTTCGCCGAGAAGGGGGGCGATTCGCACGTATACCAACGAAGCAAAGAGACACAAATTTGCGCTCTGCGCACCCGGAAGACTGGTAAAGACATTTGGTGATATTTATAATACGAATCTCAGTCAGTCGAATAAACTGAATAATGTTGTTATAATTTCCTCTAGTCTCATATTTAAAACATCACAAAAAAATATAGGTACCTAAAAGGATACACTCACAAATATCAAAGAATACATAAAGAGTTTTAAGTATATGAAAAAATATTTACTTCTATTGTATTATTATTTTAAACAAAACACATTTATTTTTCAACGATTTTTGCAGATTTATCAGAAATAACTTTTACAAAACTTACTAAAGAAAAAAAATCCAATGGTAAGGAATATCCTATTTTTAACGTTTATAACAACACCAAATAAAGCAATCATACCAACATAGCCACGAAGTGCACTTTTAAATTAAACGTACTCTAGCAGTACAAACAAATACGTAAATACAGATTTATTATACAAATACACAAAAATCGTTCGAAAATTACTATCCAACTGTCGATTTGTTCAAGAGAATTCATTTTTCTTAACATATCGACATAGTTTCAAGCCAGCCAAGATACGTGAGATTTGTATGCCAGGTATATATTTTTCACGGGTTTTTCAATTTTGAAGTCAAAAAATACCAACGAGGCTTTGCAGCATATATGTTGTATATATTATGTGGATTTACTCAGAATTCGGAGTAGAACATTTAGTGTGTGTGTCCCGCCCCCCCCCCCCCCCCCTCTCTTATAACTTTTGATCCGCTCAATTCACAGGGCCCAAAATTTTATAATATATAAATAGTTATAGGCATACAAAACTTTTATACTCAGAATTTTGAATTTTCGTTTCAGTCAGGGGTTATCAAATTTTGAATTTTTACTTTATTTTTCCATATATCTCAGAAACCATAAAAGCTTTTAAATTCATTTCTAACGCAAATATTGCTTATCTGGGCTGGAAACACTGGTTAGTTGAAATAAATTGCCATATGGAAAAACTCTCCACTTACCTGGGGTAATATGAAGTGTTTATTATTATTTATTTGTTTGCAAAAAGCCCTTGTTAACGCCTACATATGACCTTGGGTATTTGTGATGTACACCAGCAATATTGTATATCACCAAATCTGTGATATAGGTACCTACAATATTGTATATCACCAAATCTGTGATATAGGTACCTACAATATTGTATATCACCAAATCTGTGATATAGGTACCTACAATATTGTATATCACCAAATCTGTGATATAGGTACCTACAATATTGTATATCACCAAATCTGTGATATAGGTACCTACAATATTGTATATCACCAAATCTGTGATATAGGTACCTACAATATTGTATATCACCAAATCTGTGATATAGGTACCTACAATATTGTATATCACCAAATCTGTGATATAGGTACCTACAATATTGTATATCACCAAATCTGTGATATAGGTACCTACAATATTGTATATCACCAAATCTGTGATATAGGTACCTACAATATTGTATATCACCAAATCTGTGATATAGGTACCTACAATATTGTATATCACCAAATCTGTGATATAGGTACCTACAATATTGTATATCACCAAATCTGTGATATAGGTACCTACAATATTGTATATCACCAAATCTGTGATATAGGTACCTACAATATTGTATATCACCAAATCTGTGATATAGGTACCTACAATATTGTATATCACCAAATCTGTGATATAGGTACCTACAATATTGTATATCACCAAATCTGTGATATAGGTACCTACAATATTGTATATCACCAAATCTGTGATATAGGTACCTACAATATTGTATATCACCAAATCTGTGATATAGGTACCTACAATATTGTATATCACCAAATCTGTGATATAGGTACCTACAATATTGTATATCACCAAATCTGTGATATAGGTACCTACAATATTGTATATCACCAAATCTGTGATATAGGTACCTACAATATTGTATATCACCAAATCTGTGATATAGGTACCTACAATATTGTATATCACCAAATCTGTGATATAGGTACCTACAATATTGTATATCACCAAATCTGTGATATAGGTACCTACAATATTGTATATCACCAAATCTGTGACATAGGTACCTACAATATTGTATATCACCAAATCTGTGACATAGGTACCTACCTACATTTTTTTTGGTGAATAAAAGGTTAAATTTAGAGTTTATTTACTTATTTAATATTTCTTCTCGGAATGTCAAATATTTATTTAACACGCACCCAATAACAAGTTGCCACATGAAATTCTGGAAACTTACGATATTAATCGTCTCACAGATCCAGACTGAAAACACAATTAAAAACTATGCCTTCCACCGGGAATCGAACCCGGGACCTTTGGATCAGCTGTGAGATACCCAAGCAAATGAGCCGAGGCCGCCGAAGATTTTTTTTTATAACTAAAATAGTAATTAAAAAAGTGAAAAACTGTCGGTAGATTTTCATATTTTCTTTCGATTGAAAAATCTACTTCATCGCCATATATTTTTAAAGTAATTTACTAACTATTGAAAATTTAAAAAAGGGTTATCAAAAGTAAATTTACAAGAACGACATTTAACAAATTCAAATTTCAATAAACTCACGCAATATAATAAAGATGCAAAAATAAACTATTCCTATTTTCAAAGACGTATCTTTTGAGGGTTCTGGGGAAAAGATTTTCATAATTTACTATTTGGCCTAAGTACTATGGCTCCTTTCTACAGCATGAATTTATGATTCAACTTATGTGTCTTCCTGCCATACTCAAATTTTACTAACATATGTTTCTATTTTATCATACTTTCAAAATCTCTGTACACAATCAAATAATTGTGCATAATGGCGGGTTTAACCTAATGGCAAAATCTTCCAACCAACCATATCCACTGGTTAGTTGGAAGAGCACTTGCGCAGGGTGCAAGGAAGTATTTATTATTTTTATTATATCCATTTGTTGAAATTATAAGCGAGTGTATACCTACTACTTATACAAAGGTTAAAAAGGATTTAAATTACTTTCAATCAATGAAATACACGATATATGCATGATTATTTTATTTGGTAGAATTCCATGATAAATTAAGTAAGTAAGTACAATGTAATATAAACGCTTTGTTTAGGTAGGTATATAAAAATGTAACGAAATTAATAAAAATGTAGAAAAATATGTGTTTTTATTTATAAACTTCCAATTATTTTACAATATATTGCTTTTCGGGCAACTAACAGGTAGTATGGCAATAAAAAGTTGCCACGTTCTGGAGACTTACGATATAAATCGTCTCACAGATCCAGAAAACACATATAAAACTGTGTCTCCACCGGGGATCGAACCCGGCATCAGCAGTCAGATACCGAACCAATCATTTATGGATTTCCGTATAAATGTACCTATCTATGTATACAATAATACTTTTAACCCTTTCTTAACCGATGATTCCAATTGGAATTATTGGTGTATTTTACGTATACTTATCTCAATGAAAATTGATATCAGCTGTGTTATTTCTCTTCTAAATTATTAATCACAATATTTTTGATCGCTTACAATAATGAGAATGACGGAAACTTCTTTAGTGAACGCATTTTGACAGTTGAAAACTCGGTTATTGCTGGTTATTGCGAAATATGATTTTCTTGCTAAACACGGTTATTCAAAATTTAATAAATGTGAGTTTTTTTTTGTTTTCCAGCATGCTATACTTTTTTTAATTAGGTAATTATATTTCCCCCAATCTCTAATAATAATTAAAAATAAAACATTTTTTTATTTTATGAAAAGTAAGTATATAGTTTTATATATGAATGATGACAATTGGAATCGTCAAAATTTCCAAAAATAATTATAATAAATATCAAAATCTCTTTATAATCACATATTTTGCCCATTTTTAATGAAATATATTTTTTTTTTCATAATTCGGTTGAGAAAGGGTTAAAAACATTCATTACTAATAGGATTATAGTTTTGGTGAATATTAATTGCCACATTAATTTGGTATTTACAAAAAAGAACTTTCTAATACATATATGTACAGTTAGGAACGTATACAAGTACATTTTTTGCTGTAAAACTAAGTATAATACATAATATTATAGTAGGGTGCAGAAATTATAAAAATAATAATAGATAGAATGCTTCCGTATAATAATCAAAACGATCGTGACAATTCATGTAATCGTAGGCAAATTCACACAAACGTCACCGAAACTTGAATATCGAAAGGGAAAGTTCAGAAAGTGATATGCGTAAATAAACATTGTAATGATATTAACTACAACACAGAGACACAATACGCCAACTGGATTTATATACGATTCTTATAAGATCGATATTTATAAACAAAAAAAAGTATCGACTGCCCGATATACCGGTTTGTTTTTACGAAAGCGAGATTCCCATTGACAAAATATTACCGGAATAAACATTGGCGAGCTGACGAAGTAAGGACGCGTTTGAACAGACGCTGAACGACTTGCACCCTCAATATGCATGTTTTTCAACAATACTCTTTATAAATCTCAATGTAAACATTAGAACAGGTACAAAAGTAGGCGTGGGATACGTGCAATATTATTTATGCGATAATAGCCGACAATCTTGGCGACGGTGAGACTACAAAGACCGCATCTGTCAAAAGGTGGCTTCGTCATCCTTCAGCCCGCTGGGCCCACAACAAATCGATACTTCAGACGTGACAATGATAAGGGCTGTTTGATAAGAACTCACCAAATGAAGCACGGTGTTCACTACCTCCCGATTGGTCACCTGTCCGACTTCTATCAGTCCGATAAGAACGGCGAATTTCAGGCTATCGTTCATTGGCATCCTCACCACCTCCTCTGGTCGCTTTATGTCACTAAACGGTGGCACTTTGAGGTCCGCCATGATAGCGGTTGTCACAATTCACTATTTCACACAATAATTATTCACTTTTAATCACTCAAACTCGTAAAAACATTATTTTATCAACTCACATGACACTACACCACTGCCGCAATCTGCCATGTTGAAATAATGCAATGCGATTCGCACGGGCTGCCAACATCATGAGATGACAGAACATCTGAAAAATATTCAACATTGTTTTGTTGGCACACTGTTTGTTTCTAAACATGGCTGCCATGGATGTGGACGTATCGCGGGTGAGCTCATGAATTTTACTATAATTTTTACATAAATATTTACATTTCAACGTATTTTTTTGTTATAGTTTAAAGTAAATATATTGTTTATCATTTTGTGGATATTTTTGTTTAATATTTTAGTGTTTCTATATGTGAAAAATGTGTTTGAAAGCAGGGCGTTGTTCCTTTCTATTTTATATAGAAATTATGCTGTGTCCTTTTCTTTCTCGTGTGCTTAGCATTCTTATGAATGAATAAAAATATAAAGAGAAAATTGACTCACGTTCTAGGACTGTCACAAAATATCAGGACATTGCCTTGTTTGATTAAAATAAACAGTTAATCGTGCATTCCTTTGATCTAAACAATCTACTTAACGGTTTACTTTGATTTTCAGGTCGAAAACAACATTCGCAATTTAAAACTTTCCGGTCATGTCGGATTTGACAGTTTACCTGATCAATTGGTGAACAAAAGTGTTCAAAATGGATTTGTATTCAATATTCTATGCATTGGTAAGTTTATTTTTATTTTCATCTTTGTTGAATAATCTTAACTGGTTTTCCAAAAGATTTCTTTCATTTTCCAAAAGTTCCATTCCATGGTAACCCACATTATAAACCTATGTAGCAAGAGTAGGTATTCTATATAGAAACTTTTAAAAATCGAATATCCAAATTGAGGGTTTTTATTTTGCCATTTGATCCGTCTTTCCCCCCTGTGTTTTGAATGAAGGATGTGTAAGCTGAAAAATCAACAGGGGGCAAGTCTGGTCAATCGGCGAAATCAAAACCCTCGTGATTACCCATATCATGGATATAATTATTATATGGAGTTCTATAACATCTTAAGATACTATGGAACTCCATATAATAATTATATCATGATATGGGTAATTATGAGGGTTTTGATTTCGCCGGTTCACCAGGAGGTTTGCCCCCTGCTATTAATGATATAACCAACAAAATGATTAAATATTCAAATACTCCATTGATCACTGAACTACACAAAATGTTTCATAGGATCCTTAAGTATTTTGAAATCCCAAAAGAGTGGAGAATCAGTTATTGTACCGATATTCAAGAAAGGTCAAAAAACCCCAACAGAGGAATATCATTATTAAGTAAGCTGTGTACTTAAGTTGTTCACAAATTAGAGGAACTTTCTCCATCAGAATGTTGAAAACAGGGAGGAACAATTTTTGTATCCCTTTTGGCTTTCGTTTATTTGTGCTGAGACAATTGAAAGAAGTCAATAGAAAATAACAACCCAGCATGTGTGTTTTGTTGATTTTAACAAAGCATTCAACAGAGTTGTGCTGAAAGACGTAGATATTTGAATAGAGAACATTCACGAATGTGTGGAGGACTTAAGATCAATTTTATTATAATTACACGTTATAATCCTTTACTATATTACACGGTATAATACTTTACTATATTACACGGTATAATACTTTTATACCGTGTAATAAAGTAAAGTTTACTATAACTAGAGAATTCACTTAATAAACCCTTCTTTACACACATCTATACCGCCATAATATACTTATATAATTGCCATAATAGAATTAACGTTGCCTTATTCAAAAGAGAAAGCTATCCCACCATATATAATTAAGGCAATTGAAAATATCAACACTGATGGAAAAACTAGAATAAAATTAGAGGGTAACTGAGCAAAGAAATATCAGTTACAACCGGAATAAACAGAAATAGTCTGAGCCCTACCCTAACGTGAGCACTGACAAGTTGATAGAGGATGTGTTTTCAGTGGGTGTGGAATACAGAATGCGTAAGAATCTTGTCAATATTATATGCTACACAGATGCTACAATATGATGTTATCCATATCAAAAACCAAGTGTCTTACTATATCAAGACAACCCCTGGTATGCAATGTACTCGTGGACAGTGAAATAGGTTATACAATTCAAATACTTGGGAGTCGACATTTCCAGCAACAGTAACCTATATGTAACAAATCAACACATATAATATTTTCAAACCAAATAGGACATAGTAAGATATTTCAAAGTGCAATTATTCTTGTTTATTTGTAAGTACCTAGATCATAATATAATTAAAAAGTGGGTACATCAGGTAAATCTTTCTACCTTTGCAGGTATATTTTAATGGGAATATCCACCCCTTTCTTTGCCTTTATTTTAGTATGTATTCAATAGTATATAATAAGTAAAAATCCACATAATGTACTTCACCAGTTGAAAAGGCCTTTACCAGGCGAAATGGTCGGCCTGGATAGGAGTAAAAATAAAATTGTAGTAGAAAAAATCAGTGTTTTCTTAAATATTTAATTTCTATATGAGGAGGTCAAACTGACAAGATAGTGGTCGTTGCTGGCTGTCTGAGAGACACTGTTTGGAATAATAAACACATGCTAACAGAATAACACGGGAATTGCTCAGAAGAACTTGCATATTTGGTCCCTCCTCCACCCACTCGCAACAGAGTCACTCGCTTCACTCAATCGCAGCACCCATTCACAGTGGACCTTCAACATATACGAACAAGTCGCTTCTCGAACTCCTTTATTAATACAGCAGCCCGACTGTGGAACGATCTTCTGAATTCTGTGTTTCCACCTTCGTACAACCCGGGTCTTTTTAAAATCCGAATTAATAAACTCTTCTAGATTGCAAACCCCTCCCAACGCTACGTAGTTCGCTTCTTCGGAAGAGTAAAATGGACCCAAATCCTAATAGCTGGCGTCCCCTACGTGGACATGTTAAAAGAGAGCAAAACTCAAATGTATAAAACTAGTGTACGACCAATCATGACCTCTGCGATTGAAGCCAGAGGGAACACTGCTAGAACAAAGAGTCTGCTCCGGACGACAGAGATAAGAACCCTACACTCCATTGCGGGAAGCACCCTTATGAATAGAATGCTGATCCTGCCATGACTGATTTTGTTCATCTATAGCACAATCATTAATGCTTAGTTTAGAGAGTGTTTGAGGATGTATATGTACTTCTTTCAAATACATATTCATTATTTTTGTTTTTAAGTGTATTTTTTTATTTATTTATTTCCATACTGCATCAAATTAATACAATATAACTAAAATTAAATATAATGAAATTCATTTTACTCACTAGGCGAAGCCTGTTCTGGGATAATTCTAACAATAATTACGCAATACGTTTTTGCTACATAAATTCTCAATAAGGTAAAAAAGTATAAAGGACTAAAATCATGAATAAAAAACAAATTAGTTTGTGAGGATGAGGGTGTGTTTACATGTGTAAGAGGAGAATGCGGGGATATGTGTAATAAAAGATGTATGAGGGCGTAAGAAAAGATCTCGTTCTGAGTAGAAATATTATCTTCGAACAAAGGTCAATTGAATATGAATCAATAAGTGCCTAAATGAATAGATGTGTTTAGCATTTGGTTCTTCCTGTTTACCTCATTAAGAACAGAAATCGATGGGAACAACTGGCAGAGAGTGTCCTCTCCGAGAGTATCTAGAACAAGTTTGCGAGAACACGAAGTGTACCTCCCATACAGAGTTGAAGAGAGTCGTTCAAGATCGAACGGAGTGGACGAAGAGATGCATCGCTTTCCTGACAACCAATCCCCAAGATTGAAACAAAAGAGATGGTTTATATGTACTTTATTTTGTTTTTCTTTTTGCTTTCTAGGAGAGACAGGTCTGGGCAAGTCCACCCTGATGGATTCGCTGTTCAACACCAGCTTTGAGTCCACTCCCAGTCCGCACTCTCTTCCAACGGTAAAGCTAAAGGCACACACGTATGAATTACAAGAATCTAATGTCCGACTAAAGGTAATCAATATTTAAGTTATCTGTAGAATACTTCTTTTCAAGTTTTATAATAAAGACTTAGAGGTTTTAGTAAATTTCATGTCTTTGGGTGCTTTTAAAATTATTTTTTAGCACATTGTATTGTAAGCACTCTGTTGCATCCTGTTCGAGAAACAAGTGCGTTTCAGAGTGCATTTTGTTGGAGTTAATTTACATTGAAATGTATATTTTTACTTCACCTGTTGATATTTTAGAACTCTTTACTATGAGATTTATGTATATCAAAAAAAATGTACAAAATCATAATGTTACACTAAGTATCAATAATATTATAATATTAATCTCAATGACCCCCTATATCACCTTTTCTCAATAACTCGCAGTGCCACACACGTGCACTAAATACACATAATATTATATAAAATCATAAACTGCTTCAGAACATGTTCTTAACCTAGGGAAGCAGTTTAAGTCCGCATCTATGTTTAAGATTTTTTCTGTATCTCTATTTGTTTAATATTGTATCTATAAATGTTGTGATAAACTGCATTTTACAATAAAAAAATTTAGATGTTAACTATTTCCGAGATTTATTTTTTTGTATTATCATAGCTTGTTAATTCTTTTTGTAGTAAAGAAAAACGAAGGTTTACCATCATCTCAAATACTAATAAAGTATGTTTAATCTTTGAATGATGTTTATATTTTTGCATGTTTTTATTATAATAAGCAGAATGAAGAATAAGTATTAATTAGCATTAATAATTTATTGTTCACTCATCTATGACTGTTGCAACTACTTTTCCTCAAATTATTTCAATAATTCATTTAATTTAAATTATAAATTCCTAAAATGCTTATTACACTATTATTAGTTTGGAATTCACTTACAATTTGTTTCAACATACAACAATGACATGATATATTTTGCACATATTTTGACAAGTGCATACTTCAGGTGTTTAAAAGTTTGATATTTTTTTTTTGCTTTATTACCTTATGGGCAGAGTGTTAAATGCTTGGGTCTTTCCTTTTATTCTCGTTTTATAATATTCATCAAAGAACCCTTAATTCACTTGAATATTTATTAATTTATTCAAAGAATGAGAACATTGGGTTAAAACTAGAAGGTGTGACTATATGCCAACCGCCGTGGCATAGTTGGTAAGCCGTTCGGTTTCTGTGCGGGCGTCCTGGGTTCGATTCCCAGCAGAGGAGAAATTTATTCAAATTCATTTCTCACGCAAATATTGCTTCTCTGGGCTGAAAACACTGGTTAGTTGGAAGAAATTGCCATAGGGTAATAGACCCGCCACTTGCGCAGGGTTCAAGGAAGTGTTCTATAATTTTATATATGTGAGCTAGTGTATGCAGATGACAGAGTATTAATGGCAGAAAGTGTGGAAGACATGGAATGTTTGATGGATGCATGCAAAATGGACTGAGATTGAATGCAACTAAATCTAAAGTGATAGTGTTTGAGAAGAGCGAAAGACGAACAAAATGCGAATTACGAGTGGAGAATGTACAATTAGAACAAAATGATGAATAAACTTAGGAAGCAATGTTTCAGCGTAATGGAAGACTGGAAAAAGATATTGAAAGGAGAGAAACGGCAGGTAATGCTAGTAAAGATCTGTAATGGCTGACCCAATTATTTCAAGGCACGCAATGCTCGCTGTACACAATGGTATCATCGTACCGACTCTAATGTATGCTAGTGAGACATGGACATGGCAGAAGACGCATGAAAATTGAATTAACACGGTTGAAATGAGGTCACTAAGACAAACGTGTGGTTAAACAATGAACGATAGAATAAGAAACAAGGATATTAGACGAGAATGTTTGATTGAAAGAGATATCGTAAGATGAAAATAAATATTTTTTATTTTATATCAATTTACGGTTTGATAACCTTTTACACATACAAGTATACATAATATATTAAAAACAACAGAATTAAAAAAAAAAAACAAATAAAAACAAACAAATATATAAAATGAAAATAAAAAATGAATAACAATATAAAAAAGGTGAAAACATGTAAGAATATGTAAAAAATAATGAAAAACATTAAAAAAAAAATATGTAAAAAAAAACATGCGAGAAACATTCAAAAATATGTAAAAAAAATAAACAAAAACATGTAAAAATATGTAAAAAAAATAAACAAAAAAACATGTAAAAAATAATGAAAATCATGTAACAAATATGTAAAAAATAAACAAAAAACGCAAACAAAAAAAAAATATATATATATATGTAAAAAATATGTAAAAAACATGTAAAAAATAATGCAAAAACACGTAAAAAAAATAAACAAAAAACATGAAAAAACTAAACAAAAATCATGTAAAAAATATGTAAAAAAAAAATTTTGTGAAAAATATGTATAAAACATGTAAAAAAAAAATATGCAAAAAATAAACAAAAAGCATGCAAAAATATGTAAATAAACAATGAAGAACATGTAAAAAATATGAAAAAAAGTAAACATTCATGCAAAAATTAATACAGGAAAAAAGAAATGTGAAAAGTAGTTTAAAAACCGACAAAATAATCTAATGTTTGGTCTCATTAACAAGTGCATTGTATAGGCAACTTCTATAGATACCGATCGAGTCATTAAATATATCTGTGTATTGTGCATACTGGTTCCCCAAACTATGCAGTCTTTGCAAGGTTGAATTAGCCCGGTATACGCTAGTGTTAGTGTGACAATAAAATGGCGCGGTACTGCGTGTGACCAGGGACGGCACCCGCAAATTTATAGCACTGAGCAAGTAGATATGAAAGTGATTTGGCCACATAGAAAGAATGAGTGATGACTGTCAGACAAATAATATTTATATATAAGGCTGATAAAAAGAGGAACGAAAGGTTGAGGTCAGCCAGCGAAAAGTTGTCGCGATCACATAAATGTAATTTTGAAAGATAGAGACATTAGAAGTATGAATAATTAAAGAGTGTGTATGAAATGCTACATGGACATGAATGAAGAAACAAATGTATGTCAAGAAAAAAGGAGTCTGGCATTCTGTTTTCTCTTCCTACAAAAGTTGTCATTGTGGTTAACAAAGTTGATTATAATTTTAAAAAAACTTTTTTTACTCCTATACCAGCTATCAAAGATGATGTCAAATATTCATTAAATTGTTGCGTTTCGAAGGTTTTTTCTACGATAGGAGGGTGTACAAAAAACTAGTGCCCATTTTTTAAACTAGGTAAAATCACTATTTCTCAAAAATAAATCTCTTTCTGTATTGGTATAATTTTATTTATTTATGTAATATTGCTTCTCGGGCAACTAACAGGTACTATGTCAAATATTACTTTAACACGCACCCAATAACACACCAGGTGCAACATTCTGGAGACTTACGATATCAATTGTCTCGCAGATCCAGACTGAAAACACAATTAAAAATTCTCTCCACCGGGAATCGAACCCGGGACCTTTGAATCAGCAGTCAGATACCCAACCAACTGAGCGACGAAGGCCGACAAAATGATTTTCAATAAAAATACAGCCCTGGCTTCAAAGATATTGTCAACATGGGAAAATGTCCCTTAAAACAAATAGCCTTTCACCCCTCGATATAATGAATTGCCTGAGAAAACAAAAACCTTGAAAATTTCAGTTTTGTCCTAGAGGTGAAGTCCATGTATCCAGATGGATCAACGGACGATTCACTATAATATACTTATTGTCTATATATTTGAACAATCACTATTTTTTTTATCAAATAAATATTCATGTTTCCAATTGGTTTCCAGCTGACGATATGTGACACAGTGGGTTATGGTGACCAGATCAACAAGGATGATAGCTTCAAGGCAGTGGTGGACTATATAGATGCTCAGTTTGAAGCCTATCTTCAGGAAGAACTGAAGATCAAGAGGTCTCTCACCGGCTATCATGACAGTCGCACTCATGTCTGCCTATATTTCATTTGTCCCACAGGTATATACATTTTTTGACAGTAAGAATTTAGATTAAAAAGTGATATGATCAGTTCCATCAAGTTGTGACACTCGAATTGGACTTGTCACATAATAAGAATGGACGACGACAGCCCAGTAAAATACCTCACACTCTCCACACCACAAGGACAAAAAAGACCAGGAAGGTCTAAACTGCGATGAACTGATATATCCATTCTGCAAATCAGAAACTAGAAAACAATGACTTCAGATAGGCAGGAATGGAAAAGACTGTTAGATTCAGCCAAGGCCAACCCAGTTACAGTTTGCAATTCAAGTTCTAAATATGTTGGCTGTATTAACATTATTATTTAAAAAAATCTTTACTATGAATTTACTATGAAATTAGGGTATAGAGAACACACAAGATGAAATATTTCTATGATCACCTCAAATATTTATTTGATCCACAAAAAAATCTTGAAATTATATTTACTATAAAATTAGGGTATAGAGAACACACAAGATGAAATATTTCTATGATCACCTCAAATATTTATTTGATCCACAAAAAAAAAGCTCAAAAATAACACAATGATGTTCATGTATGTCCTATTCTGATTCGTTTCAGAGACGACCGTGGATAAAATGATTTTATCCGCGCAGTGTGTCGTAGTGAGTTCGGTATAAATTCAGTCAACTTTTTGACATTTCTCATATACTAAAATTCAGACGGATAAATAGAGACGAATCAGAATAGGACATAGTTTAAAAATTCAAGTAAAAAAAATATTGGTGCCAAATGTATTGTTTCACTTTTTTATAGTTTCTTGTTATTCTAGTAATAATTCCTGCTCTAAAGTGCACTTTACACGAACACTATTTTCAACGCGATTTTCATCCTTTTTGGTAAAACAGAAATCTGTAAAATTATTCGCTGTCGTCGTTACCGACGTGTCAACATGGCTGCCGTTTGCGTTTACATTTACGTGTGACATTCGCTCGCGATGTATTTTGTTTATTTGGAAAGTGTCGAAACTTTCTATATACATTTATATTATATTAAACATTTATTATATAATTTTTCGATATACATTTTTTTATATTGTATTAAAAATTTGCACATATAATTGTGTAAACTGTGTAAAGTACTGTAAAGCAATGCTCGGAGTAACCTCTATTTTGGATGCTGTTTTAAGCGTTGCGTGTAAAGCGATGTTTGGAGTAACCTGTATTTTGAATACTATTTTAAGCGTTGGAAACCGGGTCGCGTTGAAAATAGTGTCCGTGTAAAGTGCACTTAAGACAATTATCTTCTTCTTCGTGCCATATCAGGTCTCCCGACTTTGGCGATCACTGTTGAGAAGGCATCTTTATCTGCCGTCGTCTGGAGCAATTCAGCTCACAAATGTTGCAGAACCATGACATCTATCATCTTCCTATTCCTCGGCGTTCCTCTATTTTGCTCTCCATAATTAGTTGGAGCAGCCTGTACCCTTTGTCTCGCAGAATGTGAACCAAATATGATGCTTTTCGTCGCTTAATTTTGTCGACGATTATGTATTATTATCACATTTTAAGTTTATGTCACTCACACTACTTTTATTTTTACCTTAGGACATGGCCTTAAGTCTATCGATCTGGTTTGCATGAAGAAGTTGGACACCAAAGTTAATATTATCCCCATCATTGCCAAAGCTGATACTATCTCTAAAACTGAGTTGCAGAAATTTAAGGTGAGAAAATTCTGTTTATCAAAATAATATTCACTTTGTGTGAAGTCAGTATTTAATTTAAGGGTTATTCTGTGTCACTTCAAACAGGCCATGGCATCCATTGATAAAAATTTTGATTTACGTTTTATCCCTTTTTATAGATATAAAGAAAAGTGCTATTCATTTTTCTCTGAATTGTATGAGTATAATTTTTCAGGTCTTCGAATTTTAAATAAAAATTGTTTTACTCTTTTCATTCTGGGATTCAAGCAGAATTGGTTTGTTTGATGTGTCACGAATATTAATGAAAATATTTAGAATCAATTTAGGCTAATAACTTATTGGGTTGGAATATATATCAACGTTGTTAAAGAATGTTATATAAAATTACACGCGAATAACGGCTCATCATGTATGCAACTAATATTTATATTTTAAACTTCCTAAGTGGGCTTTTACATTATTGTAAAATTAATACATAGATTTATGAACTAAATTACATACATACATAAGTGCAATAAATAAAAATGAGAAAAAATGAAACAAGAAGAAGCTAAAGATATCAATAGAGTCAAAAAGATGGGTCGGTGGCAGAGCGGTTAGCGCACTGGGTTTGTAATCCAGTGGTCGCGAGTTCGAATCCTGCCTCGACCGATTTCGTTCACCTATAGCACAAGCATTTATTTGCTTATTTTAGGGAACGTAGGAAGATGTATATGTACTTGTTTAACAAGGACATATTCATTTTTTTTATTTGTTATTGTGATTCTTTCCCCGTCAGTACGACGTTTTTGTGATGCGACTACAAATGGGTTTTTGCTGGTGTTTCAAATAATCGTTTTAATTTTTGAAGAGGTGATTAGGATTTAATTTATTTTTTCAGATATTCTTTGCAAACAATTATTCTTTGTTTTAAAAATCAAAATGTGAAATTATCCTATTGAAATTTCGACACACATTAATATCTCTTGGACAGTAATAAAAACTACTCAAAAATATCCAAAAAAAAATCTTCTTCTTCTTCTTTCGGTGCCATGTCAGGAACCCCCGACGTCGGCTATCACTCTGGCAAATCCCTCTCTGTCCTGTGCCGCCCGGAATATCTGTTTCACGGTCCTGAAGCCGGTCCATTCCCTAATGTTGCGCAGCCAGGACATCTGTCTCCTTCCAGTCCCTCGGCGACCTTCTATCTTGCCCTTCAGTATTAGTTGGAGCAAGTGATACTTCTCCCCCCTCATTATGTGACCCAGATATGTGATCTTGCGGACGTTTATTGTGGACTTGAGTTTCCTGGTTGTTCTGGCTCGACTTAAGACTTCTGAGTTCGTAACCAGATCTAAAAAAAAATTAAGGATTTTTATTTATTCTTTTTCTTGAAATTTAAAACAAAAAGACACTATAATTTTTCTGTATTTATATTTATTATTTATGTTTAATTTCAGTCTAAGATAATATCGGAACTACAAACCAACGGTGTGGAAATCTACCAGTTCCCCACAGACGATGAGACAGTTGCAGAGACTAATAACTCTATGAATTCCCATGTGCCATTCGCTGTTGTTGGCAGCACAGATTTCGCTCGCATAGGCAACAAAATGGCCAGAGCCAGGCAATATCCATGGGGCACAGTTCAAGGTAAATTAATTGTATCCTCTCTTATCTGAGTTTATGGAATTTTGGGAGATTTATATTTAATTTATTTGTTTTAATCAGAAGGATTATATTGCATAGGTGTGTGTTCAAATGGAATTTATTTTATTTAAAACATATACCTCCAAGTATGATATTGCTTATGTCTGTTTATTAAATAATTGATAATACATAATTTATAGTGATGAAGAGTTTCAATCAAAAGAGCTACTTACATGATCAACACTGGTTTATTCGAGATAAATGAAATTACAATATAAATAATAACTTAATTAATTTGTAGTGTCATGGGTCGGAACTAATAGATAAAGGTTAAACGCGACTCTAATTTATTGAACGATCAACACATCTGTCGATCAGCTCGTATCAACGACGGTGGGCTATGGTTCTTTGATCCTCGTCAATCTTCGGAAGCATTCGAGAATCCTGAGGCCATACATGTTGCAGCCGACAAGGCACTGCTACAGAATATTTTAAAATATGCATTGTAAAAATACAGTTTTTTTTTCTCAAAAAAGCATTCAATGCTTGTGATGAGAAAGGGGGTCCATATTGCGACAGTAATAAAGTTATTCATAACGAAAACTACTATAAATAACCAGGGCTCAGGTTGCAAAAGAGCATTATTATTATTATTAGAGGGTGTTCTTATGCACTGCGACCCTTGGGATCTTTTGCACTCCCCCTTCTTGCTTACCAGGTTTCCTGTTACAGCATCCCCTCGAGTCCTAGCCCTCTTAGGAAGTTTAGGACCCGCAGGGGATTCAATGAGGGTATGGATCCAATGTCCATTTGGGGCCTGCCCAAGGTCCTCATTCTAACCAAGAACATTACTTGACTGTAGACTTTTGTGTATGAGTCGGTTTACAAGCGAGACTGAGACGTGACATATTTTTCAGTCAAATAATGGTCTTGTCTGTGTCTCTTGCGGCCCAAACTGTCATCTATACACTCTGTGGTTTCTATTGTACCAATTATTTCAAGTATTATATTGAGTTACCTAGACTTCTGTAGATTAAAGAATTATATTGTGGACTTAACTTATTTGACAGATAATTAGTGGTTGTTGTTACGAGTTTGTATTTTTCATTTAGTTGTTTGCAGATATTATGCAGGGTGGCAGACTTTCCATGCCAGGGCATTATGTTAGCAATGGCGTAGTGAAGAATCAAAGAAAAAGTAGCCAGAAAATTATTAAAATTCGATGTTTATTAAAATTATCCGATCATCCAATATATATCAAATAATTTCTATTTGAATAAAATGTTTCCATGTGTAAAATAATGCTCACGATCCAAAATATTACCCTTAAAAATTAATGTTGTAATATTGTGTTTCAGTTGAGAACGAAACCCACTGTGACTTTGTGAAGTTGCGCGAGATGTTGATCCGAACCAACATGGAGGATATGAGAGAGAAGACACATATGAAACACTATGAACTGTACCGCAAGAGAAGGCTGCAGCAGATGGGTTTCTCAGATGTGGACTCCGACAACAAACCTGTAATACATAACTTTTCATTATTCATCAATTTTTCTTTATTTTCAATATTCTTAACAAGTGACTACTGCTGTGAGATCAGACTTATCAGCATAGGTACCTGTCTGATATGATGACTAATTTTGAAATACTCTCACAATGTTTAACACATCCACTATTTCCAAATCAAATTTGACATTTACGCCAAAACCGCGTACAGTGTCATGGTTTCTGGCGGTAACGTCACACCTCCAAAAATCTATATTATCAACTCCGTAGCCGTAGGTTATCCTCCGCGGTGCAACAAGTTGGTAATGGCTATGACGTAACTTTTACAAACTCAACTTAAGATTTTTGTTTTACATAAAATATCGGATTGCCCAATTTCGTGTAACTATTATTATAAATATAATATTATACACTCTTTTAAAATGTAAATAATATTTTTTTGACCACTGGATTAGTAACCCAGCCCCCTAACCATTCTGCCAACACCCATCTAAATTATAACCCATCTATTACTTTATAACATTAATTATAAGCCCCGTACACCAAAACACCTAAAAAATTATGTTTTTCTGTCAAATCACTGCATATCGCTTCAATTTGCTAAATGTTCAACACTTAACATTCCCATTTACTGAAATTTTAAGCTTTTCTTATCTAGTATAAATTTCCATTTACTGAAGTTATAAGCTTTTTTATCAAGTACAAATTCCCATTTACTGAAGTTTTAAGCTTTTCTTATCAATTCCCAATTCCCATTTATTGAAGTTTTAGGCTTTTCTTATCAAATTTAGACTATGGAATCTCAATCTGTACAAATATTTAAGAGATGTGTAAAGGAAATATACTTTTTCAAATAGTTCTTGAATGTTTTTTCTTCTGTGTCCATCCTTTCCTTGTTGCTATCTGTATATTAAATTCATATTTTTTTCATTTGTCTTGAAGAGATTGCCATAGCTATAAATCTGCCTTCTTGTGTACTATAAATTGTACATAAATTAATAAGATCATAAAAAAAGATGTTTTAAGATGTTTATTATGTTTGTATAGGTAAGCTTCCAGCAGACATTTGAGCAGAAGAGAAGCACTCACCTTCAAGAGTTGCAACAAAAGGAAGATGAAATGCGACAGATGTTTGTGCTGAGGGTTAAGGAGAAGGAAGCTGAACTCAAAGAGGCAGAGAAAGAGGTTGTTACTTTTTAATACCAATTGAAATAAAATATGCCCAAAAGTTTTTTCCTTGCTATGATTTTTTTCCACATTAATGTGGTCATTACCTTGGCATTAACATTGATGCTGTTTTCACTCTATGAAATATTGACAGATCACAGAGTAAGGAATATACGGAGCTGACATAAGCTACAACTTTTGGCCAGAAGATTGGTACACAAAGTGAGATGGTACAGGGGGTATCTCAAACACATTCAATTTTTAAATATATTGGATATTAATGACACATTTATGTATATAGCAGTAAAATTAATTGTATTTTGAAATTTAAATCATGTACTTTTTTATATTAATGTTGAGTAATGCGTCAATTTTCATTCCAAAAATATTTAAATATGTTATATAGATTGCCACTTCATTTTGGTGGCACAGTTCTGCGTTGTGTACCGTGAAATTTTGCTTAGACATCTTTATTGTCTATTATTGAATGACAGATATTTTTTTTATAGAACTGACATACCTACTTAAATATTTTTTTATTATCTTCACAATGACATGCACCTTTCAAAAATAGGATTGTTTTAAAGGAATTTAATGAAAGTCATAACTATTGAATGTGTACTCTTAATCAACTCTAGTTTTGTATAAACCTTTTGTGTCCCTTTACAATTTTGATGGTCACGTCTAATAATAACTCATTAACCAAATGTAAAAATGGCCTCAATGTGTCACAAAGATAACTCAGAAAATAAAAGAATATTGTTCAGTCATTTTACCTTTCCATCATTAGTGTTATCAATTTTACTGTCTTTTTAAATTAACTAACCAATTTTCATTTCAGCTCCATTCCAAATTCGACAAGCTGAAGAAAGACCACACGGAGGAAAAGAAGAAACTGGAGGACGCTCGCAAGAAGCTGGAGGACGACGTGATCGAGTTCAACAGGAGAAAGCAGCAGATGACTCAGAGCCACCACACCCTGACCCTCGGCAAGAGCAAGAAGAAGTGAAAGTACGCCATCGGAAGAAGCAACACTGTCAACTGAGAGGCTTCTTTTACCAAACTATACTGCACATAATATGTGTGACATCATTTTATCATTGTAATAAACTGTTGAATCGGACCGGTGGCGCATCGGCCGTTATATAAGTATCGATAAATGTTGATTGTTGTCACTGAAACACACAAGTGATTGTATTCTTTATTTATATATATATCTTATTGTTTCGCTTCTTTATCCATTCAAGTGTTGAATAATTTAAGGATCAACCATTACAATTTGACAGACAAACTTAGCAACTTTCTCCACTGCCACTTCATATGTATATTTCCATAGTTTTCTTCAATATTTCTGTATCATTAAACCTGTAATACTCGACTACATTTATTTGCGCTTTTAAATTATTTGAAAAACATTACCCCCTACTCAGTAACTATTTTAAGTAAAATAGGAACATTCTAAAATTGTAGGGTCTTATTTCAGCATTATAAAATATCAATTTGGACTAAATGGAATAGGAACGTACATATATTGGCCGGAATGTTCTTAAAAAGTTCCTGAATTAGACATATTTTGAATAATTATGAGAATTGTTAAAATTTCATGATTTTCATTATTATTCATAATACGTCTGATTCAGTAACTTTTTAAGAACGTTCCGGCCAAAATAGGTACATTCCTATTCAATTTAGTCCAAGTTGATATTTTATAACGCTGAAATAAGTCCATAAATCTAAAATCTACAATTTTAGTACGTTCCTATTTTAGTTACAATAGTTACTGAATAGGGGTTATTGTGTTTCAAAAATAGACTGCTTATAATATTGAGCGGAATCTTAGGTGTTAAGTTAAGTTGTATCAATATGAATTATTATCAATCTATTTATTATCTTTCTAAATATAAATACAGTGGAACCTTGGTTCACAAGCATATTATATTCTTCTGTCCGAGAAAGATTATTATATCTGAACAAATTTGAATAAAGAAATAATTGAAACAGATATTTAGTTTAAATTTTCAAAAATGATTCATTGAATTTTACCTAATTTCAATAGAGTATGTTATGCAATATGTTTATAGTTGTAGCCAAACATCTTGAACTTTTACCCGAGAAGGGGGGCGATTTGCACGTAAACTAACGAAGTCAACAAATTTGCGCTCTGCGCAACCGGAAGCTCGTTCAAGATGTTTGATGAAAATTTACCACATATCGTAAAACCCTTGTAAGCTATTTATCCACTGTATGTATACATTTGATATTTATCAATGTGTCATTAATTCAAAATACCAATTTGACAGACAATTATTTAAATATTTAATGGATGTGTCTCTAACTTGCAATTTATAAATATTGTATATTTAAATTCTTCTTAATATAATAACAAATCCTGTTTTCAGTGTAATTAAAATATCATTCTTTCTCATCTTAAATCATACAATGACACTCTATTATGGCTAAATATCATTTATGACATTTTGAGATCTATTTACGAGGAATATTTTAATTCTTATTTTGTATTTTTGTATCCTTAGGTTTTAGATATCTTTTAAGTTTTACATAGTCGTAATTAAAATTATTTTTACGAGCATTTTTTTGTACAAGAGAATATGTTGTATGAACTTTTCTTATAGTTATGTGTATTTAATTTTAGAAAATCATCATAATCATTCCCTGTATTTAAAGACATTTAAAAAGTTTCAATGTATTAACTTTTTACTAGTATCAATCATTGTAAAATTACCTCTCTTCATTTCGTTCTCTCTCTTGATATTCCTACATATTTTGTAAAGTAAATTTTGTAGTTATCAGTCTGATATAAATAAATAGTAGAGAAACTTCTTAAAATAAAAGGATATGTGTGTATAGATGGGAGGATATTTTATATAGAACGTTTTCAGTATTACATTTTTATAAATAAAAATATTATAGATACAAAGTGTGTAGAAATTTATCTGTCAATCTTTGTTTGATAAACAGTTATTTTGAGTATCAAATCTAAATTAGTATTAATACATTTCTATCAAACAAGGCAAACTAACACTTTTTCTTTTGAATACCATTTCTTGGTACAGTATTGTTATGCCTCGTTTAGATACTCGCCGAATGATTCGCACCCGAATATGCCCGTTTACATACTCGTCTCTATATTCAATGTACATCAATCTTTCAAACATGGATGACGTGCGACTCACTGCTACAGCTTTATGTCTATTTAATGTATATCGACCCACAAAAGAAAAAGAGAAGAAAATACGGCGATGGAGCCTTTGCTCCATTGATGGAGCAATAATTTAATGAAACCATATCCAGGAAATCAAGACCCTAACTCAAATAAACGTAAATTCAACAAAAAGTTATCAAGTGCTCAGGTTGTGTTCGAAAATGTAATTGGTATCGGTGTTTAGAGTATTTAAAAAAACCAATAGCTATTGATGCACAACAATGACTTGTTTATTGATACATAATTTTTAACGCTGCCTTTTTTAGCTCTTTTATCCTTATGTAAACGATGTTTTGGATCCCAATCACGGGTTCTCCCTGGTACACTTCTATAAATTTTAAAGTGTTTTTGTTTGTTCACTCCATCATAATAAATAAACAATTTGAATGGCTGCTCAAGTCAAATTTCAAGAGTTAACTGAAAAATGGCGAGTATGTAAACACTTCGCACGAATACAGACAAATAATCCTTTGATTCGTGTCAAAAAAGGGAACGTACGAACATTCGTGGCGAATAACGAATACACACAAATAAGCCGTTTACATACTCGTATTCGCCTCTGTTCGTCTGTGTTCGGCGAGTATCTAGATGGGCTATTAAATTGGCAATGAAGTAGTATCATTTGGAAATTAAACATTTATGTAATATATGTAGTGTTAAAATATACTGAGAAATAAATGTTTTGAATCTGTAATGTATCAATTGTGTTTACATCCTTTGGATACAAGACTTAATATAAATTCATATACCTTGTTTTTTCATTTCCAAGTTAACTTACAAAGAATTCATATGTTAAATATTGAAATTACACAAGTTGTTTAAACGCAACCCGACATTTCTAATATTAGTCCACAGTTTACGACAGTGCTGAAATGAACCAACAGAATATCAATATATTTTATCTTCTACCATCTTTTATGGTAATCGCCAAATGTACAAACAAGTTACTGTTTTTGATGACACTGGATATAGTGAATTTCAGTGGTTACAAGATCATTATTTGTTTGTTTCATATTACTGCTACTTCAAGCTACAAATCTTGGCTCATGTAGTCGTATGCTTAAAACAATATATTTTTGAGTTTTAGATTCTTCCTCAATCTTATATAAAGTAATGAAAATTGTAAATATACCATTGGAGATGTATTCAAAATTAAAATATTTATAGAATATTTATTAATAGAATAGAGAGTGGTATTGATAATTGAATGCTACAAAGTATAGATATAATAAATATAGTTTGTTTTCCTTTCTCAAATACTAAGCTGGGTGCTCTTAGAGAAATGCTAATGAATATATCAGAAAAATATTTACTATTTTAGTATGTATATTGCTGTCCAACAGTTGATTTAAGAGAATCTATTTATATCAATGTGTCCGCAGTAAAATCCTTAGTCACGCATTATGGGGAGTCAATGTAGAGTCTGCTAGCAGTTTCCAACATTCCAAGTCAAAAAATGCCGTTTTAGTGGCTTTGCAGCATTTATTTTACCATGGATAAAATCTCGAAAAATGTATAAGAGTGAACATTGAAATTTGACATTTTATAGTTTGGTACTGAATCTCCACTCACGACATAGATATCTCATGTGTTACATGCATATTTTTTGTGAGATAGGGCATCATTCTAAGTACCTTTTTCCCCAGTTTCCTTAGAATATCTACTTTAATTTATATTTTTTTCTCTTTGGCTTTTTATTTTAGCGTTAGTTGTCAATACCACAGTGTAATTTTCCAATACTTTTCTCTATTGAAATATGTTACAGTATTGAAGAGTGAATATAAAAAGTGATTTTGTGAGATTTGAACAGATATAAATTGGTTGACTCTTGGTAATAAAATTTAATTGGTATTGTACTTATAACAAAAGTAAAAAATATTCAATTTATAAATAAAATTAAATTATTGTATCAAGGAATAAAGAGCGACGTGTTATTTTGTGATTTGATTTACTAACAAAATGCTAAATAAATTTTGCATAAAGATTCGATGAACAAAATCTATAATATTGTTGATAATATTATATTTATTAGCATATATATATTTTTAGGAAAAATAAAGAATTATATTTATCTCAATCAAAGATATTGTATTTTTGTGTTTGTCTTAAGTAATTATTTTAGAATGTATTATTACTTAGTACATATTAGCAAAGCCAAATCAATAAAAAATATTTATTATCTTATATTTGCATTTATCAATTTTGTGTTTTATTTATACTTTTTTATTCAATAAAGACATTTACTGATGCATTTTGAATTTTTATTGACTTTCTGATTAACTAGTTATTATGTTCATACAAAGAGACGGAGCATTTATATTTTTATTTAAACCAAACAAGTATAGGTAACTGTAATGCCCCACCTGTACCCGTTCCAATTTTTTTATTTCCATAATACAAAAAATTAATACAATATAACTTAACTATTACAATGGAATTTATTACCTCACTAGGCAGAGCCTGTTTTGAGGTAACACTAACAATGATTATGCAATACATGTTTGCTACATAAATTCTTGTAAACATTCAAGGTTAATCAATGTTTTGAGGTGATATAAGAATTCAACAATGACACTAGTGACAATGACATGAGAGATGATAATGGCCATAGAATAAAGATATATATACTGTAATGGCTGCAAACCATCTGCTTAAGTAGTTAAATTCAAAGTTAGTCAAAAGTAGGGTTGCCAGATGGAAATTTGAAAAAGGAGGACAATGACAAAAAAAAACTGCCATATCTACAGACGCATATCGAAGAATTTTCATCGTCTGATAATTACTTTATTTCTTCATTTTTTTATATCTTCAATGCAGTCGCTATACAACTTACATAATATAGTTTAGTCACTACTTAAACTATTAACAATTCAATTAATTTTAAACATCATGTTTCACCAAAACACATTTTTTTGTAATAAGTTCTTGGTGCCTCTTTTATGAAATATGTATAAAAATCTTTAGTAGACATGTTTTATAAATTATATTGGATAGCAATCAACGCAAAAGGAGGACATGCGGTAGGTAAGGGAGGACAATTTGTCGAAAAGGAGGACATGTCCTCCTTTAGGATACCATCTGGCAACCCTAGTCAAAAGGAATACCAAAATTTTGTTTTAGAAAACTGATTTTGATTGATGATTGAGAACCAGTCCTGACATACGCTTCTGAAACCTGGGTTTTAACAAAGGCTCTAGAGCAGTGATTCCCAAAGTGGTCCAGGGGTACAAGGGAGAATCAACGGGGGTATATTGGCGTGAAATAAAAATGGGGGTTCACAAGTTGTAAAAATAAAAATTTAAGTAAAAAGAATAAAAAATTTTGCTTGACTTTACCCATCGATAAGAAAAGTGAAGTAAGTAACTTATTTAGCATTAAATTCTATTTTTCCTCCACTTAATTTTTCCCCTTATTTTCGTTGAAACTCGGCCGCAAATTTCCATCGTTAGATCTAAGGGGCCGCCCATACCTTAAATTTTTACAAAAAAAATACAATTAAAATCCCCCTAGTATGAATTTAGTCACAAGTTACAGTATGGTTACAGTATTAGAAAGACAAAAATATGTACTTTTTTTTTATCTAATGGCAATATTGAAATAAGCAAATGACCCTGACGTTAGAGATGGGCTCAAACCAGACAAATCCGTACATATGAAATTGGCGTTTTGTATGGGACTAACATAAAGTCAATTTTTTTTAATATAATATATTTATTTGATCAAAGTATGTACCATTGCTATCTATGCACTTTTGCCATCTCATAGGTAGTTCATCGATCCCTTTACTAAAAAAAACATTCGGACGGGAATCATCTGCCCCATCGGAGTTGAATTTTTTCCCTTGCAAGAAGTTATCCAAATTTCGAAAAGACTGGTAATCTGTTGGGACAAGGTCCGGAGAGTACGGTGAATGTCATAGACATTCCAATTGAAGCTCCTCTAATTTGGTAGCCGTCTGTTGTGCAGTGTGTGGTCTAGCGTTATCATGAAGCAGCAGTGGTCTAGAGCGATTAACCAGCCTCGGTTGTTTAGCAGCTAGCTTTTCCATCATGGTTTGCAGTTGCTGACAATAAACACCTGCCGTAATCCTCTGGCCAGAGTTAAGAAAGCTGTAGTGAACGACACCAGCACTAGTCCACAAACGCTCACAAGTAACTTTTTTGTAGTCAATTTTCGCTTGGGGCATGGTTTGGCTGGTTCGGCAGGGTTCAGCCATTGCGATGAGCGCTTCCGATTATCGTACAGGATCCACTTTTCATCATTCGATTTAAAATCCCTTCATTGTTGTGCCGGTTGAGTAATGCATCGCAGCAGTCAACGCGCGTTTGTTGATTTGCTTCACTCAATTCGTGAGGTCCCACCTTTCAAGCTTTTTCACCTTCCCAATTTGCCTCAAGTGGATTAAAACAGTTTTATCACTAACACCGCAGCCTTCAGCTAACTCGGACGTGGTTTGCGATGGATCCGCTTCCACAATAACCTTCAATTCTTCATTATCAACTTTGGTCTCCAGCCGTCCACGGGGCTTGTTTTGCAGGTCGAAATTTCCAGAACGAAAACGTTGGAACCAAAAACGCACTGTGTTTTCTTTTGCGGCACCGGCGCCATACACATCATTAATCCTTCGAGCCGTTTCTGCAGCACTGGTAAATAACGCTATATTTCAAGTTTTCCATTTTGTAAACTGAGTGACGCAAAGAAAAAAAAAACAATTGAGGAAAAAAACAAATGAATTATAATTTTCGAAACACAAATACATGAGTAAATAGCTGTATAAATTTGAATTTGGAATTCCTAACCAAAGAGAAGATATTTGAGATCAAAGTTGGCAGTACGGCAAAACACCAATTTCATATGTAGGGACATAATATTATTTTAATATTGAATCTTTTTTAATTTACAAATAATATGATAAATTAACTAAAACAAATATTTTTCAATTTACAATTTTGTATGATAAATGAACAAGCATATAATTAAGTCAAATATTATTTTAAAATTGAATCTTTTTCGATTTACAAATATGATAAATGAACAAGAACAAATCTTTTTCAATTTACAATAATGTATGATAAATGAACAAGCAAATATTATTAACAAATTGAATCTTTTTTAATTTGCAATTATGATAAATGAACAACAATTAACAATAAATTATGATAAAGCATATTATAATAAATGTTATTTTCTACAAAAAATGTCTCATATATTTTTTTTATTTATTTAATAAAACAATATATTATATGCATAACAATTATTTGAATTTGTACACTGATTTTTTTTTTCTTTCCCGAAAAGCATAAAATGCTTGTGCTGAGAAAGTGGGTACATATAACTAGAACGATTTAATTACTTCCAAACATAAAGACACACAAAATATATAAAATCAACAATATTATGACTTTACGTACATACACAAAAAAGCGACGGCTCTATGTGTGTGACGGATTCAGACTTCCGTATAATTTCTGCCACTTGCTGTTCCATGGATTTACCCCCTCTAGCTTCAATAATTATTTTTAATTCTTCAATATCTTATATTTTATTAGATCATCTTTCCTCGAGCACTACAGTCGTGCTTGAAATTTCTCTTTCAGGTAAATCCATGTACCTAGTTTCAACCTACTTCAAATTTGGCGACCCGATAGAGCCATATGTGTGCTTTCTAGATAATGTAATGAGTCATCTAGGCGGAGATTCCATCTTGATTGGCGGTGACTTCAATGCTGAGTCCCCTCTATGGTGTCATTCTACCACTGCAGGGTCTAGGAAAGCAAAAAGAGGTGAACTCTGTGAGGACTTCATAGCTCGGCACGAGCTTTCCGTTATCAATGATCCCTTTAGTCCTCCCACTTTTTCTGGTGCGGTTGGGTTTGGCCACATCGATGTCACTTTGGCTTCGGCTCAAATAGCTCAAAAGACTTCCTCCTGGCGTGTTTATACAGATTATTCGGGTAGCGATCACGAACTTATTGTCTTTACAATTTCTACTTCATCTACTGACTCGGTTCAAAAGTCTTATATTCCAAGGCGTTTTCGCACGAGGTGTGAGCGCATTGTCGAATTTGATGCTGAATTTATTCGATTTCTGAATCGCTTTAACCCAAATGCTATGTCTATATCTGATACTGCTTCTGATTTCACTAACAATATCATTATATGTGCAGAAAAGTCAATTGGCAGATCTACTCCAGAAAAATTAAAACCAAACGCTTGGTGGCACTCAGGACTCGATTCTTTGAAACGCAGCGTTACACGTGCACGTCGAACTCTTAAATTGGGACGCAATAGGAACTTTGCTGAGTTTATTATTCTCGACTTGTACTCTGCTTATAGACGTGCACACAATCTATATAAAAACGAAATTATTCGTGCGAAGAAGGTAAGTTGGCGACGTTTGGTTTCCGAGGTTTCGACTTCAGATCCATGGGGTGCGGTATATCGCGCCGTTTCTTCTGAGAGAGGAAATGGCGCAACAATATCTTGCATCCGCGATGCAACTACTGGTGAGTTCACAACGTCTCTCGATTCAACTGCTTCCGTTTTTCTGGACGCGTTGATTCCATCGGATGATCCGTCTACCGACAATGTTTTTCATAAATGGGTACGTGCTCTTCAACACAACATTCCTCAGACACCCGCTTCGCCACCAGTTTCTGTTGAGGAACTCGATTTAATTATTGGGAACCTTAAACTAAATAAATCCCCAGGCCTCGACCGTATCGACTCTATTTTAATACAAAGATGTTGGCGTTTAGCTCAATTTGAAATGGTTTCCCTCTTAAAAAGATGTTTAGACGAAGGCTGTTTTCCAGACTGTTGGAAAACGGGCCTCATGACTATAATTCCCAAACGATGCGATCGTCCTAGCACGGACCCAAAAGCATATAGACCTGTTACTCTCCTGCCTATTCTGGGCAAGATTCTGGAAAGACTTATATGCAGTAGAATTGAATCCCATCTTTCTAACTCATGTCCACTTTCTTCTCGCCAATTTGGCTTCCGACCTGGAATTTCAACAGTCGATGCTATAAATTATATGTCAGAATTTGTAAGACATTCTGACGAAAAATATGTTATTGCTATTTCCCTTGACATTAGTGGTGCATTTGACAATGCTTGGTGGCCGCTCATTTTGCATAAACTGAAGTCAAGGAATATACCCCGCAATATATATCTGATAGTTAAGAGTTACTTTGAAAATCGCCGCATAGTCCTGCCTGGGGGACAATTTCTACATACGCGACAGGTAAGCATTGGATGTCCTCAGGGTTCTGTTCTCGGTCCACTTCTCTGGAACATTCTTTTTGATGACTTGCTGGATCTTCCTCTCTCCAGTAATTGTACGATTCAAGCGTATGCCGATGATGCATACATCCTCGTCCGTGGTAATTCCCGTAGATTTATTGAGAACTCAGCTACTCAAGCTCTTTCCTTAGTTTCCGACTGGGGTGTAAAAAATAAACTTTGCTTCGCTCCTAATAAGACATATGGCTTGGTTTTCAAAGGCTTACTACGTAGACAGCCGTCTATTAAGTTCTCTGGAACAAATGTAAGTTTTCGGGACCAAATCACTTGCCTAGGAGTTGTTCTGGAAAGAGGACCAAATTTTAAAAACCATGCTCGATTGTGTGTCGACAAAGCTAAGTCAGCTTTTTTAAAGATCTCACACATCGCCAAGGCACACTGGGGTTTACAGTTTCAAGTATCCTGTCTTTTCTATAAGGCAGTTTACCTCGGCATTGCTTGCTATGCAGCAGGATGTTGGTCTCACGCCTGTGAGCTTCAACATATACGTAGAATTTTGCTCTCAGGCCAACGATTCGCTCTCATCGCTTTATCCAAAGCATATGGAACGAGTCCCACTGAAGCACTGCCAATTTTGACAGGCATGACTCCCCTTGATCTTGAACTTCAGCGTAGAGGGGCTGTTTTCAACCTTACGCGGGGCTGTTCTTCTATGATCGGAAATATTCCTCTCTTCCCTCCAGAGGGTCGAGTGTCACGCGGCTTTGTTGAAAGGACTGTAAATGAAAATTTGCAGAACATCTGGCAGACTCGCTGGACGGCCTGCTCAGTGGGAAGAATTACCTACTTATTTTTTCCCGACGTGAGGTATCGTCTTAAATCTCCCTGGGTTGTTCCAGACTTTTGGACTTCCCAATTTTTCACAGGACACGGAAACTTTAAAAGTTATCTTCACCGATTTAACATTGCCTCATCTGCTTCATGTCATTTCTGTCAATACCCGGACCAAACTTCGGAACATATCCTTTGGGAATGTTGCCACCCAATGGTGTCCTCATATAGATCGGAGCTCCTCGTTGCTGTCCGTGGGCCTCTTCAAGGTCCCATTGGTCATGCGGATTTTGTGATCTCGAAGAAAAATTATAAAGCTTTTAAGGTTTTCTGTCATAGATATGGTGCCTTACTTTTAGAAGATTCCCGTTAAATTAATTATTTCCAGAGATCTTGGTCACTTCTCTGATGGTCTGCATGTAGGGGGATCTGAGGTCATAGACAGTCCACGGGTGTGAATTTTCTGTTCGCACTCGTTGATTGTTTCTTTTTGCACTATGGTGCCGAGATTGCTAATCTAGAGGGCTCCATGAGCTACTTTTCGTGCTATGCATTTTTTTTTTTTGTCGTTCACTTAGCGTTCTGTGAAGGGGCCGATTACAGTCCCCATAGGCAGAGCGGGTGGTGGTGGGAGTAAAATACACAAAAAAGCATCAAATCAATAATTTAATTTATACCCCATGATTATATTAACCCTTTTCATATTGTTTTATTTTTAAAGTGTTTTTTGTTTTATTACTTAGCGTTTCATGAATTGACTCTCTAATATCCGTTGGAAGCTTGTTGAAAAATGTTCTGCCATGTATGTGTAATGGTGCTGCGCAAATGATGTGTTTAAAAACTTATACTGCATTTCCATGGAAGCAATTGATTGCTGCTTGTGTAAAAATATTACTTAATTGAGTTTTTTAACAAGATTTTATTTTTAATTTGTAGAAAATAACATTTATTATAATATCTCTCTCTCTCTCTCTCTCTCTCTCTCTCCCTCTCTCTCTCTCTCTCTCTCTCTCTCTCTCTCACTTAGCTTGCATCCCATGATGGTGGGGTCCGCTCTCCTCACTGCGCTCTTCTACTTCGCCCTATCCTGAGTATCGTAGTTTGGGGAGCATACGCAGATATTATATTAACGATTTCCCCTTGTATAATTATTTTCATTTACATAAACCTATCAGATGTGCGTTTTGTTTCTGTGACATTTCCTAGGTGTTCCTGACTGGCCACAATAGCTACGCCATTTCTTCCGTTTTTGGAGCCCGAATACATCAATTTATACTCTACACCAATGTTCCGTGCCTTTGAGCCAGTCCATCGCGTCTCCTGTAGGCAGGCAAAGTCAATCTAACATTTATTATAATATGCTTTATCATAATTGCTAATTGTTGTTCATTTATCATAATTGTAAATTGAAAAATATTAAATTTATAAATAATATTTGAATGGATTATATGCTTGTTCATTTATCATACATAATTGTAAATTGAAAAAGATTTGTTCTTGTTCATTTATCATATTTGTAAATCGAAAAAGATTCAATTTTAAAATAATATTTGACTTAATTATATGCTTGTTCATTTATCATACAAAATTGTAGATTGAAAAAGATTTGTTTTAGTTCATTTATCATATTATTTGTAAATTGAAAAAGATTCAATTTTAAAATAATATTTGTCTGGTTTGAGTCCATGTCTAACTTCAGGGTCATTTGCTTCTTTCAATATTGCCATTAAATAAAAAGTACTTATTTTGTCTTTCTAATACTGTTCTGTAACTTGTGACTAAATTCATACTAGGGGTATTTTGATTGCATTTTTTTTGTAAAAAATTTAAGGTATGGGCAGCCTCTTGGAACAAGCATGAAATATTTTGAAAAAAGGAAGTTCGGAACAAACTGTACAAAAATAATGAAAGAATTTTAAAAACAAATCGGAATAACCAAAGCAGCTCTAAAAAGAAAGCTTTAAAGTAAAAACTCGCTGGTCTGCTGCTGCCAAACCAATTGAATTCATTCTTTCCTCATTGCTTTAATCAGTTGGTTTACTGTTGTTTTTTTTTCTACTACTTGTGCGCCTTTGCGTACTTTGCTTTATTTCATAAATAAATATCATCAAATAATAAAACACAATGAATCATTTGTATATTCTTTATGTACGAAAAATAAAATTCCAAGGCAAAATACACATTTTGTTTGTATTAAATCACAATTATAAAATAAACCATAAATAAAACAAACTGTATGAGACACAAAACATTACGTAATAGATGTACTTAAAAAAAAGGTACATTAATGTAATGTTGTATAAACTTTTTGTTTAGTGAATTAAAAAAAAAAAAATTCAAAAAGATATTTTTATGCTCTCTCTGAATTTCAATATAATATTTAAAATGTGCAAGTTTCCTTAAATATTTAAAATTATACTGTAGGGGTATTTACATGTAAGAAAAAAGGGAGCACCTTTAAAGCGTTATATACAAATTTCAAAAAAATATACATAAAAACCAAAAAAATGGTCACATTAATATTAAATTTCTCATAATTTGAAAAGTAATATTTACAATTTCAATTTAGATATTCAAAAATTTCTTAAATATTTATAACGGACATCTAATATACTATTTTCCTTTTCAATGTTTTTTTCACGTTGAACTGAAGAACAAGTGAAGATAAAGAAAACTGAATTCAATCAAATAACTAAATAAATAACGCCTGAATATTATGCAACATGTATAGCAGTCACAATTCAAGTTCAGAAATACATAATTATTCAATTTTATCAAATGAATCAATCTTTAAATTTTTCTATTATGCATTGTCATCGGTTATACACAAAGTCTGTAAGTTTCAGAGCTCCAACTGGTCGATCAGTTAAAAATTGATTCAATATAATAATGTTTTTTACTAAGAAGTTATATATATTTAGGGTATGTTCACTTGACAGTTTTGCTAATGCACATTCAAATGACTGTCATCTGAATCTTTCCTTATTTTCTGGTCATGGAATAACAAACTTATTTTTTATCTTAACAAATTTGTATAAAGAATCCTTTAGAAATGAGTTCATTATTATTTTATGTTATTACATAATCATTATAATAACTGAACAAGTACAATAGGTATTCATGTATAAAAAACCTTTTTGTATATTAGTGTTTCCTGGTTTTCAATGTATGCCTAATAAAAATAACAAATAGATACATAAAAAAAGATTAGTATTCTGCGTTTCACTGAAAAGTACACTTCATAGTAATATTGGTATGACTGTCAGTCAGTCAAACTGAATAATGTTGCCATATCTCCAAATTAAATTCCTATAATCTTATATTTAAAATAATAATAATGAAAAATTTCAAAAGAAAACAATCTGAGTTTAATATGATTTTTTTACAAAGCAAACTAATTATTTAAACGATTTGTGTAGATTTATCAAAAATTACTTTTACAAGAATTCCAAAAGATGAAAAAAAAATGTTTAGGGAATATCAAGTTTTCAACGTATAACAACACCAAATCCAATCATACCAACTTAAACACGAAGTGCTCTTTTGAATAAAATGCACTCTAGATCAAATTTTTACATGGAATCCTTCTTTTAAGGCTTGTGTCCATAGATGAGTAGTGGACAGATTGGACGCAGCGCATCTGATGAGTTTTAGTATTCATTGCATAGGAATTCATACAAGTGCATCCACTGATAGATCAGCATCGTATGGAGCATGCGCATTATTGCTAGGAGAAAAAAATCAGATCCGTGCGCTGCGCCTATTTGGACGCTAACCTTAAAACTATTCTTGAAAGGCATAGATTATTTATGATGAATTTTCAATAACTATTACCATATTATTATTGTTGTCAAAGCTCTTTATGTATAATATCATGTTTGTTATAAATAAATACATAAATAAATATATGCAAAAAATGTTATTGGAATTGGAACATATTAATTTATGATCTAAATTTGAATTTTCATACATTTGATTATATTCCACTAGCATAGCTGCAACCTTTAAGTGCTTCATTTTTTATACAACCTTCCTCTGCATCTTATTATATTCTCTTTCTTTCAGCCCTATAAATTTTCTTCGTTAGTTGCATGGATAGTGCATTCATTTTTATCCTATCTATGACATCATCATTATGCACTTTCGATTTATCTCTACATTGATACAACCCTATCGAACATCAAAATGTTCATATTATATTGAAGATTCTCAAGATACAAACAGATATTTGATAAAAAATAGTTTTTAGGGGAAATATAATTTTGATTAGCTTCTATTATATTATTACATGTCTTCACATATCTAGTTGTTATATAATTAATTTATCTAAGTACATTTTTTTATAATTTTTAATTTTTATTATATACTATGTCTCAATTGTCCATAATCAAATAAAATAGAAATCGAAAAATATCAACCTATCTTCCATGTTAAATATTAAAGATAAAACACCATGTGCAAGAATTGTATATTTGATGTAGAAAATATTATATGATACCCTTGTTAGCAAAATATCATAACGGTTAAAAATAAACCTACTTTTATTTATGTATAGTTATTACATTTTGCTGATTATTGGGATAAATAAACATTTAATGAAACAACACACTTATCCAAGCAAACGTAAGGAGCATTAACAAATATAAAATCATAGATAACATTAATCATAGATAACAGATTTCCCATTGGTTTGAACCATAGGTTTTTATCATAATATACTAGATGTCGTAGTTAGCAAATTTTGTTTGAATCGAAGTGAGTCATTTTTCCGGGGGATTTTTGACGTTTTGGTTGGCAGACCACATCGTTTTTCTATAGAGAATAACGACTAAATGAATTGTTTTCGGATTTATTTGTCAAAAAAAAAACACTTTGTTTATTAAGATTTAGAGAACAGTTATCGAGGATGTGTTAAAATGTAAGGAAAACTGAAATATGTTGCCAACAAAAACGTCAAACGCGCGATATTCCATGACTCACTTTTTGCACGGAGTATTACATCTAGTATATTATAATAAAAATCTATGGTTTGAACCAAAACATAGTTTATTAAATTATGGACACGAGAGTTGATCCGCACTTGTTTTCTGCAAAATGTCAATAATTTATCATTTTGATCCTAATTACAAACACTAAACAATATAATTATTTTTGTTTTCTCTTCACTAGGACATATCTACACACATATTTTATTATCCTTCTTTTGGTGCTTACAAAATAAAGCACTTTCGCACACAAAATAAATCTTAGGCACCTTCAATCCACGCAAACCTACAATTCCATATTTTTTATTGACAACACAAATGAGCAAAAGTATCACAAAAATTGATGTGTTTAGATTGTTTTTACAGTAGACTCAATTCAATGTGGCCACATTTATAAAAGTTAAAGGTTGATTATGTAATAATAAACGAAAACCAGTATCGTATAATTATAACATTAAAACAACTTTGCCAAATGTTAAAATAACTTAAGCCAAATGACCATAAGTTGAATTTTATGGGAGAGACATTTAAAATAAAAAATGTTGGTAACATAGATATATATTTTCATATTCTTTCTTGGAGACAGTAATAATAATTTATAAAGTGCTGTTTAGTGATACAAATCACTCCAAGGACGCTACAGCTTAATTGTTGGGTATTTCACAAAGCAGTCTTAAGTAATTTTCCGAAAGTGACAATGCTCTAAGCTACACATATGTCAGGGGGCACTTTATTCCATTTTAAAGGCCTCGCTCTCTTGATACTCTATTGACTCTGTCCAATTCTTTTAAAGAGTTGGCACTCTATGATCCAAATGATCTCAATGTAAGCTGTCTTCCTGATGGAACATTCTTTTGACACAGTTCTTGAATGTAGTTTGGAGCCAAGTCATTCAGACCCTTAAGAACATTAATTTTTGATTATAGAGTTAAGAAAAAGATTTGTGAATACAATAAATTTCATTAAGTTTAATGTTGTTTCGTTTACAGAGTGGAAGTTCATAATGAAATTATTACGAACATAAACCATATATTTAACTGTAAAGATAAGCAGGATAAGATGGATAAGAGTGGCATATATAGAATTAATTGTAATGACTAACGCAATGTATATTGGTCAATGCGGAAGAGACATAGGTACTAGAATAAATGAACACCTTAGAGCATTCAGGGGTCTTTCTGGATACTCTGAGATGGCGGACCATTGCATTGAACATGACCATAATTTTGATCGTAACAGTGTAGTGGTTCTACATCTGGAGTCGAAGGGAAGAACCCCCCGCCCCCCACCTCAAACTATGTACTGGCCATTTTGTTATATTATATTTAGTTTTTATTGTCGTCTCCGAGGATGATGGTGTAACCATCGAAAGCGCTCAGGCTAATTTTAACTCAATTTGTGGATAAAAACTATGGTTTATATTCGTAATAATTACAATAAATTTCACTTCTTCCAACGCCTTTCTTCGAATTCTCGAAACTTTGCTAGTTTGGTGTGTGTGTTAAATGAGATTCTCTCGGCTTCTTCTTGATCTGGATTTTTTGGATCATTGATTCTTAATAATTGTGGAGTAAATTCAGATACTCTATAAAAACAAAATAAATGTATTTGTTTTGAATATATATTTAAATCTTGTAACTAGTGATCACATCGAGCGACACCTACTGTATTTCAATTTCTTATTTTACAGTAATACCCCAAAATATATTACTGTAATGCAATACTTATGCCGCTATGTCAAATACATAGCGGCATAAGTATGCCGCTATGTCAAATACATTTATTTTAAAAGTACAACCTGCAATCAATTTAAAAGTTGAAACAAGCATTTATGAAATGCTATGTTGATAATTAATAGTATTATAGTCATAAGAATCAGGCAGTATACTTTACAATTGACAAAATGATAACTTTAAAAGTCATTGGGTATAAAAATTTCAACAAAGAAGTATTACTATTAATATAAATAAGTAATTTTTAAATGTTTTCAACTTATAAAGAAATATTATGTATAAATAGATTCTTTGGTTGTTCAATTAAACTCATCACTTTTAATCAATTTTAAATCTCTATAATAAAAGATAATTTATGAGTTAGAAGATACTTGATATTATATCTGTCATAAAATAAAAATAACAAAACTTGACACTAACTGGTATCAGACTATCACCACAGTAAAACTAAAACATGAGTGTTTTTTACATGATTCATTATGGAGTTGAGAATTTCATCAAGTCCACAAACTGAATAAAAATATATGTCTGAATTATTTTGTTAGCCACTACATTTGGAATGCATTTTTTTCATGTCTTATTTAGTTAATATAATTTCATTGCATTACCCTTTCTCAGTCCGTTTAAAGCCCTCACATTCTACACTATTAACAAAATTGGATCATTAATTTTTATTATTTAATAAGATATAGGGGAAGAACGGGTAGAGTAGACAGAGGACCTATATTAAGTCATCTCTGCTATCATGTCAACTGTGACATTTTAAGTTATTTTGCTTACTAAAGAGATTTGCTTTTAATTTAATTTTTAATACTTCAAAGTATCATAAAAATGTATCCAACCACTCTACTCATCCTTCCTTCCTTCCATTTTGAGAATTGAATTTAATTTATTTACATACAGGGCCAGATCCACCATAGGTTCGTAAATGCAACTGCACAATGCAACACCGTCAATGGGAAAATGTATCTTATAAATATGAGACGAAAGTGTCAACAAAAAAAAACAGGTTTTTATTTTTAAAATATTAAGTGAAAATTATATGATTTGGTAAATTTTATTTTATTCTTTAGTAGGTTTTCTCTGTGTTTAAAATCAGGATGGACATTAACATAATTATCATTTTATTTCTTGATTTATCAAAAGATTTATATTTATTTCAGTAGATGACACTATTGATTGCATCAGGCGTTAAATACTAATACTATACCCGGCCCTGTTTACATTATCTCGAACTGCATTGTTTTTAATATTATACCTAATAATAATATTATTTCAATTTAAAACAACACCTACAAATCCAAAACTGTCATACTGATTCTGAAAAAAGGGAAGTTTTCCTAATAATAAAACACAAAGAATATAATATCAAAATGTTATTTACTTCACAATTTTATTAAAGATGGCAGTTTTTTTTATTGAAAAATTCCTTATATAATATCCAGCAGCTATTTTCATTAAAATTGTATCTACATGTATTCCTCCTTTTCCAACCATCTAATCATTGAAAATTCTTAGACTTAATTATTTTAATTATTACACAGGTTTATTTTTTTATGTATTTCATAGAATAAAACTGATGAAAGTGAAATCATTCTATAATTTTTCTTTGTATATAAAATAATTTTTGTACAGAATATATATAATTATTCTTCAATGCAATATTTTATAACTTAACACAATTATATTTTTGTAGAATATTTCACATAGTATTGTTAAATATTGAAGAATTTTCTGATTGATCAAATTGAGATTACCACTATAAGAATTTTCATATTCAAGATGGCATATTAGGAATTTGGTATTTACATATTAGGAATTTTAAATATTAAAGATTTTCATATAAGAGTATGCTTCAAACTATTTAAACTGATTTAAACACTATAAATTTGTGTAGTTTACTTGTAATATTCACATTTTCAATGTGGTCATACATTATATTTTATAACACATCTAATTTATCTTACATTAACACTGTCATATGTTATTCTTAAAATAATATAGTATATATTAGGTATTTTACATAGCAATTTTGGTGTATCCATAACTTAATTAAATACTTAACTATAATTATTTCCTATATTATTAGCATTGTTGAAATTGCTTTCAATATGAATTTATTTACATAGGCATTTATTTAAAGTTACATTCATCACTCTGCTTATATTGTGAAATACGAAAAGCGCAGATCGCTCATAAGGATAAATTTAATTAATTGGTTTCGTAACTATAACAAATTGACAAATATATTTTGAGCCGAGAGAAAAACTAACATCATATTAATAAAGTAAAAATATATACTATATAAATAAATAAAAACATTCTTGAATTATTATATAGTTTTCAACATAGCAACACTTGGCAACACTACTTCTTATAATTTTTTTTTAAATAATATTTTTTTTGTAATTAGACATCATCATACATTCCCTGAACTAAGCAAAATGCTTGTGCTATAGCTGAACCCAGGTCCACTGATCCAGCGCACTAACCCCTCTGCCTCTGTCCCATCTAATATAATAATATAACACTTTGTTTGAAATTAAATAATGTCTATTTGACAGATAGAGATTCTTAGGGACTTGTTGGGATTTAATTATAATTTATTTATAATCTATCAAAATAATTATTTTGAAAATAGTTTTATGAAATTTCAATTTTTGTAATTTTGAAAATATTAACACTTTTTGGATAACTATTCACCATGTTCCTACTGGTTGAAATAGAGTTTTTTTTCACATTCATTCATCAAAAGAGAATCATTCATTGTTCACAAAATTTGAAGATCAGAAAAATGTGTAAAGTTGTCTCCAAATAACTTATCTCGCGGTGGCAATGCGGTGAACTAAAATTATAATTGGAGATGTCGAAAGTAACACTAGATTTTGGCGATCATAGCACGCTGGGCTCACGAGACAAGTTGTATGGCATCGACTCTGCCAACCAGAAAATCAAAAACACATTTTTGAATCGTCTGGAAAGAGTATGGATTTTACACTTATATAATTATTTAATTTAAATTTATTACATTAAATATGATGATGACTATAATTATAATTCATCACAAAATACGTCATTTGAACAAAAATACTCTTGTGGTTTTAAAATATTATTTGATCCATCATTTTCAAATCAATGTGCAATTTATGTATAATTTATAAGAATGTGATAAAAATTGATTGGTGATATTGTTAAAACACAATATTAGAGGCTACACAATTACCTAACTTTCAAGGATTTTCTTTGGAGATGAAGAAATATCAGCAAAAATACAACCATTTTATAAACTTGCAAACAATTACATGCACTCTGTGCAAATGATGCTTCTGTCATAGAACTAAATAGTTTTCCCAACCCAGAGAAACAACAGTTGGGTGAGAAACATTTTTCAATATATTTCTTGTATGCTTGCGCTGGCAAAAAAAATAATTGGCTGACCACTGTGCTACCAAAATTGGAAATACTTTTGATTTAGTGAATGAAAATTTCTTTACCCAACCGTCGTAGAGGGAAAAACGAAAAAGTCATCTTTACAATAATTGTTGGTCATATTTTTACACTTAGCAAGAAATAAATGATTTACTATATTATATTTTTAAGTCCAAATTAATTAATTCCATTTTGAATAGTTTATAAAAACAATCACATCAATAAAAAAATACTCATTCGCACATCTTCTTTCTTATTATATCAACACAACTTCATACATATTACACATAAAGTCACTGAATGAAATATTAACGGATCAATTTTTTTTGAAGGAATGTACTTTCATATAATGAGGTTAGGTTAGGTTTGGCGACACTGTCTGGGCGTAGCAGCTTCGACATACTGGGGCAGACCTTCCAGAGGCGAGGCCGGATAGAGGAACATGCTTGTCAATGCAGCGTGTGCAGAATACTCCACCACACTTCCAGCAATGGTACTAAAACAGAAAGTAAAAAATATATAAAACTTAACATAGGACACAAGACAAAGATACAATTAGGGCCGGTCTTATAAACGAAAGACCAAATATTCGTAAGTATGTTAACGATTTACTAACGGATGGATGTTCCTAAGTAGATATTACTATCGGCGGTATTATAAAACTATTTTAACTGTCCATTTATTTGACAGTTACAGTCTAATTAGACTACAATGGATTTTCAATAGATTTGTAATAGACTATAATGGATTGTAATGGATAAAGCGGTGTTGTCATTGCAATATATAAACAGAGAGTGTTTAATTTTTTTGCGTACTTCAAACAATATCAAAAATTACAAAAATGGTTATAATCCTTTATTATTTAGATAGCGCGCTGGATTAGCAATTCAGTGCATGCGGGTTCAAATCTCGCCTCAACTGATTTTGTTCACTTATATCACAAGCATTTATGCCTAATTTATGGCATTAAAATGACATTTAAAAAACTTAATGCATATTATGTAGGTACTAGTTACAATTAATTATTCATTCATTTTTTATAAATTTTTTTATTTTTATTTTTTTTTATTTGAAGTTTAAAAAAATAATTAAAATAAAATAAAACGAAATTCACTGTCATCAATGTCATGTTGAAATAATAAAATATTTGGTCAAACACAATCTTGTAATCAAATTCGTTTCGGTTATTCAAAATCAATGTCGGCCGACATTTTTTTATTGAAAAAAAGCAATTCAATATAAAAAATCCAAAAAATATAAAACAGTATTTTTAAAAATATTCGTAATATTAAAAATGTACCGCAACATAAAAAAAACAAGTGTGAAAAAACTCAATCCTTTCATAACTTATCGTTAACGAACGCTTAATCGGTGGTCCGACCGTCAGTAAAGGCTATCGGTAAAATTTTACTAAAATTTAACTAACGGATTGTTATAAGACGAAATATAGAGCATTTGTATCAAATTTCGGTTTGTTTGGTCTGAAATCTAACTAACGGACGTTTATAAGACCGGCCCTTAGAATGACTCTAGGTAAATATTATGGCAGAATTTCTACAAGAGTAAGAACATAAATGAAACTTTAAATTACTTTAAATAGTACTAGTTTACAAAACTCAATATAGTAAAATACAAAAAGTAAAAATAAATATTTCAATAGTATTTACAAGCCAGCAAGCATGTAAATGAAATAAATTGATTTTTTACAAGAATATAAGATTAAAAAAAAATAAGAATAAACTGAAACAAATTTACTTTTACATGAATAGCTTTTTTGGCAACTAACAGGTACTATGTCAAATATTAATTTAACACGAACTCAATAACAAGTTGCCACATTCTGGAGACATGATATTAATCGTCTAACAGATACAAACTTAAAACACAATTAAAAACTGTGCCTCCACTGAGAATCAAACCCGGGACCTTTGACTTGACAGTACCACCTTGTGAATGATATATACATATATACACATATGAAGAGGGCAATGTAAAGGGGAGGTTATCAAACAGTTGAGGCCGCGAGAAAAAATACACCATCGAAGAAAACAACAGACAATATCAATTATGTTAATCACGGAGGAATTGTTGTCTTTGCCCATATGGATCTAAAGATTGAAAAGTTTAAACTTCTAGAATTTAAAACATTTGAATGTCTCGGATGTCGAATAACATCATGTGGGAACTCATTTTTGTTAGTTGTTATCTATAGACCGGGTTCACAAAGCACATCCCTGCAATTTTTCTCTGAATTTAGAGTCTTACTAGAATCCATTATAACTCGATCAGAATCAATTATTATTACTGGTGACTTGAACATAAGATTGGAACGCGAGAATGACTCTGCATCAATAAAATTTAAAAATATCCTCACTGATTTCGAATGTGTGCAATATGTCAATAAACCAACACACGATGGTGGAGGTATATTGGATGTAATGATATCTAGAAAGTGTGACGATAAATTGATAGCCAATGTCACAGATATAGGATTTTCAGATCATCGCTTAGTATCAACAAAGGTTAAGATCAATAGACCAATACCACACTATCAAACAATTACATCAAGATCATGGAGAAATTTCAGCATTGATAAATTTCTAGATGATATCAAAAATTCTCTCTTATGTCAGCAAAGCGAGGAATCTATAAGCGCATCGGATTTATTAAATATCTATAATGGAATCTTACAGGAAATTTTGAATAAACATGCACCGTACACAACAAAAACAATAAAAGTATTAAACTCAAATAAGTGGTTTGATGAAACCTGCAGATCTCATAAGAAACGTATGAGAAAGTTGGAAAGAACTTACCGCAAAACCAAAAATGTCAACGACAGAGTTAAATGGATTAACTAAAATAAGCCAAAAACAATCATCCAAACAACTGTGGTCAACACTTAAGGATGTTTGTGAAAATAAACATGAATCTGTCACCGTGACCTCTACTCCATCTGACTTTGCAAAAGCTTTCCAGAAAAAGGTTCAAACTATTCGCAACAAGACTAAAGGATACTGTAAACCTGATATAGAGATAACTGCGACTTCGCACTTAAACACGATAAGTCCTACATGTACAAAAGAGTTAATAACAATAATTAGAAACCTTCTTTCAAAACAATGTTCACTAGACCCAATACCAACGTGGTTATTAAAGCAATGTGTGGAATGTCTGGCACCATTTTTAGTTAAATTACTGAATACCTGTTTAATAACACCCGATATACCGGAGAACTTAAAATGCGCTCACATAACACCACTCCTGAAAAAACCACAACTGGATATGGAAGATCTTTCCAACTATAGACCTGTGTCAAACCTTCCAGTACTATCAAAAATCTTAGAAAAAATAGTATCAAATCGCTTAGTAACATATTTGCACAATAACAACTTGTTTCCCGAAAGACAATCTGCATATCGCCAGCACCATTCAACCGAAACTGGATTAACGAGAGTTCTCTCAGATATGATAACAGCGGTGGATAATGGAAATCTGACATTGATGGCTGTATTAGATTTAAGTGCGGCTTTCGATACAGTTGATCATGAGATCCTTTTATCTAGAATGGAGAATTCCTATGGGATCATTGGCAGCGCGAAAGAATGGTTCAGAATATATCTATCTAGAAGATCTCAGGTTGTAAAAGTCAGCAATCAAACATCGCTTCCATTCTTTCTTGATGCTGGAGTACCTCAAGGATCTGTTTTAGGACCACTTATTTACATACTGTACACAAAAGAAATAGAAAATATAATCAAACATTTTGGATTATGGGCACATATCTTTGCTGATGACACGCAAATATATTTCTACTCGAAACCTTCGGAAATAAATGTACTAAAATCTCAAGTTTCTTTGTGTATAGAAGCAATCAGTGAATGGATGTCGTCCAACCGATTAACACTTAATCCTACCAAAACAGAAGTTTTATTAAAAAAACACACACCGTAAACAAAACCAAATTGACTGGAGTCCACTTTCCGTTCAAGGTGAATTGATCCAACCATTAAAATCAATTAAACTTTTAGGTGTGAACCTCGATTCAGAACTATCTCTAAACAATCATATCAGTAAAACAATCAGTTCGTGTTTTTTTCAATTAAAACAGATAAAATACATAAGGAAAAACTTACCTACAGACGCAGCACGTTTATTGATAAACGCATTCATAGTATCTCGGTTAGATTATTGCAACATAATTTATGCAGGACTTCCACAGATTCACCTTGAAAGACTTCAGTCAGTCTTTAATGCAGCAGCAAGATTGATATTCAATTCACCGAAGTCTTCCCACATAACTCCACTGTTAAAAGATCTTCATTGGTTGCGAATATCGGAAAGGATTCAGTACAAGATATGCTGGATGGTGCACAAAGTTATTCACGGACGTGCTCCAAAATACCTCATGGATCTTTGTGTACCAGATGACCTGAACCAAAAAAGATCTACGCTTCGCTCTGCAAGTAATACAGCAATGCATCGACTAAAAGAGCAAAATATGTGTCGAATGACGAACTTTGGTGAAAGAGCATTTGCTGTAGTGGGTCCGGTTCAGTGGAATAAGCTTCCATATAGGTTAAGATCGATAGACAGTGAAAGTGTGTTTAAAAAACAGTTAAAAACTTATTTTTTCAAAAACTCGTATAGTGATTAAATGATTATTTCCTTGTTTATTATTATTTTTTCCAGGTATTATTGTTAAGCGCCCTTGAGGTGGATACACAAAAATGGCGCTATAGAAATTATCCATTTATTATTATTATTATTAAAGAACTAGAATTATATGTATAAAACAGTGCATGAATGCGAATGAGGCGAAAGTGTGACATCACATTCTCCCTATCTTTTCCTTAAAGGAAAAAACTAACAAATTGGTATTTATGCAACGCATTATTCTTTATATGTATGTATCCTTTTTTCACGGTGTTATGTGGAATGCATCCACCATGTTAAAAGATAATCTAGTTAATAACGTTTGTAATTCAAAAATAAACCAATACCTTCCGACTAAAATGGTCAAAGGGTGTTGAACAAGTGCACTCCTTGACGTTCTTTATGGTCTTCCAGTCCAAGGCAATGGAGGCAATCTCCTCTTCGATCTGAAGGATGTCCGTGACGGGAACACCACCGTGTATGATTATGTCGTCAGTCGGTATGACTGCGTACGTTTTGTTGGCATCTCCTGTCGGTGCAGTGGAATTGTCCAATTTGAGGGGATGGTCGTCGTTGGCGCATGCCATTTCTGACAGGTTGGCATTTGTCTTTTCGTAAATATACCTGAGAATAATGTTTATCAATTTAAAAGCAATTAAATAAGTAGGTATGTAACTAATTTTATTATTACTTAAACTAATAACATATCAAAAATATTGTCAGAATATCTCAGATTTGGCAACATTGCTTGTTGTGTAGAATCAACGGAAAAAAATTACATTACCCAATTCAATAATAATAATAAATTTGGATAATTTATATAGCGCCGTTTTTGTGAATATCTCACCTCAAGGGCGCTGATATCGCTAGTATTACTGAATAAAAGCAATAAATGTAAAACAATTTCTAAACTTCATTAATTTTGTAAATTCTGAGTGCTCCTAAAAAGTGGCCTTTCAACGAATTTGATAAAACTTTGGAGATAGTTTTTTTATTAGCTGTAGAACAAGAAAAAACAAGATGCCCTATTCATTTCATATATTTTTTCATTAATAAGAATGATTACATGCCCTTGTGAAAAGTAAATATACTTCCTCATACATTCCCTAAACTAAGCATAAATGCTTGTGCTATAGACCAACAAAATCAAATCAGTCGAGGCAGATAAGGTGGGGTTTGAACTCATCATCCCTGGATAATTAAGCCTGATATTATTAATAATATAATATGAACACTTCCCTGCACTCTGCGCAAGCGGCGAGTTTATTGCCGTATGGCAATTTCTTCCAACTAACCAGTGTTTCCAGCCCAGAGAAGCAATATTTGCGTGAGAAATGAATTTAAATAAATTTCTCCTCTGCTGGGATTCGAACCCAGGATGCCCGCACAGAAACCGGTCGGCCTATTAATTATTACTAATGTTTGTAATATTTTTTCATTTTTTTAAATGTAATGTTATCCCACCAATATGTAAATTTAAATTAAATATAAAATAAGTTATAATGAATCATGGAAATCAATTTTTTAGTGTTGTAATCTCAACTGTAACTGTTGAATTCATGTGTCCAGATCATAGATTTTTATTATAATATACTAGATGCCGTAGTTAGCAAATTTTGAATGAATCGAAGTGAGGCATTTTTCCACGGAATTTTTGACGTTTTGGTTGGCAGACCACATCGTTTTTCTATAGAGAATAACGACTAATGTGAATTGTTTTCAGATTTATTTGTCGAAAAAACCCTTTGTTCTTTAAGATTTAGAAAACAGTTATCTAGGAAGTGTTGAAATGTATGGAAAACTGAAATATGTTGTCAACCAAAACGTCAAGCATGCGATTTTCTATGACTCACTTTTTGCACGGAGTACTCTATCTAGTATATTATAATAAAAATCTATGGTCCAGATGAATCTATGGGCGATATAATACAATAAAAGAACAATATGTTGAAAAGATTAAAGTACCAATTTTAAAAGAGTCCAAATCTGTTTTCAATTGACTAAATAAATTAAATGAAATAGCTGGAGAGTTTTTTGTCCCAGGAGATCTCCATGACACAAACATGTCTCTGGATCTAACACAAAAAGAATAAGAAATAATTTAGATTAAAAATATCTTACTTGTTGTCAAATTGATTGGAACTATTGAGCTGTGTGACTGTGACGTCTTCTTCTTTCTCTGGAGAACCCTGATGTGTTATCTCTTTGTCTATTGGCTTCTTGTGTTTTGTGCGACGGTTACCCAACAATGATTTCAGTGAAGTTATCCTCTAAAAAAAAAGATCATATTTTGTAAACTTTATATTTTGTGTTGAGCTGTGAGGCACTGGCTTAGAATAGTGCTTCCACTCTTTTCAATTATCATCTGTAATATTGGAGTGCATGAATGAGACAACATAGTATAAGAGAGATGGACGGAAGATATAAATAGCCGCAAATGGTATGTTAGCTACGTAGCCAGACATATTTGTTGAAATTAAATACTGTGATTTGAAGGAGATCGAAAGAAGAGTTATGGCAGGAAACAGTGAATGGAGTACTAAGACCGGTTATGAATGATCGGAACATATCAAAGGAAGCTAAAGTTGCCATTCATAATGCTATCTTAGTGCCGACCTTGACATATGCAAGTGAAACCACCTGGACATGGCAGAAGTCTAATGAAAGCAGAATAAATGCAGTTGAAATGAGATCGCAAAGAAGAATCTGTAATAGAACCATGTATGACAGGGTCAGAAATAAGGACATAGGGAAAGAATGTAGGATAAAGAAAGATGTCATTAATAGAATGAAAATAAACAGTTTGAGATGGTTTGGCCAAATGGGGAGAATGAATGAGGAATGCCTGACGAAGAAAATATACATTGCGGACAGGAATGGAATGAGAGGTGGGGGCCGCCCAAGGAACGTCCATGTGAATGGTATTTTGAAAGACGGAAATGTCAGAAGCACGAATAACAGACGAACATGTATAAGACGATGTATGAATGTCGACGAGGCAATGAATGTGTGTCAAGATAGAAATAAGTGGTGTGTTCGATTCTCTCTGCCTACCCCGCGAGGGACATGGCATGATGGTATGTATGTATGTAAATACTGTGATTATATACGGCGTTAATTATTTGCGGGTGACCTGTAAGAGCCAGGTAATCAAAAATACAACAGGCAAAATTACATCTCACAAAGTTCAGAAATGGGGTTCACCATCCATTCTAAAAGTTTCCTTTTTAGGTGAGATGATATTAATGTATGGACATACATATATGCTTCGTGATTCCTTATATAAGGTAATGCACAATCGTACACCCGTCGCTGGTTACCCCACATTGTGGGTTATGCCGTGATGTTATGCATGTATGAATATTTTGTCGCTTGATTTTCTTTATTTTCAATGTGTTGTGTGCAAACATGTATTGTGATTAGGGAAAAAGTTATCAATCATTAAAAATTAATTAACATTTTTCTCATAATCAATTAATTGGACTGAACAATATATATCCCTTTGAACACGTTAAGTAAAAATTAATTAACATTTTTCTCATAATCAATTAATTGGACTGAACAATATATATCCCTTTGAACACGTTAAGTAAAAATTAATTAACATTTTTCTCATAATCAATTAATTGGACTGAACAATATATATCCCTTTGAACACGTTAAGTAAAAATTAATTAACATTTTTCTCATAATCAATTAATTGGACTGAACAATATATATCCCTTTGAACACGTTAAGTAAAAATTAATTAACATTTTTCTCATAATCAATTAATTGGACTGAACAATATATATCCCTTTGAACACGTTAAGGAAAAAATAAAATTTGATCTGAAAAATGCAAATTTTCAATAAAAAATAAAGTATTCTATTCCATTTAATTTTTTTTAATGAATATCTTGATTTAATTCACCAAAAAATAGTTGGTCACGTTATATTTTGGGGGGAGGGGGACTCAAAAATTTTAATTTAAATATATTTTTTTCACATCCAAAGGTAACGTTTTTTACAAGCCATGGACTATAGTCGATTTACGTGTCGAAAGGGGAAAAAAATTCGGGCAACTTTAGTCGATTTACGCGTTCAAAGGGTTAATCTAATCTCTATCTCGACCCAATTCTAAGTACTGTTCTGCAGCAAAGCCCTGTATCTTTTCCTCCATTATATACTGTTCTGTGCAACCCAAAATAACAGATTAAAATATTTGAAAAATACCAAAATAAATGTTATTTTGGTATTGATAAAATAAAAAAAAAAAAGTGACAAAAATAAATCAATTTATTGTTTTCAGAAAAGAATAGTTAATAAAACATGCAGTTTTTAATATTATTTTGTATTATAGAGCATTCAGTTAAAACTCGAAAAAAAAAAACATGAATATTTTATGTTGCATATTTAATTTGTTATTATTTTGAAATAATATTGTACATAAAAAGGATAGAGCGGTCCTGAACCCTTTATATTGTGGCCAACAATATACCACCAGGGGGACAAGTTCGGTCAAACGGCGGAATGAAAACCCTTGATTTAGATATTTGATTTTAAAAATTTTCTACATCAAAAATCTTGCTACATAGGTTTATAAGCAAGGGTTACCACCACAATATGGATATGAACGGGACTTGCCCTGCTGGATGTTGTTTTCCTGGAAGACCACCAAAGACATGGAGGGACAGACGGACATTGACTTCCCAGGAGTAACTTTCAGGGGAAGAGCATATTCACAATCTACATAGAGCAGAAGAAGAATATTGTACTAATAACTCTACTGTAAAGTCTAATACTGAAAGAGAAAACTTTACTGTATAAAGAGTGAATTCTAGTGTAGAAAAAGGTATCTATACTGTATAAAGAGGGAACTCTACAGTAGAAAGATGGAATTCTACCATTACAGATCAACATAAAGACAGATGCGGCACTACTCGTGCAAGTAGCAAACTGGAACATGTCAGCTGAGAACAGACAGAATTGAAAAGAGATCAAGGTTAGATTTGGGCCATCAAAGAAGTTTAATCTACTGTAATTTTCTTTTATGTGAATGTTTTACCCTAGTCAGGAGAGTGATGTGATCCTGCAATGAAGAGGTGTGGTCCGTAGTAGCGAGAAGAAGATCCCCGAGGGGCTCCCGAGGGTGGACTCCATTCTCATATCTGCAGTACATTCCACGCCAAAACCTGGAATATTACAAATTTACAATACGGGACTGTTGGCAAATAAATACAGGAAACCGAACACCTCCTGACATGCCCAATATCTCCTGGCCAGAGTGCATGGAAAATTTCAAGCCCACCTAGAGGATACCACAAAAAAAATTGTAGCCTTCTGGGAGGGAATGGGCATTTAGGTGTGTTGACTGCCACAATAAGAAGATTAACAATATGTAAACAAAAATATACATCAAATATGATTTTTTTTTATTTATTTTACGTTGACCCGAAATATTGTTCTGTTTGTGCTTTATTTTCACTGTAAAATGGTTTAATTTTGATGTTTTGTATATGTGTAGATTTATATTGATGGTTGAATAACTATTTGTTTGCAGTGTACGAGAGGAGCTTGCACTGACAAACTGTTAATACAGTTTAGTGTAAAAAAATTGTAACCAAATGTAAATTTTATAAACTAATAAATAATTTTAAAAAATGTACTTGTACTTATGAATTATTTCACATTACATACATTTCATAACAAAAATATAAAATAAAAACTTAAATATAAAAACTATATGAATGTCGTCCTTATGACGCTTGATCAAATTCAAATGTATTATGGCATTGAGATATTTCAAATATGTAATATGAATTTTGAATATTTTTTAATAGCATTTATTTTACAATTTTCCTTCTACATAATTTACTCTTTTATTATGCAGTCACAATAAATAAACCAATACATTGGTACTGAAACCCAACGAAATTTCATATTCAATAGCTAAGAATAATATTACACTTAGTTACGTCTCAAAAAAAATACATCATTAAATATTTTATGAAAAATTGTCAAATATATCGAATAACTTACATTGATTATTGACATATCATGCATATAATATAAAAAAAACAGATATACATAATCCCTCTTACTAATGTTTCTGTAACAACTTTTCCATGAAACATGCATTTTCTTTTATCGAGATATTGTCATGGTAACTGTGTTGTTATTTATGAAGCTGTCACAGAATAACTAAATAAGGTATTTAATGATAAGGGGGAATATGTTCATTTTGAAAGCAAAGATGTGAGCATAATTTTGAGCATTCGTAACAAACCCCAATTATATAAGCAGAACAATGGATATTGATAATTTGATAAATACATAGATAAACACAGAAAAATGTAGATACACGTTGACAAATATTTTAAAAATTCATTATAATCCCAATAACATTTAAAAAATTAGACATTTATTAAAATAGAAAATTTTATTTTAGATACCTAGGCACAAACAAATAGTGAATCATTCAAAAAAGAAAGTTAGAGATAAATATAGTAAAAACTTTGTGTGTCTGGACAAAATTAGAAGTTAGAAATAAGTATATAACACATCAATAAATAGATAGAAAATAATATTCAATACAATATCAACCATTATATCTGTCTTAATATTTTTAGTTAAGCAAAAAGTTTTTTTTTTTTTTTTTAATATTTTTTTTTTTGTTTATTTATTTTTAATTGATCTAAAAAAATATACCTAAACTATATTTATAGCTCCACGATATATGTACATGCTTGCATCATTAGGAGTTTGTTCGTTGATTAAATTTGAAATCAAAAGAACATTTGTATAAATTTATAAATGTACTTTAGGTTAACGTCAATCGCCGATTATATATGAGCGCCGATGACAGCGGCGGCGTAGTCTCAAAATTTCCATCAAGCGGTAGCGTCGGTCGTGCGGCTGTAGGCCTGATGTATTTTTATAAAGAATCGATTTTGTAAAAAAAAAAAAAACACAAATAAAACCACATTATTAGTATCAAACAAAACTTTATATTCTTTAATTAGGGATAAAGAAAGATGTAATTAACAGAATGAAAGTTAACACATTGAGATGGTTTGGCCACTTGGGGAGAATGAACGAAGAACGCCTGACGAAGAAAATATACAAAGCTGACAGGAACGGAATAAGAGGTCGCGGGCGCCCAAGAAAAGGATGGCACGACCATGTAAACGATATTTTGAAAGATGGAAATGTAAGAAGCGTGAACAACAGACGAACATGTATAAGACGATGTATGAATGTTGATGAGGCGATGAATGCGTGTCAAGATAGAAAAATGTGGTGTTCGGTTCTCTCTGCCTATCCCGTGAGGGACATGGCGTGATGGTATGTATGTATGTATAATTAGGGAATGAAACGATTGTAATTGTTAATCTTTAAATTTGAAACTCTTTTGAACAGTAAAAATCACACTTGTGATGAAATATTTTCATATTGAAATAATTAAGATCGCACATATTCACTCAGCGAATTACTTGACTTGACTTAGCAAACGAACAAAAGTGAGAATGAAATAGCATATTTCGACTTGTCACAAGACGGCGCAGCGCTCATATCTAATTGATACAATCATTTCATTTTTAATTTCTTATAAACTTAAAGTACCACTCAAAATGTATCATTCATAACCTCAATCTATTTCACACATAGACTTTTGTATCTTCAATGTTAAAATTAATTTCTGGAATTATTATTATTATTTATTTATAGGCAGGCAGCCAAGGCTGATGTGCCTATATCCACTGTCAAATTTTATTATTTGGTTGTAACTATTTTGCTTTGTCCAAAAAAAAGTCCAGTCTATTCTTGAAAATATTAACATTTTCAGCATCCAAAACATATTGGGGCAGTTTATTCCAAGTATTCACCACTCTATTTGAAAGACAATGCTTTCGAGGATTTGTCGAGAACCTACTTTTCACAGGTTTTAAGCTATGGCCACGCAAATTAGTGTTATGACTATATTGAAAGAGATTTTTCATGTTTATACAGTCATAATGGCCTGGTAATATTTTGAATGTTTCAATAAGATCTCCACGTTCTCTTCGGTTTTCCAGTTTTGACAGTTTTAAGAAGTCAAGTCTTTCCTCATTATGTTAAGTTGCGAAGTGTCTTGGGAATTTTTGTAAAACGTCTTTGGACTCTCTCAAGTCAATGTCCTTGGAAAAATAGGGACTCCATACCTGGAAACCATATTCCAACAATAGTCTAACAAATGCTTTATATATTTTTAACATTAAGTCTGGTGTGATGTTCTGGAAAGCTTTTCTGATGCAGTAAATAAGGGAGTTTGCTTTCTTAACAATCTAGGTCAGTTTGTGATTTAACATCTTTTAGTTGAGTATTTTCAAGAAAGTATTCAAACTTGGGGTTATTTTTTTCAATATGTAGAACAGTGCACTTATTGGGATTCAGATTGATGAGCCATTTTGTTGTCCACTCTTTTATTCTATTTAGATCATCTTGCATTTGCTCATGACTTGTACATGGATTGGCATAGAACTTTGTATCGTCTGCAAAGATTTTGGATCTTGCTGGTAGGTCTACGATGTATAGTATGAAAAGAACCGGACCAAGGACTGAGCCCTGTGGTACGCCGCTTATCACTGCTTCTTCGTGTGATAGTTCGCCACCATTTCGAACCTGGTAAGTTCGACCTGTATAGAAATCCCTGATCCAGTTGTGTAGTTTTCCTCGAATTCCTGTGGTATAATTTAGCTAACAATCCTTTGATTGGCACTCTGTCAAATGCTTTTTCGTAATCCAGGTAAATAATGTCTATTGGTTGGTGATCATTATGGTCTTTAGTCCAGTCATTTAGGCACAAGAGGAGATTAGATATGGTGGATTTTCCAGGTACAAAGCCGTGTTGTTCATCACTAATAATATTGTTTATTTTTTTTATTATTGTTATTTTTCTTTTTCTTCTTGAACTACTGTTCTTGTGTAGAAGTTCAATAATATTTATGTAATTTTTTTTTATATTAACCGAAATTTTATAAACTTATATAAAATATGTATATTGACTGCGACATTCATATCTTTGTACTTGCCAAGTATTGTTGCTATTGACGGCGGTTATAATATTTGGTAGGACTGCTTGCTGTCTGTCTGTTGTTTTGTATTTACCTACCTATTGATTTATGTGTATTTATGTTTTTATATCTATAAGTTATTTTCTTTATCTCCTTTATATCTTTTGTACTTATATGTCTTCCACTTGCTATATTTTCATTTTATATCGTTATCTGATGTTATTAACAAAATAATTTTGTCTATATTTTGATAGGTAGTTATACCCACAGACAGGCTTTGCCTTGTGGGATTTTTGTGCGCATGGTTTCTTTGTTTTGATATTATGTAAATGTGTATTGTATGTTAACCGTGAACCAAATCTTAAATAAATAAATATATATAATAGAAAAATAAGGTGGTAATAGATAACAAAATAAATAAATGGTGTGCATGCCTAGTTGCGTGTTGCATGCTAAATTAAAACACAATGTATACAATATCAATGTGTTATGATGTGCACTCACTGAATAACTATTTTAACGTTCCTAATGGAGTGCCATGGTTTACTAGTGAAAAACATATTTTTTTAATTTCATTCATTTTGTACAAATTAAATATCACAGTATCGCCTTATCAAAACAGGAACAGTACCTACTTAATAAATATAGGAATAAATCTGACCACAAAAATACAGATATTGTCAAATATCATTTCAATTTTCACATCTTTGCACTAAGCAAAACCCAAAATTTGTCTTCTGCACAATGGATGTGAGATTTATTTCAAGATGTTTCCCGATAACTACACCATATATACAGATATATACTAAGTAATGTACAAAATATTTTCCATCAAATTTAACAGTACAGCTGATTATCTAACATCTTTTTAGTTTGTATGTCTATTTATTGTATTATTTGTTCTAATACTGGACGCATTTCTTCTTGAAAATAACCAGATGAACTAATGCCATATATTGAAAAAAAAATACCCTTTTATTGTGAGTTATCATAAGATAGAGCAAAAATCATCATTTTTATAGTTGACACACATCTAAACAGAATTAAACATAAGCAAATATACATTTTGAAAAAATATACATGTAAATATTTGTGATAAAACACTTACCTAATATTTTGACTAATAAGATTCGGCTGCAACAATTCCGAGGCAGATGAAGGATCATAGAGTGGATTGTAATACTCGTTCATATGACTGGCCATGTAACCCCACAATGAAAATGTTCTATCCGACAATCTGAAAGAAAAATTCAATCCAACTGTGTTCAAATTTTATAAATCATTGATGACTTCTCTATCTTGAAAATGAATGGTATGTCTGTTCGCTGTTAATAGTAAGGGATGAAATAGAATAAAAACAAACATATTATCTTATATTACAGCACACTCAGTCGCAAGAAAGGTACTTGAATAAAAATAAAATGAGTGAATTTTAAAACCGAGAACAAACCAAAGCAGGTTATAAATGTAAACAAAATAAACTAGGTATTGTAAATAATGCTAAAATAAACAAAAATCAGACAGCATATATGACAATATTTTTGATAGATATTCATTTCCACAGTAAAATTATATTCTTGAAAGTTAAAATAACATTAACACCGTTTCACAATACACTAGTGTTAGGTAACTGCGGAAAAGCTTTCCAACATTTATCCTCTCCTCATAATATTGCTACCTACAGTTATATAATGCCAAGACCTAATGGCATCTTCCATCCTTTGTCCCTTGCAACTTCACCTGACACGAGAGACGAATGGAGGGGGAACATTACGCGCGCTGTGCGGTCAAGGTTACCCGTCAGTCTCCTGATAAACGCCGGACATTCCGCATTGTATCAATCAAGATTAAGCCGTATGTGTCACGCCGTGTCGTACTTGTGAGTCCCCGAAAAGTCTGAGAGCATGAGAACACGACGTTGAGAAGAGGAAGAGCGGCTTCATGCTCAGGTGAGTCCTCCTTTCTCCATCATCATTATTATACAGTCCACTTTTTCATTGTTCGTTACAGTAAATATTCTGGCGGCTGTCATACCTACAGTCTACAACACAGTGTCAAGAGTGCGTGACACTGACAATTGAGAAAACAGTTGAGCGAAATCTGAAATATACATATTTCTTGTCGTTTCGTTAATCATAAATTAATAATAACCTGGCCTCGTACTGTGTTTGGATGAACAGTATAACACAAAATCAAAGTTAAACTGTGCTTTTGTGCTACAAAGGTGATTGTGGGAGTCTTTCACAAAGATGCCCGAAGACACGGAAGAAGAAATTTACCAGAGGTAGGTGCAGTATATTTTTCGTTCACTCTATATCCAATAACTACTGCAGATAGTCAATATCATCCATTTTTTGAAAGAGTGGCTTATAAACCAACGAATAAATCAAATAACTCAATTGAGGTTAATTGTCTAGTATGCCACAAAGTTATCTCCAAAAATATTAATAATATAACAATGATTCACCTGAGATCAAGCCTATCCTTTTCACAATTTCCGACAAAGGTTCCGTATTGACAAGCGTGTGCCTGATCGTGCAGAGCAATGAGGAACCTCTCCCCGAATTGAAAGGCCGAAGGTCTGGCGCGGCACAGCTGCCAGACGGCGTCCAACAACTGACCAAACACCGGAGACCGCTCCTTGGGTTCACCCATTATGTGACCGCAGCGGTCGGTGAACTTATGACCGAATGCGAGCCAGTCCTTTTCTATCAAAGCCTAGAGAAAATAATAAACAAAATGATTAAAATCAAGTGTCTTAAAATTTGTGTACCTAATGTCTCAAACGTCTGGAACATGTTTTGTGCAAAATGACTTATTGATTACTGAAGGCACAGAAAGGTGAACAAAGATGAAACCTGATGGAAATCATAACAATAATAATGAGTTTATAGAGTGTAACTTCATATGGATATTACTAAAATATAATAATATTGAACATAGTTGTAATCAAAATAAGGATAGGTTCTTATATTAAACTGAATACATGACTAATAATAATGTTTGTTCAAGCCAAATAATTTCAAATCGATTTCTCCCTTGCTGGGAAATGTTTGTTCAAGCCAAATAATTTCAAATCGATTTCTCCCTTGCTGGGAATCAAACCCAGGACGCCAATGCAAAAATCACGTGGTTGGTAATATTTAGAGTATGGAAAATTGGTCTATACCATGAAGGTATTAATATGGTCTATACTGAACCCAAAGATTTCCATATAATATACTAGATGGAGTACTCCGTGCAATGAGTGAGTCATGGTATACGTCTTGGTTGGCAACATATTGCAGTTTTCCATACATTTCAACACTTCCTAAATAACTGTTCTCTAAATCACAAATGAACACAAATAAATCCGAAAACAATTCACATTAGTCGTTATTCTCTATAGAAAAACGATGTGGTCTGCCCACCTTGTTGTCAAAAGTCCCGCGAAAAAAATCCTCACTTTGATCCAACCGTCGATTCGTTCATGAGAATTCAATTCTCTTAATGAATCGACATTATTAAGCCAAGATGCGTGTACGAAGGAAAATTTTGTATGGTGTAGTGGACTTTTTGCATGCTAATAGCACCAACTAGAGGCCTCGCAGCATATATGTTCCCATACATGGATTTTCTCAGAATTCGGAGTAGAACATTTTATGTGAGTTTTGTGTGTGTGTGTCTGTGTGTGTGTATGTCTGTCTGTCCCCCCCTTATAACTTTTGATCCGCTTAGTTTACAGAGCCCAAAATTTTAAAATATATAAAAAATTACAAGCCTACAAAACTTTTATACTCAGAATTTTGAATTTTTGTTTCAGTCAGGGGTTATCAACTTTTGAAATTTTGATTTATTTTTCCATATATCTCAGAAACCGTAAAAGCTAGAACGCTGAAAATTGGTATAGGTAAACATAGACAAATACAAAATCTCAAATTAGTTTTTTTTTAAAAATTCCAGGGTTTCTCAAGCATTTTTTACTAAGAAAAATATTTTTTATGATAAATTTATGAGTTTAACTGCCTATATTTCCAATTTTTTTTAAAATATCGGAAAAAGCCGAAACACCCCAACTAGAAAATTTAATTTTCTATAAAAAATATTAAAATTGTATTCGCACATTGTGAATTTTTTTCAAAATTTTTTATAAAAATTGAATTTAGTGACGACATTGTTTCATGCAATTTGTATGGAAGTAGCCTACTCACAATATCTAAGAAGACTTACTAATTTGATACTAATCTCTAAACATACATACATACCATCATGCTGTTTTCACATTCTGGGTAGGATCAAAGGACTGACCTCCATACTATCCAATCTTGACATACATACCTAGGTACATGTGTTGTATAGAAAACCAAATATCTTAATATATTAAATAATTTGTATTTCTGGGTTTATAGTTTGGTACTTATTCTTCAACTATACATACTATCGCTATCGACAGTTGGATCTCATGTGTTACATGCAACTAGTTCATACATAATTTGCTTACTGCGACATCTAGTATAACTAGTTGCATGTAACACATGAGATCCAACTGTCGATAGCGATAGTATGTATAGTTGAAGAATATGTACCAAACTATAAACCCATAAATACAAATTATTGAATATTTTCAGATATTTTGTTTTCTATACAACATATATTATGTAGGTATGTATGTCAAGATAGGATAGTATGGAGGAAGTTCCTTTTTTCCTACCCAGAATATGAAAATAGCATGATGGTATGTATGTTTGGAGATGAAGTATCAAACTATTAAGTCTTCTTACATATTGTGTATAGGCGACTGCCATACAAAATGTATGAAGCGATGTCGTCACTAAATTCAATTTTTAAAAAAATTGTTAAAAAAAATTGAGATCTTCTACTATAATGTTAATATTTTTTATAGAAAATTAAATTATCTAGTTGGGGTGTTTCGGCTTTTTTCGATAATTGTATAAGTTTTGGAAATATAGGCAGTTAAACTCATAAATTTATCATAAAAAAAATATTTTTCTTAATAAAAAATGTTTGAGAAACCCTGGAATTTTTTTGAAAAAACTAATTTGAGATTTTTTATTTTTCTATGTTTGTACCAATTTTCAGCGTTCTAGCTTTTATGGTTTCTGAGATATATGGAAAAATAAAATAAAAAAACCAAAAGTTGATAACCCCTGACTGAAACAAAAATTCAAAATTCTGAGTATAAAAGTTTTGTAGGCCTATAACTGTTTATATATTCTGAAATTTTGGGCTCTGTAAATTGAGCGGATCAAAAGTTATAAGGGGGGGGGGACACACACACAGACACACACACAGACACACACAGACACACACACAGACACACACACAGACACACGAAATGTTCTACTCCGAATTCTGAGTAAATCCGTGTATGGAACATATATGCTGCGAAGCCTCTAAGTTGGTGTTTTTTGACTTCAAAGTTGGAAAAGCCGTGAAAAAATTAGACCTCTCCATACAATTCTCGCGTATTCTGGCTTGATACATTGTCGATATGTTAAGAGAACAAAGTTCTCCTGAACAAATCGACAGTTGGATAAATGAAAATCTATGACTGACCCCAATAAAATAAAAATTCAGTGATCAATCAATGTGACATCTATAAATTCGCAGCACCTACCCACTAATTACTAATTACAAAATAGCCACCTGAAATCCTTTGACAGTTCTGTAGTATGGATCCAAAAGAAGGGCGGCCAGAGAGCAGACTTGTGCCGTACGATCCCATCCATCGCTGCAGTGCACCACCACAGATGTGCCACGTGCTAGGGCAGCCGCTACCACACACGATGTCTCCAGGACGCAGCGAACGTGACGTAGCCACTGAGAGGACTCCAGGCCGTTCAGAAAGGAAGACATTGACGGGGTCTTTTGTTCGCATGCTGAAATTATACAGTAACATTTAAAAATCTTAAGCTTTTGAATGACCTAAATTTCTGCAATTGTTAATAAATGGACTGCTGATATATTATCATGTGGAGAATGAGTGTGATTGTTTTCTCATCACACTACAACAACTACCAGCTGCAGTGTAATGATCAATCAATTCATGTTATATTTCAGTTGATATCTTTAATATGGTTTATGTTACCAACTAGCAAAAGCTATAAAATGATCTGACATCCTTTGTTCATGGTAAAAAAACAAATAACTATGATATTTCAAGATTGTCATAAGAGACCACTAAAAATGCTAAAAATCTCTTCATCATCGTATTCCCGGTGGAGACTGGATCTGTGAGATGATTAATCTCGTAAGTCTCCAGAATGTGGCACTTGTTATTCGGTGGGTGTTAAAATTAATATTTGACATATGTAGTACTTGTTAGTTGCCCGAGAAGTAATATAAAAATAAAAATAAAATAAAAACATAAGTGGCTTCACAGCCACAGGAATCAAGGAATCGTACCCTGTCCATGGCCTCTTCTCTCTAATTCCACACATTGGTTATCTATAGGCTTCACAAAAATATTCAAAATTTATAACAGTTATTTTAAATAAAATATATTTACTTACTTTCTATAACTTTTTGAAGGCTACTTCTCATGACGTGTATGTTCTCGATGCCAAGAAATTGAAATTTAATATTTTCATAGAATGCTTCATTCTCGTATCCCTTGCCCGCGGCTCGATTTGCCATAGCATTAATCTGAAAAACAATATTAAATTAGTACACTTGAAGCAACCATTTACAGTTGAGTATCCATTATTATTTAAACCATTATGATTATGATATTTTATTTTTAATGTCATTTTTTTAGATATATGGAAAAATAAAGTAGCGATTCAAAAGTGGTAACCCCTGACTGGAACAAAATTTTCAGTATGAAAGAATTGTAGGCCTAAAACTTTCAATACATTCTGAAATTTTGATCTTTGTGCATCAAGTGGATTTAAAGTTATAAGGGACACACAGACAATACCTACCCTTATAGAATTGGTACTGTACTGAGTTATGTCATCTCAATATGAGATGACTTTTTGATGATTCTTTCAAAACAGTTCTTGAATGAAGTACAGAGCCAAGTTACACAGAACCATCAAACATACTTTATTTTTCTTTCTGGAAACTTCTGATTTGTGAAATAGTGAAGCACATTTGTTATATATATTTTTTTCCTGCCTTTATTTTATTAACTATGTTTTTTTTTACAAATTGAACAAAAAACATAGTCAAAAGTACCTACTTATTATACATTACATAATAAACAATAGCAAATTATTTATATCCTTCCAGTACTTAAATTTTTTTATTACTTAGACAAGAATATTAAAATAAAATAACACATGGAAGTACATCTAAAAAACAAATATGTAATTAACATTGCCATATATAACATTACCCTAGGTCTTGTATCAACTACATACATGTAGTCACAATTAGGATTGGTTCGTCTGATGCAATCCAACATTTGTTCATCTTCGTCACACCTATAACAAAAATAAACCCTTAAGTTAAAAAATATCACCATAGTTTTTGTCAGTCCTTCCCCTTAGCGCTTTTGTCCCGTTTATATCGGGGTACGCTTTGACCATGATCCTGGAATTGGCGACTCTAGTAATTACATTGAAGCGACTGCCATCTGACCTTCGTAACCCTTAGAAAGGGGAACCAGACAAATTGGATCATGGCTACACATAGCTAGTGATATAAATCCGCACATAGATATTTTGAAAATCCAGATGTGCATGCCCCACCAGGATTCGAAATCATAGTTTTTGTCAGTAAATAAATAAAAATACTTGGTGTTAGTTCTATTCTGTTGTAATTAGCTATCATGCATTTCGCATTAGGCACATCGTCAGAGTAATACTCTACAAAACTGAAAAATCTAGTGTAATACAATACCAAGAATTTTTATTTTTATACTTTATATTAACATATCTACGTACTGGTAAACCATTTTATAATATCTTGAGATATTTAGGAATATTATGAATTCAATTTTTTTCGATCCTGGAATTTCAAAATCAATAAAGAAACAAAATTTTGCATACATAATAAATCATGGAATGACTTATTATGTAACAATAAAAGCGGTTTAAGAAAGAGATTTAAATATTTACCTAGCACTGAATCCGCTGAGTGGCTGTGAGCACCTTGCTATAGCTGCCTTATTGTGATGTAAATATGATAGAACAGGTAGCCGACCCCGAGAACGAAACCTAGAACTTCCCAGAAGCACTGATGAACTAGCAGATGCTGGCACGTACAAGTCACGAGGATACGTGTCACATAACTGAAATGATACAGCGATAATTATTGTTTGATTATCATTCGTTGTAATATTTATATTTCTGTTAGATGTAGGTATTTTCATAAATTGATTCTCAGGCACTAACAGATTACATGTCAAATATTAATTCAACACATATTCAATAATAATATGCCAATTTCTGAAGATTTATTATGTTTATCGTCTCACAGATCCAGACTGAAAGCACAATTAAAAACTGTGTCTCCATCGGGAATCACACCCTGAAAATCTGAATCAGTTATCTAACCAGTTAGGCAACAAATATTATTACAGAACAATCTCACTTATTCGGCATTAATGCAGGCGTAACGGTGTCAGACTAGCGAATATGAATAACTGTAATGTGGGAAAAATGGTTAAAAATTTGTTCATAGTTGTTATATTATTCTTCTAACCACTAGTCCTTGTTTAAATACTTTCTCACTAAAATTTCTGAGGATCATAGTTTCCTAAGTACATACACTTTTTAACTACTACTTCTTTCTGCTTTTTCTAGTGGTAGATTACTTGACATAGAGGTATTAGAGTGAATTACCAGATGAGCAAGATTGTACTTTATACTATGTACTTAAAAAACTATTTAATAAATAACATACGTCATAATCTGCATTAGTAGTACACAGCACCCATTGGTCATTTGGTACCCTCATTCTCTTGTATTCATCCCTAAGATTAAACATATTCCATCCGGCTGATTTGGAGCCTTCGTCTGCGCTGGATGTGTAGTGAAAGCAGTACAGTTCCTCTATATGGACTGAAATAACAAAAGATATATAACACCCTTCCAAGTGGAATGGATAAACATGATAAAATATCCTGTGATAAAACTCTCCTAAAAAACTTTATGCTTAAATAAAATTAATAATATGTAACACATTTATTTTGAAACTCTAGCTATATGTATAAATAATTATTGTTGTACATATGTGCCTGAATGTGTTTAATTATATAATTATATATAGGTATTATATTTCAATGTTGTCAATCATCATCATCCCTGGCGCTGCAGTCCGCTGTAGATCCTGGGCCAGAAATCGTCTCCATCCCTCCCTATCAACCGCCAGTCTTTTCCAAAGATACCTACATAATTTATTTGTACGGGAAACTCACTGATAGCCTTTAAGCTAGTGAGATCCCAACTATTACATGTATGTACTACTTAGATTTAACCAAATAAATAAAATAAAAAAAAAGCTAATTGCTTATTCGTATACATTCAAAAAGCGAGAGCAGAGTTTTGACGCATGAAATCATGGAGAAAAAATGAACAGATGTCAATGGTAAACTAATCAGCTGTAATGCACTGTGATATCAATATGAAGTCGATCAAACTTATAATTTGATCTGTACAAGACACATAATTCTATAGCGGTCTAGGACACTTGGCTGCGGCCACTTGGTTGCGGGACACTTGGCTGCGGCGGACATTTGGCTGCGGCAGACACTTGGCTAAGGGACACTTGGGTGCGAGCCCATTTGGTCGCGAATTAAAAAATATTTTTTTCTGCTTAGGAATGAATTGTTTCTTACTTAATTTTTGTAATGCTAAAGTTATATACATCATGTAGTTGATATATAAGTATACACAGACATTTAAAATATAAAGAGATATATTTAAGTTTGAAAGTATAAAGTAAAAACAAGTTTATTAAGTGAAATTATTTTTCATACTAGGAGTATAAATATGAGAATTTTTTTGTTATCACAACAAATTTCTAAAATTTTTAAATGTCTGTGTATACTTGTAGTTATATCAACTACATATTACAAAAGCATTACAAGAGCATTACAAAAATCAGTACGAAACACTTCATTCCTAAGCAGAAAAAAATATTTTTGAATTCGCGACCAAGAGGGCTCGCGACCAAGTGGGCTCGCAGCCAAGTGTCCGTAGCACCCAAGTGTCCCACAGCCAAGTGTCCGCCACAGCCAAGTTTCCCGCAGTCAAGTGTCCCGCACCCAAGTAGCCGCAGCCAAGTGTCCCATTCCGAATTCTATAGTATGCCATATGCCATGCACACAAAAAATCATAATGTACCTCATAGTACGTGTTTAGAAATTGATGTATCAATCCAAATATTGAAAATTTTATGTATGCTGCATAGTAAGCTGAGAACACCAACCTACATTATTAAAAATTGTGAAATCATAAACCCGCAACTATTCCATGTTATAAAAAATAATGGACATCACATTATTCATGAATGAACATTTTAAATCTAATTAATAATATTCAAGCATGTATTAAACTCACCAGGCTGACTCATCTGAATTAATGAGGTGAACATTTCGTGACAATCTCTCTCCCGAGGTATCACAAAGGTGACAGACTGGAAGGTCTTTGTCCTCACGAGGAGTGGGGACCCTGTGGTGGACAAAGGAAGCCTCTCCGCATTGGAAATATGGGATAGAAGAATCTGGAACCATAAAAGAAACATGAATAATAATAAACATTTCAATGCACCCTGCGCAAGTGGGAAGTTTGTTGTCATATGACAATTTCTTCCAACTAACCAATGCTTAGAACCCAGGATGCCCGCACAGAAGCCAAAAGGCTTACCAACTGTGCTACGGAAGTCTATATTCCAACATTTCATTTTTTAGAAAATAATACCCACCTCTTTCCTAAACCCCTCCCTTTGTGAAACAAATTGTCTTCAAGGTTGTGAGCTATAGTATAATATACATTTTTAACACATAAATTAAAATAACAATAGATATAGGATCATCTGTCATCAATAGACAGTGAAGGGCCCCTGATAACCTTAAGAAGCTCGACATAATGAGAAGAGTGGAGTTTGGAATATCTTGAAATTGCTCTCCGACCCAATGGAGTCACACAATAATAATGTGCATGGTAAACAAGAAGAACAATGCCCAAAAACAATACATACTAAAATATGGAGGTCTTCATGTGTTACCTGCTAAGAATTCTATTAAAATAAAAATATTTTTGAAAATTTCAAATTACACGTAGAATAGAGAGGAGAGTGAAAAGTATATCTCTTTTTTTTTTCAATTATAAAAATTATTATTCAATTTTGTTAATAAAAAACCTTATATGAAAAAAATAATTAAACTTGAAAAAACTTCACTGAATAAAAGAATATAACAAGACCTGTTATGGTAATAAAAGTTTGTTTTCAATTAAAACTTTCTTTTTCAATTAAAACAATTTAAATATTTGGTGGATATAAACAATATGTAAATGGAAGAAAACCAATTATGATTTTCATAACAAAACAAGATATTCATTCCCGTTCATGTGGGATGCTTTCATGTTTTGTGGAAAAACAGACTGAATTATAAATACAATAATTAATAAACTCCAAACTATAATTTAAATTTCAAATCATCAACGGGTATCGAATGGAGTAGTTTTCCAACTTTCTCAGCTCACTCAAATTTCAAAATTATTTGATACTTTAATACAAAAAGCACCTTATCTTAACTTTTCATTATATGCCACCCTAAACACATTTGGTTATGTTTTGAATTAAGTGAATTTGAATATATAGAGCAACTATGTATATCCTCTAAAACTGTTTATATTCATTCTTTTAATAAAATAAATAGTATTCATTATTTTTACATTATCGATACCTGAGTTTTAAAGAGCAACAACTCAAAAATTGACATTTCTTTTTCCTTCTAATAATAACTTTGTTGTTTCCTTTTAATAATAAAGAAAAATGTTTTATCCATTAGACGTTTCTTTTGTCAATCATTCAGTATTATTTTTTCTCATTTCCGTGGTAACACTATCTCAAAACGATTTTCGGACTTGTTGTCTTTTAAAACTAAGGTATTGTTATATTAATTAACCTCTTTGATTATCGTTCTTACTAGTGAAAGATAATTTATAGCTATTAGTAGTGTATGAAAATATTTAATTAATATACGATATACACTCGTCATCATCATCATCATCGGTGTCGTTTTCCTTATTGCTAATGGTCATGACCAGTATACACCACATGAAGGTATTAAGGTGAATACACTATTTCCACCATTTCATTTCTATTCGTTCCCGTGTTTTGTTGTCTAGAATTATTGTGTTATTTTATTTCATCATATTTAATGAAGTTCTCACCCATGTCTCCTTCTTGAGGTCGTGATCCACAAAGATGAGATGAGTGGCAGTCAGGTACAGAGTACCTTTGGATGGTGTCTTCGCGTACTTATCCAACATGCGAACATTCTCCAACTGCAAACAACAAAATAACCTTCGATTAGCATTATTCGATAAAAATCTAACGCAATAAATGGTATGTCTTTGTATGTCTCTGATAAAATGGCACCAGACTTTAATAATTCCATTTGTCCGTGCCCTGAACAGCAGAACTCATAACAGGCATTGTCTATGGAACATTCTCTAAATATCTAATAAAATATTTACTTATGTACAAAAAATGAACAAAGGCAGTTAAAATGCCATATTCAGCATCTGTTCCAACGATTCCAACGATGATTAATATCGTAAGTCTCCAGATTGTGGTAACTTGTTATTGGGTGCGTGTAATAATTGCCCAAGAAGTAATATAAAATGAAATAAAAATAAAAACAAAAAATACGATTACAATCAACAGAAAATTCAAACTTCTGAATTTTTAAGAACTTCTTTAATTACGAATACCATAGACTCCTGTGAAAACAAATGTGTCTATATAATATGAACTACAGATCTGTCCTCATAACAGCTTTTTTACAAAATACATCATAATACAGTTAGACAATTAACAAAGAATAATGTTTCACTAAATTATATAAATATTTTTACATATTATTCCATGAAGAGAAAATTGATCAGGTGAATGGATTCAAAGAATGAGATTTAGGATATAGTTAGAAACTGAGAAATAATCTGGAAGGATTAAATAGGATAATTTCCCTAACTAATGCTTGTAGTCGCATTATATTGCAAGAAGGGTCCCCTATAACCTCATGAAGCTCGTCTTGACAGGAAGCATGGAGAGTTAAAGATCCAGAAGTCGCTCACCAACTCGATGGAGTGACCATGTTAAGTCTGCTACGAGATTTTCAATAAATAACCGATGCCCTTCGATCTACCAACAAGTTTTTTACAGTAAATACATCAATATTGGGCGGCAACCTTGAGAAGCTCATTGTAATGGAAAACGTTGAAAAGTAGAACACCCAGAGATCACTCGACGGGGTGACCTTGTAAAGTCCTTTGATCTCCCCAAGACTATCCAACATCGAGTGATTTAGTCTTGTATCTGACATCCTCAAAATTAAATTAACCACATAGTTTAATAGCCTTATTTAGATTCATGACATGTCTTTTTTCGCCAGTCTTGAGGCCAAGGAAAAATAAGATACCTTGGTAATATTGAATACATACATTACAGATGGTATAAACATAAGTAATAACTACTCAAATAAATGAAAACACTTTAGGCAAAATAAAAAGATGTAATGTTTTACCACAATTTATTTTAAGTACACACACTTATCAAAAAGACTCACATTATTCCCAAGACGAATCAAATAAAATACAAAGATACTCCATCTTCACATAATTCCAGTGAGAGACGGTAAAGAGATCTGTCATTATTTATTCTTCTTATTTACAAAACAGCCCTCCGGAGAGGAAAAGGTCTGACACTGAGATAACAAAATGAAAGGCAAACAACTAAAAAAATAATGTAAAAATATGTTTATCATACATTGTAGATATACAAATGTAACATTGAATATACTGAAAGAGCCCATTTTCATTCCAAAGGTCAGCCACGATCGTTCCTTTCGAGAAAATATTAAAGAAATAAAAATAAACCCTAAATTCGAGAGAAAAGGGTTAAAATTCCTAGAATTACGATGTATTGTATAGCGACCTCGGAGATCAAACTGACCATGTCTTATTTTAATATATGAATTTGTGATAATTTGGACTCAACAATCCGGGAGATGGAATACGGAAAAGCTGGAGTTTGGCCTCACAATAACCCCTCCCTCCTAAAACAACAGACTTAGATTGAAAAGAAAAGAAGAATTTATGATAGAATGAGATTAAATCCAATATGATATTAGTATAATATTAGATTCTTATTAGAAGAGTATCGTGGTTGGAAATCGACGGAGTAGGAGAAAGATCCTACAGGAAGTAATATGGAAAACGGCGGCTGAATAGAGACGAATTAAAGAGACAAAAGTTGATGAATTGAAGAGACAATGTTCAATTTGGGTTGTATCACCATAAAAGAAGAAAAAAATACCTATTTACCTTATTGCACACAGTGAAAATTACTTGTACTATAATAAAATTTGTTAAAAAGAATAAATAATATTTGATCAAATATTCTTTACTAGAAACATGGAAAAAACGTAAATATTCCTTTAAGATCCAATTGACGCGGCGTCATAATTTTACAAACGGAAGATATCTGATGCTGAAGAGCTTATAAAAAGATACATTTTTGTATCACGCAATAAAGTGACATGAATCATTTGGTCTGTGAATCTATACAGCGCAGCGTGTAAAAAGATAAGTTGACAGTCGACGAAGTAACAAAAATAAGGGTTATTCTGGATTGGTCGAAAAAAGGAAAAATAAATTCCCAAATAGACAAAAAAACCATAAGCAAAAACAGTGTATCGCCATGTCTCGGGAAACTCATAAATAATCACAAATCACAGCACATGTACCTAGATTTAGATTGAAATAAAATAGAAAAAATAATTTGGATTTAGAAACACATTTATTCATCCTGGTCCTACAAATCTATTGTCAAGAATTGCCCAGTCATTTAATTCTCTCGCCAAGAATAGAAAGGTCTCCATGGACATAAATATTAATAGTCTTGGGTCTGCCTATTTTACTTAAAAAATACTCTGTGGATCCAGGTCTGACTTTGAGAACAAACACAAAGAAGAGACAAATTTGAATTGATACAAGACAGAGAGAATTAAACACCAGGCTCTTTTATTTTGACATACATGTCTCGCTTCATTCATAACCATGCAACATCTCATACACGCTCTTACATTATTATACTGGCTTCTTACTTTTTCATCCTTCGAAATCCCATGTATATAGGAAAACGGCGTGATGCATACATTAATATAATCTTTGAAACCAATCTAGGATTGGCCAATCCAATCTTCAGGTATGCCGTCGAAATAAACACACTGATTTGGAAAGTGAAGCATCCACTTGGACGTCTATCAATACATTTAATTGACTTTGTCTTGGAACAGAAGCCATGTGATCAAAACAGACTAGTTCGGCCAAGAAACTTATCGCTAGTCCACGGAGTCTGCTATTTTTCGACATAATAAAACGAGGTATGGAAAAGCTATAACCGTTGAATAAATTTCACCTCAAAAAGCTGTTTAAACCCATGGACCCATTATCAGCAAATTTTCATACAGAGTACTCGCAATATGTTATTAAACCATATACGTCAGGGTTTGTGTAAATTTTAAATGTCAATTATTTTAAACGTCGGGCGGTACGAAAGGCGTCTATTTTAGTCGCGCAGTTTCAGACATGTAATAATCACGCACCCATCCGGTTATAATTCCCAACCGCCCTACCCAACTCCACCCCACCCAACAAAACCGTTCATTAATGAATCCTTTGGACCGGAAACCTCATCCCAGCGAACATCACAAGCGACGGACCTCAAAAGTTATCACCGCCGGAATCTGATGGACGAATACGTAGATACGAAAGATAGATTAAAGTAAATTCTGCAAAATTTAACGGACCCACCTTAGACAAGTGTTGAATTTTCTCGAGATGTCAGTCTTTGTCCCAAGTTGAATTCTGATCAAATAAAACTTATTATGTATTGACATTAAATGATAAAATTTGTTAATTTTATATTCGTTGCCTGCGAAATAGAGGACCTCGTCAAGTGGAGTAGAAAAATATTGTAGACTAGTAGCCAGAATGAGTGACAGGCTCGCTGATACAGCGTCCAATAAAAAAATAAGATGTCTACCAGAGAGACCAACGAAGAGATGGAAGGAGGAACAGTTGGAACTCATCATCTGAAGGTGTATTTGTTATTACGTCTAGAAACAGGCTGCGAAAAATGCAGAATTCAATCGTAAAAAAAGAACTTCGGATTTTGAATTTCGAAAGGAAGACATACTTCAGCTGATTCTGCAAAGGATATCAAACACTCGACTACCCAGGAGAGTCATGGATGGACACCCATGGTAAGAGTAGATTGAGAGATCAAGGGTGAGATGGGAAGACGACATAAAGGGGATGTGGCACAGCTCTTGTAAATAACACACTGGAAAACAGCGAAAGAGGACAGACGGAGTTGTAGACAAAAGTTGAAGGAGGCCAAGGCTCGATTTAGGCTATAGCACCATCTAAGATGATGAATAAGTAATGCCATTTTTTGAAATCAACCTAACAAAAATTATCTGAAAACGTCTCACTTTAATACTTTGAGGTCAAAATTATAATGTGTGTTCCATTACAAGGCATGTAATGTTCCGAATAATGAAGTAGAACTTAAGATAGACCCTTTAACTATGTGCCCCCATTCAGATGCACGACTAATGGGTAATTTCGGCGAAGTTACCAAATTAATAAGCGATAAACCGTCTTGAACGCGACATACATAGGTACGTAACTGCCTATCCCTATCTCCTGCGGGTAGGAATGGCCAATCCTTTAACAGATTTTATGGTGTGGAAAACCCCCTAATACCTAAAGCCTTTTTAATAATCTCTATACGGTACAAAGAAAACCTCAAAATCAAAGGCTTAATTTATTGTGATAATTTGTAATCTGAAAGGATCAATGGAATATTTTGTCTTCTTCTTCGTCGCCCTCGCCTTTGTCCCATTTACTTGGGGTCGGCTATCGTTATTTTATTTCGCCAAACTCGCCTGTCTTGTGCCAGATCAGGATTCAGCTCCCTCTCTCGCAGATGCCTCTTGATGCTCGACAGCCATGTGGCTGGTGGTCTGCCTGGTCTTCTCGCTGGAGTCTCGATGCCCAAGGCTTTATTTATCATATAGTCCGTCGGTCGTCTCAAAATGTGGCCATACCATCTCAGCCTGTTCTCGACTACTTTTTCGTCTATTGGGGCCACTTTAATACCGCGGACGTGGACATTCCTCACTTTATCAAACTTTGTCAGACCCCCAGCCCACCTTAGCATCTTCATTTCCGCCGTGTGCATCTCTTTTTGGTGTTTCTGCTTTAGTGCCCAGCATCCCGAGCCATAAGTCATTGCGGGTCTAACCACCGTCTTGTATACTTGTCCCTTGACTCTCACTGGCATTCTCTTGTCACACAGCACACCCGATAGGGACCTCCACCTCATCCAGCCGCTTTTTATGTGATGTGCGACATCTGTTTCGGGGTAGCTCAATGGTGATATTTTGCTTCCCAAGTATTTAAAAGACGATGTTTGAGGGACGGGTATATCTTGTAGGTAGAATATGTTGCCTGCTGTAGCTGGTTGCTGACCTGAGAAGCACCATGGCATATGTTCAGTTTTTGAGCGGCTTATCTTCAGTCCATTGTCCTCTAATGCCTTTCGCCACTCGTTCAGCATGATCTGTGTACCTTCCACGTCATCACCCAGCAGCACGATGCCATCTGCATACATAATATTCTATGGTGTTGGTCTTTGAATATCTTTTGTGAGGTCGTCCATTACTAAGTTAAACAGAAGGGGGCTCAGGACAGATCCCTGATGGACCCCTACTCCGATTCTAAACGACTCACTTACTTCAGCTAACGTTTTCACCCTGGTTTCTATTTCACCGTACATGTCTTTTATAAGGTCTATGTAGTGTTCAGGTACGTGCTGTCTTCTGAAAGTCCGCCATATAAGTGCTCTTGGGACTCGGTCGAAGATCCTTTTTTCTTTCTTTGTATTTCTCCATCAATGGAATATTTTATATAAATAATTAATGGTTTAAAAATTTTAAACACGAAAGAACATATTTAATGCCCTGCCAAAAAACTGATTCACAGTTTGACGGGAAAATGTAATTGTTATTATTTTTTTATTAAAAAATACCTACTAGGTATTTAATATTTCATATGAAGTTAGTCAGAAGTCACAGTAATGACACTACAAAGATAAAAAAAACATTAAATAAAAATAAAACATCATTTTTCCAAAAAGAAACAATGATAAGTAGGCATACAATAAAGGCGCTATATAAATTATCCATTTATTATTATTATTATGTGGGAATAGTGTATCGGTATTGAATGCTAAGCAGCATGGACAACTTAAAAGGGATAAAATTACAGATAGGCAACATAAAAATTTATATGCTCATTGTAGTGGCTATCATACCGGATTCTTATAAAACTTTGATACTTGTCAATGTTAGGTATTCATTATTTTTTGTGCTTAAGGTGGCATTTTACATTAGGCACTTAAAAATGTGTACCTTAAGTAGGTACTCCTAATCCGTGGACTTCTTTCATAAAATATTATTCAGTGTAAAAAAAATAAAATCACCGGTGCTAGCACATTCCTCTAAAATATTCAAGGGTTTATTTTTAGGACGCGGATCAATGGAGCACTAATGATACATTTTCCTTTTTTTTACAAAATATAGCAATACACATGTACAGTACTAAATGTGTATAGCTCAATGAGTACTAATGACCACATAACGATATTTTAATACATGCAACACAGAGTTCATTCGGATCAAAGATTTCCATATAATATAAGGTATATCGTAGTCATGGTCATAGAAAAGTCATGGTATATCGCGCGTTTGACGTCCTGGTCGGCAACATATTAGAGTTTTCCATACATTTCAACACTTCCTAGATAACTGTTCTCTAAATCTTAATGAACAGTGTTTTTTTCGACAAATAAATCCGAAAACAATTCACATTAGTCGTTATTCTCCATACAAAAACGATGTTGTCTGCCCACATTATTGTCAAAAGTCCCGCGGAAAAAAGCCATTATGCTAAATTTGCTAACTGCGACATCTAGTATATATTATATGAAAATCTATGATTCGGATTTAAATTCTGTTAAAAAATGTTAATATATTTGAGCGTTATACAATTTTTCAAAAACGTTCCATATTATAGTACCTACTTGCTTATTGAAATAAATTCATGGATTTACCTTATATACATCCATGAATAAATTGAACAAACCATGGAACATTGTAGATAAAGTGTGTTCATAGCATAGATTTTTATTATAATATACCTTTTTATTATTATACACCTAGATGTAGTACTCTGTGCAAAAAATGAGTCATGGAATATTGCGAGTTTGACGTTTTGGTTGGCAACATATTTCAGTTTTCCTTACATTTCAACACATCCTATAGATAAATATTCTCTAAATTATTAAGAATTAAAATGTTTTTTAGACAAATAAATCCGAAAACAATTCACATTAGTCGTTATTTTCTATAGAAAAACGATGTGGTCTGGAACCAAAACGTCAAAAATCCACCCTGAAAAATGACTCACATTCGATTTATACAAAATTTGCTAACTACGACATCTAGTGTATTATATGAAAACCTATACAATGAAAACCTATGGTTCAAAGTAGGAACAAAAATGAAAATCAAATATTGACAGCTAATTAATGTCAGCGACACACGGCCGGCATGTTCTGTCATTAAATTTAAAGCCTGACATGCTGAGGTAATAATAGTATTAAATTAGAGTTAACTTTGTGACACATTTTCACTTGTTTATTTAAAGTATGTAATTGTTATTATATTCCGAATGCCAAATTCAATTATGCATACATAAGTAGACAAAATACATGTAAATTCATAATACCTACACCCTACGCGGCTTTTTGAGAAGCTAAAAATATATATTTTAAAGGTATAAACTACGAGTACCTACCTACAGCTTACGAACATGGGATTAAATATAATTTGCATATTAAAATACATGAAAGGCTTCATAGCTGTAAAAAATAATGTCGTTGAACTGGCACTAGATAGGTACTCTAGTTTGTTTTTATTAATAAAGATCCTTATCCAACCAGATTGCGAATTTTTGCTTAGTTTTTGAAATTCGATATCCGAAATGAGTTTAACTCGAAAGAGTAGGTACTAACAAAGTGGGTCAATTAGCACTCGACTATCTCGGAAAATATATTTTTGTTCGAGAGCAACAAACTTCAGAATATACACATAGCTAATCTATATAAGTCCAACTGTACGTGTTTGTACGTGTTTGTATATGTTGAAGACCGAGCGTAAAATTCGGCAGATTATGTTTTTAGGCATTTTGTAAAATATGAAAGAAATGAAACAAAATTGAGAAAAAATAAAGCGAAAATTTCTCTGGTAGACTGGAAGAAATTGCCCAGTGGCAATAAGTTCGCCAGTGTACAATATATTTATAGATTACACACAAAGCTATATAAATAAATAAAGGCAAATTAGTCGTTCAAACGATGCCATTTTAGAGATTATTTTATTTTGATTATCGAAACGTAAATATTTTTTTTTTGAAAAAGAAGAAAAAAATCATTGTTACTAATACATATATAAAATTTGTTTTGTAGGCCTATATTTTCTGAAATTTTAGGCTCTGTGCATTGAGCGGACCAGAAGTTATAAGGAGAGGACACACACAGACAAATTCCGAATTCTGAGTAAATCCATATACATAACATATGCCCACGTAAGAAAAATAAATGTGGACCTTTCGTGGATGGAAGAGTTAGATGGTTTGGTATGGATAAAACATTCATGGTTCGACATCAACATCTCCCAATTTCATATTTCGTAATATTATTATTAATATATATGCTCAGTGGCCGACCGAGTGAGTGAAGAATTGCACCCAAGGGAACGAGAGGGTTAACCCTGAGAGTAAAGCGGATTAACCCTTTCGCTGAACAAACGACGTCAAAGGAAAATGAAAAAATAAAAATAATGTAATATTTTTTAATGTTGCAAAATTTATAGTCCTTTTTGTCTGTTGAAATATACCCCGTGGATCTAGTCGAAATAAGTGCAGGACATAAATAACACCCTCATATTTCAAAGTTTTAAATTTGGATTTAAAAAAAAAATGGTGCTAAAAACCGAAAATAATAAAAAAAATATTATAGTGATAAAATATTGTAATGAATTTAAATTTATAAAACTCACATAGTTTGCCCACAAGAAAGAGGAATATTATAGTGTCAAGAAATGGAAATTATGGCATACTTGTAAAAATGTAAAATGTATTTAATCTTCATATTATTAATTACGTAGGTAATTCCGTCACTTGTCAATGACCCATTTCTTCTTAAAGGATTGACAATCCCTGAATGCAGTTTTATATAAAGTCCATTTAAAACAAAATTTGAAACACTTCAATTTTCGGGATCGAGAGAGCATTTTGAAAGTTTTGACAGATAAAATCATAGAAAAAAATGGGCGTTTGTCTATGGAAAATTAATCAGTTCAAGTTAATGCACTTTACACATAATGACATCAATATGATATAATATGAAGACGATCGAACTTATTGTTTGAAATGATATTCACAGTATGCCGACCGCCGTGGCACAGTTGGTAAGCCGTTTGGTTTCTGTGCTCGATCCCGGGTTCGATCCCCAGCAGAGGAAGAATTTTTTTTAAATTAATTTCTCACGTAAATATTGCTTCTCTGGGCTGGAAACATTGGTTAGTTGGAAGAAGTTGTCATATGGCAAAAACTCGCCTTATTATTATTATTATTTATTCATTTATTTACATGATACCTGTTAAGAATTTGGTCAAAAAAATATGATTAAAAATTGTGAAATCGCCATTTCAGAGTAGTGAATGCTAAAAGAAAAAAATCTTAGTAGCTTAGCACATAAATAACATGCTATTTTTACTCCTCACTAACACAAGGTGATATAGTGGGGAGTTATGATTTCGCAATTTTTAAGGGTATTTTTTTTTGCAGATTATCAACTAGTATCATGCTGAGATTGTATTCTGAAAGTTTCATCACAATGTATCTGTGTGTGTGTGTGCTATGTACGGCGTGTTCATTTTTTACTTTATCGATTATAGACTAAAATACTCATTCGATTCTATTCAAATTTTGCAAATATGTATACCTAATACTCGATTAGATCCCATTAGATTTTGAACGATATATGAATAGTGCTTCTCAATTTTTTTAACTGTCAAATACTTCAAAGTGACCCCAAGCTCAGGAAACTTAAAATTTTAAATTTTTGTTTTCAAATTCGTAAAAAGGCACATCACTTTCATAAAATGGCATTGAAGAGTTATCAAGTTTTCATAATAAAATATTTAAATAAAAAATAATTTAACAAACTCATTTCATGAATGTGTTAGAAATTTTCCATACAACATTTGAATACTTTATAGAATGACTTGTTAGTGGGGAGTTTAGCGTTGGCCACAACCCACTCGTTTCTATGTTGCGTTCCAACTACTTAACGTGACTTTTTGCTAAACAATATAGTTCTTATAATTTTTTTTTTTCTAAACAAGTCTTGAGAGAGAAAAAAAGAGAATTGAGTTGCTTCACATATAATTTTCCCAAGAACAATTTACGCATGGAAAAAATACAGTTAAAATAACACGACACAGGTAAAAGCATGATACATGATATCTACTTTATCTGTGAAAGAAATAACGAAAGAGAGAAAGAAAAAAAAACTAAAAGTACCCTCTAAAAACTCACCAAGGCGTAACGTTCTTGCTTCTCGAATTTCTCCATTAATAACGATTCCAAATGGCCATGTACATTGTACATAAATATTTTGTATACAATCGAGAAGAGTACACACGCGAACTTTTTATAATACACATCATTATATTACAATCAAGCCGTGTCCCTAACAAGGTAGGGCGAGAAAACTTAGCGCCCCAAATGATAAAAAATATTTACAAAAAACCATCACAGCCACAGACCAAGAATTTATCCTTACTTAATGTTCACAACGTAAAAAGTAATCAAGTAAATCACCAAAGAATCAAGTACCTAATTTGAAATAATTGGCTTCATCATTTATGCTTGCATAAAAGAAGGAGTGAAATAAATAAAAAGTAATCAAGTAATACACCAAAGATGGAGTAATCAAGTACCTAATATTTACTAGTACCAAGTACCAAGTTTGCACAAAAGAGCAAGTGAAATAAATAAAAAGTAATCAAGTAAATCACCAATCGAGTACCAAATTTGAAATAATTGACTTCATCATTTATGTTTGCACAAAAGAGCAAGCGAAATAAAAAAAAAGTAATCAAGTAAACCACCAAAGACGGAATAGTAAAATACCAAATTTGAAATAATTGACTATTTTTTTTTTGTTTAAGGCAATTCACCCTGTAAAGTGTGTTATGTGCCAATTATTTCATGTCAGAGGAGAAAAGTTAATTTTATTATAAATTTATGTCATTCAATGAAAGGAATTTTGAAATAACGGACAGTACACGTGAATTATTAAGAGACAAAAGATGTTGGATATTAAGTGGAGATTGGTGAGTGATTTTAATTATTTTTTTGTATATATTTTTGAAGGCGGAATTATTTTTACAGTTAAAAAATACATGATCAATTGTCTCATCCTCATCACCACACTGGCAAAGTGGGCTATTTAGAACTCTAATTCTATACAGATGGGAGGCAATTGAACAATGGCCAATTCTCATTCTAGAAGTACATGATATTAATCGTTTAGATATGTTTCTATTATAAAACCATGGTTTAGAGGAAATTTTTTGTTGGATACCTGCATGATAAGCACCCTTATATTTTTTTTTGTTTTGTACCAATTTTCATCCCATTTGAAAAGCATATTTGATTTAAGGCGGGGTAAAAGATCTGAGATTGGGATTATAAAGTTATCTGGAGTTGTGCCCGAAGTAGTTCCCAATTTCGCAAGTTCATCAGAATAATCGACTTAAATAATTGACTTCATAATTATTATTTTTGCACAAAAGAGCAAGTGAAATAAAAAAAGTAATCAAGTAAATCACCAAAGACGGAATAATAAAATACCTAATTTGAAATAATTGATTTCATCAAATGATGAAGTCAATTATTTCAATATGTTTGCACAAAAGAGCAAGTGCAGTCTGATTTTATTGTTTTAGTGTTTGCACAATGCGCAAAATAGCAAACTAAATAAATAAATAAAAAGTAATCAAGTAAGTAAATCTCCAAAAGACCAACTTGAATTATGTATGTTTGCACAAAAAAGACAAGATAAATAAATAAAAAGTAAATCACCAAAAGATATACCTAATTGTTCATGTTTGCACAACAAAACGGAGGTAAATAAATGAAAAAAAGTAATCAAGAATACGACAAAAAGCAAGAAAAAACAACCAAGTAAATTACCAAAAGTCTCACTTAATTATTATTTTTTGTACAACGGAGCAAAGGTAAATAATTTAATGCAAGTAAGTAAACTACAAAACTTCAGTTATTTTCAAACAGACAATTTTCTGCAAACATAGAACTTGGCAATGTATTACATATTTTATGAATCGAGCAGCAGCGGTTAATAAGCTACATCGAAGGTTTTTAGTCTTAAACCAGTTACGTTTGTTTAATTCAACAAACTGGGGAAAATTCTCAGAAACCTCTAAAATAGCCAAATGAGTAGCAACTGGCAACACGGAGAGAGGCTACAGTGGAAATAATAAAGAGTAAAAACATGTTTATTTGTACATTAATCTCATTAACTCTGAAAAGACAGGTTCTCGCTTTGTTTGAAACACAGTTTCGTACAATTTTCAACCGCAGATTAATCCGAACATTTCTGCCGTTGCTTTGAAGTTTATCTACATGATTAGCTTTACAAAATCGCTAATTAAATCTCATTTTATTATTTTCAAACGAATGTTATAACGTTTCATTTAAAATCTCAAAAGGTATGATCATGTTTGTAATATACTTCTTTGGCCAAAGATACGAGATCGTTGTAACATTTATTTGATTTCAATCTGCTGCTGGGGGTTTGTCCTCTCACAACATATTGAGATATCAAGAAGTTTGTATTTAATTACTTCTAATTTCTTGTCTTTTGATATGTACATATAGAATTCCATTATCTAAAGTAATAAAGCAATCAAAATGTTAGTGTATGTGTGTGTGTGTGTGTGTGTGTGTGTGTGTGTGTGTGTGTGTATGTGTGTGTGTGTGTGTTTGTCTCACGCCTTCTGAAAAACCAAGAGCATCTAAAAATCTAATTTATGTGCGAACGTGTACCAGTATACCTGATGCAGTGTCACGTTAAAAATTATGCGATAAAAATGCTGAATTTTAAAAATATTTCAATAATTATTTTTCTCATACAAAATTTTCCAAGTCATATCTGTCAAAAAAGTGTACATTTTGCACGCAAATATCTATTAGTTTAAAAGTTAGAAGTACGTATTTACACGAAGAAAATATATTTTCAAGTATAACTTAGCGTTTAAGTGAAAAACATGGTGAATATTTTGTATAATTATAATGTTTAACTTATTTTTAAAGTAAGCGTTTTGTACATAAACGCCGCCATTTTAATATCTTTTCATACAATATTTCATTTTCCTACCGAATGAATATGTTCTTGAAAATAATAAACCTTTGAAATAAATGTAATTGTGAAATAATATAATGAAACACAAGACATTACAGCAAGTTTTAAGACATATATTGTAAAAATGTGTTTATTATTAGTAAAGATATAGGCATAATAAAATTGCATAATTTGTAAATAATATTTGATTTTTCTGACAATTTTCATTTTTATGGCATCGAACAAACCAATGTAGGTACCTACATATTCAAAAATAGTCTCAAACCATTTGATATTTTAAACGTATTGGAATGGTTACTATGGTAACGGAAAGATTCTGATATTCAAATAAAATTTGTTATGAATCAAATTTATTTAGAACATTGTTGTAGGTAGGTACCTACCTATTACTATTTACTTACAAATCAACAATATACTGATTTCCTATCGGAAAATTGTATGCGATGTACTCCTAAACCGTTTGTCCGATTACAATGAAACTTTGGTGAATTGTCGAGCGTGTGCCCGGGATGGTTTCTGGATTTAAACTTTTTTCTTATTCTTCTTCTTCTTCGTGTATTTGGTCATTTAACCTATGAAGGGGGAGTATCCTGGGAAAAGAAGGTCCGACTGTCCCTCCATCTCTTCGCAGGTCTTCCAGGACGGTTTGTGGATTTTAACTTTTTTCTTCTTCTTCTTCATCGTGTATTTGGTTATTTTACCTATGAAGGTGGACTATCCTGGGAGAAGAAGGTCCCATTTTCCGACCATCTCTTCACAGGTTTCTGGGTTTAAACTTTTTTCTTTTTTTTCTTCATCGTGCATTTGGTCATTTTACCTATGAAGGTGGACTATCCTGGGAGAAGAAGGGCCAATTTTCCTTCAATATCTTCGCAGGTATCTGGATTTGAACTTTTTTCTTCTTCTTCTTCGTGTATTTAGTCATTTTACCTATGAAGGTGGAGTATCCTGGGAAAAGAAGGTCTTTTCATCTCTTCGCGGTTCTTCCAGGATGGTTTCTGGATTTAAACTTTTCTTAACCGACTGAAGAGACGGGATGTAATAAAGGGAAGGGACGTAATGAGGAATTGAAGGGACGGGAGGTACTGAAGGGCCTGAAGGGACGGGAGGTACTGAAGGGTCTGAAGCGACGGGAGGTACTGAAGGGTCTGAAGTGACGCGAGGTACTGAAGGGTCTGAAGCGACGGGTCTTTTTCTTCTTAATTTTATGTAGACCTTTAGGACAGTTTTTATACAAACTATTTCCTATAGTCTAATTCATCTTCTTCTTCTTTTATGTATACATTTGGGTCAGTTTTTATAAAAATTATTTCCTATAGTCTAATTATTCTTCTTCTTCATTTACGTAGACTTTTGGGAGAGTTTTAATACAAACTATTTCCAATAGTCTTATTAATTTCTTTTTCTTTTATGTAGACCAAAGGTGAGTTTTTATACAAACTTTTTCTATTGTTTAATTATTATTCTTTTATATAGACCTTTGAATCAGTTTTTATATTAACTATTTCCTATAGTCTAATTCATCATCTTTTATGTAGACCTTTGGTCAGTTTTTATACAAACAATTTTCAATAGTCTAATTCTACTTCTTCTTCTTTTTTGTAGACCTTTGGGTGAGATTTTATACATACTATTTCCTATTGTCTATTTCATCTTTTTTTATGTAGATCTTACTTATGTAGTCAGTTTTTACACAAACTATTTCCTTTAGTCTTTTTCTTCGTTTTCTTATTTTATGTAGAACTTGGGTGAATTTTATACAAACTATTTCCTATAGATTAATCTTCTTCTTCTTTTATGAAGACCTTTTGGTTTGTTTTCATACAATCTATTTCCAATAGTCTTATTCTTCTATTTTATGTATTTTAACTTATTTTACGTAGACCATTGGGATAGTTTTTTATACAAACTATTTCGTATAGTCTTATACTTATCCTTCTCTTTTTTATTTAGACTTTTGGGTTAGTTTTAAGTCTAATAGTCTATTGTGCAGAAATATTTTTAACGAAATGCATACTTGATGAAAATACATATGTAAAAACGAATGGATTGTGGGATGTGACGATGTAACCTGCACTAGAATTTTTTCAATACTTTTGTTTAAACAAATTTAAACCATTTATATCATCCTATTTTGAATAATTTTCAACACCTACGCATTTGATTTAGTTGACAATATTTAAAGAATGGGGGGTTGTGGCCATTACTGAACTCTTCACATCGTTTATATTCAAATTAAAAACTACTTACCATAGTTTAAGTCTTCTTCTTCTTCGTTAATGTAGACTTTTGTGTACATTTGTTTAATCAAATTTTAACCACATCCCAACATCCAAAATTACTAAATTTTCAATAGGTACATATTAAAATTTATTTCGATGATAATATTTAAAAATGGGCCAAACCAATCTCTTTACAACGTTGATAAACAGTCATATTTAAAACCATTTCGCATAGTCCATGCGTTCAGAAATTTTGTATATTATACTTCATTCACACTTTATAAAAAATAATGGGTTGTGGCCATCACTTGAACATTTTACAATCAAATTCAATCATATTTCAAACCACTTTTCATAGTCCGATTTTGCAAAATAATTGGGTGACAATATTATAAAAAAGATTGCTTTTTCCTTCACAATATTACATTCTTGGCCAACGGCGGGACATAAAAGCTAGTAAATAATAATATTAAATACAACTGAATAAAACGGCATTTAAATTTATTCCACTATATATTTATACTCTAGAAAATTTACACGAAAATCCTGTAGATGCTCTTTAAGCGAAACGCGTTAATGGTCATGACATATAATAGTACAAAGTCAAATATTATTTTACTTAGGTACTTATTTTAGGTTCGTCACCTATTATGAATGCTGTGCCTTTTTAGGAGAGACGAGACTGGTGTGTGGATATACACGCATGTGTTGTGCTCCCATTTTATAAGACAATACACACCCGCACACCTGTCGCTGGTTGCCCCACATTATGGTATATGCCGTGACGGTATGAATGAATGAATTGTTATTTAACTGAGGAATTAAAAAACAGATAAATACAAATAGTGTCAGCATTTTCGTTCAAATTGTGGAAAACCTTATAACATTGCCAACCTCGAAACAGGCATAGTCCTAGTGAGGTTGGGGATTATGTGATTTTAGTTAAAAAATATTAAATGTCAAGATTTAAAAATTAATATATTTACTTTTCAAATATTATTGCAGAGTGTGTATTATCAATTATCATTAATACAAAATAGATATTTTATTTAGTATTGTCAAAACCTATCAGTTATTAACGCCTGCCAAGAAAGGTTGAAAGAATCATTCATCGCGTATATGTATATAAATGACCTAATCTAATAGTTTCCTTTTCTATTATAATGTAATATTTTCTTCCCCTGTCGCCAATTCTATGACCAATGAAGATTATTATCGCTTCTGAGAATAACAACAATAGCTTCTCGGTTTTACGAAGCTTCGATAACTTCCGCCGACCGATATCGGAAGTTCACTTGAACGTAACAAACGACACGAAGAATTAATTTTCCTATCTGACATACAATAAATATCTTACTGAATAAATATCGTAGACATACAATAAACATCTACGACATAGGTCTGCCAACGTAAGTCTATTTCGTGACATCGATCGATGCTCAAGAAAAAGGGTTTACAAAACTTTATTCAAATCATACTAACCAATATTTTGCGAACTTAGCTATAAAGCAATATTGACACAGTGAGAAAAAAAAACTTTAAGTCGTCATCAGTCTAGGAGGAAAAGCAATATCTTTTAAACCGGTAGAATAAAATAAATCATTGTGGTTTAAACAAAGTGTTTAAACAATGGCTTCAGAGGATGATGGTTAAACCATCGAAAGCGCTCGAGCTGGCTTATGGATTAAAACTGTGTATTTTATTATCAACTAAGGGTCACCCAAAACTAAATACAGATATGCAGATATGTAGATGATAGCATTTCGCAGTCTCCTACCCCACTCCATCTGGAAATGCTTCAGAGCCTGTAGCCCTATTCATCCCCGGAGCGGCTGCTCGTCGGACGAAACAAGGAACTACTATCAAGCATATTTCATAGCACTACCCCTAAGAGTCCAACCAAAAGCGTGGAGGCCCGCCAGTTAAGGTGAGACTAACTAAAAAATGGAAAAACTAAGGGTCACCCGAAGAGCCATGCTGGGATTAAGTCTGAGAGACAAGATGCAAAATGACGCCATCAAGCAAAGAACAAAAACGGTTGATGTTTTTCACCACATTCTTAGCCTGAAATGGAGATGGACAAGCCACGAAGCTAGGTACACCAAAGATAGATAGCCAAGGATAATGTTAGCTTGGAGACCTCAAATGACAACCAGAGGTGTTGGGAGACCGCCAATGAGATGCCAATGAGTCATGCTGGTGTGTGTCAATTGGATAGTTAGAGCACAAGATGACTTGGAAGAAGATGGCGGAGGCCTTCGTCCAGGAGTGGATTATTGATTATATTTGTAAAAGTTAACTGTTCAAAATATGCTAAAAAGTTAATTCTGAAAATATTAAATATTGTTGATTAAAAACCATAATTTCGTTTAAGGATTAGCGTCCACATAAGCGCAGCGCATCAGAGGGATTTTATAGTATCCATTCTTTATATAGGAATTCATACGCGCGCATCGGATCGTCGGCAAAACCAACGTCGTTGCTACAAGACGAAAATCCGATCCGTACACTGTGCCTATGTGAATGCTAAGCTTAAAAGAAACGAAAAAAAATATTACTAACGGAATTCTGGATTTTAAATCAATGTTTTTTTAACCAGTGCACGAAAAACGCCGATACATCTACGTCACAAAATTATATTTTAATTGGTCTGTAATAAAACGTCCTTTTCACGAAACCATATCCAAAAATAAACTAATTTAAGGATTAAAAGATTCATACGGAAAACCGAGCATACGAGAAAAACCGTAAATGAACGCCCACGCTAAAATTAAGGACGGACACGGGATCACAAAGAAAATATCCGACATTTCTGCGAATCAACATATTTTAGGATCAAACAGAAATGCTGTGATGTGATAAACCAACGGTAAATAAGGACTGTTCACGTCAACTTTTATCTTAAGTATTCCGGTCAGGTCAAAATCAAAACCAGTTTGGAACCAATGTCAATGTTTGCGAATTTCAGTTCAACAGCAATAAAAGTCTTTTGTATAGTGGTTATCGACTTGTGTGTGTTATGAGAGAGGTTATCGCCCGAGTGAATTATTACATAATTCAAACAGAACACGTTTCATTGCGTGAGAGAAAGAATACAAAACGAGTTATAAACAAAACGGGTACATCCTGAACTCTTGAAGACTTGACAACTGATTGTTGAATACATCACATAACAGTTATAGTCAGCATTAAATTCGATGGTAGCATAGGTGTCATTTATTTTAACAGAACGCCAGTTAAAACGGTTTGGACACATAAACCGTAGACCACAAGGAAAAGCAGGCGATGTCAGTGGATCTTCCTCGACAGTCATCTAGGGCAAGATCCAAGAACTAGTGGACGATGCAATGTAGAAGAATTCTGCAGAGAAACATCCTTGAGGATAACGACACATGATGCACCAATAGATACAACCCGAGGATGAGAAACACCGACTCTTAACAGCCGCCCTAGGCGATGAGTTGATATAGCGCCAAGAAGAAGAAAATAAGTCGGCAAAATCTAACACAATGAACACAAAAAATTTAAAATTTTCGACTCTAGTACGATTTCTGTGTGCCTGGGTCAACTATAGGTACTATGATCAAAAACTATACCTACATTTTCAAGGAAAAAAGAGAGATATTGCACCTTGTACGCAATAAATATTGAAAAATAGGAAGTGGAGTGGAGAGTGGATCTATGTCGAAAAAAGAGACGGAATTCTTATAATATCATAAATTAACGTGCATGTTAAAATGAAACCAAAGAATTTTCTACACTCGTGGTAAATACACTGAAATCGTAAAATATAATTGATAAGGAAACTAAATAAAATACATATTGGCTGAAAGTGAAAATTAAATTATACAGTCTACAAAACCCTGCAGTTACCTAATTTCCCGACTACTCCCATAGAAAAACGAAGTCTATTTTATTCTTATTGAGATTATCTATGTTTTACTAACATTCCAAGAATGTCAATGTGACTCTGAACGAGATCGGGCGCCTAGTCACGGGATGGCTCAGGCCTACTCTCCTAAAAAAGATCCATCTGCTGGCTGGAATTGCGCCGCCAAGTAACCGAAGAGCTGTCGCAGCCGTGGAAGAAAGGCCAAAAAAAATAGATGCAAGACACACCCTGTATGGGCACGACACCCCAATAACGACGCTCAAATCGAGACGCAGTTTTCTATCGAAAAGCAATGAATTGCACACAGCTTCGCATGAAAGAAGAATCGAGATGTGGCGGTAACAGGTTGGGGAGAACGAATGGTTGAAACCAATCGAGTCTCTACCAACCGCACACCAACTCCCATACGGGCGTTGGAAGGCTCTGAACAGACTCAGAAAGGAAGATATGGGAACTGCTGGAAGGCGTCCAGAATGTGACGTGTAATTGTGGAGAAGAGCAAAACACAGCGCACCTGCTGGTGTATGCACTCATGGGGGAGCCTTGTAATGAAGAGGACCTCTTGGCTGCAAAAGACGGGCCTGTGATACTGCTAGTTATTGGAGAGGGTACATGTAGGTGGTCTGGACACGGAAACGAACAAACTCAAATAAAATATCAAAAATAAACGGTTGAATACAAATCGATCCCTACGATTTGTATACGAAATCTAAATACAAATTACTCCGATTCCAGAATCCACATAAAACTTTGTTGAAAAACGTTTCTTTCTCAATCTACCATCAGATCAAATTTCCCTCTTACGTCAGTAGATACTTCGCAGACTAATCCCTACGTGGCTCAGAAGTGGAGATAAATCGAACAGGAGTTGCGATAAACTCAATGTCATTAGGGATAAAAGCCTCGAATATATTTCTTCACTTTTCAAAGCGGATCATCTCAAATCATATGTGAAGACGGAACATACATTCCAAATATCATAATATTGAATCTTTATGTACACTTCTTATACCGGCTTATGTGAAAGTGGCAATATTATTTGATGGTACAATCTTGATTTTTATACGGGATTCATTTTTTCATTAATCAAATTGAGTTTTTAAATATTAAACAAAATTTCAAACCAAACGAATCTAGATTCATGCGCGTTTCATATTCGAACATTCCATTTTTCATAACCGTATTTTTTGAGATGTCTACGAATCGACGTTTTTCCTCCTGTGTTTTAAACCAATTTTGTCACCAATCACGCACGGTTAGACTCACAAACAACGAACCCACGTGACGAATCCTTATGGATGAAGAATCAGCCACGATAGAGTTTTATGAAATCAAATCCCTGATTTAGATCCCACAAAGAGCTATTTCCGTACGCAGAATGATCATTTCGGATAATCAGGCTCATAATATTAACTGATCATGATTGATCTCGAGTGATTTGACTTGATGAAACCCTAAAATCGAGTTTTACAACACCAGTACCGTCAACATTAAAAATAATAATAACAAACACTTCTTTGCACCTCACGTAAGTGGCGTGTTTATTGCCGTATGGCCAATTCTTCCAATTAACCAGTGTTTCCAGCCCAAAGAAGAATATTTCCGTGAGAAATTAATTAAAATAAAATCTCCTCTACTGGGGATCGGACCCAGGACGCCCGTATTTATTATAATAGTAAGAATATTGTAAAGCGCACTTACGCACACAATAGTAAGAACTTATAAAGCGCCGTTAAGTGATAAAAGATCACTCCAAGGGCGCTATAGCATATTTGATAGCTCGACGAAACGAGGCAGTCTTAAGAAGTCTACCAAAAGCGTCAATGTTCTGAGCTCCACGTATGTAGCATTGACAATGACAAAATAAAAAAAAAAGATTTTAAGTCTTTCATGCAGATTTTCCAAGCAGGAAAAAGAGGATATGAATAGTATACGAACAGTAACGGTTCCACCCGCAAAATAATTTTAAAATTTATCACAATAAACGGCAGGGATGATGGTGAAGATAGAAGAAACACGACAAAAGGCGGGATGCTTTGGGACATTTTTATGTGTGTTTCAAAGAAGCCACCGTCACAAAAAGTTGACATCATAAAGAATACATTTTTGAAAAAAATGTCACGTATAGGGTGGCGAGAGGCACGCGACGAAAAAGAATTGTAATCTAAATGACAGTCATCAAAGTAAGAAAGTGACTCCGATGGAACGCTGGCGGTGAAATAATATAAGAAATGAGATAATACGGTGAAAATGTCACAGGAGAAAAAAAAATTGGTTCAAAGCGTAGCGCCGTGAAACATGGCTGATAGCTAACTAACCCGCATGCATACATACATATTATGTATTTCACACAAAGGTAAGTTTAATACAAACGGATAAGTAAATTTACGAGATAGATTACCTGAAAATAGCTTTCTTTATATCTGATAGAATCTCTGAAGATATACATAATAATAAAAATAACAAATACGCAACACTATGTTAAATATGTAGTTGAAGAAACTGTTATAAAAATAACGAAGTTATTATTATTATTATCGAGATGACAAACAGGCAGCAAAAAGCTGATATGCTTGAATGAGTCCAGTGTCACTGCAATCCATCCAGTCCGTTCTTAAATGAGTTAACACTCTCAGCAACAACCAGATCCTGAGGCAGCCTGTTCCAAGCATCCACCACTCTATTGCTCAGCAAGTGTTTATACGGATTCTGACCAAACGCACTTATATTTAACTTCAGGCTATGGCCACGCAAGTGCTCGTTTTGATTCTGAGTGTATATATGCGGGAGTTCAGGACAGTCATAATGATTGTTTAACACTTTATATGTCTCAATTTAATTCGAAGTCAAATGACATTCAACGACATTGTCATTATTTTTTAATACCAAAAATCATTTTAAGATATTCTGAGTAGGGTGCTAGTTGTGTCTAGCGAAGACGCGTTTTGAGTTGCATCATAATTTGTATTTTTCAAATATGAAACCAAAGGTAGGTAGTGCTTTTAGTCTTCTGGTATTGGTCATGTCTTGTGAATCTTCATAATTTACTCAAACGTTTATCTATTTATTAGAAAACCAACGGTTTTTTATATATTTTATAAAAAATACATAGAAATTTTAGGTAATATAAACAAGAAAACTAATTACAAGTATCCTAAGGCCCTAATATACGCGGATGATCATAAATGGGCGGACCTACAACTAAGTAGAAGAAAGAATATAAAAAGTAATAGTAAAATATAAGCATATAAACAAAAGAAAAAAGGAAAACAAAGGGACCGAAGGAAAGGTGGTGGGAGAGGGTGACTAGTGGTTGAAGAAAAGATGAAGAGGGGAGATGGTTTTTTTTTGACATCAAAAATGCTCTCGTGAATATAAATAAATATCCATACATTTATTTTTGAAAAGGTCAAATTTTAAATTAAATACATATATTAGTATTATAGATTCGTTCTTATCAATATTTGTACGAAAAGGTAAATTGAAAATGTAACATTTTGTCTAATATTAAAGGATTGAACTATGAAACAGATGAGCTCAAAGTGCTATTCACATTCGTTTATCACATGGTCGATAACTTCACTTATATAACCTTTATTACCATTTATTAAAGCTGTTTATTTTTTAGCAAAAATTGTGGCTTCTTTTAGACCATCATTTGGTTAATGGGTTTAAGGTTTGGGGGATGGGTGAGTTTATTATTGTTGCAAAATTGCCACCGGCTGCGTGATCGGAGGCAGTTTATATTTCGGGTAGGTATGCCGAAACCATTAAAATGGTTATTATTTTCTTCGGTTCAACAAACAAAATACAGCCGTTGCGTTGTGTGAATATCAAATATTGGACTACAATTTTCAGAATGGATCAATAAATATGCAAAGTCACAATGCCACGGAGCATATATGTATATGTAGGAAATAGTGAATATTACATTGAATAGCAAAAAATAAAGATGATTTAAGTAAATATTAAAGCCAATTACAGGTTGTCAGAAGTTCTATTAGCTTTCTTGTATCAGAACTAATAGGCCAAAGTAAACAGGGATAATTCATCTCTTTTATCCTAGAATGGAAAAATATGGGGTAGTTATCCTCAAATGGCGACCCTGGGATGTAAAAAAGAAGTGTTAGTAGACCACAAAAATGATGAACAGACGTCATGACCGCAATCGCTGGTAAAAAGTTGATTGAAAAAGCGCAATATATGGAGAATAACGGAAGAAACCTATATCCAAAAGTGGAAAGATGGTTGAGATGAAAGAGAAAGTATACTAAAAATGACGCCATTAGTGACGCCTGATGGGCACACAGAATTCTCCAATGGAGGCCATGGACAAAAAAGAGGAGCGACGGTATACCACCTAAAATATGGTCGAATGACATTGTCCGTCTGTCTGTCTGAAAGAACCTGGATGCGGAGTGGACAAGACAGAGACGAGTCGAAGGAATTGGAAGCGGTCTATATCCAGCAGTGGAGAGAAGATGGACGAGGAAGAAGAAGATTACTACTGAACGAATTAGGACTCCAATTTTAATTCCAGATACTTTGTCGATATGTTAAGAGAACAAAGTTCTCTTGAACAAATCGACAGTTGGATTTCTATTTTATTGCGTAGGTAGGTACTATAGCGTCTGTTAAAGCAACTTCATTAATCGAATATATTTTTATTATTGCATATGCGCAAACATTGGATTTTTTTCCCTGTCGGGAGTCAAAGATATTTTTTAACAGATTTTTTAATTATCTCAATAGAGACGAAGTTGGAATATTTATTGTAGGAGAACCGGGAAATCAAGGCACCTACAGGGCTTACGACCTGTCATCGGCTGGTTTACGTGATCACTTTATGCGCTTGCGCAACGTTCACCATTTATGCCTTTTTAATGAGATCCCTATCAATTCAATTTTGAAACTTCTACATATTGTAATACTGAAATTCTTTTCGCTTGAAAATAAGGAATTTTTACTACAGCCATCTATGGGTGAAATTATGAACACCAATATTATTATTTTTTATTTATTTTTGTTGTAACGCCATCTATTGAGAGAATTGGTTTGCAAGCGCATAAAGTGATCACGTAAACCAGCCGATGACAGGTCGTAAGCCCTGTAGGTGCCTTGATTTCCCGGTTCTCCTACAATAAATATTCCAACTTCGTCTCTATTGAGATAATTAAAAAAACTTCATTAATCACCGTCACGATAATAATATGTAACTACATCTATAGTTAGTCATACTATCTTGATATTCCTTGAATTACACAATGTATATATACGTGGGCATTGACTTAAATAAATTACCCTTCAATCAACCCCGTGAGGCCTATACTAACTATACATAATGTCGTTTTCGGTAGATTATTATTAATCTTCGGCTGTCGCCACGGTACCTCTGAAATTATTATACCAGTTTTTGGATGTATTCATTATGTCTTTAGCCGATTTTTCATTGACAAGAATCGTAATCCTTCGTGTTTTTTTTATTTATTTTAAGCATTCTGTAGGTACATATATTTTACACTGGGGGGGTTATTTCAAATCGGCAATTGCTTTCTACCACGTAGAGTTAATGCAAAACATACACTGTAATAATAATAATAATAATTTGTATAGCGCCGTTTAATGATTCAAGATCATTCCAAGGGCGCTGTTATTTAGATAGATATTATATTGCTCTACGAAACAAAACTGTTTTCAGACCTTTAGAGAAAGTACTCTTACTATTTGCACTGCGGACATCTAGAGGCAATTTATTCCACTTTATAGGACCACTCACACCAAAGCATCGATCATAGTAAGCCGCTTTATTGGCTCTGTCCAACTCCTTTAGGGAGTTGGTACTCTGTGATCCAGAAGACCTAAGTGTGAGATGCCTCCCAGAGAGATCTTTTCTCTGACACAGCTCTTGTATGTATTGTGGTGCTAGGTTATTTAAAGCATTAAACACCGTTAAGCAGATTTTGTAGTCAACTCGCTCTGGACACTTCAACCAATGCAATTCGTTAAGTAGTGGAGTTATGTGACATCGTTTTTCCGCTCCATAAATGAGCCTTGCCGCTGCATTAAACACCATCTGTAATCTATCGAGCTGATACTTTGGCAATCCATCATAGATGCCATTACAGTAATCTAGCCAAGACACAACGAAAGCATTTATAAGTGTTTTTGTCTCATTTTTGGGCAGGCTTCGACGAATGTTTTTCAGTTGTCTTAGTTGGAAAAAGCATGAACTGACTGTTTTAGAGATTTGCAGGTCAAGAGACAACTTATTGTCTAAGTGTACACCCAAAAACTTGACACTTGCAGACGGCAAGAGTTTTTCTCCGTTGATGTTAATAGGAGTACTTTCAATGAGGTGCTGTCGCCGTGGTGAAGCTACCCACATAAACTCTGTTTTTGTTGGGTTTAATTTTAGCTTGTTATGAGACATCCACGTAGCGACTTTTTCGATGCACTCAGCAGTATCAACTTCCAGACGGTTTTTGTTCATGGGACTACAAAATTTGAATAACAAGCGGTCGTCAGCGTAAGCGAAAGAGTCAAATCCTTGACTGTAGTGCTACATATGGTCCATACTTCTATATGGAGTTGAAACCTGGACCATAAAGTTCAATATGCTTAAGGGGGCATATAAACCTAAACACCCCAATTTCAAATCAAATTCCTCAAATATTTTAAACAGTGTGTTTCTAGAAAAAATACCATAAGTGTATTCAACATTTCTCTAGTGAATGTTCGTCACACAATTTTGAAATTCAGGCTGAATTCCCCTAGAAATAATATTAAAAATATCCTCTTTTACAGCATTTTTTTAAATTACTCCATAACTATGTGTCGTAGAGAAATAAATATTGTATACGTATGCTAAAAGAGTGCATAAAATCAAAGTGAATGACCGATAGAGATTTTTCATTTCAAGTAAGGTTTGTTCTTAAATTGCAAAAAATCAACAAATTTTGGATTTCCGATAATTTAAATCACGTATAAACCTTTTTAGCGCACGCGATAGTTACCCTTACTAACGCATAACCTCATAGTGTATTAGGCGGTTTTAATATATCATGTTTTTAGTGACTAGATTTAGCGTTATATGTCCTCTTAACCGTCTAGAGGCCTTTGAAATGTGGCTATATCGCCGCATGTTGAAAATTTCTTGGGTCGATAAAAGTATCAAATGTAGAGGTAATCAGGAGAGCAAATGTCAAGCGCGAGCTGGTTGACACCATTAAGCGACGAAAAATATCATATTTGGGTCACGTTCTGAGAGGTAAAAAATAAAGGCTGCTCAAAGTGATTATGAAGGGCTGCAAAAGACGGACGCATCAGAATAAGAAGACGTCAGATTTCATAGCTCCGCAACATTCGTGAGTGGACCGGCATCAAAGACGTCGGGGAATTGTTCCTTCCGGAAGGCGGCGGATAGAGATGCCTTCTCAACAGTGATCGGGGGGACCTGATATGACACGAAGAAGGTTTTGATTGATCCCCGGTGGAGACACAGTTTTAAATATTGTGCTTTCAGTCTGGATCTGCGAGTCGATTAATATCGCAAGTCTCCAGAATGTGGCAACTTATTATTGGGTGCATGTTAAATTAATATTTGACATAGTACCTGTTAGTTGGCCGATGTTTTTTTTTTTCATTTTTCATTCATATACATACCATCAAAGCATATTCCAGATAAACAGCTACAGGTTTCGGGTATGCATTACCCTGTAAAAATAAAAGCACGACACGAGCGTGTATCCCCACACACCAGTCTCTTACCATCTAAGGAGGTGTTATTCAGAATGGATGGTAAACCTTGTTCCTGAACTATGCTAGGAGTTATATTGCATCATGTATTTTCTATAACCCATATCTTACGGGACACCCATAAAAATGATAATAGACAACAGTTGAAGCAATGTTCCAACCCGATGCTTCACTTCAATATGAGTCATTTAATTCACAATTAAAGAGTATATTTTTAAGCATTAATTATTAGTTTAGAATGTTGTACAATTTAACACGTGTTATACCTAAAAGTTGTTAACGTGTTATACCTACACACAAAATACGAGTATGTATCATAATGTATGTATATCAGTAATAACAATATAATTACTAGTGTAAACAACTAAAGTAATATTTGACTGAAATTAATCATGATAAATATTTAGAAAGGTATTACTTTGATGTATTAAAAATAACACGTCTAGACTATTACTTCCCAAAACATTCGTGACAATGAGAATTAAATGACCAGAATGTGACCAACCCTATTATAACTCTTCACTACATAAAAAATATATAAAATATCTTAAATATTTTCTAGTTGCATATACGTAAACATTGGCAGCGGTACTAATAACATTTTCGTTAAAACTCGCTTTAGCCAACTAAACCTCACACTACGTAAACCACGTATTAGGCACTAATTCGTGGTTTAGTGAGTTCTGACTAATAATGTAAAAATGTACAAGGACTAAGTAAACCATGGAATACGGAATGAATGTTGAGTGAACGCAGCCATTTAACGGGAATTTCGTAATTTTTCTTTACTTTATGCTTTTTTTTGTTCATTCTCTATGACTTGATTAGCCGTCATCTATGACATTTATCGAAAATCATCGTATTTCTATGTTTGTCATTGTTTGTTTACTGCATGGTTTTGATGGTTTACTGTTTATGTATCGTCACGTTTTGGTTGGGTTCCAAATAATTTAACTTATTACAACATAACTTATTTATTTTAAAACAATTTCAATGGAAAATAAATATCTTCATTTATTAGCCTTCTTCCAAATAAATCTACGAGATGTGTAACTCCTGTCTTTGAAAATCTGTACTTCTAAAATTAATGTCGTAATCAACAAACGGATTACAACGCACCTTATAAATTTTGTGGCTTCGAAAAACTGTTTCCACCTGCTATATTTCTTGAATCGATCTTTCAAAATCGCCGATTCTATAATCAAACAGATTGTCGTCCATAGTTAAAAAAAAGTATTTCTTTAAAAATGACAAAATTTATACAATACGCGCGGTCTATTTGACTTTTGACAGCTCACGAATTCGCTATTCCACCACTAAACTAGGGGCCCGGATGGTTTAGCGTTACCACGGTGATATAAACCATGGAATAAAATAGAAGTTTTAAAACTTGGTTATTAGTAAGATTTTTGACCGTTAGGTTTTAGTCACTCTATTCCATGGTTCAACCTCGCTACTTTTTCGTTATTAGTACCGCCGTGGATTTTTTCCCTGTTGGGAGTCAATGATACTTTATTTATAAAACAAAACATAATATTATAATATTTACAGGTTAAATGAGGATAAATACTTTCTCGGTTTTCGAAGAATTTCTCGTTTTTTTAAGTGAGCCACATTTTACGACACATACAAACTTTAACTAAAACAATACACGGGTCGATGGCAGAGCGGTGAGCGCATTGGGTTAGTAATCGGCCTTCGTGGCTCACTTGGTTAGGTATCTGACTGTTGATCCAAGGGTCCCGGGTTCAATTCCCGGTAGAGACACAGTTTTTAATTGAGTTTTCAGTCTGGATCTGTTAGACGATTAATATCGTAAGTCTCCAGTATGTGGAAACTTGTTGTTGAGTGCGTGTTAAATAAATATTTGACATAGTGCCTGTTGGTTGCCCAAGAAGCTACATAAAATAAAAAAATAGTGTTTTCGTTTATACCAAGAACTGTGGGTGCCTTGATTTCCCGGTCTGTAGGTGCCGTGATTTCCTTGACTTCGTCTCTATTAAGATGTTAAAAACATGTCCTAATTATTATTATTATTAAAATATTATGGAACGATTACAGTATATCTGTATACGGTTCATTTACAATCTAAGAAAATATGATCATGTTTCGACTTGTAGAAATATACTTCGTTGGCCAAAGATACGAGATCGTCGTAACCAAAGACATTATATTATACTAAAGTATATAAGGTCTTTGGTCGTAACATTCACATACTGTCATTACTTTATAATATTATTTATAATCCCTATTTACAATATTTAAAAAATAAAGTCGTTTTCTTGTCAAGTCACGGCCTACCCCTTCGATCTGCTGAACGTACTACACTAGCTATCCCCATTCACAATACAGAAGTTTTCAACTCTTCTTTTCAAGTACAATCAGCTAGATTATAGAATGGCCTAAGTAATGAAGTAACGTCACCTCAATCCATTCAAATATTTAAAAGTTAACTCAAAAAACTTTATTTGTCAAATAGTTCCTGAATTCCTTCTATATCCTTCCGTAACCTCCTTTTCCTCAATGCTATGATCAGTGTTATTTTTATGATTCTTTTTTAACTCTCTTTTCGTTTTTTCTCTTAAGTACTTCTTTATTTTTTTTTTTTTATCAATTTATTTCTCACTAAATAAGTATTGTGCCAATTAAACTTAAAAACTTCACGTTGCTCGGGTTGGTTGGAATAAATTGCTTTATGGCAATAAACCTGCCTTTGTACACATCTACATAAATTATAAAAATAAAATAAATAAATAAATGATAATGTTTTTGTGAACTCTCCAGTAACACTTGGTAGAGAGTGTAAATTTAGTAGCGCGATTAGTATGGCTTTAACTCGGGGAAAGAAAAACAATTTTTGTTGTTAGAAAGAAAGGTCAGCGGGTTGTCAATTAAACTCTATTTACATATAAACAACGATTATCTCAAATGTTTACCATTACATCATTAATAATTTACAGTACAAAGACAGTAGCTTTAAAAGTAGGTACTTTGATTCTGGAAAAGTCTCAAACAACCTGATGAAAATGACAATTTTCTGATTTTAATGCATACATACCATGTCCCTATTATTGGAGTATGCGGAACGCCAAACACATGTCTTTGAATATGTAGGTACATTCATCGATCACCTCACAAACCTACTTATATCATTATCGTTAAATCTCAGATAGCCCCTTGGGGTTCCGCTCCTTGTCCGCTCCTTGTTGGGCTCATCACTGTGAAACCTTAACATTAGAATCTGCTGCTATCTGGACAGCGCTTCGCTCTAAAGGCTTACAGAACCTGCGCTACCGACACACTTTCTATTCTCACAGGTATGGCTACCCTTGATCTGGAAACACAGCGACAAGCTTCAATTCACAATATGTATAGAGGCCGAAGCTCAATTTTGGGTGGTGTTTCTCTCCCACCTGTAAATTTACCCACACTTCGTGGAGAGATTGAGAACTTGGCCCAAGGTTCTCTTCTTGGTGCTTGGCAACGTCGCTGGTCTTCTTCTTCCGTGGGCAGACTGACATTTTTATTTCTTCCCGATGTGAGTACTCGATTTTCTTCCTCGTGGATTGTTCCCGATTATTGGACCGCGCAATTCCTTACTGGACACGGCAGTTTCAAAAGTTATCTCTTTCGTTTCCGATTCGTCCTCATGTCAGCTTTGTAGTAACCCTGAACAGACTTGTGAGCATAACCTATGGGATTGCACTAACTTCTCCGTGTCAACTTTCCGACGAGTACTCTACGACGATGTCCGAGGGAATTTCTTTGGACCCATTGGACATGCGGACCTTGTAGCCACGAAGAGAAACACGAAGGGCTTCCAATACTTTCTGTCTTAAATTCGGTGCACTCTTATCTCACTCTATCACTGAGCAATGAGCCAGTTGTTTCCACATGATTAGCTCCCTTTGGCACATTAAGTGCAGTGACTGCGAGGTTTTAGAGTTCTCCGGACTCTTCGTATGTTCTTTATGTGTTCTTTCAGAGTTTTGCAAGGGGCCGTTATTAGTCCCCATAAGCAGAACGGGTGGTGGTAGAGGTAGAACAACCCCTTTGGGTGAGCGAGTAAATTATGAAGCTAGAATAATATAAACGCAAAAAGACTTTACTCCACAAAGTAAATTCATCATATTTTCGTCCTTTTTTATAAACAGTGAACAAACAAACAGCTCATCATGATAAGACTCTGTAAGAGGATAAAGAAAGACTAAGATATACTTATGAACTCGTAAGAACTGGAAAAAAGTGAGAAATATTTATTATTCTTACAAATAGAGGTGAAACTACCTATTCACTACACATTATATCCGCTACGGCTGGAATATGAATTATTGTCTTTTTGGACTGTCATAATATCGCAGTCTGGCACGATAAAGAATATTTACTATTGTATATTAATAGAAATACCTTAAAGGATTTCCACAAATACCTTCGGATGAAAAATAGTTTCTTAGTCACAACGAAATCATAAAAATATTGCCAATACCGTGGACTGCTTGAAGAACGAATATTTTCATATTAAATAAACTACATAAATATAAGAGATCGCATATTACGCCCAATTAATTGCGTATTATGTAACTTACGTTATTCCTAAAACTAAAATCTACAAAATTAGTGCACCGTAGATAATAATTTGAAATCAAATTGTCTATGGCGCCGACTACCCATGCGTACTGCACACTGTTCGGCCATGTTTATTTGTCATGTCGCCTAACCTATCATTTCAAATGATCTGCACTAATATTCTTTGGTTTTTATTTTCAACATAACGCAACACGTGTAAATTATCAATTTCATTTTTTCCGTACACAACTGATTTTTTCAACTTAAGTAAAATATCCCGGACTGCTGAGAAAATAACTAGGACGCTTCCAATAAGTTGTGAACTAAAATTAGAACGTTTTGACAGTTTATTCGACTAAAATGTGGTTATAGAATAGGGAATCGGACTAATTCGTGACTTACTTGGAGTTATTATGTTCCTAAATAGGAACGATCCTATTTCAAAGTTATAGAATATCAACTTAGACTAAGTGAAATAGGAAAGCACCTATTTTAGCCGGAACGTTCTTATAAAGTTATAGAATCAGACGTATTGTCTGCCTACAGCACAGTGTTTTTTAATAATATAAACAAATTATAAGGACTACTAAAAATTTGGCTTCCGTAACACATGGTTTTGTGCATACAGTCAAACTGTGCCTACATTTAACAAAAAGGCCGTTTGTTTAGTTATATTATTTTTTCAGTACATCCTTCGATATTTTGGACATTTTACCGAAAGGGCACCCGATAATCTCAATAAGCTTGTCGAAATGGGAAGAATGCAGGGTAACTTATCGACCCGATGGAGTAACCTTATCAAGGTCCGTTACAGAATCTTCAATCATCGAAGCCCTCTGATCTGCCTAGGGCCGTCCTATATGGCTGCAGACCATAAACCTATTTCGTTAAATATAGTATATTAAAAATAAATAAATATCTTCACGCAGTCAAATGGTATCTGCAAATGTCAGCAATTCAACAATTGCCAATGAAGCAGTTAAATTGACCAGCAAAAATAGAGACGATTCAAATAATCGAAAGTTTTAAACCGATAATTATTACTCAAGAGTAAGGAAAAACGAATTCCTCGGGGTATACCCAAGTGAGACTACGTATACCGTCGTGAAATTACAAATACCAACATAAGATAAAACCTCCCCCAAACTCGAGCGAAACCCACCAACAATGCCGATCACTGTCGTAATTTAAGAAAAACGATGATCTAGGCACTTTAATGTTGATAATGATTAACTGCCTAAGGTATAATTAAAGTAACTTACATAAAGCAATGTTTTTGGTTTCATTAGTTCTTAGTTTCATATAGAAGTAACATTTATTTAGATGTAAAAACATAGGTATTTAAAAAATAATGCATCTAGTTTAAACAACAAAAAAAAGCACTTTGAAACAAATAACTATAGTAACAGTATGACATTGAATTATATAAACATCATGTAAAACTATGGAGAACATTAATAGTTTTTGATTATTTATTCTGCACCTACCCTACCAAAGATAAGACTGGTAGTTTATTTAATGTTTGGTGGTAAACTACATATTATATATTTTGAATCCTTTATCGTATAAACCAATTTTTTCTACGTGTTAATCTCGTTTTTGGAAGTCTAAAATCCTGGCATCCTGTCATAGGGTAAGTATAAAGGTCGTTAATTAAATACTTTAGTGGCAAAATCATAATGATAAAACATTTTTACCCCAAAAGGTCTCAACAATACAAACGAACTCAGTGTGATGATATGTGGTTAAGCTCCGTAATAATTCGGCCAAGTCCGGAGTAACTCGAAGCAGAACGTTTAACGGGGTATTTCAACCATCGCTATAATTGAGTAGCGTTAAAATCGTAAAATAGTCGAGAGATCAACCAAATTTACCAATTTCCTTAGGAAGTTTTTTTAGAAAACTTTTGGTTTCTTCCACCAGGTGTTACTTTGGAATAAAATTATATTTTTATTGCTTCAATATTTGAACGCGTTATCAGAGCTATTTAATTTAATTTATTATTTATGTATTTTATACATAATGTGTTTCATATTTACTATATGTATACAAAATTAAAAAATACTCGGTTGAATTCTAAAAAATAGTTTTAGCGCTCTGTCGGATAACGTGAAAAGTTTTTTATTGGATAATGTATAAAAATGAATTGCAAAAATATTATGTAGGTACCTATATATTATAATAATAAATTCATAATCAAATACGCATACCTTCCTGATTGATAAAATATAATTAACATTATTTGATATTATAAATAAGAATTAAATATAAATACCAATCCGAATATTAAAATGCTAAATAAATAAAAATATTATTATATTCGATGTTTCGATGTTTTCAAGGTCAAAGTACAATGTGTGATGCTTCGTTTCTTGTAGGTAGGTGTGTATAATAAGTAATACGCTTCATGTCACACACACACACACGCACAGGCTCGCGAAGAGTCTTTACGCAACGATTATTATCAAATTCAAATGCTCATTCTTTGGTTAGTTTTGGTTTATTTACAATAATAATAGCGACACATTCGCTTATAAGTCGAAATCATTCAATATATAAAGCGCTATTATTATTACAAAACAAACCTAACCTAACCTACAAATGTATAGCCAGTATACACGATATGCTACTCTAAGATTCTATATTATTATTATTATTATAAGAATATTTCAATTATTTTGTCAGTCGTCGCGTCGCGTATTGAGGTATCGACAGTATAAAGCAAGGCTTTTTTCATATACCTAGTTTAAATCTTTAGAAGCAGACTATTATGATTGACATGAACATGATGCGACGTATATTATATGCATTACCTATAATAGGTACCTATACTGACATATAATTATACCTACTTTGTGTGTTTTTAGCAGTTTTTAGTCTGTACTGTATCTTTGAGACAATAGATAGACATAAAGTCTATGTAATGAGGCTGACAATTAGAGAAGCAATACAAAAATATCATAAATAAAATGGCAGAAAATTATACATAATTCGCTGAACTACACAAAATATTTTATTTTAGAGGATACCGAGCTCTCGCTACGTCTGCTTATATATTTTTTTTATACCTAAGTATAATATATTTTTCTAATAGGTAGTTTGTTTAGACGAGTTGATGGCTAAGCGGCTAGCGCGATGGATTATTATAGTATAGATTCGGATCTCGGCATGACTAGGGCTGCCATCCGTCCGGTACAGTTGAAATTTATCTTCTTGGCCCAAGTACATCGAATTTCGCAGTAGTTTACATATAGCACAATAATTATTTTAGGGAATATTTTAGGGAACTAGAACAGAAATAAACTGTATACAATATTCCCTGACCAAGAATCTAATGTCGCTAACACCAATTCCGTCATTATTCTACAATACTCGTAAAATAAAAAAAATCCTAGTAATGTAATAAATGATGAAAATGTTGACAAAATTGTACTATCATTACCTACTTATCCAACTGTCGATTCGTTCATGAGAATTCAATTCTCTGAATGAATCGACATTATAAAGCCAAGATGCGTGTACGAAGGTACATTTTGTATGGCATAGTGGACTTTTTGCATGCTAATAGCACCAACTAGAGGCCTCGCAGCATATATGTTCCCATACATGGATTTACACAGAATTTACTCACACCCCAACTAGATAATTTAATTTTCTATAAAATATATAAAATTGTAGAAGTACATCTCAATTTTTTTTAACAATTTTTATAAAAATTGAATTTAGTGACGACATTGTTTCATACAATTTGTATGGCAGTCGTCTACACACAATATCTAAGAAGACTTAATTGTTTGATACTAATCTCCAAACATACATACAATCATGCTGTTTTCATATTCTGGGTAGGATCAAAAGGACTGACCTCCATACTATCCTATCTTGACATACATACCTTGGTACATGTGTTGTATAGAAAACCAAATATCTTAAAATATTAAATAATTTGTATTTATGGGTTTATAGATTGGTACTTATTCTTCAACTGTACATACTATCACTATCGACAGTTGGATTTCATGTGTTACATGCAACTAGTTTAGGTACAAAATTTGCGTAGGTATACTTATTTTGTTATAAACTAGAACAGAAATAAACTGTATACAATATTCCCTGACCAATAATCTAATGTGGCTAACACCAATTCCGTCATTATTCTACAATACTCGTAAAATTAAAAAAATCCTATCTATAGTAATGTAATAAATGATGAAAATGTACGAGTATTGAACATAATAAATATATGTATATTTATTATGTTCCGGCTTATCTAATCGTCTGCGAGTGATTTTAAAATAGTATTAAAAGGGCTTACTTAATAAAAAGATATTACCATTTATTATGCGAAGGAAAAAACGCTATGAATAAAGAATATATTTTTATTAAGTGCCTTGTCTGGTGTATTATGCATCGCTGAAAAACACGTACTTATTTTTTTTGTACAACATGTTGTGAGGAGAGAGACAGAGAGAGAGAGAGAAAGAGAGAGTGTAAGAGGAAGATAGAGTTTTCGGTCAAATGATGTCAGCGTTGTCAAGTAAGCTATTGTATCGGACAAATCGTATATACCGCTTATCGCTAGATGGCGTAACAAAAAATGCAGGCTCGAATCTAATATTTTTTAGTATCTGAATGAACCACCAATATGGCGCTGAAATCAGTGCATAAATGATTAATTTTTATAAAAAATGCAATAAATTGATCAAATATATTTTTGCAATAAAAATATTTTTAAATATTTTTGTTTGTATATCTCAATGATCTGTCGTTGTTAGTTTTATTTTTTTTTAAATAAAATTCTAATAATGTCAGTGTTGTCTATTTCCTCCATGTTTAATGCTATATTTTATCAATTTATGATTACATAGCATTATTTTTTAGACTACATTTTAAGGATATTGTTCTTCTCCACATATATAATCAGACGAATTATTTTTTTTAATTTGTGAAAAAAGCATGGTCAAACCAAATGCCTGCCACAACGTTTATTTTGTCATTGTAATATCAGTTTGTAAATTGATTTTAAATATTTAATAATATTTTAAAAATAATTAAAAATACATAATTTTTATGAATCTAAAGTTTCATTGTGATCGAAAAATGTATACATCCTTGATCTACGCCCTTAAAAGACTTCGTCCCTCATGAAAATGTCTGCCTGTAGTGGAATTTGTGCGAGTTATACGAAAGGAAACGCAGAGTTCTCCATATTTATGACGCTATAAAAAAAACGATGGTAATAACGCTGATGAACTCAAGTAACAAATTCGACAATATGCGATTAAGAATATTGAAATTCCACATCCAAATCGAACAATATAACGAATAGATGTGTTCCACCAAAACATCAATTTAGATAGGTTTTTTCTTATCTTGTCAGGCAACACGTATATATTCTCATCCACTAACACAAAGCCATAGTCTCTTTTGCGTCCTCTAGGAGAGTTCAATTGAAGAATGTTTTTCAAGAATATTGGCAAGTAGCCATTGGGCATGCTAGGTGCTCGGTGTCTTGCGCCTGTCGAAAGGCGCACATCGCATTCCACTTCACATGAGGTGCTTCCTTGTACGGCCGACATTATGCCAACTCGATGATCTTATTCCAATAGGCAATTCCCTTTATAGTGAACAGAACACAACATGTCCTATTCTGATTCGTTTCAGAGTACGAAAACGTCTAAATCAACGGGCGACCGTGGATAAAAGGATTTTATCCGCGCGGTGTGACGTAATGAGTCCGGTATAAATAAATGCAGTCAACCTTTTGATATTTCTCATATTCAAACGGATAAATTTAGATGCTTCAGAACAGGACATAACAAAGGATAGAAAGGAGCATGATAAGAATTCTGCGTTTTAGTAAAATCATCGATTCGATTCAACAATATGACCAAATATCAATTTCAGAACTAAACAAACACACTTTGGTATCCTTGAACAATGACAATGATTTTCTCGATGGTTTGTATTATTATTAGACGTGTGGGCGAGAAAGGAGCCTTCATAATTGAAAAGGGTTTTCTGATGGCGAAATGAATATTTCCCATAAAATCCATATTCCATATAAATTGGTAGCTCTGTGTGAAGTTATAACAAAGTGCCTTCCCACGTCGTACGAAGAGGTTCCGACCATTTCCAAACACAATGGGGTTTGATCAAGGAGCAGGGTTTCCAGAATTCCTCCACATATTCACAAACAGACAAATTTAACACTAAAGGATAGCATTAAAGGCAGATAATAAACTAAATGTCGATAATAATTTATCTAAGATAAAAATTACATAGAAAAAGTTGACACCAATGATATTTTTGGCAGACTTTAAAAGGATGAGGTTATTTACGTGTTCAGTTTTAATAATTCTTTACCATTTAGTCAAATTTCAATGATTCTTTTTTTCATATGAAAGGAGACTCAATATAAATTTTGTCAAGATCTCATGATTTGTTGATGCCAATAATCTCTACGACAGACTTCCAAAAAGGAGGAGACCATCGATTCGTCATATTTTTTTATGAACGTGTTCAGTGATACACTGTTTTGTAAATTTAAACCTAAATTTAAATTTAGAGGTACAGTGTTACGTGGTATTCTGCTTTGCATGGAGCAGATATAATTTGTGCAGCTATAATTGTTCAGTGATAATAAATCTTTACCGCATTTTCGAATGGTTCTTTTTACATAACAAAGGGTATTGCATATAAATATTGTTAAGATCCATGACAAATAACGGAACTCTTCAATTATTATGAGCACACAAATGATACTCGAACAAATCTAAGGGGAGGTATCGCGATATTTGCTGTCCACCTAATAATATTATGTAATCGTGCATTTTTGAAGTTGGTTTATAATAGGTATTCTCTTGTCGTATAAAAATAGATTGGAAAGTTGATTCGCAATGAAAAATCCTCTTTTGACATTTTTGTATATGGTAACCCTATATACCTATATACGGGGGGAAGGGAGGAGTTAAGGGGTGATCTTTTGAATTATTGTCATTCCGAATAATATCGAATTGAAAATATTCCATTCCGAGAATAAATGTCAAATTTTAGGCTATATCAAAATTCAAAACCGAAGTGATTGAATGGATCGGCTTGAAAGGAAAGGAAAATTTCTCATTAAATAATATTGGATTATTATTCTTGAGATAAATTTCCATAATACCAAATCAAAATAACAAAAAAAAACAAGACAAAGTAAAATATGGAAATGACGAAAAGAATTCAGTGGACTGTGCTTCAAAATAACACTTAACATTTGTATTCATAACAATACAAGTTGTAGAGTTGTTATTCTAAAGCGACGAATAATTTTGAAATATAATCAATTGTATTACATGACATCGAAATCATCATTGGATTTTCGTCGGTGAAATTTTGTACGGTAGGTTTTTGATTGAAAAAAAAAGGTTCTTGTCCACAATAGGGGCAACGTGTTTTGAAACGAAAGTATATAAGGTTTCGAATATTATACAAGACGGTATAAAAAAAGGTGTTTGTCACACATAATAACTTTCTAATTCTATTAGGTAAATTTGGTTTGCAACCATTGTGCGAGCTCTCCTCCAACCTATCGGATATTAAAGTATAACGTCCTACAGCAATCTACTGTATAATAACATTATAGAATTAATTCAACACATTTTTGAGACATGTGAAGTACAAATTTGGTTATGGTTACAAACATTAATTGGAGACTTTACAGACAGGACGAATGACCTCAGACTTAATATGCCTTTACGACATAATAAACTCCAATATTGACTGTACAGACCTTCTGAAAATTATTAACTTCAACATACCAAACAGACGAACAAGGCACACCTCAACGTTCTTTTTAGAAAAAAATGAAAACACTAACGCCGCTAAAAATTCGTCATTGTACCGATGCCTTACCACATATAATAATTTGGAAAAGATCAGGTCCGTAGACATATTCTGTATGTCCAGGACCCTTTTCAGGATCCACATAAGACAGGAATAATTAAGTTACAATTACGTATGTTATTAGCTGATTTAGTTACAATTACTTATATTATTCTTATTTATTATGTTGTTTAAAAATATTATTGGACGTTAAATAAATAAATAAAAATTGAAATGAGAATCATTAAATACTAAAAAGAATATAGGTACATACAAGTATGATAATAAAGAAATATAGGCTGTCGTCTACTGAGGCACCACTATTTTTTAAGAAATGTACTGTTTTTTAAGAAATATTACGTGGTGGCGCACATTATACAGTATTAAAATTAAAACTCTCATGATAACCCATATTAATTTATTACTTGTTATTGGCAAACTATAAAATCATTTTGTATCAACATTTTTTGGTTTGGTTGTTTCTTGAGCTTGGAGAACTTTGAAATATCTGACAGTTAAAAAAATGAGAAGCACTAATCAGATATCCTTCAAAATGTAACGGGGTCTATGCGAGTATTAGATTATAAAAATTTGAAAATAATCAAATGCAGAATAAACACGCGGTACATAGTACATGGCTCACACACAGATACTTTGTGATGAAATTTTTAAATATAATATCAGCATGATACTGACAGCATGATAAAAAATTACATTAAAAGTAGCGAATTCATAACTCTCCACTATACCCCCTTGGGGTAGTAAGGAGTAAAAAATATTACATTCAAATAAAAGTGATAAAAGAAGTAGATGGAGGAAATGAGGGAAAATTATTATCAACAGATAATAGTTATTTGAAGAATAAAAACTCCTTCATATAATAATTTAAACAATAATTAAGTTTAGTCGAATTAGTTCATGAATGAAATATAGCTTTTTCGAAGGTATTCATGTAAAAGATAGAGAGGTTCGCATTTCCCTGTTATAATTTATATCACTCAAAGGCAGTTCCATCCAGCAACTTGGTTGGTGCTTTAATATTATCTTCATTTCTCATAGTTACCAGCCTAGTTTGAAAGACTTTCATATTTCAGGGAGAGAGAGAGAGAGAGAAAGTTATGACTGAATGTCGTGGACTATAAATCAGGACAATCTTAAAACCTTTACATTATGATGCTATTATTATTATTATTATTTGAGAAGGAAAATTGAAATTTATCGTTTTACCAAAAAGCACCACTATCCAAGTAGGTAATGTGCTAAGTCATTGTTTGGCAAACCACGGTTTGCGAGCCACTTGCTGCTCTTTGGCCCCTTTGACTTATAACTCAACCTGGACTTATGCAAATGAGACATGGCATGACAGAAGACACATGAAAGCAGATTAAATGCAGTTAAAATGATAGTGGCTGGTGAAGAAAATATACAAATCCGATAGGAAAGGAACAAGAGTTCGGGGTCATAAAAGATTAGCACTGCCACGTAAGACGGAAATGTAAGAAACTTGAACAACAAACGGACATGTATAAGACGATGCATGAATGTTAATGAGGCGATGGATGCGTGCCAAGATAAAAAAAAAGGCATTCGATTTTCTCTGCGTACCCCGTGAAGGACATGACGTGAAGGTATAGTTTTCACCAAATATCTTAAACCCGGCATCCAGGAGTGCAGAGCGTAAATTCATTTTCGTTGGTATACTTGCAAATTGCCCCCTTTCTCGGCGAAACGGCTCAACGACTTTGGCGAAGAATTAATTAGGGGACGTTGTGGAGTAATAGAAGATATAAGTCCGAATGCAGATTCAAAAATAGAAAAAATTATCGTGACATCGAGCTGTTAGTGTGAAGTTGGTTACATATATTTATGTTGTTATATGGCAACAAAACATTTTAATAGTCAGTCTAAGCCCATAGACAGCTATCTATCTATTTTCTTCATACACAATAATGTGAAATTCTACGCCATCGAACTTAAGTTCGGCGTAGTATTTAGTTAGTGATGTCTCTGCAACGCAATTGCTAACTTAAGAATACTAAATGCTTCAGTGAGGTTAGGAGTTAGTATTTAGGTACCTAGGACTGTGCATTCGGGTCATAATGTCGAGAATGTGAAAGGAATGTTCTGAAAGATTGAAATGGTGTAGACTTGTAGACATATTATAAAGAAGAACGAAAGACGATGGACGAAATAAGTATACAAGATGATGTAAGAATTTGAAGGAAACGGACCTCAGTGAACGTAACTCAATCAGATTAAGGGCGTTTTAGTAAGGATCAGTATTGAGTTGAGAACAATGTACCTACCTATAAAGTAAAAGTTCATAAAATATGGATCTCAAAAGAAATTTCAATCGTTTTATTATTGATATTTGGCTCTTTTAAGCACTGAGCTTGCCGACCACTGTGTTAGGTGAGTTTATTTCAACAAGAATTATGAATGCTTCTGAGTCAAAATAACGAAAAAACGGGTAACTTGTGACCCACGCTGAACAATCCATTATACGCCAGTAATAAAAACTTTGTTTTAATTTTTAACGTCTTTCAGCGTCGTCTGGAGTTAAAAATTCTTGCCCAGGGTCTTATGGTGACTTTCACCAATGTTACCTAAACTGTCACATAGCTGGGTATCACCTAAGCTTAGGTAGCCCCTAACGTATCGTTTGGTTTTCACCAGTCTATTTTATCTGTTCCCTAGCTAGGAATTCAAAACGATTATTTTTGTTTATACAGTGGCAACATTTTTATTTGGAATGCATCATATGCATCATGTTTTTTCTATGACTGTCACTTTCTGTCAATTACGTTGTGATTTCGTTCAACATTTCCAAATAATTCAGTTTTCGTTTAGTTGATTTTAGTTATTTTCTCGTTAATTACTTGTGCTATTACTAATAATATGTATATTCAATGCCTAAAAATGCAATAATGTTATACATAAATATTGAGGACATCATTTAGCAATTTTGTCTTGTATTTTAAGAAATGCCAATCGAAAGAAAACGGCAACCAAAGTTTACCGTCGATGAGAGTTTGAAACATTACGGCATTTATAATCCTATTCATTTTTATTTTCAAAATGCGTGTAAATCGACGAAAAATTAAAATTATAAACACAATTGACAATATTATGCTACTAAATTGCTATATACTGACTGTCATTTTGACAGTTGTTTCATAAGTATTCGTTTAGGTGGCGGAAATCGGCTCCCCAGAATTAGGGGGCTCAACGGCCGCTTTCTCCAAGGTCCCTCAAAATCGAACATCAGCTAAGTACCCATTCGAAACTTAAATCCTTAAGTGGCTTACTTAATAAATTTGCATTACACCAACAAATAACAGCCACACTAAGCTAAGGTCAGGATTAGTTTTTGTTGTGTTTCCGGTGAACATGAATATGGACTCAAGATAACGTTACTTTAAAAAATATGCAAATAAGAAATACATAATAAACTATAAAAATATCATTAAAATATTCTAACGTGTGAATTTCACGATTTTTACTCTATATATAAATTAATTATAAAAAAGTACTACTTTGATCTCATGAGTACAGGTAATTGCCGCTGGCGCCAACAGATGGCGCTAGCGGCGCTCGCTGTCAGGGTAGCCTTATTTGTACACCAGTTTTGTTTTTGACACATCATGTACAGACAGTTTATTTAGTATTCACACCAATTTAGTTATTTTATTTAAATATTTGTTACTTTTTTTAATATACAATGCAACTGGCTCATGACAGCCGCAATTATAACTACAGACAAACCTAACCAATCTATTTTTACCAAACTTTTGTAGGTTTGGTTTAAAAAATCGGTGTACATCCTAGGATATCCTCGCTGTCATGGCTGTTTATTCGCTTCGCACTTGTTGATTGTTGAGATTGTTCGACACGGGACGCGCATATTTATCAGAGTATAATATTTAGCAGAGTATAATTATGGATAAACCAAGGAAACGTTCTACAAATTTTACCCCCAGTGAAAAAACTAAATTAATTGAATTAGTTTCAAAAAACACGGCAATTACTTCAAAACAAACGGATGGAGCATGTCTATTCAACGATTTCACGAATCCAGCCATCTTCCAAGATGATAATAAACAAAATATAACTTAAATTTTACAACAAAAAAGATAAATTCAATAATAAAACAACTCTGCGATGAAATCGTAACCCAAATAAATAATCTGTCAAAAGCGTTAAGTGACGCTTATGACGGTTAATCCACTAGAGACCGCCACTTAAAATTTTATGCGCCGACGTCGCTAAGCGAGGCTAAGATTGTTTGGTGAAATGCAGTTTTGCGCTAAGTGGTTCATAAATGTGATTTTTTAAGTTAAGGAGCCTTGGGGAAATCGGGCATGCGTCTTAGGTAACTCTTATGTAGGTGGTGAAACGAAAATTCACGTTAGGTGCTACATAAGAATTCTTAGGTAGCACCTAAGAGTTAGGGGACGTTGGTGAAAGTGACCATTAGTGCCATAAATGCGATATTTTATTTCATGTTGCTTCTCAGCCAACTAACAGATACTGCATTATATTATTTATCAAGTATTAAGTTGACAAGAACGCAATAAAAAGACACATTTTGGAGACTTGTAATGTTTATCGTTTATTTATTAGTAAGGATTTAGGCTTCTGGGTTAATTGTTCTCCACTGCTTGCCTGTTTCCTGGTTACAATGCCCCCTCAAAGTCCCAAGCCTCCCAAGAAGTTCAGAACCCGTTAGAGACTTAATGGGGGTACGGAGTTAATATCTTATGATTTAAATGACATACATGGGTGGATGGCAGAGCGGTTAGCGCGCTGGGTTAGTAATCCAGTGGTCGCGAGTTCGAATCCTGCCTCGACCGATCTCGTTCACCTATAGGACAAGCATTTATGCTTAGTTTAGGGAACGTAGGAAGATGTATATGTACTTGTTTAACAAGGACATATTCATTTTTTTATATAAAAAAAAAAAAAAAACATATATGATAATAATTTCAATACATAAGTAATAACAGTCAAATGTCAAATAATTAATTAAAGTTGAATAATAAATACACAAACTTGATTACAAACAAACAGATTGTTTATGGAAGCGATTTACGTAATTGGCAACAACACCAACAATCAATAACTGCGGAAATTATCTTTTGTAGAATATCTCTTATTTCCCGGCACGTAAGACGTTAGAGAGGGTGGTATGTAGTAGTTTGAGGTTGTAGTTAGGGCGAGTAAAGTAGAGTAGGAGTAAGCAGTGCAACAATGCAGCCAGCTGTCGTGGGTAGGGGAGACCCGCCTAAGTTGGCGATGTTAAGGGATTTGTAAGATATCACCTTTGATGGAATGTTTATTGAAAAAAAATGTTTGCTATATTATAGATAATGTATTTGCCTACAATAATACAAACATTATTTTTTGCGAAAACATCAGGTTTTATAGATAAATTGTATTTTAAAAACATCCTCAAATTCGTCATCTTACCCGTATAACGGGTAAGATGACTATATGCATTAGAAAGTTGACGAATTGCATCACAGTATGGATTCTGTCTTACAATTCTAGATTAAATTTAGTGATGAGCAAAAGTCTTGCAAGTCTTGCAGTCTTGGTCTTGGTCTTGCATTTTTTGCAAGACCAAGACCAAGACCACATACTTCACTGCAAGAACAAGACCAAGACCAGGTACGCAAGACCAAGACCAAGAACAAGACCATGCTTGCAAGACCAAGAGTCTTGCAAGACTTAAATGCAAGACTCTTGCGGTCTTGCATTTTTTTCAATATGTTGACATATTACTCATAGAAATTGCATTGGAACGACAGTAAATGACTTATCCAACTGTCGATTCATTTAAGGGAATGAAATTCTCTTGAAGGAAGAGGCAGTTTAAATTCAAGATACGCGAGATTGTATGCAGGGTCTATATTCTTCACGGTGTTTCCAACTTTGAAGTCAAAAAACACCAACATAGAGGCTTCGCAGCATATATGTTCCATAGACGGATTTACTCAGAATTCGGAGTAGAACATTTCGTGAGTCTGTGTGTGTGTGTGTCCGTCCCCCGTATTAACTTTTGATCCGCTCAATTCACAGAGCCGAAAATTTCAGAGTATATAAACAGTAATAGGCCTACAAAACTGTTATACTCAGAATTTTGAATTTTTGTTTCAGTCAGGAGTTATCAACTTTTGAATTTTCACTTTATTTTTCCATATATCTCAGAAAGCATAAAAGCTAGAACGCTGAAAATTGGTATGAATATAGACAAATACAAAATCTCAATCTGCCTATATTTCCATAATTTTTAAAAATATCGCAAAAAGCCGAAACACCTCAACTAGAAATTTTAATTTTCTATAAAAAATATTAGCATTGTAGTATTACATCTCCATTTTTTTTTTAACAATTTTTATAAAAATTTACGACATCGCTTCATACAATTTGTATGGCAGTCGCCTATACACAATATGTAAGAAGACTTAATAGTTTGATACTTAAATCTCCAAACATACATACATACCATCATGCTGGTTTCATATTCCGGGTAGGAAAAAGGACTGACCTCCACACTATCCTATATTGACAAACATACCTACATGTGTTGTATAGAAAACAAAATATCTTAAAATATTCAATAATTTTGATTTTTGGGTTTATAGTATGGTAGGTACTTATTCTTCAACTATACATAGGTACTATCGCTATCGACAGTTGGATCTCATGTGTTACATGCAACTAGTAGTATGGTTTAAAATAACATACAAAGATCGAATTTTATGACATCATTTTATAAAAATGGTATAAAAATAATTTATAATTTAAATAATTTTGTTTCATTGTTAAATGAATTCATAATAATAAATAGGTGTAGTTACCAAAATGTAATTTCTAGGTAGGTACTTCTTTAAGAATGAAATTTACATATCGGTTTAAAATACAAATATTTTTTATACTATGAACACGTGCGTGTATACACAGGAAGTCAACATCTCAGATTCAAATTGTCTCATATTACGTTTACGTGATGCAAAAATAACTCTTATCATTACTAGCGCAAATGTCATATTTGACCGCGGTGTGTAAAATAATAAAATAATATTATTCTTCGAGACAATAATTTTGGCCGATGTAAACAAACGTACTCAGAGGCGTTGCAAGTGTAGGTACTTTACCTTGTGCATAAAGTAAATACAATTAATTATTTTATTTAATGTTTTCCAAATTTCGATTTGTTCAAGAGAATTTATTTCTATTAACAGACCGATAAAAGTTTCAATCGAAGATGTGCGAGATATGTATGCCAGATCTTTATTTTTCATGGTTTTTTCAACTTTGAAAATACCATTCCTATGGAGCACGTTACAACTATTTAATTTTAATACGAATAATACTGCCGAAGGCCATTTACAATTACAATTAAACACAATACAAATAAAAATATTCATCACAGTCAATTAGAAAAACATAATAATGTACCTATTTATTTTATAGATTGAATGAATATGCAAACAAAGCATTAAATATACATATAAGGGACACACACAGACACACTAAGCTTCTAAGTTGGTGTTTTTTGACTTCAAAGTTTAAAAAAACATGAAAGATATAGACCTGGCATAAAATTCTCTTAATACTGACGATTCATTAAGATAAATAAATTCTCTTGAACGTGTCGACAGTTGGAATATTATGTATCTATGTATATATGGGTATGTATGTATATATTTTTAAGTGTTTAGATTTTCTTATTAGTATGAATACCTAAATTTTGTATTTTTGTAAAGTAATCCTTTCAGAATACAATCTCACCATGATACTAGTTAATAATCTGCAATAAAAAGAATACCCTTAAAAATTTCAAATTCATAACTCCGCACTATATCACCTTCGGGGGTAGTGGAGGGTAAAAATATTTCACATCAAACCATTGATTTTTTACGTTCATATTGCCAATGTCAAACGCAGTGGTTCAACCATGTTAAGGAAAAATACATAATATCTACTGTGAAACAATATTTAATAAACAGTAAGTACTTAAGGCAAACAACACGTACTCTAATGATGTATTTGTAAAAGAATGTAATTTAATTAATATTATATAGGGTACCAATAGAAGAGGGTACCTATGTATATACATACATAAGCAATATAGAGGTATACTCTTTGACAAAAAGAACCTCAATGACTTTCAAACTTAAAAATCTAATGAATTACGTATGATTGTTTGACCATTGGATGATCACTAGTAGGTACATACAAATTTAAGAAATCTTTGTATGAAGTTAGATTGAAAAAGCCAATTTTCTAAAAGCATAACATTTTTTCCACTTTTAATAATAGATGCACATTATTTTAATTAAACAATAAAAAAATGATTAATTAAATTTACCATACAAGGAAATAAAATAAAATCAATTATTAATAAAAAAAAACACGGCACTCGGCTCTGAAAGAGCGGTATGTATGTCAAAGAAAGGATTAGTACTTCTCTTGTGTTACGCCGCCGTTAGACAAACATAACATTTATGATTGTATCATAAAAGTATTTTTTTGCATGATTTTGCGCGAAATAAGACATTTTGAATCTGGCACGGTTCATATTTTAACATCCTGTGTAGGACGTAGGTATATGTTTCTGTGCGAGTTTTGACATGATATAATATTATACCTACATAAATATCTATCATTCAAGTAAGTTGGAAGGTATATTCATTATTTCACGAGTTGCATGTAACACATGAGACACAATTTAAGAGTACGTATCAAACTAAAAACACACATTAATAAATATTTTAATTTTTTTTTATTTTCCAACAACAACTGTCGATTTGTTTAAAGGAATTTATTCTCTTAACATATCAAGCGATGATTCGCGAGATTTGTATGCCAGGTCTATATTTTTCGTGTTTTTTTCAACTTTGGAGTAAAAAAGTCAACTTAGAGGCTACTCAGCATATATGTTATATAAATAGATTATTATTAGGTAGATGGGTCGATGGCAGAGCGGTTAGCGTGCTGGGCTAGTAATCCAGTGGTTGTCAGTTCGAATCCTGCCTTGAACGTTTTCTTTCACCTATAGCATAAGCATTTATGCTTATTTTAGGGAAAGTAGGAAGATACATATATATGTACTTGTTTAGCAAGTACATATTCATTTTGTATGTAATGTTTTTTAACATTTTTTATAAAAATTGAATTTAGTGACGACATCTTTTCATACAATTTGTAAGGCATCTCAAAATTTAACAATTATTGTAATAAAAGTTTAGTGACGACATTTCATAAAAATTGTGTGGCAGTGACCTATACACAATACCTATATTATAAGGCAATGAAATATAATATCATTGATCTAAGGTGACTAAATAGTTTGATACTTAATCTTCAAAATAAATACATACCATCAAACTGTTTTCATATTCTGGGTAAGAAGGAAGGACTGACCTCTCCATACTACCCTATCTTGACATACATACCTACATGTTTTGTATAGAGTACAAAATATCTTAAAATATTCAATTGTTTGTATTTAGGGGTTTCTATTTCTGTGCGTATTCTTTAACTAAACATACCATCGCATGTCTGATAGTTTCCTTGTATTTATTTGTATATTATTATAATTTTAGGGAGAGGACTTATATAATTATTGGCATCAATGTTCATGACTAGAAAAATATGTTGTTAGATATTTTCATAAGAATAATCTTTGAAAGATTTATTATATTCAGACAATGATTTTAGTTTTGATTCACTTCAGCTTATACATCGACGATATGGATCTTAAATTCTTCAACATGTTTGTATTTCATTTTTTATTTTTATAACTATAATAACAACATTATATGAAAAGTTATAAAAATACAGAAATTTCAAGACGACATATAAACGATATTTCATAGTTTGGTGATTTTTTTTTTCCAAAAATTGTAATAATTTGATCTTAGATTATATATGTTTGATAGGTACCTAAAATTATATAACATGTTTAGTTTAAGGAAAATTTAGGTTTTATTAAAAAAAATCGAATATGTACCTACTTTACCTACTCATAATAGTGCAAGACTTGCAAGACTCTTGCTGCAAGACCAAGACCAAGACCAAGACTATGTATGCAAGACCAAGACCAAGACCAAGACTATACTTGTAAACGCAAGACCAAGACCAAGACCGCGGATGCAAGACCAAGACCAAGACCAAGACCACCCCGGTCTTGGTCTTGGTCTTGCATTTGCTCATCACTAATTAAATTACAAAGATAAAGGATTAAAACATTTTTATTGCATTTAATTACGAGTTGACACATAATTTCATACATATGTACCTAAATAATTTTAAAAAGTCAACATGAAATAAGGAAGTCTCTTTCCGTCGTTCTTTCATATGTGTACGGCATTTTATCTAAAATAAAAATTAAATATTAACAAAAAGTCAATCAAGATTCAAAGCTATTTACATTATATGTATTCAGGAATATATTTAGAACATAATTAGTAACTATTATAAAAAAAATTAAAGATAACTGCTTCACAGAGTCTTAGACATAGTCTGTTCCGAAGCAATTACTTACCTGTAAAGTGTATTATAAAGTTATTATATTTTATAATACAACATGTATATTGATCAACCTTAACAATTAAAAAAGTTCACAATAGAAGATGACAACCAAAAATATAATATATAATATATTATACTATGCAGGGTAAGATGACGAATTCGTCAACTTACCCGTGTCATCTTTCCCGTGAGTGACATTTAAAAAAATATACAAATATAATTCATAAATACAATATTAATGATTTAAATTTACTTACATCAGGATATAGTAAAATTGAACCTTTATTTCAAATATGTAAACAGTTTTTTGTTTAAGTACACCAATATTTTTTAAAACACTATTTTTAAACACTGTTTTTTACATCAACGACTCAAAAAAACAACAAACTGCGGTTCACAAGCAAAAACTTTGCCGATGCGAGACAGACTGATTTGATCCGTAGTCAGTATATAATTCTTTATTCTTTTCATCGTATAGTGTTTTCTCACTTATGCATTACACAGAAAAAAGAAGCATTCGTCATCTTAGGCACTTCGTCAACTTTGGCTGGTCTCCCCTATATGGGAAACGACAGTAATAAAGGGGATATTGTGAGGGTATGTTCAGCTTCCTGTATATACTACACCACCACTACATAAGGGTTGCACAGTCGTATTTAGCATCGATCGCACCCAACACACTCACACACAAAATACAAGAGCAGACAAATGAAACTAGGTCGATATCCGACCTTGCAGTTTTACGTGCAAATATACTTGTTTGTCAGTTTTCTACAATCGTTTATGACAAATTGCTCATTGATTAAAAAACGTTCTCTGGAAATTAAAATCAGAGGTTAATAATAAAAACAAAGCACCCTCAAATGATGATAGGTACGATATTCGATCGCTTTTTAAATTACCTTCGACATCACTGTTTGACTCTCGTGACCTCGCGTGTCTTTGCCGGTAAATTCTAAAATCAATGACAAACATGAAGAAAGAGTAATAAGATTCTTGTTGTCAATTATACATAATTTAAAAATCATTAAGTTTAAAGTTGTTTCGTTCACGGAGTGGAAGTTTATAATGAATTTATTACGAGTATAAAAACACATTGTTAATAAAATAAAACCAGTAATATCACAATAAAAATATAAACAAAACTGCTTTTTATACTAATTCATATTTAAAATAAACTCATTTTCAACTGTGAAGATAATAAACAGGAGAAAATGGATAAGAGTGACATATATCAAATTTACGGTTATAACTGTAATACTGCGTATATTGCTCAAAATGGGGGACCAGAATAAATGAAAACCTTAGAGCATTCATAGGTCTTTCTAGATACACTGGATTGAATAGATCATAATTTTTATCGTAAAAGTGTTGAGGTTCTGCAACTGCAGTCGAAGGGATGAAAACTGGATACTCTGGAAATATTGAAGATTAAGAAACATAAAAATCAATGATGATTGAAATACATATTTAAATACCCGTGTCCTCTCCACTGCTAAAATAATGTGCACCTATTGTTATATTATAAGTACCGCCTATACCTTAACTAACCAATTACACACCCGCTATGACACCCCCTACTTCAAAATATGTGCGAGGTACTGGCCATTTCATTGAACTATATTTAGTTTTAATTGTCGCTTCTGAGGATGAAGGTGAGCACACGCAGACCAGTCGCACACGGAAGCATGCATGGCTGAGGGCACATCCGAACAACAACCGCGTCCCAGGGGGACAAACAACACACAGAAACATACGAGTTTCATTCCATAACCACATTCATCACTGGGAAAAGAAAGACTCCTCGGTGGACTCAGCGCCATCTCCTATAAGCAGTTCCCACTTTTCTCTCCAACAATGCACAAATTCTCGAAAAGCCGCAAAGCTTTGTCGAGAACGCAGGAATTCCGACATACAAACCGGTCTCGAGACATCCGTCAGCGCACACAACATACGTTCCCTTTCAGCACTTAAACACTCACAGGACCACAGTATGTGCAACGCATCCTGGGCCCCGCCACCGCAGACACACCACGGATCCGCAGCGAGGCCGAGCTGAAACAGCTTGGCTTTAAACTCACCGTGGCCCGAGATCATCTGCACTACCGCGGGGTCCAGTCTGAGGTGCGGCATACTGAGGCGATCAGCAACACTAGGCAGGAAGAGGTGGGTCAGTCGGCCCTTGGTCGACCTGTTCCACCTCCCCTGCCAGACCTGCAATGATCTCACTCTACAAGCCTCCATACGCGTCTCAAGGGAGTGTAGTTAAATAAGAAATAGTAAAAAATATTATAACCAATAAATAACATTAAGTCTCTTCTCAAACATTGGCGCTACAGCGCATTGTGAGCCTTGGCCCCCTCCAGAATTTAGTTCACAATCGTTGGGTCCATCGCCTGCGTTCCAGTTTGTAATACCAATTTTTCAAATCTTCCTGAAGGCTCACCTGTGTTTGGGCCTCCCCGCACTTCGCTTCCCCCCGATCGTATCGAGATTTTTTCCATCCATCCGCTGGATGTGCCCCAATCAAGCCGATATATTTTGTTTCATTGAAACGCATCAATCTTGGTACAATTTCAACTTTAATTCAATTCTTATCACTACCGATTTTCAGGATTCTGATTTCTTAGTTAAGCCAGTCGAAAATCACTTACTGACAATTTTAACTCGGCTGAAGAAATTTCAAAAAAGCAGTTTTTTTTTTAATTTGTGAGTAAATGAAATTCCACTATCCCAACCACTACAAGTATCAAATAACAAATAACTGCCCTGAGTCTTTTTGGAAAATGGGTGAAAGACTGCGTAATGATCCAAATGGATTGGCCATAACATCATGCATTCGAATTTGCTTGTTACTATCGCCGAAACTATAGAGGTCGTCCTAGAGACATTTATATGGACTAGGTGATCAGTGATGTGCGCTGTGGCAGCTACCAAGAGATAAAGAGGCTGACAACTACAGGTATATGGAAATGGGAGTGCTTGGTGCGAAAAAATCCATAGCGCAAAAAAATATCGAGTTATTTTCATATATCCTTTGACGCAAATGAAATCACGTCGACAAATTTCAGAAAAAAATAGATAACACAATACATTCGTATGTAGATATATGAGTTAGGTGCCAACGTGACAAAAGAACATTTCACTATTTAGATGGAAAAAAGACCCCAGATGTGAAACAAATAATATCTATTACAAGTCGTTGAAAAGATGGTACTGCATTGTTTAAGGAACTTAAGGTGATTGGATGGTAGAAAGTTTTATACAATACAATTAATAATATGGTAGAATTTAACAATGTGATATAAATATCTGTAGTCTTCAATCTAGTGACAGTGCTTCCAATTTGTAGAATTTCATAAATCATAAAAAATATTAATTCATATAATCTCCACAATATTTTTTTATCATTCCGATTCGGCTTATTATAAAGGCAGTTGGATGTGGCAGTCTAAATGGTCGTCGGAATAATAAAAAATATGGTATAGAATTATTTAAAAGTCAGGAATAGGTATCAAACATCTAATAGGTATGGTGTAGTTCAGGAAAAGAGATCAACTACATTGACTTAGTCAAAAACGTCTTAAAATGCCTTTTCTGCGAACAACAAAAAATTAAAAATACTGGACAAAACTTTCGACAGTTTGCAAAGTATAAGGATTAAAATAAGCCATAATTAACACGAAATAAATAAAATTTGTATAAAGTGAAATATAAACTTATCCGCTCAATCTAAATACAAGCACACTAAAAATATCCTAAAAAATTCTACTAAAGACGATTCAAAAATAGAAAAAAAAGGATCCTAAAATTAATTTAAATCTGGCTCGATCGAGATGATAAAAATTTCCATTGAGAGACATCAAAAAACTCATTTCGAAGATTATTACATCACAAAACAGCCCGACGCCGTATTTCACGAAACGTTTATATTTCAACGAGCTAAACTTTCACTCGTTTCTAAAAATTCCCGAAAAAAGTATGGGAGGATCGCATTTGAATAATTACTACAGCAAAAAATATTAAATACAACCAAATTACAAGAACCACAGTTCTAATCGTGGCGGAATAGCACGCCAACTACTTCGTTTATCGAGATATAAGTACAGTAGGTATTATAACAAAACTCGTAAAAATCAACCACACTTTAATCAGCGAAATAAATAAAACGGTACAGTAAAAAGAAAGACATTAAAACGAAATTGTGTATTTTACAAGAGAATAGCTCAAGGCGACTTCATTCCAGTTGGGAACATTACGAGAGACGTTATAGGACAAAAAATAGTAGGTAGGTACTAAATTTCATAACCCACCGTGATAACTTTCCACAACCGTACAAATTAAATATTTGAAAAGCACATTTACAATTTGAACCGTTTCCATGACGTTGAGCATGTAGAGGGACTGATGATACAATGCTGTGGTTTTAATATGAAACAATGTAAATTTAGCTGTGAACCCCGAACATCGCACACTAATTCATATATGTAAGTATATCGTGAATGATGTGGATATCTAAACGGACTAATAAATCCATCCTAGATCATCTGAAGCTACAGTCCAGGATGTTAGCCAGCTAGCTGCTGCTAGAGGTTACTTAAATATTTTGGTCACATAGCGAGAAGGGAGCCTAAGTAATAAAAGTTAGTGGTTGTTGGTGAAGTGCAAGGAACAGCGATCCTGGGGGCAATCCCCTTCTCGGCTGAATAACCAGATAAGAATAACAGTTGAGCCCTAAGTAAGGAAGAGGACAGAAGTGTCTGGAGGGGTTTTGTCGGGGATGTAACAATGGTTTTCCAAGATGGACGCGACCTTCAGAAATATAGAGTACGGCTAGAAACAATAATCAATAACATTTCATCAACTACTGAAAAAAATATCGAACCGAACGAAAGACGTCTTAGTTTTTAAAACCGCAAAATAAGGAAAAATATAAAAATTAAGTTACCACATAATTTGAGATAAAAAGTGAAATATACTTTAAACAAATCAGGAATACACTATGAAGGTGCTGACACCATAATATTCATCTCCATTAATTCTTTAAAATAAACAAATACCTAAGATGTAGTGAAATAAATAGGTCGAGGTAAGCTTTGAACCTGTGACTATCCACAGGGCACATTGTCATTATGTCGTGTTTTAACGTACAAGGTAGAGGTCTTACGAAGTAATGTAGATGTCTGAAAATCTAAAGCAAAAATTGAGAAAAAAATATTACACTTAAAAATTGTGAAATCGTCTCTCTTAACTATGGCAAGAATAAAAATATACATTTTCATTAAACACAAAACATGATTTGATCAATGAAAAAGGTTTCCCGAACGGTAAAGAGAATTGGCCGTATAATGTAGAGGACAATAAAAAGGACACAAGATGGGAGAGAGGCAAAATAAAAGGATACGACGATAAAATAGGCAAACAGCTATTCAGTTACAAATGTTATGCGAGGACCGTATAAATCCCCAAAGGAAAAATGTCGTCATAAGACGGTGTGTATGATGTGTAATAATATAAACATTTCAGCATATCCTACCTTTAGAACCACGTCGATCCCGTACACCTTTTCCGGTTCCCGCACTTCGCCGCCGGTTTCCTGTTGGAGCCAGTTCTTAAATCTGCCCAACTCCTCCATAACCACTCGGCCACTTAGCACACTTTCGAGGGCCATTTTTGCAAAGGCAACTCAACACTTCACACCACAAATTTGATCTTTAAATTTTGGATTTTTGTTTACACATACTATTTAATGTAAATGAATTCGTCAATCATTAAAACAACAATAGAATGAAAGTAGAAAAAACAGCTGTACTCAGAACCAAAATAAGAATATTAATACTCGCATATTATTTCAAACATGTTCCAAAATGTTATTCTATGTTTTGAAATTAAGCATCTAGTGCACTGATATATTATTGATTTTATAAGATTTTCAAATTGATAATTGTTTTAATATTGTTTGGGTACGAAAAATACATTTATTAGACTTGTTATTTTAATATTGATTGCACGTATGTACACATATAATGGCGTTAAGTCGCATACGATTTTATAAATAAATATTCTGTGGAAAATAACATGAAAAATTCAGACATATTTTATTAAAAACCTATGAAACGTGAGCTGATTGTTTGAAATTTGCAAGTCGAGCGATAGTCTATTGTCTAAGTTAGCGAATAGCTTAAAGAGGAAGCTCGTGTGATGGCATAAAAACAGGAAACAATTTAACATTTAAATCTTAATAAAAAATTTTGGAATAGCGACATAAAAATTAGGTCTTCTTCCAATCCCAATTTGCAGTCAGTAATCAAATGATCAAAATTGCCAAACCTGATAATTATTTTATTGGCAAGATTATTATTTTCACAAAACGAATCCGAAAACAATATCTATACTTATCGCATTCAAGTCAAAACATTAGACTTGTAACAGCTAGCAGCTGAGCAATCCCATGGATGTTAATAGACTTGCAACAGTTAGCAGCTGAGCAACCCCATGGATGTCATTAGACTTGTAACAGCTAGCAGCTGAGCAACCCCATGGACGTCGAAATGTATATTATTTTGGAATTATCCGTGAACAGGCTAGTGTATCTGAATCACTTTAACATTTATAAATAAGGGTTAGAACTATGTAACACGTTTCTTCCATAATATATTTCAATTTATACCGCGTAAAATCCGGCCCAAATGAAAATGGAGCTAATTAAGAGGCATTACATTTTATTACGCCTACATTACCGCATTCAGATTAAGATAAGTAGATCTAACAAAGCCTTAATGCTATTTATAAGATACAACCCTCAGATTTCGTCTGAAGCAATCCAAAGTGTTTAACATTTAAATGGAAAATGAAACTCGTACATCAACGCTATGCGATGGCATATAATTTGTCTTTAAAGAACATTATTGTGCGACGTTCAAGAATGAATTATAACATATAAATAAAATTATAAAAAGCAGACAAAAATGGAGTATACTGTTTTAAATACGTTTATTATTTCCTACTTTCAAAATATCATTCACCATCAATCCAGATCTAAAAAATCTAATTTTTTTTTGTTAAAAGAAGAAGCAGGATTATCAGCATGCTGTTTCCATTACTTACATATTGTGTCATATGTCATTTTACAATGTACACGCCATATTACAAATGACATTACGAAAAGCATCTACTTAAAAATACTTCACAAAAATGTTTTCTTACTAAATATAGATTGTATAATATATATATAAATATATATATATATATATATATATATATATATATATATATATATATATATATATATATATATATATATATATATATATATATATATATATATATATATATATATATATATATATATATATATATATATATATATATATATATATATATATATATATATATATATATATATATATATATATATATATATAACATATATATATATATATATATATATATATGTTATATTTGATGTTTTCACGGGTGAAATATGTAAACGTCGGAAGACAAATGGTCTTAGTCAAGACCTACTGACACGGGAAAACCGAGATAAAAATATTATAATATATATATATATATATATATATATATATATATATATATATATATATATATATATATATATATATATATATATATATATATATATATATATATATATATATATATATATATATATATATATATATATATATATATATATATATATATATATATATATATATATATATATATATATATATATATATATATATATATATATATATATATATATATATATATATATATATATATATATATATATATATATATATATATATATATATATATATATATATATATATATATATATATATATATATATATATATATATATATATATATATATATATATATATATATATATATATATATATATATATATATATATATATATATATATATATATATATATATATATATATATATATATATATATATATATATATATATATATATATATATATATATATATATATATATATATATATATATATATATATGTTACTAGAAAGGTTTTCACGGGTATTTGAAAATATGAAATTATTATTATCTTTGGGGTTATCCCGCGTCAAAATCAGATTAGAAATTTGTTTAGTTCCTCCAATCCGTGGGGCCATATTATGAACGTATCATCCACGTATCTAATCCAGAGTTTCGGTTTCAAATGTGATTTTTCTAAGGCGTCTATTTCAAATTTTGTCATAAAAAGATTTGCAACCGGTGGTGAAAGAGGCGAACCCATTGGTGCTCCTTTAATCTGTTTGTATATTTTATCGTCATAAATGAAAAATGTATTATTTAAGCAATGTTCTATCAAATCAGTTATGTCTTTTGATGGTTCACAAATTTCTTTTACTGCGGAAAGTGCCTCATCGGTAGGTATGTTGGTAAAAAGTGACACAATATCAAAACTAACAAGAATATCTGTTTTTTCTAACTTTTGGTCTTCTATTATTTTAACGAAGTGTTCCGAGTTTTTTACGTAAGAGTTTGCTAGTTCTACATCCGGTTGTAAATATTTCGATAGGTATTTTGAAAGCGATTGGAGGGGCGATCCTACTGAACTCACTATGGGCCTAAGTGGAACATTGTCTTTATGGATTTTTGGTAAACCATACAATTTGGGGAAGCGGGATGATTTTTCGCGCGGTATCAATGATTTCTTTAAGTCTTCGTTTAGTTTTGATGCTATTATTTTAGATTTTGTTGAGATGCTATTTATTTTAGAACCACAGATAAAATCAGTCGCCTTCTAAATCAACATAATATTAGAACAGTCTTTAGAACAGAAAATAAAATATCAACCCTTCTGCGAAATGTAAAAGACAAAATCCCTCTAGAGTCTCATGGCATATACGAAATACCATGTAAATCATGCGACAAGACATACGTGGGAAAAAGTAACAGAAAAATATCAGCCAGGGTCGCGGAGCATAGAGTGGATTCAAACAATAGAAAATTAACGTCTTCACTAGTCCAACATACTCTGAACGAAGGACATCAAATCGATTTCGATAATGCACGCGTAGTTGCAAGTATTAACACAGAAACAGTAAGAATTTATAGAGAGGCAATCGAAATTTACAAAAGGAAGAATGTCGTGAATAATCGAGACGATGGTGTGCGTCTCCCGCTGGCCTGGAAAAATATCTTACATAAAAATAGAATCGACAATAAAAATAAAAATAACATTATAAAACATTCATTAAATACCTCAGAAATTGACAGCAATAAAAATCCCATTACAGCAAACCCATTAAATGTTAAACGCCAAACAAATAAAATTAATACAATAGATACATCATTAAGCGTGAGGCGAATCACCAGAAGCCAGTCAAAAGCCATTAAGGCGAACAAAAGCGGGGAAAACCCATCTACCCCAACAGTTTAAACTTTAACTTTCCAATCTTCACTTGGTGCTAGGTTCTCGGCTCGAACGGACGTGCTTGCACTGACACACGAAGCGAGAATCTATCAACAAGGCCCTGAAGATGCCTGGTGTGATCCAGGCGAAACGTCGGTTGACGAAAGATCCTTCCAAGGATCTGATTTTGACGCGGGATAACCCCAAAGATAATAATAATTTCATATATATATATATATATATATATATATATATATATATATATATATATATATATATATATATATATATATATATATATATATATATATATATATATATATATATATATATATATATATATATATATATATATATATATATATATATATATATATATATATATATATATATATATATATATATATATATATATATATATATATATATATATATATATATATATATATATATATATATATATATATATATATATAAATATATATATATATATATATATATATATATATATATATATATATATATATATATATATATATATATATATATATATATATATATATATATATATATATATATATATATATATATATATATATATATATATATATATATATATATATATATATATATATATATATATATATATATATATATATATATATATATATATATATATATATATATATATCTAAAACGTATCCTGCAAAATAACCCTGTGGGCAAGAGACCCCTGGGAAGACCAAGGCAGAGATTGATGGACAATGTCACCCGAGATCTGAACGTGCTGAATGCTTATGATGATTGGGAGTCCACTGCAGCTGACAGGAAGGCTTGGAAAGCTATTGTTCAGGAGGCTAAAGCTCTACCGAAGTTGTATGGCCATCGGAAGTAAGTAAGTAGTATACAAATCGTCTTCTACAGATACAGTCATCTTTCAAATAATCACAACTCATTTCTTTGTAGCTCGTGCAAAGAGGATTTGATTTCACGGGAAAATTAGACGTGTAAGAATCAAATTTGATAAGATCAAGACAAGATGTAAATTTGCGGTATGATAGGCATTATATATTACGCAAAATTATTTACACACACAAAAAAAATTGATCCAACGTTAAAGTCATTACTCACCCAAACAAGTTTCTTTACATAATGAAACCCATTACGGGTAATTGGTCGGCGAAAGGGGTAGCATTATAGATAGATAATATCTAAATTCAAAAATAATTTACGAATTGAATTGAAGCCAGAGGAATATTTTCATACCAAACCATTACCTAAATTACACGGCCAGGTTGGCTTTAATAAAAATTAACTCTGAAGATAAGATCGTGAAGTAAAACGAAATGACTATTGCGTTTAAAAATATTGATTTTCAAAAGAATCAATTATTTAAAAGGGGAGAACTTAAAAGAGGACATAATTTAAACCTTTTTTGACAAAAAAGGAGAACCGGGAAATCAAGGCACCTACAGGGTTTACGATTTAGGTGATCACTATAAGCGCTTGCGCAACGTGTTCACCAATCTGTTCACTTGAAAATAAACTGATAAACACCATCCCCATCTATGGAAGTGACGAAGAAACGTTTTTCTAACGCCATCTATTGAGAAATTTGTATTTCTCATTAATTTCTCACAATTACTTCAAATCGTAAATAATCAGCTTACAGCTGGTGTTAAACGCAACTACGAGGCTTATCTATGGGCATGTGAAAAGATGTCACATGACGCCTCTCTTAAGGAACTATAAGATATGGCTAGGTGGTCTTCAAAGCTCTGCTAGACTTGACTCCTCACTGTATGAAAGAACTGAGACGTCTAACATTGAGATCATCTGGATCAAAGAATACTTATTCTTTAAGCGAATTGGATAAACAATAATAGCAGTTTCCTGTGATTGCAGTAGTTTTAGCATGGAACGGGATTTGCCCTGCTAGAGATTTCAACTAATTACTTAAGTTTCGTAGATCCAACAATGAAATCAAATTAATTATCTTGAATCATACTTGTTGCATGTAACACATGAGATCCAACTGTCGATGTCGATCTAATGTATAGTTGAAGAATACATACCAAATTATTAACCCTTAAATCCAATTATTCAAGTCAGTCCTTTTTTCCTACTCCGAATATGTAAACAGTTCGATGGAATGTATGTATGTATTGAGATTAAGTATCAAACTATTGAGAGTCCCCGTAGATATTGTGTATAATGCAATATAATTTTTACAAAAATTGTTTGAAAATTTTGAGATGCACCAATATAATGCATGTAATTATCAACGAAGTTTTTATTTGGTAGCTTATGCTAGTTAATGCCCTAACAAGGCGAAATAGGCCTATCACGCAGAATAAAAAATTAATGTAGAATCAAAAAGTCTTTACTTTTAATTATAGATATAACTTATAATGCATGTACATTCTTATAGAAAATTAAATAATCTAGTTGGGTGTTTCGACGCTTTTCGATATTAAAAAAAATGGAAACATAGACAGTTAAACATATTTATCATAAAAAAAGTTCGAGAAACCCTGGACCTTTTTCAGGAAAACGAATTTGAGATATTGTATTTCTTTATGTTTATAAAAAATTTTCGGCGTTCTCGCTTTTATAGTTTTTGAGATATATGGAAAAATGAACTTAACATTAAAATGTTGATAACCCCAATAAATTATATAATTTAGTATTGAGGTCATATTAAGGAAATAAACAAGCTATCCATACATGGAAGCGAAAGTCTTGAGGCGTTCAGTAAATAACTTAAGACTTCTGTTGTTTCGCAGAACCAACAATTATGCAAGACCGTCCTTGAAATGATCTTGTTATCATAAAATGGCGCTGCTAATTCGCTTGAAATATAAATGCTAATAATTCTAGAGTTCAATTATGATATAGAAATCAAATAGCCATAATAAATGAGTGCGATAAGCATTGGCAACATCGAATATTATTATGATTGAGAAAATGCTGTGTGTTTACAAAACATCAAATAAACAATCAATTCGTCTGAATCTGAGGGTATTTTTCCAGACGGCAATGGCAATGGTGTAAACACAACTATTATTTCAAAACGTGTCGTTTTATGTCGGAATTAATAAAAGACACAAAGGAAACGCGAGGAATACTCAATGGCTACTATTGTTTACCATGAACGAAAAAGACAAACAAATCGCTTCGCAAAACGCCACTCGTTTAAATGTGAAAAGCAATATCAATAAAATTGGAGAGGTTGTTGTACGGACATATAATGGAGAAGAAAATTCAACGAACCACGGCCATACACAGAAATGTTCAAACGACAATGATAATAATATTAAACTGTAACTATTGTGCTTCGGGGAATTGTCATCCACGTGTACACAATGTGCCGAGTTTCAATAAAAAGGCTATAATCGGTCTCTTTGCTGCTATTTCCAAAACTACTCATCTTCCACTACCGCCCGTTCTACTTATGAGAACCGATACCAATTCCTTGTAGAGCTCAATATAAAAACATAAAAAGAGCTCGGAAAACTGTAATTCCTTGTAGAGCTCAAAAAAAACATAAAAAGAGATTGGAAAACTGTAAAACCTTGCAGACACTGCACTTAAACGTGACAAAGAGAGCTTACTCAAAGGAGACAGTAGAACTGAAATGACTTCGCAATATGACGAAAGTATTTCCAAAATGAAATGCAATCGTTGCTCAAATTCATAAATCACCATAGTGACAACACTGAAAAAGTACTGTATAAACTAAAATAATACAGCCACATGCCATAAATAATAATTCCATAATCACATAGAATAGGCGTGATGACAGTAAGAAAAAATCATTGAAATTATGATTTTATAAAATAAAATATGTTATAAAGATTTGAAAAAATATATTTATTTTCATTTTAAAAGAGCGAATAATATTAAAATTATTAAAATAAAAATACAAAATATGTTTGTCCGCCATTTTATGTGAAACACCAATCAGAGCGCATGACGTCACCATATTGTTACTGTCAATTGTGTTTGTCACTGTCAACTGTAGTGTTGTTCGAAATGGCTATTTTTTTCATAACAAGCTATATGGAATATGCTGCTTATTTTTAACATGCTATTTTTATTTATTGATTTATTTGGTTTATTTGGGAGAATAAACCAAATAATATCGCTATCCGCTCTATTGAATCGTTGACGCATCTGTTATAACACGCACCGAGTATTGTAACGTGGTGGAGAATATTTAACGTTTCAGAAATAAATAACTTGGTGGCTTTCATTGCTTGATTATAAAATAAAATGATGTTATTATATTGTTTGTGGGAGTTGTACAGTGTTACATGAGGTTGAAATGGAAATACACAATGTATTATGATGAATCTAATATACATATGGGATAATTGTTATGATTCATATACATATTATGATTAATATATTAAAAAAAAAATAGAATGTTATGTAATAGGTGTGATGACTGTAAGAAAAAATCATTGAAATTATGATTTTAAAAAATAAAATAGGTTATAAAGATTTAAAAAATGTACTTATTTTCATTTTAAAGGAGTGAATAATAATATTATAAATATAAAAATACAAAATGTGTTAGTCCGCCATTTTATGAGAAAAAACAATCAGAGCGCACGACGTCATAGTATGGTCGCGTCAATTCTTCTGATAGTCTTCAATACAATATACGCATTAATTGTCGGTCTGGACAATGTTTATTTTGGTGTTTTTGATATATTAATATTTTAATTAGGTACTTAAAACTAAAACAAAACAATAAAATAGCAATGGAACAAGGATTCATCAAAGCAAATAGTTTCAATTTACCTAGATACTCGCCTACCTATCGGGGGATACTATGGGCCGGTATTACAGTGTCAGTTTAAGAGCTAAACTCAAGTTTCACAAAAATATAGCGTATTACAGTGTCCGTTTAGGCCTAATCTTCCCTCAAATATGTCACTAAAACGACAAATATTTAACTCAACGTTTCTGGCAGATTAAGTACTTAACTGTGAGTCAACTGTCATTTGCTAGGCAACTCGTGTAGTTTCAGTTTCTATCACTAGAGGCGTTAGGCAACGTGTGTAGTTTCAGTGTTGTATCACTAAAGGCGTTAGTTGTATCGACGGTGGCGCCACACAACAAAACAAACTGACAGCCGTATTGAACATGGGCATTTAAAAGCATTATTTTGGTGAAAAAAATTAAATTTACCATGTTGGATAATAAAACAATGGTATTTAAAGTCGTAGCGTCCCGTTTTGTATTTCGTATTATTTGAGGTTATTAAAATTTGACAGATAATAACCACAGAAAAAGTGAAATATGTCTATAATTGAAGATTTAGTAACTGACATGTTATATTGCACTGTAATACGGAAATGGATTCAATCTCCCCTTAACATTAATCTTGAGTTTAACAAACTCAATGAGTTGAGGGCCGACTGTAATATCGGGCCTAAGTTTATTGTATTTTGTATGTAACTTAGTTCTTATTGAATAAATAAATAAATAGTGAACGCTCGCAACGTATGGTAAACTAATTTAGTTTTAGTATTCTACAATTTTGTCACGCGATGGTGAGCTGACGAACGTTCGACATGTTATGATGCTGGTCACTGCCAAACTAAACTAGCAAGCTATATTTTTTTCATGCAATGAAGCGATTCGCGAAACGACGGCGATTACGCGAAGCATGCGTTTTAAAACATCGTTACAATTTTAGCAGCATACGAATTATTACATAGCGCTCGTTATTTGTATTGTGTTAATAACAAGCTATATTTATCTGCTATCGTTATTTTTAGCAATAGCAGCCATAGTAGTTATTTTTCTGCCTGTCTTAACTACTCTTAACTAGAATGGAACTTTTGATGGTCGGCTATTTCTTTGCGTCGAACAAAGACTTTTGTTCATCAGAATTTCGAAACGTAAAAACTTAGTAATAAGTACATATAAGTACTTTATTTATCTGTAATTTAAATACAACTTACATCTCGAAAATCGATAAAATATGCTCCTTCTTCTCTCTACATTATGTGTTCATAAGCTAAAAACATATGCGGGAAACGTATGATGGCCTATTTTGACGTTTGGACATTAATGAAGTTCTTTATATGCTTATTGCCTAAATAATGGTAAATATTATATTATTGAGAGCTAAAAGTGGGGGAACAAATACTGTACTTCATTGTAAACGCGTACTTAATAAAATACACTTATGTCTCGCCGTGCGAAATTTAATCACTTATTTCTCTTTTTTTTCGCGTGGGACGAAAACATATACCTCAGTAGGTGTTTTTTTTTTTCGTCGTGTTTGTACATTTAGGGACCGCACAACACTTATGCACTTTTGAATTGATTATAAATACACAAATCGTCCTAGAATACATATATTACATATAGTAGTGATATGCAGTTTACAATATCGTGACGTCACCGTCAGGGTCGGCAGCCGCCATGATACTACAAGCGTTTTTTGGCGTAAATGTCAAATTTGATTTTAAAATGGCGATTTTTGCTACTAAACCTTTATTTTATGTAGAAATGTATATATATTTGAAAACAGTGAATGCGTAAAAACATCGTGAGATAGTTTTTCAAAATTAGTTATCATGCCTATTATGATGAAAAAATGCCGACGATGCTCGGCATTAAGGGAGTCGCGTTTGTGAACTCAATTAAATAGAACGAAAAATTGTACATTTTTTTTTTCACCATAAATCATTATTATTTGGCCGCTCATATCACAATAAATATTATGAAATAGAGTAAAAATATAAAATTTGCTAATCTTAAGATAAATTATTGTTGCGCAGGATTAAATTTCCTGCTTTTCAAATATGAATGTCCAGGTTGTTGATATAGTTGATTGCTTCGTCGGTGAGTGCGAAAAAGTCTGTTTGGTCACCACTATACTATACTATACAGGCTGCTCACACACTCCGTTACTATATGTTTGATGGTCTGTCTGTCATAAATCATTGTTAACAATGCACAGAAAACAAATCATAATAAGAATGAGTTTTGCAAAAGGAATATTCCCCAGCTCTCCATTTGACATTTTTTGAATCGACAAATATTCTTTCGTAATGCATCGCTATGAGTTAGCCAATTTTTGTCGAATAATTTGTAGTTTTTGTCCCGCTATTTCCACACTGTCCCTTGCACTTGCCCTTTGCTGCCCCACAAAATTTCTGCGGGCTAATATTACTGTTAGGTACCGGCTTAAAATAGTGTTCCTACTGTTCTTCCCCCACCACCACCAGTTCTGCTTATGGGGACTAATAACGGCCCCTTGCAAAACTCTGAAAGAACACATAAAGAAGAGTCCGGAGAACTCTAAAACCTTGCAGACACTGCACTTAATGTGCCAAAGAGAGCTAATCATGTGGAAACAACTGGCTCACCGCTCAGTGATAGTGAAGATAATAGGGCACCGAATTTAAGACAGAAAATCTTGAAAGCCCTAATGTTGCTCTTCGTGGCTACAAGGTCAGCATGTCCGATGGGTCCAAAGAAATCCAATGGGTCTTTCCTACTATCGTAATTTTTGAGTGTCACATATGTCGGGTAATCGAAAATATAAGGAAGCACAATAACATCTCGCATAGTTCAGCAATGAGATACACCACCCATTATAAATGTTGCATTTTTAGGTGTGACGAAGCTGGTGTGTGAGAAGACGCACATGTTCCGCGCTTCCTTTTATAATCTAACGTATACCCGCACACATGTCTCTAGTTTCCCAGCATTGTGGGATTATGCCGCGATGGTTGGTTTGATATGTATGAATTTGAACAAAGTGTTTTTAAAATATAAATGTTTATATAGTGGCCTATACCCCATTGAATTCACGAACGAGTCGATCAATCAAAACAAACTCATTTTGAATAAACATTTCAAAATCAAATCCACATTAATTAATTTTTCGCAAATGCTCTTCGCACTCATAATCGAAAACATTTTTTTAAGTGTCTAATGATACAAAAGCGTTCACGGTATTAAAATATCGGAAAGCAGTGAGCTATGCCTTTTAAATCGGAAATGAAAAATATTGGAAAAATAATTCAACTAAGGTCAGACCGTAACATAGGTAACATGAAAAATTAATATTGGAATATAGCCTGTAGTAGTCCTTAGAGAGGATTCGTTGGACTAAATTTTAATACCATAGATACCGTGTATTTCATAATTAACATCGATTCATATTCTGAATGTTAACTAACCAGACAGTAATTTCCAACTTTAGAACAATAAATCATTTGTATCACATAAATATTAATGAAATTCGTACACTAATAGATATCTACCTTATTAATGAATCTGTGTAACTGCTACCTACATATAGTCCATTATCTGTAACCGTTATTGTAGAATTTAATAATTTTAAAGCATTTGTGTTAATAAAATGGAAACCCATTTAAAAAATTCTATTAAAATTTATAAAAATATTCCTCCACAGATTCGGCTTATTAAGACCGAACGTTTTCGCTGAGACGATGGTATTACGAAGGTCTAGAAACTCACTTTCATATTTATTCGTGGTTTAAACAAATTTTATTAAGATAATAAATTTGGATTATTTATACATCGCCGTTTTCGTGAATATCTCACCTCAAGCGCACTGAAAATTGATTAAGTTGTATAATTTTGGCTCTGGTAAGATTGTTGCTCAGAAGTGTACGTTTTGAGATCTTTTCTAAGAGAAATATGTATTTTCGGTTTGTTTGAGGGTAGGTATATGGAAACCAATTCCATGCATTATTTATTTATTTTATTTATTTATTTATTGAGACATTCACGGCTCAAAGCCCTTTACAAAACAAAACATTACATGACACAGCATAAACTTAACCAAAGAAATACAATTTTATAAACATTCATAACATCTAGACATATCAACGGTAGCAGAGGATATATAAAAAAATAAAAACATAAAAGAAAAGTAAATTAAACACGAAAGTACAAACATTAAGAACCAAAGAATAAATAAATAAAAAAAACTCAAATAAAATAGTAATTACAAGGCATGAACATAAGAATATTATTGACTGAATATAATATAAAAATGAATGGTGTGAATAACTACCTACATACTTAGCCAAACTGAATCAGTGAATGCTGCCAGATGTGATAATATATTACATTGTGGAATTAAATTAAATAAAAATGAAATGTACAAAAATATATAAAAATGTCAACAAGTGACTACACAATTTTTTGGGGGTGTGTTTTTGAAAATGTTCTAATAAAGTATATTTATAGTCCTTAAAAGAATTAAAGAAAGGGTCAGTCAGATAACAAAAGTCATCGCCCAATCGATGGATTCTATTCAATGGAGTGTTGTATAAATAATTAGTGTTGGATGTCTTACATACAAAAGTTATAATTTGGCGGGCATTTCTTGTTGGAACATGGTAATGTATCCGACTAACAAGGTAAGAGGAGCTAAAGTAATTATTAATTATTAAGTAATTATAATGAGTATATTAGTGATTATTAATGAGCATATTAATGAGAATAGGTATATTAATGAGTAGTATAATAGATTCCAATAGTAATTCTAGTCTTTTGTTTTGATTCACACTAAGTACAAACTCGTAATCCTTTTTCAATTATGAGATTTGGCACTGCTTTCCTTTCAATTACTTTAAATTGCCTTCATTAAACCAGGTATAACCGTACTTTCGATATACGCCGGCTTTCCGGGATTAAAGTTTTGCTGCCTGTCCAGGTGTGTTCCAGACATAGTTATTAAAAAAATAAGTTATCGAAATTCGATATTTTAAAATGGATACTACAACTCGCTTAAAAAAGATAAAAATCGTCATACGCTGGTGCTATTTCTTTGTGGCACGTTTTAACTAGTCCAACTGTCGATTCGTTCATGAGAATTCAATTCTCTTAATGAATCGACATTATTAAGCCAAGATGTGTGTACGAAGGAAAATTTTGTATGGTGTAGTGGACTTTTTGCATGCTAATAACACCAACTAGAGGCCTCGCAGCATATATGTTCCCATACATGGATTTACTCAGAATTCGGAGTAGAACATTTTATGTGTGTTTTGTGTGTGTCTGTGTGTGTCTGTCTGTCCCCCCCTTATAACTTTGATCCGCTCAATTTACAGAGCCCAAAATTTCAGAATATATAAACAGTTATAGACTTACAAAACTTTTATACTCAGAATTGTGAATTTTTCTTTCAGTCAGGGGTTATCAACTTTTGAAATTTTGGTTAATTTCTCCATATATCTCAGAAACCATAAAAGCTAGAACGCTGAAAATTGGTATAAACACAGACAAATACAAAATCTCAAATTTATTTTTTCAAAAAAATTCCAGGGTTCCTCAAACATTTTTATTAAAAAAAAAAAATTATGATAAATTTATGAGTTGAACTGCCTATATTTCCAAATTTTTTAAAAATTTCGAAAAAAGCCGAAACACCCCAACTAGATAATTTAATTTTCTATAAAAATTATTAATATTGTATTAGCAAATCTCAATTTTTCTCTAACAATTTTTATAAAAATTGAATTTAGTGACGACATTGCTTCATACAATTTGTATGGCAGTCGCTTATACACAATATGTAAGAAGACTTAATAGTTTGATATGTACCTACTTAATATCCAAACATACATACAGAACCATCATGCTGTTTTCATATTCCGGGTAGGAAAAGAGGACTGACCTCCATACTGTCCTATCTTGACATACATACCAACATATGTTAAAATTTTCAATAATTTGGATTTATGGGTTTATAGTTTGATTCTTATTCTTCAACTAAACATACTATCGCTATCGACAGTTGGATCTCATGTGTTACATGCAACTAGTATAATAAAAATAAATAAATATATTAGTGTGAACCACGTTTGAGTATTTTTATGTCAACAAGTTACGGGCTGATTTTTGAAATGTTCATATGGAATTAATCTAGTATTTAATTTTATTTAAATTATTCAATTTATACCTATACAACAAAGAGCACAAAGGCGATCTTATTGCTGTAAAGCAATTTCTTCTATCCAACCCAAACAATGTGAAGCTTCATGTGAATTAGTACCTAGTAGTACTAGTAACATTTATTTAGACGTAAAAAATACAAAATTAATACATCTAGTGTAAACAAAAATATTTAATTTTTTTTTTGATACAATAATAAATTATGATACAGAGTATGACAATTATTAAAACATGTAAAAGTATGGAGAACATTAATATTTTTTAACTATGTGCTCAGCACCTAGCCTACGAAAGGTGGCAAGACTTGTGGTTTCTTTTATATTTGACGGCAAACTATTACATATATATTTTGAGACCTTTATGGTATAAACAATTTTGTGTACTTGTTAATCTCGTTTTTGGAAGTCTAAAATCCTGACATCCTCTCGTAGGGTTAGTGTGAACATTGTCATTGAATAATATATTTTTCTGCATATATTTTGGAAGCATGTTATTATTATTATCTTCTTCATTTCCTCATTGATCCTAGCAATAAGGATAAGAACGATACCTAGTTCTTTTCTCATTTCTTGTTCTGTGGAAATTAGCAAAACAATATTTTAAGCAAAACAATGTTTGGCATATAGCACAAATTTACAGTTAACTTATTGCAATGTTCTTAAGTTTTCTTAATACATCCATATTTTTTTAAGTTTGTAGCCTCTGCTTTTATATAGAAAAATCGCAATAGACATTAAAACAAAGAAGTAACTTTATAATAAAAAAAATGGTTAATCATAACAAATGAAGTGTATAATTAAACAAAAACAAAATTTTTGTGCTTGTAAGCAAAACACACTTGAAATAAAAGAAAATATCGCACACTTCTAAACTGAATGAAAGGAAACCTACAAACTCTAACATTCAATGGTGTATTTTGAAAAAAAAATGTGTAACAGATAGCATCTACATTGTTTGCAATCGGCAAAACAAAGTAAAATATTAAATACAATTTCTAACATCAAAAACAAAATACACCAAATAACACTATTTAACATATTTTATATGCATTTAAATTCCATAAACACTGTAAATGGACCTCAGGTCTGAAGAAGTTAAATATGTCGCAGGGTTAATTTTACAAATATTCATAATAGACCAAAAGAGTTCAATCGACTTAGTTACTTGTGGTATTAGTTCCTGTTAGTTATCTTGGAGGGAATGGCTGAGGAAACAACTGACAGAAGGCATATCCGCTGGCACAGGATCTTGGACAGGTGTGCGAGGACATGTAGTGTACCTCCTACGCAGAGTTAAAAAGAGTCGCTGAAGATCGAGCGGAGTGGAGAAAGAGGTGCATCGCTTTGTTTGCTGACAACCAATCCCCGAGATTGAAACCGAAGAAGAAGAATTTTCCCCAGATTCCTAGATGCAATACAAACTATGTATCTACTAAGAACTAAGAAACCAATATACTCAAAGTGAAAATGTGTGTAAGTAACAATCTAGTCCGTAATCTTAATAATCCCATAGTGTATAAGAGACAAGGGTAAGGATACAAACGAAAAGCCAACGGTGGGGTGTAAATAATTAAGGAGGGACTTTGAAATTACGACAAGGTATGGCAGCATTAGAAACGTGAACAAGCAAGACCAATACCAAAGTGGTCATAGAATCAATTAGTGAACAATTAAATGTAATTGACATTAGATTTAGATAATTTATGTATCTTAACATATTATTAATTCATGTAATCAAACTATCTAATGTTGTTTGTGTTAATTAAAAAAGAATAAATATAAAATAAACAAAAATCTTGAATTTTTATTTATTTTATTTTTTTTGATATAATATAGAACCAACAGTTTAAATAATATAAACAAAGGTATCTGAACGTACAAATAACATTTAAAACCTTTTAAGGTTCTTTTAAGTAAGTATAACTAATTATGTAAAATATTCAGCAATTGCTCGCATTTGTGTTAACTTTATAAAAACTGTTTCAGTCATTTTTTACATTAAAAAGTAAGTAACTTAGAATTCATTCAGTTTGCACAGCTCAAACACCTATGGAAGTATTAAAACCATGAACAACATTAATTTATAGATATTTTCCTTTGAATCATGGCAACAACTTTCTCATAGTCACCTGATATCGAAACAATGGCGGTTTACCTCACATGCTCCTTTCCTGAAGTAAAGCTCTGAATGGGACTTACGGGCTATTTCACCACCTCTGGTTAAAGTGCCCGATAGCCAATCTAACACAAATCTAACGGATAAACCGAAAAATGCGTTTCACGACTCTCTGACAGCTCTATCCCATGGAAAAAGTTCTAGATATGTTGTCTAGCGGAATAGGTTCGCGATAAGTGATAGATAAGTTAAACTGAGTATAAGTTATTTTTTAAATGATCGAAATTTATGACCAAATCGACGATGATATCGTATTTTTACATAATACGAGACAAAAACGGGGTCAGAGATTTATTCCAAATGCGAAAAGATTATTTTTCGGAGTTCGACAATATTGATTTCAAGGCGAGGTTTAGATTGACGAAAACGTCTGCACAGAACATTTTAGGACTTTTTCTTATATCTTATTTTCTATAACATTTTTATGCTGACAAACTAAATCCACCAACACGTTGATGTCATCCTCTCAGAAATTCGTAGTTCTTTCTCTTTTATACATTCTCAAAATATTTGAAATATCTTGTTTTGTGTCCACGTGTTCGTTTTGACCGCGTGTTTATTTACCGTTGTCCGTTGTTTACTGCGACTTTTTACGATTTACAAAGTGACAGCTTTATCAACCCATAGACAAGACCATTGAAATAGATGAAATTACAACGTTGCCACCCTTTATCCGTCGGATAACAATCTGTAAGAAATTTGTAGGTGGTGAAACGCTCGCTTCATTTATCCTTAAGATAAATTTATCTTATGGATTGTTATCTAGAACTTTATCCAGAGGTGGTGAAATAGCCCGTTAGTCACGAATCCACAGTCCTATAGGTAACTAAATACTAACCTCAATGGAGTAGGTATTAAGTATTTATTAAGTGAGTAGGTATTAAGTGATGTTTCTGCAATTGCATTGCAGAAACATCACTAACTAAATACTAAATCCTACGCCAAACTTAAGGTCGATGGCGTAGCATTTCACACGTTTAATGTTTTTGTCATAACAACACAAACAAATGTAACCAAGTTAACACTGACAGCTCGATGTTACGATTCTTCTGAAATTCCACCGAATTTTCGGTATCTCGTATAGATCGCTGAATACTCTGTGGGAGATTTGATTTGACAAAATTACCAAATACATATTCAACGAAGTCGCTAAAATCATCATCCATCAAAAACATCTCGTATTTTAGTATTCTTACTTTTTGACAGTTCGCAAGAGTATATAGATATGTCTCTGCAATGCAATTCTCATACAAAAACATCGTAGCATCCTATAAGTTAGAAAGCCACGTGATTTCCTAACTTTAGTGAGCGACTTTAGTGCAATGCAAACGTGGTTAGTATTTAGAATTTAGTATTTAGGTCGGACTGTGCATTCGGGCCTTAGTTGACATTATGATTGTTTTACATATAGATGACACAAAACTTCTTGAGCCTTTTCGCCTTGTATATACCAATCAAGCAATAAGACCATTAGTAATATGCGCACCTACGTGAACCCTCAAGTTATTTTACAATAACTATGCCTACTTGGTTGAAAGCGGGCATAAACGGAGGTAAGATCGTTTGGTGGAATTAAATTATGTACTGCGTGCATCACAAATTCGATTCTTAAAGAAATTTAATAAAATTGGCGGTTGGTCTCCCAATCACGGCATCAAACCAAGACCAAACGTGTCCATTGTCCATCACCATTCACGAATTGACTATTAAAATTGTTACCCTGGTAGGCACTGACACGTGTGACAGCCCTGCGCGTTATTATTACAACAGACTGACAAAATAATAATATTATGATAGCCGTCGCCATTGTTGAGATCCAAGTAACCCAGCAATGTAAGAAATTTGTAGAGTAGCTCAAAACATTATTTGAATATGCGCGCGAAATACGCGTTTGTAATATTCACGTAACTATTAAAAAATTAATATCATACTTATTATTATATTACACTGACTTGTAAATACTTAAACGTTTTATAGATTTAATACAGCTTAATATTATAGTCAATTACATAGAGGTATAAAGTCGAACAAAATGGTTAATTCTTGATTTAAACGAAATGAAATAATAAAATTGTTTAAAATTTGCTACACAGTTAATTCTGAAAATATTAATAATATTTATTATGTCTGACGTCATCAGGCAAAGAACGTGGCCTACGATATACAAGCCTGAGCGCGCTTGACAAAATACGAACTTAGTGCCGTCCACGCTCACATCACCAAGTTAGTATTGAAGTTGTTTCAGCCGGGTGACGTTTCTCTGCGAAGATAACTTTATTTTGAACTGTGTTGTATGTATTTATTAAATTCTTAGTTTTTTGAATTGCGAATGCAAACATGGGTACATTTTATATTGTTTTGTTTATCTACTAAATTTTTAAAAATATTTGTGTATAAACCTAATTAATTAAAACAATATTAAATTTATCTACATTTCATTTTACCACTTACTAAATACCTACTTAAATGTTTCAAAATATAATAAAAAAATCTTTATAAATATTTAGTAAATTAAACATTAATACTGCAATGTATTTAGATGAACGTAATGCTGCGCTAGGAGAGACGACAGCACTAAGTTCGATGTCGGTAAAAAGCGCGCGCAGGCCTGTATAACGTAGGCCACGGCAAAGAACAAAAATGGTTGATGTCGTTCACCGCATTCTTACCCTAAAATGGAGATGGGCATGGAGAAGGGTTAATACCAAGAAAAATGTATTAGCCAAAAGACATTAAGAACAAAATTAAATGGAACGGAAAATTGCATACTTACATTTTTTTCATAATAAAAAAATGATTATACGGAATATTAAATGATTATACGGAGATCTAGCATAAAGTGACAGTTTCAAACATTTGAAAAAATATTGTACACGTTTATTTTTCGCGTGTATAGTAAGTAACATGTGGCGTTTTGTTCTCTCTGCCTACCCCTTGAGGGACATGGCGTGATGTTATTTATATATTATGTATGCACATAAGTTATACAGATTGAAAATTAACAAAAATTCAGTCGACATAAACTCGGGGCCTGCCGTGAAAAAATATGGAATGGGTCAACGAAAAAAAAACACGTTTAATTTATTCGCGAAAGTGGAATTTAACAATTCAAGAAGGAATTTCAATTTGCGAATTGAATATTTTATACTTTTTTTCATCGAGGATTTATATAGGTTTATAAGCAAACGTACCTTACCGTCCAAATATAAAAAAATCTAATAGAAAATTGAATCAAATTAATCTTTTTCTTCTTCTTCTAATTTGTCTACGCGCTTCTCAAGAATGAATTATAACATCACATAAAGAAACACAAATTTTAAACGAATGAATTGATACCAACACTAAACTTTTCACTACATAATTACATATATACCATCACGCCATGTCCCTCACGAGGTAGGTAGAGAGAACCGAATGCCACATTTATCTATCTTGACATACATTCATCGCCTCGTCAACATTCATGCATTGTCTTATACATTTTCGTCTGTTGTTCACGCTTCTTACATTTCCGTCTTTCAGAATAACCTTCACATGGTCGTGCCGTCCTTTTCTTGGACGCCACCGACCTCTTATTCCGTTCCTGTCAGCTTTGTATATTTTCTTCGTCAGGCGTTCCTCATTCATTGTTCCCAAGTGGCCAAACCATCTCAATTTGTTAACTTTCATTCTGTTATTTACATCTTACATAATTATTATACTCAATATTTTCTTGATGAAAGTCTGACTATCTCTGAAGGCATTTTTATTTCTATTGGATACCTACACTATTAAAACAAAAATTGAAAAAACTTATTATTTCAGAACGTATCAGTATTTTGAAAGGTTTGAGAGATGATTTAATAGATTAAAAATGGACATTTGTCTATGGAAAATTAATGAGCTCCTATTTTTTTTTTTATTTTACACATATTATTTCGAATATTATAGATGGCGGTGATCTTCCCAAACTTATTTTCTACCCATAACATGAAACATAATATATAGAATTGTCAAATTTGGATTGAGGTCAAAATTGAGGAACGATGCGCAGCCGATGGCAGGTCTTGCCTGATCTCCCGGTTCTCCTATAAATATATAGTTATGCTTGCTTCGTCTCTATTAAGATATTAAAATTTATCAAAAAAAAACATTAGGTATATCAATATGAAGTGGATCGAACTTATGTATAATAATTAGTCTTACAATGGACACATAATTTCGTAGTGCCTACCTACCTACGCCATATTTTTCACTGTCACCCGTCAGAATCGTCATAATTGGATTTCATTTCTTACATCAAAACTAATAAACCAAAAATAGATGATAAATAATAGATAGGTCGATGGCAGAGCGGTTAGCGCGCTGGGCTAGTAATCCAGTTGTCGCGAGTTCGAATCCTGCCTCGACCGATTTCGTTCACCTATAGCACAAGCATTTATGCTTAATTTAGTGAACGAAGGAAGATGTATATGTACTTATTTAAAAAAGACATATTCATTTTATATAAAAAATTTCGCCATTTATATAAAAAACATAAATGGCGAAATGAGAGACATTATTTATTAATGATCGACGAAGTTTTTATTTTGTAGAATTCCATTATAAGTTATATCTATAATTAAAAGTAAACCACTTTTTGATTCTACATGAATTCATGTAGAATCAAAAAGTGGTTTACTTTTAATTATAGATATAACATTATTTAATCTTCAAAAACTTGTTTATTTTCGTTGAAATTATTTTTAGTAACACTGTGGAAATCCATAATAATTAAGTAAATAAAATTTTTAAATAAAAATCTTTAAATAAAAATTTGGTAACAAAAAACTTTGTTTCTTCCACTTCACATTTATATTGGATGGAACGTTTTCGAACTGTACTAGTTCATCTTCAGCATCTGAAATGTGACGAGATGTGAAGATGAACTAGTACAGATCGAAAACGTTCCATCCAATATAAATGTGAAGTGGAAGAAACAAAGTTTTTTGTTACCAAATTTTTATTTAAAGATTTTCCAACTGTCGATTTGTTCAGGAGAACTTTGTTCTCTTAACATATCAACAATGTATCAAGCCAGAATACGCGAGAATTGTATGGAGAGGTCTACTTTTTTCACGGCTTTTCCAACTTTGAAGTCAAAAAACACCAACTTAGAGGCTTCGCAGCATATATGTTCCATACACGGATTTACTCAGAATTCGGAGTAGAACATTTCGTGTGTCTGTGTGTGTGTGTGTGTGTCTGTGTGTGTGTGTGTGTGTGTCCCTTATAACTTTTGATCCGCTCAATTTACAGAGCCATAGACAAATACAAAATCTCAAATTAGTTTTTTCAAAAAAATTCCAGGGTTTCTCAAATATTTTTTATTAAGAAAAGTATTTTTTTTATGATAAATGTATGAGTTTAACTGCCTATATTTCCCTTTTTTTAAAACATCGAAAAAAGCCGAAACACCCCTACTAGATAATTTAATTTTCTATAAAAAATATTAGCATTGTAGTAGAAGATATCAATTTTTTTTAACAATTTTTTTAAAAATTGAATTTAGTGACGACATTGCTTCATACATTTTGTATGGCAGTCGCCTATACACAATATGTAAGAAGACTTAATAGTTTGATACTTCATCTCCAAACATACATACATACCATCATGCTATTTCCATATTCTGGGTAGGAAAAAAGGACCTTCCTCCATACTATCCTATATTGACATACATACCTACATATGTTGTATAGAAAACAAAATATCTGACAATATTCAATAATTTGTATTTATGGGTTTATAGTTTGGTACATATTCTTCAACTATACATACTATCGCTATCGACAGTTGGATCTCATGTGTTACATGCAACTAGTTATTTAAAAATTTTATTTACTTAATTGTTTATTTTCTTACACTGTGTGCTTTCATCTCAAAATTCAGTCTAAATAATATGGCAGCGGGCGAATATTTTAACGAGATATTAAACCAAAGCGAGTAATTACACTTGAATGAATATAAATTAGTAAAAATATGAATGAGGATTAAACTTTATAACGTATTTATACGATACAATACAAAATGTTTCCTCTGAAATAGTGGGTAAGTAATATGTTTTGTTGGAACAAACATTAATCGTTGAATGTTTCAATATTACACTAAGAATTTATGGCTACAATGGAGTTTGAAAGCCGAGAATTAATATCTTAGTTTAGTAACAACGAGATAAATAATGGGTAACATAATACAATTACGAGTAACAAATTATGTCGTTCGAAACATTCAGAAACATTTTCACGTTTAATCGTAATTATTGAAAGACAACAGTATTTCATATTCAGGGTTATACTACCATACAATTTGTATGAAACGATGCCGTCACTAAATTCAATTTTTACAAAATTGTTCAGAAAATTTTGAAACGCACTGCTATAAAGTTTGTATTTATTATAGAAAATTAAATTATCTAGTAGGGGTGTTTCGGCGTTTTTCGATATTATTAAAAAAATGGAAATAAAGGCAGTTAAACACATAAATTAGTAAAGAAAAAAATGTTTTTCTTAGTAAAAAAGGTTGAGAAACCCTAGATCTTTTTCATAAACTATTTGTGTGTATTTATACAAATCTTCAGAGTTCTAGCTTTTATGGTTTTTGAGATATATGGAAAAAACGCAATAAAAATCGATAACCCCTGACTGGAACGAAATTCAAAATAAGTATAAAAGTTTTGTAGCCTTAAAACTTTCTATATTTTTTGAAATTTGGGCTCTGTGCATTGAGTGGATCAAACGTTGTAACGATTGACACGCACACACAGACAAACAAAATGTTTTACTCCTAGTTCTGAGTTCATCCATATATATGCTGCGAAACCTCTAAGTTGGTGTTTTTTTTTTTACTTCAAAGTTCAAAAACTATGAAAAATATAGACCTGGCCATCCAAATATCACGGATCTTGGCTAGAAACTTTGTCGATCTGTTATGAGAAATAAATTCTCTTAAACAAATCGAAGGTTGGACAAAAAAAACATTAACTGATGTTTTAACTTAAATACTTGAAAGTTTTAAAAACTTTAGAGTTACAAATCAACATCTCTAATCACTTTCGAAACTTGTCGTTTACTTTTATCTTCATTTCATTCAAACTACTTACTCGAGATATCCTTCTGCGAGAAGTTTTAAATGGATTATTGAAACTTTAGAATTCACAAGCGAAGATAACTTTATTATGTGGCGCTAATCCTTACAATCACCAGCAATAAAAAATATTGCTAAAAACCAAACTTTTTACTATTATATATTATAAGTATTATAATTGGATTCGGTAAAAGACGTAATTTTTCACAAAACATGTCAACAGCAGTGACATTTTACGCTAGAGTAACGATTTCGTAATTTTACTTAAATGGAGATCCATTTTATTACGAAGAAACTACGTTAAAGAAAATTCCTTTGTACCTTATATATTTTTAATAATTAAAGCAAAGTAAATTTATTATAAAATATAAAAAATGATACAGAAGATATCATGACAATACAAAGTATGCAAGATATCACAATTGCAGAACTAACTTTAGACGCAATGCTACTTTACCGCGTGCTACAAATGTACACAATACAAAGTATGCAAGATATCACAATTGCAGAACTAACTTTAGACGCAATGCTACTTTACCGCGTGCTACAAATGTACACAATACAAAGTATGCAAGATATCACAATTGCAGAACTAACTTTAGACGCAATGCTACTTTACCGCGTGCTACAAATGTACACAATACAAAGTATGCAAGATATCACAATTGCAGAACTAACATTAGACGCAATGCTACTTTACCGCGTGCTACAAATGTACACAATTCTAAGATTGCGATGCAAGTAGATAATATTCAATGACAACTCGTCATGATGTATTAAGAGTTTTACGCGACCTACAACAGTGATGACATTTCCTTATTTCCTACCTCTCCTCCTTTCTTCCTTTATCTTATTTTATAAATCACGTCATTGTATCACTCTTTATTTCCCCCCATATCCTACTTTGTTTTGAGCTCTGTTTTTGGAAAAATTTAAATTGATTGTTATTTTTTTAAATATGCATTTTTTTCGTATTCTTGTGGTTACTTTGTAATACTTACATGTTATGTATGTGAAACAATGTTATTGGGTGTACAGATTGTTGTACGCTTCATTTATATTTATCGTGTACTTTTCTTTCTGTATTCCTGTTTTGTTTCCTTCTTCTCTATGAGTCCTGTCGAGTCCCCCCGACGTTGACGATCACTCGGGAGAAACTTTCCCTGTCCTGTGCGGTGCGGAACAAGTCCTCCACACGCCTCATTACAGTCCATTCCCGAATGTTACGGAGCCAGGACAGCTGCTTCCTGCCGACCCCCCCTACGGCCCTCAATCTTTCCTTTTATGATCAACTGTACGATCGAGTATTTTTCGCCTCTCATTATGTGACCAAAATATGAAGTCTTACGGAGCTTGACTGTCGTGAACAACACACACACAAATTCTCACCGAAAAGAAGGAAGCCTCGTGCTTCGGGGAGGAGTCGGAAAATTTACAATTTGCAATATACACAGGAGGGATAAAAAAATCTACAATTCATGTAAGGCACACAAAACATCAGAGTTCAGAAAATTTACTATTTAAATTTACATAAGAGAGAAAAAAATAAAACCACAATTCATATAAAGGTACATAAAACTTCACACATATACAAAAAAAACATTCATATAGTACAATGAGGAAATTATTTCAAACTTTTTTCTTAAGTTGACAATGTTTCAGTAGGCTTTGCAATTAGATATTTGTATCCAGTTCATTGCACCATTTTATGTCCAGTAATAAATAATGGCTCTGCCCCAGCTTTGTTATCCTCACGGGGAGTCTTAAGAGCCTACTTAAGAGCCTAGGAGTTATATACATGTCATTATTAACCCCATTAAAAATCAACTCTTTGACCAGCTGACAGATAACCACTTTCTTGTACATATTCTGTACCGAAGGGACATATAGTTCACTGCACAATTCGCTAGTAATGTAGTCGCGTGGTCTCCTGAGGATTATTATGGTCATCTTATCTGATCTTCAATGAATACTAATGTTGATTTTCATCTTTTTACTTAGGTTCGAAAATAGACAGTCCTTCTCCTTAGCGCTTTTTGTCCCGTTTCTATCTGGGTATGCTTTATCGAAAATAGACAGTGAATGCTTTTTTTTGTTTGCAGTTTATTTACTAAAATTATATTTATTCCATAGATATTTTTGTAGTTTGAACAACGACAAGAACGAGAAGAGATGTTTCCCTTAGAAATAGGATTGTCAGTTTTAGACGTAAAAATGTTAAATTAATTTTTCTATGATCGCGTCATTTAGTTGTTAGAATTCCATTATAAATAAATTATTATTAAAACATTTTGTTTTGATTCTAAATTTTTACGGTCGGATTAATGAGAACTGGTCATGATAATGATCGATAGTCTTGATAATGTTCTCATAGGACGAAAAATCTAAACAACAACATTGAGAAAAATTATAGAATCAAAACTAATTCCCTTTTTTCGAAAACTAATTCCAATAAATCCGAAGAGCTGATATAAATTTACCTTGAAAGCAATCAGAGAAAACAATTTTTACCAAAGGTTCGAAAGAATGCTCCCATTTCCCATTAATCCGACTCGGTGGAAGATCGGTGAGAACAAGGGATAATTGCGCAAGGCACGTGAAACTTATAGGTCAAAGCTATAAACCCAATGTCTTCATCTTCAACATGTACTCCCCTTATACCAGACGACTCCCAGGGGATATTAAGTTTTCAATATTCCCAAAATACACACGCACCGCGCAGTCACCTAATGTAAAACTGAACTAAACTATAATATAATATGTAAACTAACTGGTCACATCTGATGAATATATCATGCGAACCCAATGTTCCGATTTCCAAGGAACTATGAATTAAGACAAAAAATTCTCAGTGACTGTGCTGCCTTAAGAAAATGCACTTGACACCTAAAATATCAACATGAAATCGATTATTACAGGTCGTATAGATATTATTATAAATTTTATAGAACGCCATACATTATGACATGTGTTTGCGACACCCGTAGAGAAATTATTGATCTATAAAATACCAAAATCATAATTCTTCACTATTAAAGCAGTGGGAGATATAAACTTACTCAAACTTTTGAGTTCGTATCTCAAAGTATCGACAACTTTATTCAAAAACTGGGACAAGGCAGGAGTCTAACGATTCACAGAGTTGAAATGGAAGAAGTTTCGATTTCCCCGGTCGATATTGTACAATTGTGAATACTCTTTTAAAACTTTACACTTCGGATGGAAAAAGTTCCCAGATCATGTTATTTTGTCGCACACAAAAAATATCGTTAATTCTAGCGATGAAAGGTAAAAAAAGAAAAAAAGACAGAAGTCCCTTGAAAATGGAAACAGCACCTTTTCAAGTTTCTTAAATCGATGATACATTATATTGGTGTACTTTGAAGGATTGTTTCTCTCAAAATTTGTCAAATTTGTTTTGTTGTTGTTATATATGTGGTTGAATTTTTTGGTCCTCTACGAAGAAAGAAGAAAGTTTTATGTTTTAAAATCTAAATTTATTTCTCACTAAATAAGTATTGTACCAATTTAACTTAGAGACTTCACGTTGCTCGGGTTGGTTGGAAGAAATTGCCTTATGGAAATAAACCTGCCTTTGTACACATGTAAATAAATTATATAAATAAATTAATAACATGCACCTATGTATTCAAACTTCCTGTTATGAAATGAGATAAATACTATGTACAAGTAATTTCGACAGTATTTATTCTGATTGATTTTTTTATTTGTTTATTTATATAATACATCAAATTAATACAATATAACTTAACTTCAATATTACAATGGAATTTATTACCTCACTAAGCGAAGCCTTTGCTGAGGTAATACTAGCAATAATTACGCAATACATTTTTGCTACATAAATTCTCAATGAACTTCAAGGTATAAAAGAATTAAAAATATAAAAAATATAAAAGACTTAACTCATAAAAAACAAGTGTATATCTTAGATATAGATATAAAAATCTTAGAACAAACGTCAACTCTTTCTATGATACTTCTCTCCCTCTCTGAATCAACCAATCAGTAACCAGCTTTCCAAAATTATGTCCACTCGGCTGGACTAAGTCAAAGATGTCAGATACAACTCTATTATATATTTTGGGTGCTAAAAATGTGCAGTGTCTCTGGGCAAAAGTAGTCTGTGTATGTCGGTTATAGCAAATGTCTATTTCGTGTATTGAAAGTCAGGGTATATTATGGTATGCATATTGCTGAGTTTTTACGTAGTTGTATGATTATTGTCCTAATATAGAGTTGTCTAACATCCAGGTCCAGGATGTTTCCAATATCTTTCGCCTTTGGTCGAATATACATAGTTAATAATAATATATTCTAGCAAAGATCCACTAAAAAAGTATTCTGAACTCGGACCAATATTCACTGTGATGAAGTTAAATTTATTTATCGTATGGGTTAATCACATACACATCATAACAAAACAAAGTTTAGATACAAAAATAATAGTAATAAGTTAATAGTAATGAAGTTAAATTTATTTATCGTATGGGTTAATCACATACACATCATAACAAAACAAAGTTTAGATACAAAAATAATAGTAATAAGTTAATAGTAATGAAGTTAAATGAATACCTATTTTAGCTGTCTATATGTTGACAAACAAAAGAGAAAGATCAAGTTTAAAATAAACAACAGATATTATTGTTACAATCTCCAGACTAGAGATATAATAACAACTTACTTGGGTAGTAATAACTAATAACAACCATTATATCCATTTACCTATGTACATTGCACATTCAACCCTTACAGAGCTAAAACGGAAAACACACTTGGGTTAGTTAATATACCTTGATACAAACTCGTGTCTCAAATATACAACTATTTCATATTGAAGTTGGAATTTAGTTAAGAAAGCTCTCTGTCGTATGTATCTCCATATAATTCAATCAAGGAAATAACAACAGTAGGTAGGTACCCTTAATATTATTATTCCAACGGCAAAGACACACGTCCTTGTGACAACTGGGGACTTACAACTAAGGCCATCTGTCAATAGATACAAATAATATTTAAAAATCTTCTTCTTCATCATTGGACCTGTTTGTGAAGGTGGACTATCCTGGGAGGACGAGGTCTATCTATCTTTCCATCTCTTCAGCGATCTTTCCAACGATAATTGGGTATTTCTGTCTTTCTAATTTTGACGAATCTAAAGAGGAAAATTTAATGTCATTCACATAGACACCTTAAATTGAGTAGATATTGAGATTCCTAAAACGATTTTCCAATAAGTATAAATTTGGGTGAATTTTCTAAAATATTAATGCGAAAATGTAATTTTAATACATGTATGTGTCAAAACATGCAAAAACTTCGTACATTTTTCTCGTTTTAATTGCATAGCAGTAAATGAGTTACGGAATTATTATTTTTTGTTTGAAATTTCCATTATTATCAGCAAGTATCTACTAAGACTCCTCCGTTTGAAATGAAATTTCCAACATTATCAACAAGTATAACCTGCTAAGACTCCTCCGTTTGAAATGAAATTTCCTTTATTATCAACAAGTACCTACTAAGACTCCTCCGTTTGAAATGAAATTTCCTTTATTATCAACAAGTACCTACTAAGACTCCTCCGTTTGAAATGAAATTTCCTTTATTATCAACAAGTACCTACTAAGACTCCTCCGTTTGAAATGAAATTTCCATCATTATCAACAAGTACAACCTACTAAGACTCCTCCGTTTGAAATGAAATTTCCTTTATTATCAACAAGTCCCTTCTATGACTCCTCCGTTTGAAATGAAATTTCCACCATTATCAACAAGTATAACCTACTAAGACTCCTCCGTTTGAAATGAAATTTCCAGTATTATCAACAAGTACCAACCCATACCATCTTCGTTTTGATCTACCAGCATCATTCCATAACAACAATTACAAAATGATAAAAATAAAACAATATCTTAACTATAATCAACTTGTGTATATTGGCATTATGCCAACAAAAGTTTACGACAATATTTTTCTTGTTAAGGGATAACTTCCTGACATAAATATCGCACTAATGAAATAACATTGTATCGATCGGACATTATTGGGTTAGTTTTGACAAGTTGTATCGTTATTCAATGGAGACGGATGCAAAATTATCTTTATCTCAGTTAGATTATATAAAAAAAATATATTAATACAGATCAACTTGCTGGTTGAATAAGACTATTATGTTGTCTACATAGTTTGTCTTTGGACAATTCTTAGTTACACATAATATAAAATTAAAAACAATAGAAATAAGGGTGTTTCGAAGAATATGTGGACCAGTGGAGGCCAAAATTCAGTGGCGCATGACGAACTGTGGAATATACACCGGTAATTTTACTTCATTCTTTTCATATATATATATTTTTATTATTTTTCTAGGCGTTTCCCGAAAATATGAATATTTTCCCCGTAATCTGTATAATTGTATCTACATGTATAATTGATCCAATTTGTCTGGTTCCCCTTTTTAAGGGTTACGAAGGTCAGACGGCAGTCGCTTCAATGCAATAACCAGACTCACCAATTCCAGGATCATGGTCAAAGCGTACACCGATAGAAACGGGACAAAAGCTCTAAGGGGAAAGAAAAAAAAATCTGTATAATTGTATCTATATATAGGTAAAAAATTAACGGAATTGGCGATTTAGGCCACTTCGCGTACCCAATAGAATGAATAGAAGACAACTCACAGCACCCAGGTGGAATGAGAAGAGTAAGAAAACCCAGACTGAGATGGGAAGACTAGTGATGAACAAAAGTGTTGCGAGAATATGCAATATGCCGCCGCGCTGCAAGACCAAGAGTCTTGCAAGACTTAAGGGGCAGGGTAAGGCAATGTAGGCAGGTCAAATGCAAACTTTGTTAACTGTTGTATGAGAATGAATAACGTCCTTAAAGATAACAATCATGTACGCACAAGTTAATGTATTTGAATCGAGCGTCACATAGAATCCTATGGTTTGTTTTATTTTACAAAAAAGTGAGAACATTGTGTGAAAACGTATTGAGCCAATGTTTAGATTTATAAAATACCTCTAAGTCTTATAAGTTTTGAGTTATGGATAAGAAATATGATAAAACAGGTATTATTAAAAAAAAATATTACGAAAAAAGTACACAAGATGAAAGAAAGTGTATTGGGCCAATGTATAGACAAATAATGAGAGAATAATATATATTTTTGTTGGAAGACTTAACTTTTAGGAGTAAGGCGAAATTAGCACCCAAAAAGTACCTTGGAGCCTAACCAGTCACCTTAATGAAAAGTCTTGTAAAATTTTATAAACTTCGTACTATCGATTTCAAAGGTACTATAAATTGATGTGTTTCATGATATGTCAATGTAATTATTGAATTTCAAAAAAAAAAAAAAATTGTAAGTTGCAAGACCTGCAAAACTGGGTGTGCAAGGCCACGACCAAGATTCGATCGAGTATGCAATACCTAAACCAAGGCCACATCTGTAAACACAAGACCAAGATCACTGGGGAAGACGAGGTGAAAACTCATACGGAGCAACTTCTCCTGCTGACGAATTGGAGGCGAGAGTTACATTAGAAATAAAGTTACAACAGAGAGAAAATGTACCTTTACGTAGAGTCGAGGTATTATGTCGATCGAATTAAACGCAACTCGTCGAAAAATTAAAGTAATTTTTAGGGCGTAGACCCAAGGGGGGCGTTTGGCAATGAAAGTTTTAATTCAAGATAAAATTAAATTTCATATCGAAAACAAAATTGGATTTTTATTTGGAAATTTAATTTAATTCCATATCCCAGATGAGTCTATTCCCAAAAGAAGTAAGAGATACGAAAATACAATCTTTACATTTATTTTTTAAATAAAGTAACAAAGAATTACAAAAAGGCCACGAGAGTTTAAAGAAACTTTAATACTATGTGTCACAACGACTTAAATATGTAAATGTATCTATGTACTTGATACCGCTGGTTAGATAATTTACAAATACCTGCCTGTATATTTTTGTCATTTTCATTAAAAGATTAACATAACAGATTCCCCGCAACAAATAACTACTTAATTAGGTAGGTACTTAATAAAAAATACTTAATTTTGAACCTATATATGTCACCAAACTTCTTGAGTCTTTTCGCTGTGGAGGGGGACGGTTTGCACATATACCAACCAAGTAAAAAGACATAAACTTTCGATCTGCGCACCCACGTGACGGGTCAAGTTGTTTTGCGATAACTATACTACTTGTTTTATTTAATTATTGACGCGTGCCATTAGTACCTACCAACGGGGCTGGTTTGTGGAGGTACACGCATGTGTTGTGCTTCCTGTCAAAGGGTAACGCATACCTGTCGCTGGTTACCCCACATTGTGAGATATTACGTGATGGTATGCATATATATTGATTAATTTCATAAAATTATTCTATCTATGAATGTTACGTACTACATATTTTTTCCTAAAACCAAATTAATTTGTATTTTTTTATATTATTTTTAAGTTGGAATATCATAGAAGAACCATGAACTCAAGGCACCTACAGGGTTTGCGACATCTTATCGACTGGATTACGAGTTCACTTTATGCGCTTACGTAACGTAGGTACACCAATTATGCCTTCTTATTGAGTTCCCTTTTCAATGAAACTTTGAAAATTCTATGTATCTTAATAATGATCGTTTGACAATAATCTTAAAAACACCATCGTCATCTATGAAGTAACGAAGAAACCTTTTTTGTAATGCCATCTATTGAGGAATTGTTATTTGTAAACAATAAAAGTTTCCAAATTTGTACGTACTTATTATTTTCTTGCTCAAATTCTAACCTATACCCCACCATAAATAAATTTACTATACCTTTATACCTTATTCTATCAACCAAAATCAATGTTTATAAATTAATCCTATTCGGCGAATTAAAATTTAAATTTTTCCAATATGTCTAATGGTCACATTCGATTGCCTACAAGCACGACACTCGCCCGGACTTTTCGACAGTTGAAAAATTGAAAATGTCTGATTCGTGTCGATAAATCGGTCACATAAAATCACTCCTAACGCCCGTTGACTTTGTGAAGTGGAGCGGAAACTCTTCTACGAGAAACTTTATCGACAGATTCGAAATTTAAATTTTAAATTTCCATAGAGCGAAAACAAAAACACGTAGTCGTCTGTGTGTTCGCTCCATAAACAACGAGAAATAACAAATTAATAAAGCACGCGATAAATTTATTGCTGTACCTATCTATGCACAACACACGTAAAACTACATCATGCGAAAATGTATGTAGGTATGTACCTACTTCATAGAGATTAATTTGCGCGGGAAGGTGGGGTATACGTTTCGGTGAAGGCTGGTAATAAAAGTGATGTATTTTTCAGGTTTCACGCGGGAAAATGACTTTTAGAACACATGGGTCGCGAAAATTACATCGAAATTGCGTCATTAATCTGAATTCTAAACACTACTTTACATCGGAAGAGTTGCATAACCTACGAAAGGTAATAAAAACCATAGATTATTTAATATGCTCTGAGCGAGTAGGTACTGCTTAAAAATTAATACCGAAAATAAACGTCATATTACGCTTTTATACACAATTCACGACAGTTGATCGAAGAGTTGATTTATGAGGAATAGATGAATTGGCATTTTTCTTATGAATGCGATCTTTTAAATATTTGACTTTCAAATAACAACATAAACATATAGGTACCTACTTAACTAACTTAACACATATAAAACAAAATAATTAAAACTAGTGAGGTGAAGGGGCCGCTCTTAGGTAAATATCCATACAAAATCAAATACCTAAATATGATGAGTATCAAACAAAATATTTTTAATAATCCGGTAGCCATTTTAATGTTGCCTAAATGTATTGTGTCCTTCTCAAGTCGCCGGCACTGCGTAGTCTGGTATTCGACACCGGAAATATGTCCGTAAACATAAGTATTATTGCCTTTAAAGTATGCCTTATTTTATATTTGCTTATAGGCGTCTCCATTATAATCATTCCTCTAAGTTTCAACCTTCAACATAAATTGGAGTACCTACGTATAGAAATCGAAGGAAGCTATTATAATTTTAATTTAATGTAAATAAGTATTCTAAAATATGGTTTATGTACTTAAACACATGACAACTGTATACAGAACATAAAAAAAAGATAATAATGTGGGTCAATAAAATAAAATATCGTATGTAATAATAAATGAACTGAAAAAATAACATATTGTTGATGATTTATGTAGGTACATATCTCACTTTCATGCATGAGCAATATCATATCAACATTTTAAAGTGCAACGGAAAAAATGTCAACAAAGGTGAATCATAGACAATGTGAGACCAAAGACATTACCTACCGAATGTGATTCATAGAATACAACAAAAAGAAAATATATTATTCAATTTTGAAACTACATGGCATTCTTAACAAATGGAACGCCAATGCAACGAAACAAGCTTGTTAACGGCTCAATAAAAAATAATATGTTGCATTGTTTTATTTGTCGTATATATGCAATCAAATTATTTATATTATAAAACATATAATCACAGTAACGTTAGTAGTAAGAGTGCACGTTTCAAGGTTGGCTATTTAACAGAAATAGTGAGAAAGTAATATGCATAAGAAATTAAGTGCCCTACCATAAAATCAGTATAAAAACGAGTGGGTTGTGGTCAATACTAAACTCTTCACTACATAGTAAGTGTACATTTTTTCTTCTTGAAAGGTCGACAATCCCTAAATTGTCGAGTGAGGGGGTGGTTCCACCAACCAAAATGTCTTTCAGTGGAAGGCGTGATTTCTTATAGTCTTCCGTAGTAAAAAAAAATCACTTCATACATCAGGTCAAAATGCCCGTCACAATTTCAAAACTATAAAGATGACTTAAGTACCTATATTAAACGAAATGTTATATTTCAGCAATTGTGTACTTTTTGGGCCTTCCTTTTTGTGCGTTGGGCACCAAATTCTAAAAAAAATAGTGCAGAATCATTGAATAACAGAGGAATATTCAAATTTAATTTCTCTGGTTATTCAATTCATTATTTGTCGTGTTTTCCTCTCTCTTTGCATGAAATAAAGATGGCGTAGTTGTAAAAGGACATTAATCAAAGTACAATATATTTTATATTAAAACACGTAATCAGTAGTTAGTAAATAATAAAATGTTTCTCAAAGAAGGCGCAACGAGACTATTGGCAGAACGAAACCATCGTATAAAACCAGACAGATTCTCTCTGTCGAATATTATCCCTTCAAGTCACGTAGGGCATTAAGAAAACTCGGAAAATGTGAGGACCGTGTATGTGTGTAGATGAGATAAAGAGGATAAATAAAGAAGGTAAAAAGTCTCGGGGATATATAATATAGTGCGCGTGTACACATTACATAAATTATCCTTTACAATAATCTGTAAAGTTTTAATACCATCCGCAGAAGGCCGTAAAAAACCAAGTCCGTAGGCCAAGCCCATAAATATCGGAACGTATAACGGTGTTACTATTTGTACAATATCTCAAAAAGACCCATACATCTGATGATACTATGGTGTAATCTACGCGGAGAATATAAGCGAATGACTTGTGGCCAACACTAAACTCTCCACTATATGTATTCTAGTTCGTCATCATCAATGCATCTACAGCCCGTTGTGTGACTTAGGGCCGTATTTATAAACCATTCTCAGTGCTCGTCAAAACTTAGCACACATAAATATATGGAATTCGTCGTGGTAAGCATTGAGAAAATTCTTAGTACGTTTTATAAATTCGGGCGTCTCCTCCAGCATTCGTCGCCGTATCCTGGCATGCACTCCCCCACTCAGATCCATCAAGCCATCGGAGTTTGGGTCTACCAAAGCTACATCTACCTCGAAAGAACCTGTGAAGAACCGTTTTGGTATTCTCTCTATGTTCCCCGCCTATCGCAGCCTTCCTATTTATCCAACTGTCGATTTGTTCAGGAGAACTTTGTTCTCTTAACATATCGACAATGTTTCAAGCCAGAATACGCGAGAATTGTATGGAGAGGTCTACTTTTTTCACGGCATTTCCAACTTTGAAGTCAAAAAACACCAACTTAGAGGCTTCGCAGCATATATGTTCCACACACGGATTTACTCAGAATTCGGAGTAGAACATTTCGTGTGTCTGTGTGTGTGTGTGTGTGTCCGTCCCCCCCTTATAACTTTTGATCCGCTCAATTTACAGAGCCCAAAATTTCAGAATATATAAACAGTTAAAGGCCTACAAAACTTTTATACTCAGAATTTTGAATTTTTGTTTCAAGTCAGGGGTTATCAACTTTTGAATTTTTACTTTATTTTTCCATATATCTCAGAAACCATAAAAGCTAGAATGCTGAAAATTGGTACAAATATAGCCAAATACAAAATCTCAAATTAGTTTTTTCAAATAAATTCCAGAGTTTCTCAAACATTTTTTATTAAGAAATAAATTTTTTTATGATAAATTTATGAGTTTAACTGCCTATATTTCCATTTTTTTTTAAATATCGAAAAAAGCCGAAACACCCCAACTAGAAAATTTAATTTTCTATAAAAAATATTAAAATTGTATTAGCACATTGCAAATTTTTTTCAACAATTTTTATAAAAATTGAATTTAGTGACGACATTGTTTCATACAATTTGTATGGAAGTAGCCTACTCACAATATCTAAGAAGACTTAATAATTTGATACTAATCTCCAAACAAACATACATACCATCATGCTGTTTTCACATTCTGGGTAGGATCAAAGGACTGACCTCCATACTATCCTATCTTGACATACATACCTAGGTACATGTGTTGTATAGAAAACCAAATATCTTAAAATATTAAATAATTTGTATTTATGGGTTTATAGTTTGATACTTATTCTTCAACTATATATACTATCGCTATCGACAGTTGGATCTCATGTGTTACATGCAAATAGTTAAATATTAATAATCCCTGAATGCATTTTAATGAAATTAATACATTTCTAGTGTACCTACACATTCTTTAAATAAAAATTAAAAAAACTAAATGTTCCAGAACGTTAGAGCATTTTGAAAGTTTTGACAGATGAAATTATGTGTGTCAACAGATACTGGAGGGCAAGATTGACGGTCGCCGAGGGGCTGGAAGGAGACAAATGTCCTGGCTTTATTAATATTAGGGAATGGACTGGCTTCAGAACTGTGGAGCAGATATTCAGGTCAGCACAGGGCAGAGAGAGATTCGCCAGAGTGAACGCCAACGTCGGGGGTTCCTGACAGGTCACCAGAAGAAGAACAGATGAAATCGTGTAAGATGCGTTGACATTACGACGAGAACTCTTTAACGATGTCCGAGGGAATTTATTTGAACCCATTGGACATGGGGACCGTGGCTTTCAAGACTTTTTGTCTAAAAATACAATTCACTCTCATCTTCACTTTCCAGTGAACGGTGAGCCTGCTGCACCCCTTTAATTATCTTTTATTATCTCTCTTCGGCACTTCAAGTGCAGTGTCTGCAAGGTTCTAGAATTCTCCAAACTCGTATTATATTCCTTATGTTTGGCTGTTATTAGTCCCCATGAGCAGAACGGGTGGTGGTGGAGGAAGAATCATAGATTTTTATTATAATATACTAGATGTCGTTGTTAGCAAATTTTGTATGAATCGAAGTGAGTCATTTTTTCGGGGGATTTTTGACGTTTTGGTTCCAGACCACATCGTTTTTCTATAAAAAATAACGACTTATGTGAATTGTTTTCAGATTTATTTGTCTTAAAAACATTTTTACTATTAATGTTCAGAGAACAGTTATCTAGGATGTGTTGAAATGTAAGGAAAACTGAAATATGTTGCCAACCAAAACGTCAAACGCGCGATATTCCATGACTCACTTTTTGCACGGAGTAGGTATATTACCTATAATAAAAATCTATGGGAAGAACAGATGAAATCGTAAAGCAGTAATGAACGTATGTATATGGAAAACTAATCGGGTAGTTAATGCACTTTCTTCATATCAATATGAAATCCATCGACATAAGGGTATTTGAATTTTCGCTATGTAAAAACACACAAAATTTCATAGTAAGACATTCGTAATGGTATTGTGAAATTATAATTCTTTACTGTTCCGTTGTAGTGAATACTACACAGTATAATGTTAATAATCACGTACAATAATTTTGGCAACCAATGCCAATAGCGGGCACATATCTTAGGGCGGAGCTGGAGTGGGGAACAACAAATAATATAAATTGGCGCAATATGCACGTTGCGTCTGCCCCTACCCCAACGGGACAGGATATGTCGTCAGGTCGTTTGTTATATAACGTTTGCACATTCCTCTACGTAATACATATTTTCATTCTCCCATCTTATTGGACGTAACTGGGTCAAACTGAACAACTGACAAGTTATGTAAATTACTAAAAAACTACGTTCTCTGGTAAAAATCCATAGATAAAATAACAACATGGACATACCTTCCTCTACTTGACCGTAATCCGTATGCAAATTTAACTGTCATTTCTGGAATATGCACGACGCTGACGTTAATAAATGAAAATTATAATGAGCTTATCCAACTGTCGATTTGTTCAAGAGAATTTATTTCTCTTGACATATCGACAAAGTATCGAGCCAAGATACGCGAGATTTGTATGGCCAGGTCTATATTTTTCATGTTTTTTTCAACTTTGAAGTCAAAAAACACCAACTTAAAGGCTTCGCAGCATATAAATTATCTATATGGATTTACTCAGAATTCGGAGTAGAACATTAAATGTTACACTAAATTTTAGTGTGTCTGTGTTTGTATGCCCCCCCCCCCCCTTATAACTTCTGATTCACTGAATGCAGAGCCTAAAATTTCAGAATGTAGAAAGTTATAGGCCTATAAAACTTTTATCAACTTTTGAATTTTTACTTTATTTTTCCATTTATATCAACACAAAATTTCAATTTTGTTTTATTACAGAAGTTATAGAGATTTTTTATTAAGAAAAACATATTTTAGTATGTGTTTAACTGCCTGTATTACCATTTTTTTAAATATAGAAAAACGCCGAAACACCCCAACTAGATAATTCAATTTTCTATAAAAAATATAAACATTACCTAGGTAAACTTGAAATAGTGAATCGGTCAGTGAATATAATAAGGTATGTAAGTACCTAATATGTTTCTCACATTAATTACAATGCAAGATAAATGTATGTTACTTTGTAATATATGCCAAGAAAACAATCACAAGTGGTTATCTTTTATCATATTGTTGCATCTGATATTGAAATTATATAACTCTGATCGGTTTTATTTCGTATGTGGCCATGATTTTGTTGCTATTTTGTGAGTTTTTTCTGAAAACATGTAGATAGTCATTTACAATCAATATTGTAAAATATGCTGTCGATACTTTAAGGCCCCTGTATACCCTGGGTATACGGATGTACACAAAAAAAGCACACTAAATTACCTTCTTATGTATGAAACACGAAAAAATATTGTAATCACCTAATATGATTCCCGGACAATTGACCGTGGACAATTGACCGTACGCCCTTTTTACCGAATGGACAATTGACCGTGAGGACAATTTTTATTTAGGTTGACTGGAAGACGTTAATTTGTTAACAAGTCCGCCTTTTGGCTATTATGTTTTCTTCTGTACCTACATGTTTTGTTTGAATTTTATTTTAGCTACTAAAGATTTATTATTATACCGTGGGGACAATTTACCGTATGGACAGTCGACCGTGAGGACAATTTACCACACGGACAATTGACCGTGGGGACAGTTGGCCGTGAGGACAATTGACCGAATGGACAATTCACCGTGCGACAAACTATTTTTAATAACAAAAAAAACTTCTTTTTCGTGTGAGTTAAATAAATTGCGTGAATTAAAAATGTACGTTTATGGCGACGAACCGATTGCCTTATTTTTTTATTTCAAAATACTGCGAGAAATCCAATATGACGGCAGTGATTAAAATTAAATTTTACAAAATAAGCTGTAATTATGTAGTTCTAATTTGCTACATTTAAGATTTAAGAAGACAATTTAATTTTATTTGCTACATTTAAGATTTAAATCTATACCTACTTCAATTCTTTAGCGATGTAGGTACATGGATGGACAACTAATTCTTCGCAAAGCTCGAAGATTGCTTTATCAATACAGACAATATTATTAAAGATTTCTTGTTCTTTAGCAAATTTGTGTCAACGCAACGGTGTGGTATAGGTATTTGGGATTCAACACATCATCCGAGTATTGAATGTATTGGTCATGAAGATAATATACTATGTGAATATAATGATCGAGGCTAAGTTATTGCTATTTACGAATTTTTGAACATAAAAAACTAGAATCTAGATGTTCAAAAATGTGTTAATTTTCATTTATCTTGTTTTTTTTTTATTTTTCATGGAGGCGAAAGTTAACAGAAGAAGCCAAGGATCAATTTGCGCTGTAACACCATCGAAGAGCGAGAGAGTAAATTTGAATTTTTCTTGGTTTTGATAAGAAGAACAAATATACCTACAAAAAATAGAAATATCTGATATAGTGACGTCTAATTTTTTGTTGATTACACCCGGATTGATCCTCTTCATATCAAGTCCTTCGACATTCAAGTCCTCATAATACTTACCTACATAATTCTAAATATAACAATAAGACCGCAGTGGCACAGTTGGTAAGCCGTTTGGCTTCTGTGCGGGCGTCCTGGGTTCGATCCCCAACAGAGGAGAAATTTATTTAAATTCATTTCTCTCAAATATTGCTTCTCTGGGCTGGAAACACTGGTTAGTTGGAATTGCCATACGGTAATAAACTCGCTACTTGCGCAGGGTGCAAGGTTATTATTATTATTTATTTATTAAGAATGTTAAAAACGAAATGAAATATAGCATTAAAAATCTTCAACGTTATAAAATTCTAAAAACTATAGGTACAGTATCATTTTATTAATCAAATCGAACCATATTTTGCCTTATTGAAGTTGCTGTAATGTATTGAATTATAAACGAAAATAATTCTACGAAATATAGTTTGAATTGTTATATTGAATTTTACTTAAATGGGTTTCAACTCGAGTTTATTTAATTCAGAAAATAGCGTAGTACCCTTATGTCGAAATAAATATACGTGAATCAATCAGATAGATTCGGCAATAATACGAAAAGTATAGGTAGGCAAAGTAATGGATAAAAAATAATTTAATTTATCTTAACATTTTTTTGATCGAATAAAACCGGGAATTAAAATACCCACAGAAAAAATCGTCTATAATATAAAAATAATCTATGCCGAACCTCTCTTGGGATGAATATAATAGTTAACTGGTAAAAAATGATATACAAGACCAAGTATTACACTACCTACTTATATAAGTCAAATGAGTAATTTTATCTTTAATCAGTAAATAATGTGTAATTTAATATATATATATAAAGCGCCCTTGGGATGGTTTCACAAAACGGCGGTGTATAAATAAGCCAGTTTAATTAATATTATTACAAATAAGAAAACTTTAGTCAACCACTATAAGTTAGGAAACTGGATGAACGATACTTTTATTAGACATTAATTTTATGCATTTTTAAATATTAGCAATAAAACATATAATACAATTTCAATCCGATCGAATTCACAATCGGATTACCTTAAATTATCATAAAATATTTACGTACGTGCCAGAGACAAACTCAATAGAGAAGAAATTTATTTTATGTTCATTGAGAGACGTTCGAATTTTCAAACGAGCTAATAAACCGGGAATATGATTATTATTGTCTTTGGCGAACAGGGATAAATTCAAATTTGGAACGCGATCACATCGGGAGTTTACGAACGAAGCGTCCGAGAAGAAAACCGTCCTTCAATGACGCGCGCGGTAAACTGACAAATGGAAAGGTTGATACTGGTGGCGGTTTGCCGCTCACTGCTGTGGTTATTAGAGAGGGATGGACTAAGAACGGACTGGCGCTGTGTGAATACTGCCAACCCTTGAGGCAGGCACCCCGGAAAAACTACTGGAAAACTCACTCCCGTACGCCTGATTGGTCATTCTAAGGGTCATTCATTAAATGTTTTCTATTTAAGCAAGTAAGTAAGGATATCTACCTTTTTTCCGATACATAAACTATCAACCCTTGACGAAGATCATACATCTAGAAAAATGCGTAGAGTATCTTTTATCTTTTTCGACAGTTAAGAGGAAAAATAATTTTATTAATTGTAAAGTTTTTGAATTAATTTGTTTTATGGCAATAATCTATATAATAACCAAGTCAAACTAAAATGAACCCGGAATATTTATTGCTATATAGTAAATTAAAACTACTTAAAAATAATATATAGGTAAGGATATTAATCAGATGTGATCAAAAAATTTATAAAACCCATAGAATAATAATAGTATAGAATACTCTTTAGCCTGCAGTAAACGCGACTGCTTTATGTTGACTAATTTGGTCAACATTTTGCTACGAGCATTCAGTAATCATTTGGCCGTATGCGTGATACGTTCTCCAAATAGGGATTTTTTTAACTGCTTGCAAAATTATTTACGCAGCCATAACGAGTAGTACTACACGAACAATGTCTACCAGCAGAGTCATACATATATTGACACGAGCCGGCCAATAAAATGGCTTCACTTTTTCAGCGAGGTATTGTATGGGAATGAGTATTCTATAGTTTTATCATTATTCTATGATAAAACCATAAGTTTCAAAAAATGTAAACCATTAAAAAAAACTATTTATATCTCCTATACTTTGATTCATAATTACGTAAGAAATTGCCAAATGACAATAAACTCGCCACTTAATCAGGGTGCAAGGATATTTCCTATCATTATTATAAGTATAACAAAATTCATGATTTTTCAGTTTTATTGACATTTTGTCCAAAAATCACAGAAAATAATACCTATAAAATAACTACCTACATAATTACATACAAATAGTATTGGAACCACTTCTCTCTGACATTAAATATTTTTTTAATAAACTATCCATTTCAATTCTTTGTTTTAAATTTTACTGTTTCATAAAAATGATCAGCCATACCATCACGCCATTTCCCTATATGGGGTAGGCAGAGAGAACCGAACGCCAGACTCCTCTCTCTTGACATAAATTTCTCCCTTCATTCACGTCCATGCATCTTCTCATACACGCTCTTCTGCTATTCTTACTTCTAACGTCTCCATCTTTCAAAATTCCATTCATGTGATCGTGCCAACTTTTTCTTAGCCGACCTCTACTTTTCATGCCTCTTTTATCAGTCTTATATACTTTTTTTGTCAGGCACTCATCACTCATTATTTCTATGTGACCAAACCACCTTAGGGCATTTATTTTCATCTTAATAATAATAATGAACACTTCCTTGCACCCTGCGCAAGTGGCGAGTTTATTGCCGTATGGCAATTTCTTACAACTAACCAGTGTTTCCAGCCCAGAGAAGCAACATTAGCGTGAGAAATGAATTTAAATAAATTGCTCCTCTGCTGGGAATCGAACCCAGGACGTCCGCACAGAAACCGAACGGCTTAACAACTGTGCCACGGCGGTCGGTCTTATTATATATTCTTACTTATTATATCTTTCAATCATACATTCTCCACTAATATCCTTATATCGTATTCCATCATACATCTTTTTACCACACAAAATGATCAATTGTTTTAATTTGTGGATAGATCGCATGTTTAGTTTTATTGTCTTTTATATTATTTTATTTTCACTGTTTTGCATCCCAAATAATTAAATATAATATATATTTACACAAAAATTACAGCACTTATAAATGGTTATAATAAAGATTTATAAAACAAGTTGTGTACAGTATCAATATTTGTTTATACAAGTCTAATATTTGTTGATAATTATTATTAACAATATTCAATAAATAATATTTACATGTGGTATCAAAACAAGATATTAATTACATAATCAACATATTTCTAACACTTGACTTTATAGATAATTGATTATAATACAAAAATCGTAAAAAAAAATTATAAACGTAGATGGGTGGTTGCAGAGCAGTAAGCGCGCTGGTCCAGTGGTCGCAAGTTTAAATCCTACCACAACCCATTTCGTTCACAAGCATTTATGCTTATTTTAGGGAATGTATGAGGATGAACATGATATATGTATAAGAGCCACTTGTCGATTCAATGTGATGTACCAAAAAAATAAAGGACAGAAGTACCTTGGCGTAAAGTGGTTCAACGAACTGTTGCCTGAGCAGAGACATACAGACATTGATCAAAATAAATTATATGAAGATATAAAGAAGGTTTTTTTTTTAAAATTGCCTTTACTGTTTATTTTTGTTATATATACGATTTTTAAATTATTCAGTATTTTTTTTATTTTATATATTGCATTTTGTTACATATATAGTTATTTTTGTTACAAATGGTTATTTTGTTTTATATCGTTATTTGCTTTTTTTCTACTATGTAAATAGTTGCAACTCCCTTCAAAACACAAGTGTTCATATATTTTTGATGGAAGTTTTTTTTATTTAAAATGTTTAAATTTTATTTCTATACTGTGTATTATATTTTTTGTAATAAATAAATAAATAAATGTACCTGTTACAATGACATATTTATTCTTTTAAAAAATGTTTGAATTGAACTCAATATAAATATGTTCTGTGTTCCAAAAACCAATTTTTTTTATTGTAATTTGAAATAACTAAACAAAAACAATTGGCTGTGTGCATAAAAAGGGAATGAGGAGATATTCTTTCGACATTTATATTCTTTCGACGGGACGATCATTTAGGCTGATATCAACATAGCAAGAAAGATCTTTCTATTTTTGATATCAGCAAATTTTATTTGAATAAACAAGATATCCATTACAATCACATTCAAACAGAAAAAGGGGATGGTTTTATTTAGAATATTAATGAATTTAAATGACTCCAAAATCAAAAACTTTTTTACTACAGCAAAAATCACAGTAACAACCTACAGACAACACAAATAAGGAAAATTATATTTTATGTAGGTATCTTACAGTAGAGGCATATCACAAACACACTTTTCATTTTGTAATACAATGTACTGACACCACAAGAACATTTTTGTTTTCGATCCAAGCTAGTACCTATATATTAAAACAATGGCAAATTCTACACCCAGATTCTTTTAGAACATAAAATTGTTCAGAATAATACCATAACATTGTGAACATAATACAATTACAATTGCACAAATAACAGTTTACACATATACACACGGTGTTTGCCTAGTATGTAATTGTAATGTACAATAAATTGTACTTTATTAATTTCATATAAAAGTGAACTTCGTGGTAATGTTGGTATGACTGTCAATCATTTAAATAAACTGAATAATGTTGCCATATCGCCAAATTAAGTTCCTCTAATCTCATATTTAATCCAAGTTATGAAAAATTGTAAAAGAAAACAATCTGAGTTTTATACGATAGAATGAAAGATGTCTGCTATACTAAGGATTCGTGCAGATTTATCAGAAATAATGTTACAAAAATTCAAAAGAAGAAAAAATTTCCCAAAATTGTAGGGAATATCCTGTTTTTAATAATGCGTAACAACACCAAATACAATCACACAATCATAACCACAAAGTGAATATTTAAATTAAATGTACTCTTTAAATAAAAGTAAAAAAATACACCAGGCCCCATAAAACATATATTTGGTATAAAGCATTAATTTTGGATTGAATATTGATATTATGGCATTGATTGATTAGCAAATAACTATAGAATCTGCATCACAAATGAATTGTAAGTTCCATCGATAAGCCGTAAATTTTGATATTCATAGAAACTCAGAAATCCAGTTTACAACATAAATATTTTTTGTAGATTAATTTTGAATAAGACAACATTAATTTTACTATGGCAATATTATATACTTCAGTATATCATGGCGGTATAGCTGTGTGTAAGGAATGTTGTAAAATTATAATAAAATGATTATAACATGTAATACAAACTGATTTTCTATCTTCCACCACACCTTCCGCGAACAATTAAGAACGTCCATTGAAGTCTTCAATTCATTTTTCACTAAAATACAGTCTCTACACTTTACAATAACAATTTTACGAGTGACATACCAAAACAGTTTAATGTACTCTACTGATTTCCCCCTCTACTTAAATTGTTATAAAATGAAATACATACATCCATATCAGATGCAAGCCATTCAGCCCTCGAATTCTCTGCCTTTAAGTAAACCAGTTGCTTAATTTTGTGGCGGCCGATAAAAAGAGTAATTGGGAAAAGAATCTATAGTTACAAAAAAAAACAATAAATTAAAATAATATGTACTTAATTAAAAACTATACTTAGAACAAAACCGCTACATTATGAATAATAAATATTTTTACATGAAAACTTATTGGTAACCCTCCTTGTCTTCAGTCTTTATAGGTGGTGAAAATATATGATAACACAGACATAATATATTTTTTTTTATTTATTTAAAATAAAAAGTTTTTGTTTGATTGTTGAGGTATTATAAATAACACTGAAGCTTATCAGTGTATCAGAGAAAATCATCAAAGTGTAAAATAATCATGGATGTAATGGATGGAACTTTCGAACCAATATGTATTAAGACATTTGAGTCCAATAGGGGGTGTGGAGAAACCCCCTGGCGGCCATCTTGCTCGACCCAAATGTAGCACTGGTAGCACAAGGATGTACACTAACTGGATAGATAGAGGCATTCGTAATATTTTTGAAGCCGCGCGTTATTCCAACCAGTCTGTCGTTTGGCGTCTAGCTGTCAGGGTATCCTTTGCATACCTAATTTATTATTTTTAAAATCATTTTTGTGTTGAAACAGTGTATTATTTGTTCTATGAAATATTAAATAAAAACAAATATGGTGATGTGTGCTGCTTTTGGTTGCAAAAGTAGATCGAGTAGATTTAAATCATCCCAAGAAAGAGGATTGTCACATTTTAGGTAAGTGGATTTGTGTTGCATTTAATATTAATGGTCTTTTAGATTTTTTAACATTATTTTCACCGTTAATATGTTCTTTGAAGTTGTTGTTATATGCATGTATATACATTAGAAATTGGGCTGTAGGTATTCTACAGACAAAAATAATGTCCCTAAAGTAACTTGTGTTTTTTAACATTTGTCGGCCTTCATGGTCCAGTTGGTTCGGTATCTGAGCTAAAGGTCCCGGGTTCGATTCCCGATGGGGACACATAAATATCACAAATCTCCAGAATGTGGCAACTTGTCATTGGGTGCGTGTTGAATTAATATTTGACATAGCACCTACCTGTTAGTTGCCCGAGAAGCAATACAAAATTAAAATAACACGTGTATTTTCTGGGAGCTCACGTGTTTTTTAAAGATAAAATGCATTTTTTAACCTAATCTCATTTGAAAATATAAATTGTAGGTACCGCATTTTTATCGCTGACAGCGTTAACATGTAGAACTCCATTAAAAAACCAAGAAAATAATCTATTTTCACCAGTTTTTATTTTTAATACAATTTGGCCATTATATAATATTGTAAATATATTGTACTTATTCGGATAATTTCTAAAAGTACATAATAATTTTTATTGCTTTGCTTTATTTACATTTTATAAATTATACATTTTATAATTTTATTATTGTTATACATTGTATACATTATATATTTTTTTTATGTTCCTTTGCTTTGAGTATGTAGGTACAGTAAAGTCTTGAAAATATGTGGTTTTCTTTATACATATAATTTATTTGTTTTCTATAGTGAAATAATGGTTTTATTTACTCCAGTTTACACCAATCTTGTGCTTCATTTACTAAAATAAATTATATATATATATGAAGATAATCAGCACTTCCTTGAAATCGCCCTGCAGCTTCAAAAATTTGATCAATGCATCCATCCATTACTGTAGTTACATCCGTGGTCACTATGAAACTTGGTTCGAGCAAGATGGCGGCGACCCCCCCCCGCGGTTACAACAATTTTATCTATGCTTCCATCCATTACCTTATATACATCCATGAAAATAATGAATATTTAACCTTGGTTTACAATTTTTATGCATGCATAATTTTTAATAATCATTATTACTGTATTTTTTCTCAGGCAACTAACAGGTTCAATATTAAATATCAATTTAACACGCACCCAATAACAAGTCATATCCTGGAGACTTAAGATATATTTCATTTCACAGATCCGGACTGAAAACACAATTACAAACTGGGTCTTCACTGAGAGTCAAATCAGAGATCTTTCACAGAGTCGGAGTCAGACATCTAACCATCTGAGTCACGAAGGCTGACAGCAAAAAGTATTAATAAATGTAATCAATTATATTAAGAGGGTTTGAGTTAAAAATGTTGACATTACATTATAAATCTTTTACACTCTGACAACGGTCTTTGACATACTGATTAATATTGGTCATTGTCATTTATAATACCTAAATATTGAATCTATAATTTTGTTTTTTCAATATGTTTATAAAAGCAGAAAATGTTGCAGATTCATCTTTACAGCAAGAACCTTATTCAAATTACATACTTATTTGTATGTAACTACTCTCATAATTTTTTTTATGACATTAAAAAATAAGGAATTAAAAAACCAACTAATTAAAAACAAAAAAACATTGAATGTAATGAACTTTATTTATGCAGAAATTTATAAATTGAAAATAAAACATATTATATTTATTTTATCGAAATAACATGTCATTGATAGTCAATTTATGTTGACAATCAGCATAAAAGTAGGTAGGTGTAAGAAAAAAATTATTATTATAAAACCCAATGTCGGATAACACTTAACAAAAATAAGTAAGTGTATTATTTAATCGATATATTTTTTTAATCAGCAATTGAACGCTCATAATAATAAACATTGCCTTTTCACAGCCCGACGATTGTTTTGGTCTAATAATTATATATTTTTAACAAACGTATGTTGACGCGAGTTTCAAAGTTAGCTAATTAAAATATTCTACGATGATTCACCGCAGTGTGAGCACTTAAAATTTGCGAAAATCGTGAAATTACACAACTGTAAACAATAGAGTTAAACATAATTCGATTGCTTACCTTTGGAGTTCTGATGAGATCCATGTTTAATAGTATCTATCGATGACACTATTCTGTGAATCCAGTTAACACACAAAATAACAAAACACACAGTTTAAAATACAATCGAAACAAAATAAGAAAACATCAACAGATCGCGAAAATGAAAATGTAGAACACTCAAACGTCACCCATATGTTTCAGAAACCGCTTGTCAAACGGAATCAAAATTTTATTTTTCCTATTGGTATACCTGTGCCATGTTTACTACCAACTGAAAAATCATATTATAAGTCAATAGTTATGGAAAACAAAGCTATCTAAATAATTTAAGAAGTGTATCATGGTGAAGTACAAAATATCACGTGACAGTTTTAAGGCCTTTCCAACAGTTTTTTTGACGATTCTTCTAGTATATATTTCAATAAAAAAAAATTGGAAATACGCACAATCATGTTTAAATATCTCTCGTTTTTCTTCTATATACTATAAAAAGAAATTTGAAAATATTTAAAAATGATTATGATTGTTTAATAATTTTAAATTACTCCTTGATATTATATGCTTCATTTACTTCATACCCTCCTTCCAAGTAAGTTAGAGTACGAGTTCGCTTTTTTGAGTCAAAATTGTTTGTAAAATGTCAGCAGGGCTTCACATGAAGTTGGATAAGATTAAGATCAGCTTCAGACTTAATCAATCTTTGAGGTTAAATTAATTGAGGTATAATATTAATTTATACAAACAACAATTAATGACAATTTTATACTACACGTTTATAATAACAAATTTTGATGATTAAATGTAGAGAAAGATTAAAATTATAATATGATCGAGTACTGATTTATGCATTTTTGAGATAAAGGCAAGATAAGAACATATGACGAACGTGTCATGAGCAGACCCCAGGATCATAATATAAAATATTCATATCTTAAAATAACTAAAACCATAGTCTGATTGTAAATAAATGGTAAATAATAATGTCATTCAAATATCTGAACCAAAGATTGACACAATGTTATTTTCAAATAAATAATATTCTTAATATGAAAGGACGTAACAAACTGGCGAGACCTCTATTCGCGTTTTCTTTTGTTTGAATTCGGCGCCAGATCAGCACACCATAAACAACCAAAGAATAAGAAATGGACAGTGAAAAAAAAACGTCAGGAAAAAATACATTTTTAACAAAAACACATAAGTACCTACTTCAAAATATGACAACATCAGTGACAGTCGAAAATATATACGCGTCAAGTGAACACGGACCGCGCTCACCGAACGGCCGAGGGATGGATTTCCGTATTCCTCGTGGCAAAAGCAGCTGCAAACAACATCAAAGGATGTCGGTCAGGCTCGCTCCACATCGGCAGCCATGGACGTGACACATGGAGAGCCAAAATGGATCGGCGCAGCATCATTCGACGAGAGAACCGCTTTCCTGGATCGAGGTGGATTTTGAGTTTGATAAGTGCTCCAAACGCTGTTAGGTCGCGCTGGACTCTGGAGCAACAGCCTGCATCTCCTTGAAACTCACCCCGCCGCCGTTCGCTCCTGACAGTCACCCAACCGGCATCTGCCGGAGTCTGGGACCCGAGGATGCTTTCGCCTATAGCCTGCCCCTTCGCCCATCGACGACGGTCCATTCCGGCATTAACGGTGCATCAGCACGCTCATGGCCGTTATGTGTGCCCCAGATCACAACAATATTTGTGACATTTCTTTATTTCCCTGGTTACAATATTTCGGCTGCGTGTGTTTTTTTTTAATTAATTTATTTTATTGACTTTATGCTAACGTGTGACGTCCAAAATTTCAATTCATCATTTGTGACGTCCTAATTTATTGACAATTTTATTTATTTTAATATTTTACTTTGTGACATAATCGTGCCGTCTAACCTTAAACCATTAACAATTTGACATTCTTTTTTTGTATAGTCAGACCACGTTTTTTTGTATTGTCAGTTTTTTTTATTTAAATTGTGAAATGTAATTGTGCTTCGACCTGATATTGACATTAAAAAGTGAGCTCATCCTCGAAGCCTCTTGAGAGGAAGGTATCAACACGAAGGCCGACAAGATGAGATAGTATGGAGGTCAATCCTTTTTCCTAGAATATGAAAATAGCATGTTATAATTTTCGCCAAACATCTTGAACGAGCTTCCGGTTGCGCTAAGTGCAAATTTGTGTCTTTTTGCTTCGTTGGTTTACATGTAAATCGCCCACCTTCTTGGCTAAAAAATCAATTTTTTTGGCACTGGGTCACCAGTGTGGACATATAAGACGCGAAGGATGGTGGTTAGTTCGTGAATCGGTTGAGAATGATGATATGATGATAAAGGTTCGTGTCCGCGATGTGCGCGGCGGGTGCGTGCGACTGCCTGTGACCAACGGCCGGACAGGAATGTTGGGTCCCGTGTTTTAATGTGTTTGGGACTGCTGGAAATGATGTCATCTGTCTTCTGATTGGTTGAAGGTTTCGTATGTATGTCGGGCTTGTTGCTTGAGATGCGGGGATTCCAGCGGGAATCTTTGGTGTCGGCGAAAAATGTGATGACGCGATATAAGTAACGTATAATGTGTGTCACCAATAGATATTGTGTATAGGTCACTGCAATACAAATTGTATAAAACGATGTCGACACTAAATTCGATTTTAACAAAAAACGTTAAAAATGTTTGAGATGTACTATTACAATGTTCATATTTTTTATAGACTAGTTGCATGTAACACATGAGATCCAACTGTTGATAGCGAAAGAACGTATAGTTGAAGAATAAGTACCAAACTATAAACCCATAAATACAAATTATTTAATATTTTAAGATATTTGGTTTTCTATACAACACATGTACCTAGATATGTATGTCAAGATAGGATAGTATGGAGGTCAGTCCTTTGATCCTACCCAGAATATGAAAACAGCATGATGGTATGTATGTATGTTTGGAGATTAGTATAAAACAATTAAGTCTTTTTAGATATTGTGTGTAGGCTTACCATACAAATTGTATGAAGCAATGTCGTCACTTAATTCAATTTTTATAAAAATTGTTAAAAAAAAATTGAGATGTGCTAATACAATGTTAATATTTTTTATAGAAAATTAAATTATCTAGTAGGGGTGTTTCGGCTTTTTTCGATGTTTTAAAAAAAGGGAAATATAGGCAGTTAAACTCATAAATTTATCATAAAAAAAATATTTTTCTTAATAAAAAATGTTTGAGAAACCCTGGAATTTTATAAAAAAACTAATTTGAGATTTTGTATATGTCTATGTTTATATCAATTTTCAGAGTTCTAGCTTTTATGGTTTCTGAGATATATTGAAAAATAAACCAAAATTTCAAAAGTTGGTAACCACTGACTGAAACAAATATTCACTATTCTGAGTATAAAAGTTTTGTAGGCCTATAACTGTTTATATATTCTAAAAATTTGGGCTCTGTAAATTGAGCGGATCAAAAGTTATAAGCGGGGGACAGACACACACACACACAAAACTCACATAAAATGTTCTATTCCGAATTCTGAGTAAATCCATGTATGGGAACATATATGCTGCGAGGCCTCTAGTTGGTGTTATTAGCATGCAAAAAGTCGACTACGCCATACAAAATGTTCCTTCGTACACGCATCTTGGCTTAATAATGTCGATTCATTCAGAGAATTGAATTCTCATGAACGAATCGACAGTTGGAAAATTAAATTATCTTATTGGGAGGTTTCAGTTTTTTTCGATATTGTTTGAAATTTTGGATATATAGGAAGTTAAACACATAAATTTATCATAAAAAAAATATTTTCTCAATAAAAAATGTTTGAGAAACTCTGAAACTTTTAAAAAAATATATAAATATTTTGTATTTTTCTATATTTATACCAATTTTAAGCGTTCTGTCTTTATGGTTTTTGTGATATATGGAAAAATAAAGTAAAAATTCAAAATATGATAACCCCTAACTGAAACAAAAATTCAAAATTCTGAGTATAAAAGTTTTGTAGGCCTCTAACTTTCTAAACATTTTTAAATTTTAGGCTCTGTGCATTGATCGGATAAAAATTTATAAGGGACGGACGGACACATAGAGAGACACACAGACACACTAAATTTTCTACTTCGAATTCTGAGTAAATCCATATATATAGAACATATATGCTGCGAAGCCTCTAAGTTGGGGTTTTTTGACCTCAAAGTTGGAAAAACCGTATAAAATATAGACCCTACATACAAATCTCGCGTATCTTGGCTTGAAACTTTGTTCGATATGTTAAGAGAAATAAATTCTCTTGGACAAATCGACAGTTGGATTAGTTCTCGGGCAACTAACAGGTACTATGTGAAATATTAATTTAACACGCACTCAATAATAAGTTGACACATCCTGGAGACCTACGATATTAATCGTCTCACAGATCCAAACTGAAGACACAATTAAAAACTGTGTCTCCACCGAGAATCAAACCCGGAACCCTTGGATCAGCAGTCAGATACCAAACCAACCGAGCCACTAAGGTCTACATTGTGTGAATTTTTCTTTCGACTTGGGACTAGATGTATAAAATTCAATTTTTTTCTAATTGATTGTAATTTGTCAACGAATTTTTCACTCATACGGTTTGTAAAAAAATGATATTAATTAAATGCTGTCCATTACAAATGATTATCAATTTTTAAATAAATAATATATTCTTGTATCAAGTACATATACATCATCATACATTCCTTTAATTAAGCATAAACGCTTGTGCTATAGGTGAATAAAATCGTGGCGGGATTCGAACTAGCGACCACTGGATTACTAACCCAGCGTGCTAATCGATCTGCCACCACCCATATTCAATTTATGTAAATAATTATAGTTCGACGTTGGCTCACAACCAATTAATTTATTTACGATCCCATATTTGAAAACAGTTGATATATACATAGGTATTATGATCAAAATATTACCATGGGTTATGGTAGCATAGAAGCCAGACATCTATTATTTTGTTTCAACAAAATACCTTGATTCTTGGAAAACTTTCTCTTATAATGGTTTTATCATATTAACGGGTCTTTGGGTCCTTAATGTGTTTAAACAATGCTTATATTTTGTAAATATGTCATTTCTAATAATTTTATATTCAATGCATATTCCTGGAACTTTATACTTTCTAACTTGGTAGGTGAAATGGAGGCTTCCTATTGGTAGATGGTAGAACGCGCCCCGCCGCGCGGTGGGGTAGCTCCTCCCCCCCCCCGTCTCCAGCGGTGGACGCGATAGCTGGTTTGAATCAGTATTTGAGTGGACGCTTGGTCGGGATAGACGAATTTTAACTCACGCGTACGAAAGATAACTTATATATATTTTTTAAAACAAACGTAGACCGCGAACGTTGAAAGAGAAAATCTTATCTCTGCGAGGCGTCTGCTTGAAGCTCAGCATTAAATTTCATATTTGCATGGTAGTGCATAAGTGTGTTTCAGGTCCATACATAACCAACGAGGGGTGAATTTAAGATAGTTTAAGTTACTATTAAAAATAACTTTTAAGAATAAACATAACTTAAATAATCGTATAATAGTGAATAAGTGTGTTTCAGGTCCATATATCCAACGAGGGGTGAATTTAAGATAGTTTTAAGTTATTTTCAATTAATAAAAAGTGATATTATGTAGTGTAAGTGTTTCATCTATAGACCCGGAACGAGAGCAGCGGTTGGTAAGATCTTTCTGATTTATTATTATTTGTTTTCTTTGCTCTGAACGTTTCGTTTCGTAATTCATTTTAGCAAAATTGTCATCAATATTACACGTGCATTTCATGTATTTGATTATTCTTTTCAGCACTATTATTCTCTGTTCCACGTGTATTTCCTGTATTTAATAATTCTTTTCAGCGGCCGTCATCACTGGTTTTTCTAATTTATTTTCTTTTTAATTTTACAGCAATTTTTATTAACCGATAATTACTATTACGCGTGTATTTCTGTCAATTTAAGCATTGTTTTATTTTATACGCTCAACACGTTCTTTCGTCTCCACCATATTTAATTATTGTATTGACTAGCCGGCATGTAAACACCTTTATCAACGCTCTTCTTTGTTATATGCGATAACACAGTTGAAAACTGATTATAATGAAAATCTATGCTGAATTCTCGATTTTTCTATGATTTTTCTCTATGCTTTTATTCTTTGTTTTTATTATTATGATATTATCTATGATCACGAAATCGTTATCTGTGAATTTACGTGATATCTAAATATTGCGTTATCGATTTCTCGATCTGTCATATCATATTTATAACGTTGATTCATAGAAAATAAATTTCGTTGATTGTTTAATATGGAAATAAATAACACTAGTGACCATGTGTGTATATTTTCAATTTATTTTGTTTATGATGGCATTTTTTTTATTATACTTTTGTTATCGTATCATCCCACTTAATTACGAAACCATTTCCAATGTCAATTGATTACAATGTAAACAGTGAAGACAGATTGATGTCGGATTTATGTTAATGTTGTATTATATCTTTTTAGAATATGCAAGAAAACAACCCCGCTGTTTTACCTATTACGCCGCTAACTGTTGCCATTCCACCCCCTGGAATAATAAGTCATGCAGATATTATTGCTAGAAATCGAGCTATGGTGAATCAGTACATGCACATACCAGGTGAGTAATCAGTTTATTTGGTTTACGTTCAACCGCAGTGTTTATTTTTATCATTAATCAACCAAAAACCGATCTTCCACGCATTAAAAATAAGACAATATATAAAACTAAAATTTATGAACAATGATAATGTTATTTTTTACTATTATTATGGTGACCTTTGAGGCTTGTAATTTATTTATTTATGGAAATCGATTTACCATTCACAACACGGTTGGCTATTGTAGTTTTCACTCTTCTGCAGATTTATTTTAACAATCTAATAAGAATGTGTTTCTTCTGGATACTTACAAATTCAAAGTATGTTTTTTTAATAAGTTAAGTACCTATAGATTACCATTATATTATTGAATATATAGATAATCATATTATTTCAAAAAAATATACATGGGTGCAAGAGATGGAGTGAATAGCAGAGGTCGCCCCAGAAAGGGATGGCATGACCATGTGAATGATATTTTGAAAGAAGGAAACATAAAAAGTTTGAACAATCGACGAGCATGTATGAGACGATGCATGGATGTAAAGGAAGCCAGAAATGTGTGCAAAAACAGAGAAGTATGGCGCTCGATTCTCTCTGCTTACCCCGTAAGGGACATGGCATGATTGTATGTATGTATGTAAAAACATATACATACCATACCATACCATCACGCCATTTCCCTATTTGGGGTAGGCAGAGAGAACCGAACGCCAGACTCCTCTCTCTTGACATACATTCCTAGCTTTATTCACGTCCATGCATCGTCTCATACAAGCTCTTCTATTATTCTTACTTCTAACATCACCATCTTTCAAAATCCCATTTATGTGATCGTGCCAACTTTTTCTTGACCGACTTCTACTTTTCGTTCCTCTTTTATCAGCCTTGTACACTTTTTTTGTCAGACGGTCATCACTCATTCTTTCTTTGTGGCCGAACCACTTTAGGGCATTTATTTTCATCTTACTTACGATATTTCTTTCAATCATACATTCTCGTCTAATATTCTCATTTCTTATTCTATCATACATCGTTTTACCACACATTCGTCTTAGTGACCTCATTTCAACCGCGTTAATTCTACTTTCATGCGTCTTCTGCCATGTCCATGTCCACTAGCATACATTAGAGTCGACTCTAATGTATATACATATACGGACGCATTATTTCCAATACATATATAAATCTTTTGTTACTTGGTAATTAGCAATAAATGAATTACGTGGAATATTTATGGGGTTTGAAGAATCTCTTCAATGGTGTCGTTTAATTATTATTATTATTGAGGTGATAAGCAGGCAACATAAAGCTGATGTGCTTGAATGAGTCCACAGTGTCACTGTAATACATCTAGTCTGTTCTTAAAAGAGTTAACACTCTCAGCAACAACCAGATCCTGAGGCAGCCTGTTACATACAACCACCACCACTCTATTACTTAGGAAGTGTTTATGTGGATTCTGACCAACACACACTTCTATTCAACTTCAGGCTATGGCCACGCAAGGTCTCATTCTTCTTTCTTTAAACGTTGTCAGTCCCAAGACTTAGTTAGAGCCGCTCCTCATATGTCTAATCCTTAAGCCCTGCTCCCAGTTTGGTGAACCTTCGCTGCACAAAATAAATATGAAATCCGGCATTGTTGCGAAAAAAATCACATTTAATTCAACATGGCGGCGTTTGATCTCGTCTCTCAACTTGATACCGACCCAATCTCACCGTCAAAAAGGTGGGTGAGATCGATTCGACATGTTATCTGCTTATTGACTAATGTGAATTGTTTTCGGATTTATTTGTCTAAAAAAACATTTTGATTATTAAAGTTTAGAGAACAGTTATCTAGGATGTGTTGAAATGTAAGGAAAATTGAAATATGTTGCCAACCAAAACTTCAAACGCGCGATATTTAATCAATTTTAAAATGAATGAATAAAATATAACGGTATTTTCCACAAAATTTCATTCAATTATGACCTAACGTTTTCGCCCATATGAATGTTTTATTAATTTTACTATAAAATATTTTAAAATATATATAAATATTTTTTTTACAATCCAAAGTGCCCTTAGTGAAGTGCCCAATGAACAAGATTGTACTGCCAGAATATGTGAAGGAAGCATCTGGTCTTCCGCTTTTCGTCACCTAGGTATTAAATACATAAAGAAAAAGTTATTTTAAGATATTTTGTGCCTCCTTTTTTTTTGTGTCTCATGGATATTGAAAAATTTTTTTGTTTGTTTTTTTTTTATATATATAAGTCAAATGTTTTTTTTTTCAACTTATTTTTTTTTCTTTTTGTTTATACTAGATGTAAGAAACTGTGCTCATTTTTTACATCTAAATGAAATATACATACATACATTTGTAAATATTTCTACCACAAAGTTACTGCCAAATCCATAAATCTTCTAGCACCAGAGATTCTCAACAGCTTGTTATAATTTAAAAATATATATTTTCAGCTAATGGTGACAGTATTCCACCTCCGAAGGCAGACTTTTCGGCTCCCCCACCCTATGATGTGGCCGCAAACAGCAAACTGCCGACATATGAAGAAGTGGAAAGGGAAAAGCATCTTCAGGGAGAAACACAACCAAGAGTAAACATACTAAATATAAATATCAAACCCTAAAACGATAGGTCCCCATTGTCCATTTTTGCATAAATTATGTTTTCAATATATACAAAAGTGTGTGTTGGCCAAATTTTTTTTTATTATTTTATTTTATGTACATAGCTTCTCGGGCAGGTGCAGGTGCTATGTCAAATAATTAACAGGTGCTATGTCAAATAATTATTTAACACGCACCCAATAACAAGTTGCCACATTCTGGAGACTTACGATAATTATTGTTTCACAGATCCAGACTGAAAACACAATTAAAAACTGTGTCTCCACCGGGAATCGAACCCGGGACCCTTGGATCAGCAGTTGAATACCTAACCAACTGAGCCAGGAAGGCAACTTGCAATGCTTATAATCAATCAAATTTTAAAGCACTTTAATCCCTCTGAAATTTTGTATACAATCTTCCTTTTGATGTTATTATTATATAAACGATTGCTTATTCCTTCAAATATTTAAATTTTTGGCCAACAGCGAGGCATTGAAGCTAGTACGTAATATTGTAATGGTTGGTCTGTGGCATTTACTTTCAGGCTGAGTGTTCCGCAGATATTTATGGGTTTGAAACCACTGATATAAATAATTCTCTATTATTATTGCTCGTACAACAAATATAACAGGACATAATTAACCATTTCAGATTTCCATGGGTCCTCAACAGCCACCTCCCCTGACAGCATTTCTCACTATGGAGCCCGTCGAAGGACAGGGAGACTTCAATGATTCAGACAATGGACTGCTCGGCACCGATTTCATGTTTTTCACAGCTTTCTTTGGTGCGCATTACTTGTGAATTATTTAAATAATATCCTTACCAATACTTCTGAAGATAATTGTTTTTTTTATGGAGAGTTTAGAGTTTGACATCAAACCTCCTTCATTTTTCTATCCTCGCCTTATTATTTTACTCAGAGTCAGCTTTTTTATCATGTAATGCCAAGTATCTCGCTGATTCACATCCTTTTTAAGGCCCAGCATCTTCAAGTCCCTCTGGACATCCGGACGGTTTGCTATCTTCCCACCATCTTCTCGTCTCAGCAGCCATGCAGAGGCATTTCTTCACAATCTTTTATCATTACTTAGCCGAACCATTTAAGTCTGTATTTTGTCATTTTTTCACTTGTGGATACTACCTTAAAGCTTTTTCTTTGTTTGACATTGAAACATTAGTTTTTTGCATGTATTACTATTTATTATTATACGACTGCCATGGCATAGTTGGAGGGCTGTGTGGCTTCTGTGAGGGTGTCCTGGTTTCGATCCAGTAGATTTAAAAATTATATATCTATATCTAATGAGTCAATTTGGAAAATTTTCAAAGATAATGTTTTACAAAAATTTGAAAAAATAAGTCTCTACGATTGCGTAATAAAAGTTTTTTTGGTTTATTTACTTAACCTGATGCGTTAATGCAACGTCATATCATATTTTTCCAGGTATTTTCGGCTTATCCCACAATGTGGGGTAACCAGCGAAAGGTGTGCGGGTGTGCATTGCCTTATAAAAGGGAGCACAACATATCTGTGTATACCCACACACCAGTCTCGTCTCACCTAAAAAGGCACTATATTCAGAATGGGTGGTGAACCTCATTGCTGAACAATGTGAGATGTGATTGTTGCCTGTTGTATTTTCGATTACCCGGCTCTCGAGTGTCCCGTAAGAGCCGGGTAATCGAAAATACAACAGGCAACAATCACATCTCACATTGTTCAGCAATGAGGTTCACCACCCATTCTGAATATAGTGCCTTTTTAGGTGAGACGAGACTGGTGTGTGGGTATACACAGATATGTTGTACTCCCTTTTATAAGGCAATGCACACCCGCACACCTTTCGCTGGTTACCCCACATTGTGGGATATGCCGTGATGGTATGAATGAATGAATGAATTTTGTTATTCTTTAATTTATAAAAAAAAATATTGTTCTATACCTTATATTTTTTTAGAAATTTAAGATAAATGTCTAAAATCGGGGTATGCTTATTATTTTCCTACAAGAATATATACAGAACATAATCAAAAAGTTAAGGTATATTTCTCTTTATTAATATCCAAACTAACTAGGTTATTTTTTTCAAAATGATATGTTTAGCGATAATGATGGTATATCAAATTGAAAAAATAGGTACGTTGGCAGCAGTCACCCTCTTAAGATTAAATGTTTAAATTGCCTCCCAAATGAATTAAAGCAGATAAAAGAATATAAAAAGTTTAAACAAAAATTAATATTGCAACTAACATTCTTAATTGGTTGTTTTCGATTTGTTGTTTGATATGTTTCAATTGTCTGTATTCCTTATTTTTCAACTTTTTTTAATGTTTATTTGATTTTTTGTTCATGCATGACTTGATTTAATTACTTTATGTATGACTTTGATTTAATTGCTTTTTGTCTGTGTAACGCTACGTCCTACGTAGGTGATTCAAAGCGAACGCGATTGCGAAGCGATGCGGTGCAGATACAAGCGAATTCAATGCGATGTGGTGCGACGCGGCAGCTCTGTCCTATGTGTGCGCGAATCGTTCCCTCTGCCGCCAGCTACTGTCATGGATGTACGTATATAAAATACTCAAGAAGTATGTTCGGCAGAGAAGTGAAACTAATATTGTGTACTTAGAGATGCATATTTATGGGGAATATCACAATTTGTATGAAGAATTACGTGATCTTGAATTAATAAATGAGACTGAATTTACATCTTTCCGGGAATCATATCAAAATTTGACATTCGTGCAAGCGAGAGAAAACTTTGTGTGTTTTGAACAACATCCTATTGTAAAATAGCAATAATAAATAAATGTGTTTACTTGTAGTCCCATTTATTTTTGCCAAATCCTAAAATTCGCGGTTCGATAATAATAATTCTTTTGTCCCATAATATGGGACGTTCATGGATAAAAATTAAAATTTCTGTTTCTGGCATGTCAAAAAACAATGGCACCGCTATCAATTCGCGCGAAAATATCAAACCTACTGATCGCATTCGCTTCGCATCTCGCCGCGCCGTATCGAAACCAACTCGCGGTCGGTAACGTAGGACACTACCATAGTTACCGACTGTTTGTTATTTTCGCGCCGCGCCGCGTCGCTTCGCATTCACTTTGAATCGCCTACGTAGGACGTCGCGTTAGAGATTCCCTCATCAAGCACAAGATTTCAATCTTTTTGATGAGGCATTGCAAAAAAACTATTGTAAAAATTACTATAGTTGTGAATTATAAATATTTTTATGTGTATTAGAACATAATATGTTAAATAAATAAAAAAAAAATATCTCACAAAAATTATTAACAGTTTTCTGGGCTGAAAATACTGGTTTGTTAAAAGAAGTCGCCATACGGCATTACACTCTCCGCAAGAACAGGGTGCAAGGGAGTACTTATTATTATTGTATATTTTAGTTGCATTCCTGTTTAACTGGATCGGTTTCCTACTGCTGATGTGTTTCTGTCACACAATCGCCTCGCGCTACGGAGCCCTCTCGGGATTCGGCCTCTCACTGGCCAAGTGGACACTAATCGTAAAACACTCTACAGAGTTGGCGAGTCACGACAATTCCTGGCTGTGCTGGCTCATCATGGCGTTTGGTGAGTCTTTAACTATAAGTCCAAGTACATTATCTCTAGAAAAGATATTTCTTACAAGAAAACAATGCATTAAAGTCTACATAACACCAAATTAATTTGTAATAATTGTAATGTTTAATTGATACTGGTAGAAAGCAGATGTCTTGAATGCATACCGTCAGGGATAAGATGAGTAGTTTCGGGCAGCACAAGACAAGGAAGTCTTTTACCATGGTGCTTGTAACGTCGAGGGCCCAAGAAGAAGGGAAGATTGTTGTGTAGATTTGATATAAACAAAAAATATAAGACTTCAATTAAAAAATATACTGTGTATGGCAATATGCATCCAAAACATGCATGAAAATACCAGGTTTTTATAAATAGACCTTACATCTATATATTTGGGACGAAAAAAAATACTGAATTTTTATTGACAATAACATCTCAATAGAGACGAAGTTGGGATATTATAGAAGAACCAGGAACTCAGGCACCTACAGGGCTTACGACCTGTCACATCGGCTGGTTTACATGATAACGTGATTGGTGAATGTTTGAAAATAAAGAAATCCAATGTTTGCGTATATGCAATTAAAAAATATGTTCGATTTACTACTGAATTGTTTTGATTTATTATTAATTACAGTTTTCTTTTTTGTTTGTACTATATCTTTTGTATAAATTGAACTGTTAGTTTGTAATATACAAAAATGAAAAAACAATTTATTTCATTTGATTTGATTATTAATGTGTAATATGTGTTATTTAATTGTGTATCATTATTTCTAATTTCTCAACTGATAATACGTGATGGAATTCCATTATCAATATTATAAAATTACTTAAAAAAATAAGTAAAAACACAATTTTTTAACTTTATTCCACTAATTTAAAGTGTTGACCACTGACGCGTTTCGCTCAAAGAGCATCTACTGAATATCAAATAAACTCAATCATATTGATGAATGAGATGGAGTAAAACACTATTTATGTTATCAATTCATGTACAATAGTGGTAGGTTGGTTTTATTAAATATATAATCACAGCAATAAAGATAGAAAGGAGATAGAGGTTGTGGGAGGAGACAGAGGATCGAGAAAGAGTGTCAATTAGGGGTTATTAGACATATGCAATAACAGCAAGTTGAATCGATTGAGACGTCATTATATCATCACTAAAGGTATTCTTCAAAAGAGGAACTGAGAAATTCAATCAAATAAATAGAAGTAGCATGTATGGTACAATGACTAGATGGAAGAAGCAGACTGTGATTTGACAAGAAAATAACATTTATCTTAAGATATTGTGAATTGGTGTTATTAATTATATTATACAGTAGTGAAAGTAAATGAATTTCACCATGTAGACGTATCTTAGGCCAGCGCAGGAAGTGGAAACATCATTTTTAGTCTTTTAAGAAGTCTGTAGAGAGTGTAGTGTATGTAGATTTTTCCTGACATGAAAAATTTGTTCATACCTTCGTCGAAAAAAATAGGATCATTAATTTGACTTTTTATAACTAGTGTTTTATTCTATGTCATTGTGGAGTTACACTCATATTAACTCCTCCAAGAGTTACACCAATTATAGGGCCGGTATTACAGTCTCAGTTTAAGAGCTAAGCTCAAGTTTTACAAAAATATAGCGTATTACAGTGTCCGTTTAGGCCTAATCTTCCCTCAAATACGTCACTAAAATGACAAATATCTAACTCAACGTTTCTGTTGGATTAAGTACTTAACGGTGAGTCAACTGTCATTTCTCGACTCGTTGCTAGGCAACGAGTGTAGTTTCAGTGTTCTATCACTAGAAGCGTTAGTTGTAACAAACTGACAGCCATATTGAAAAATTAAATTTACCATGTTGGATAGTAAAACAATAGTATTTCAAGTCGTAGTGTCCCGTTTTGTAGTTGGTATTATTTGAGGTTATTTAAAATTTGACAGATAATAACTATAGAAAAATTAAAATATGTCTATAATTGAAGATTTAGTAACTGACATGTCATATTGCACTGTAATACGGAAATGGATTCAATCTCCCCTTAACATTAATCTTGAGTTTAACAAACTCAATGAGTTGAGGGCCGACTGTAATACCGGCCCATAGTCTGTTAACAATCTAATTATTAACGAATTATCAAATTTGAATTTCAGGAATGTTGATCTGCATCCGTGCCATAATACAGTACCTGAACATCAAACGTGGCTGGAGGCTGTTATCAGGCAATGCCCAAGAGAGGTTACTCTTTTTCCACTAACTCCCGAATCTCTGACGTTTTTACACACACATACATAACAATATAATGACATTTTTTTATTGAGACATTATAATATATTGTTTGTTTTATTATTATTTTAATAAAATTCAAATATTTATTTTTATTTTATGACAGAGTTTCGTTGAGACAAATTCAATTTGTAATATTTTTGAATTGGTCTTGTTTAAAAAATCATTTTTGATATTCATTATTTAGTAAAAAATAAACATTCATAGTTATTGTCATATAGCACTCGGTCTTACTTATAAATGAAGCATCAATATTATGTTATCTTCCAAAGGATCTTTATTTTAAAACGTTAATGTATGACATCAATCAATTGATGATTATTTAAAATTTGAGTATAATTTATTTTTAATTGCATGTGTGTCGCACCATACAAGAAAATAATATAAAGAGAGCATAACTTGTCTTTACCGATACATATTTATCAGAATCTGAACACCAATAATGTATTTTACAAACAACTCTTATGGAATTTGTAAAGACTATACTGGCTAAACTACATAAATGTAACTTTAATTCAGTTGAATTTAAAAACGTGTTTTTCGACTAGTTAGTGAGTTTTTTCGACTAGTTTTATTTTTAAAACAGGTTTAATTAGTATTTTGAAAGCTCGTCAAGCAAAAGAATGAGGGTAGCATTACCTGTGCACAAACCAACCCCCATGGCACAAACCTATTTTACTCTAATTTGAATCGACCAATTTGAACGTCTATCAGTTGATGTTCGACGTTGTGTAGCGTATTGGGTATCACTTTTTCCCTAACCTTCACAATATCTCATTTCAAATTCAAAATCTTTGTATATACAAAGGTATTATTGTTTTATGAAAAATTATTATTTGTAAGACCGGCTATGTTTATGATTGATTTTATGTTTCTTTTTAATTAAAGAAATGACAATGTATTGAATACAAATCTCCATTGAAATTGTAAAACATAATTATTAAATATTTTATGTTACTCATGTATTTAAAAACACTTTTACATAATTTGTAAGTACCTTGTGCAATTGAGCATTGTTTGAATGAATCAATGTTTTCATAATACATAAGCTTCACATGGTTATTTCAGAACCATATAGTAGGGTTAAAAAATCATCATTTTTAATAAAGAAAATTTCCTCTAATGATATACTATTTACAACTAGTTAAAATTTTGTTCTACGCGTGAATTTTGGGTTACAGATATTTGCTCATTTACATGCAATCAGTTTTGTCTTATTTGATTGTCAATTTAACTTTGTTCCCTATGCTTAAGGCCGCACAGGCACTCAAATTTGATTAGTTGCATTTGCGTTTCCTCATTTACTCAGCCAATACTGAATGTATCGTCTTGAAACTAAAGACAGGGATAAATTATAGTATTGTCTATAGCTTGACAGTTCCAGAATCATAATATTTGAAAATTCTCTTGATAAAAGAATAATATTAAAGGTACCCCTGAAATTTCCAGGATTCACTCGTTACCCTTTTAATTTGTTGTATAATGATGCAAAAATATTGTTAAACATTAAAAAAGTCACTTTAACTGTTTTAGATTTTTAACTTTGTCTTGATTTTTTGATCTATAGCGGAACGAACCCCACCGCTTCAAATTCAGTACGAGAAGTGGTGTATACAACACGCTAAAAATTCTCAATGCCTGTGCGGCCTTAAAATAAATTTTGTCCTATTTTTTTGTTTGAGAATTTTTTATATTCCTGTTTAGTCTTTGATCAGTTTAGTACATTAACCTGAACAGTATTGATAGTTTTATGGGGGTTTTATCAGTTATTTCCTCTGATAAGCCATGTTTTATCCTTTAGTTAGATCTCAAATAGTTATCTAGTTATATTTTAACTGGCTCTCATTTTAGATTTCACATACCTAATTTAATAACAATTATTTTTTATAATTAATATATTTGAAAATAAATTATGGTATCGTTGTCATCAAATAACTTGAACTTTTAGCCGAGAAGGGAGCGATTTGCACGTAAACCAACGAAGCAAAAAGACACAAATTTGCGCTCTGCGCAAATTCCATATTATCATTCCCAGTGGAGATACAGTTTTTAATCGAGTTTTCAGTCTGGGTCTGTGAGACGATAAATATCAAAAGCGTGGTCACACACTGGGCCACCAGTGGCAGCCACAGTAAAGCCATTAGTGGTTGATAAAGTTTTTCATACATTTTATTTGGTATCTGTGCAAACTAAGCGTTCCAGTGGCCGCATCCGAGCCACAAACTACGAGAGTTTCGCGCACTCGCTACTAGTGGCCACGATTTGTAGCTCACCTATAGTCTTTTGTCTATAGTCGCCAGCTTGTTTCCATTTCATAAACGCATTTAACCCCTGCGAATATACTAAGGGGGAAATCTAACTGAAAGTGGTGACCGCCACGTGATTGGTGACCGCGTCTAGTACTTGTGGCCCAGTGTGTGGCCGCCTATAGTCTCCAGAGTGTAGCAACTTGACATAGTACCTGTTCTTCTTCTTTTGTTTCAATCTTGAAGATTGGTTGGCAGCATTAAATTGATGCATCTCCTCCTCCACTCCGCTCGGTCTTCAGCGACTCTTTTCATCTCCGTGTAAGAGGTACAATGCATGTCGCGGCACACCTGTTCTAAATACTCCCGGCGGGGACGCCCTCTGCCAGTTGTACCCTCAACCATTCCCTCCAAGATGATATGTAGGAGATCCTCGTGTCGCAACACATGGCCTATCCAATTTGCATGCCTTTTCGATATGGTGTTTGACAGGTGCCTGGTTTCCTTACCTGGTACCTGTTAGTTGCCCGAAAAGCAATACAAAAATCAATGTAACTGTATGCATGTAAATGAGCCATATATTTTGTATCGATTATGAGATTCTTTACCCGATAAATATGTATGAAATAATAGCTAGTGATATTTTCACTTAAATCTGCAGAAATTTTGTTTTAAATGAAATATATGAAATAACAGGTCCAATATGAGAATTAATCTGAATCTGAAAAATTATAGTTTTGATATATTTTTATTGCTACTTCTATTTTTGTATCCAACTACTTTTCCATTACAGTTTATATTCTATGAATTATTTCAGTCCTAATAAAATATAGCTTATTAAGACTGAAATAATTCATAGAATCTACATCTATCTAACAGCAGTATTTTTATTGCTTAAAATCTTTCATACCTATCTTAAAATTAAACAAATTTATTGGAATGATAATATAAATGAAATAATCATTAGATCTTTGAGTCTATTGTCCAATGGTTGCATTACAACTAACATTTTAACGATATCAAAATGCACTGGGTGGAAAGTTTATACCATCACAGCATATCCCACAATTCTAAGGGTAATCAGTGACAGGTGTACGTGTATACCCACACACCAGTCTCGCCACACCTAAAAATCACTACATTCAGGGTGGTGAATCTCATAGCTGAACTATGTGAGATGTTATTGTTGCCTGTTGTATTTTCGATTTCCCAGCTCTTATGGAACACTCAAAAACTATGATAATAGGAAAGAGTGAAAACACTATTAAAAGCCAGCGCCTCACAACAAAGTTGTTGCGATAACATTTTATATAACTCCGTATTAAAATTTGCGCTGAAATATTTCATTCATTCAAATCTATGGTTTGTCTGACTCGGTTAAAATATTATGGTCAACTTACTGATTCATACATTTTTTTTTTGTTAAAATTTCTCAAATTTTTAAATCAAAATTGTCCTCGTAGGATCTTGAACCCATAGTTTTTATTTTTCAAATTCATGCTTCGTACCTCTATATAAGAAACCTTATGAATAAACTGAGCCGTATTTTTACATAATTTTTCTATTGTTTGTGTCAAATATAAATAATTATTGTATGTATGAAATGTATTCTTAATGGTTAAATGATAAATGAAATATTTACTACATGTTAATAAAAATTGTATCTGAATAAGAAAATAATTTATTTTTTCAATCAAGTATTTTTTTTTCACCAATCAAGATTTAATAAGAACACAAAAATATTTATTGTTATTTCTAGATTTTATTTATGTATATTTTGTTGTTGATTGTAAAATTTTGTTTTTCGTATTTTTAAGTTGTTAGATATTAATATTATTAATCGTAGCAGTATTGATTTGTTTCATTCTCTGACAATTTTTATATATTTTTTTCTTTAAATGTTTTAAGCATGACCCTTGTTTCTGTTTGGCAATCTTGTTTATTACAGTTTGACTAAATAACAGTTGGTATGAGTTTGTAAAAATCAAATGATTTGAGATAAAAAATAATGTTTGGTGTTAAGAGTTTAATTATTTAATTTCTTAAGAGATGTGATGCTTTAATTTTTCTGAATCTTGTTTACAGTTGAATAAATGAACCGAATACTACCTTGTAAAATACAACAGTAAAATGAGAAATATAATTATAAAAATTTGCTTTTTTTAACATCGGTTGTGTGAAATTACTTAATATTATTACATAGATGAGTTACATAGTGAGTTACATATCTAATTATGTTTGAATACATTCCTTTAAATTCCTATTCATTCCAACGTTACTCCGACGAATATTTTTATTATTCTCACAACACAGACATCATAGTTATCAAATAAACTTCAGAAAAGTTAAAGCATTGTAACTCTGAGCTATATTTTTATTTTTTAGGGCCGATCTTTCAATCGTCAAATAAACCACCAGATAGTTATCTGTCAAATAAATTAATTCCATAGTTTATCTATCAAATGAAGGGCGTTTTTCAATGAACATTTATTCGCTAGGTTGTTAATGGTTAGTTAACTGACCCTTATTTTTATACCTGGTAACATTTCTATGTGTAATAGAGATGCATATATCAAAATCGTACGTGAGGGGAAGAGACAAGTTGCGCATGTGCTCATGTTAAAACATGCGGTTAAAATTTTGACAATTCGTCTGTTCCTAACCTGCATTCTGTGTTCGTGTGATCTTTACTGTTATTGCATATTGTCAAAATGGACAAAAAAAGAGAAAAAGCACTTAATTTTACTGTTGCAATTCGTGAATGATGAGTGATAACAACTCGTGAGTAATAGATTTCGTCAGCCTAAAACGTCGAAGAAACTCTTGATCATCCCAATCATTGAAATGATCTTTCCGCGGACGAACATTGTACTCCGGATCCGGATTGAACTCGTTTATCATTTCGTATTCTTCCATGATTGAGATATCCTCAAGTATATCGAAATCCATGATAAATAACCTTTCGGCGGGCTTCAATCAGCACAAAACACAACAACTGATCATAGAAAACGCTAACTTACTTCATCTGACAGTTGTTATTTGACAGATAAGTTCCTATCTAGTGGTCTAACGCGCAGATAACTTTATTGGATAGATAGTAGGTTTATCTAACCAATAACTGCTATCCGAGAATTGAAAAACGCATTTTTTTTCTGGTAGTTTTATCTGGTAATTTATCTGACGATTGAAAGATCGGGCCTTAATCATTTTTATTTTTCCAAGACGTACGCAATAACCAAATTGTCAACCAAGAAACATTAAGGGCACTCGTGGAATACAAACTTTTAAATCGACCAATAGTTTGGTTGGGCTCTTAATCAATATGAAGATGTATACAAGCGCGCATATTACAACGATTAAGTTTTGGCCAAAGTATCGGTCCAACCCGACCAAACTATTGAACCGATCAAAAAGTCTGTAGTGTGCGAATGCCCTGAATTCGGTCAAACAAAAATATGTTACATCAGAGTTTGTTAATGTTGTTGTATAATTATTATTATTGTATTATAAACTATAAATATATTTTCTGAAAACATTCCCATTGCGGCAATGGCAGCACTAATTAATTTTTAGGAAATATTAAGCACTGAACGTGAACAGAAAATTATATATAATATATGATTTAATGTGTAAAATATTTGTAAAAAATGTTAAAGAATATTGTGTGGACGTATATAATATATTATAAAAAATGGATAAAATAAATATTTGACTAACGTTGATCTTTCATTATTATTTTTTTTAATCAAACATTGACATTAGTTGAAATAATTTTTAATATTATTATGTAGATAAATGAAACAAGAGAGTAATTCTCTTCTTAAACTTTATCATTATTTAATAATTCTATGAAACTTCAAATGTATATATTTTGATTGATCTGAATCAACATCATCACTGGCGCTACAGCTCGCTACGTACCCTGGCCTGATTGATCTGAATACTAATACTGAATATTGTACTGTACAGTCATTTTCTCAAATGTGTAGATAAGCTGATTAAGTTTTCTATTAAATATACAATTATCAAAAGCGAGTGCCATCTATCAAATTTTATATGGTTATTCAGTTTTCAAAATGTTAAGCAATTCAATAATAATTTATTTGAATGTCTTCTCATTAAAAATCTTCATTCTATACTTACATATAAAAGCAAATAACTTATATTTGAAAACAAATTGAAAATTATGATATTATTTCAAAATCTGTGGTGGATCATATAGAACTTCTAAGTAGACCAGCATTTGGTATACTTAAAAGTTATCTTATAACTTATCAGTGCCGTAGCTTTTTCTTCTTCTTCTTAGTGTTGTGATATATACCTACATTGTGTATATTCAATATTATGACTCATGCAGTATTAATGAATATTGTATGACAATGTTCAAAATAAATTTACTTATGAGATTTATATTTATTTTATTATTTATTGTTTGATATATAAGACATTATTTAACAATAGATAATGGCTTCTATTTGTAAGATAATATGTAAAAAAACATTGAATTATACTATGTAAGTGCAAAAATCATATGAAACAAATATAAAACCATATAAAACCCTCCTAGTTCCATGCAACATATAAGATCCAACTGTCAATGTCGATAGTATAGTTGAAGAATATGTACCAAACTATAAAACCTAATATCCAAATTATTTATATTTAATATTATTTTTTTTCGTATGTCAAGATAGGATAATGTGGAATTCAGTTCTTTTTTCCTACCCCGAAAAGTTTAACGGCTTGATGGTGTATGAATGAAGATTGAGGCGTATATTCAAAGGTAGAGGCGTTAACATTGTGGAAATTCATTTTAAAAATATAAAAATAACAATGTAACTTTAGTGGAAATAAACAAAGAAGATTAAGGCCCTTGTCAGCATCTATGATCTTGGCCATACGGGATGTATATAAATATACACACTTGTTACAGTCTAATCCTAATTTATGAAACACAAACAAATATTGTACATCACCAAATTTGTGATATATAATCTATTTTCGTGGAAAAAAAATGTAAAATCTACGTTTTTTAATAGCAGATACTAATTAAAAAATTTTAAATATAAAAAAACTCAGTCGATAGATTTTCTAATTCTCTTTCAATTGAATTAGAAAATCTACTTCATAACTTTATTTTTTTTTTATTAGTTCATAATAAAAAAAGGGTTTTTTAAAAAGTAATTTTACAAGTATTTAAGTCGAAAGAATAAAGATGTATAAATAAAATATTGTTTTTTTTTCAATCTAGGGTTTTGGGGATAAAATTTTTAAAATTTAGTATTTGGCCTACTATAGACTCAACTATCACACTTCAGAGTCCCCATAGATATTGCGTATTCTGCCATACAAATTGTATGAAACGAGGTTGTCACTAATAATAATAATAATGAACACTTCCTTGCACCCTGCGCAGGTGGCGAGTTTAGTGCCGTATGGCAATTTCTTCCAACTAACCAGTGTCTCCAGCCATATTTGCGTGAGAAATGAATTTAAATAAATTTCTCCTCTGCTGGGAATCAGGACGCCCGCACAGAAACCGAACGGCTTACCAACTATGCCACGGCGGTTGAATTAAGTCTTAGGGTTCTTATTTCTCAACATATGTCCTTATTTAACTCTTCACTAGCATACATTCTAGTCAGAAAAAATATTAAATCATACTTTGTCTTGACACTTGAATACATCTTAAAATCATCATAATAAATGTGTTGGGTTACATTTAAAAAAAATATACTTACCTAGGGGGCAAGTCTGGTTCAATCGGCGAAATCAAAACCCTCGCGACTACCCATATCATGGATATAATTATTATATGGAGTTCTACAATATCTTTACATGTCATAGAACTCCATACTATAATTATATCCATGATATGGGTAATCACTGGGGTTTTGATTTCGCCGGTCCAACCAGACTTGCCCCCCTAATCATATTAACTTCACATTGATAGTGGTTTGAATAGTCCTATATTGCTAATCAGTAGGATTTTTATTGAGTCTTATGCATTTGATTTTTTTATTACATATAATCCGATGTTAAATAAAATAATAAATATACAATTTCAGTGCTACTATGTATATCAATACCATTCAATCTACGTAATGTGATATGCATAAAATATTTTTATATTTAAAATATTGTATTATATAATTATTGTTTTTTTTTCCACTACAAAAATGAATGGTTGATACACATACATATTTATTATGTATTTAGTTGTAACATGTAGTTGTAAAGCTTTGAATGTCTGTTATGGATATGTTTTAAAATGTATTTTATCTTTTATAATTCTTAATAAAGAATTCAACACCATAATGGTTTGATTTATTATGAAATAAAAACATTCCTTTGTTATTTTCAGACAGGTTATTTTGAAACACATAAATTGTTATCCATAGATTATTTTATTCCTGCAAGTTACTTGCAGGTCTAAAGTAAATTCTGAATTATAAGTTATTAAAACACAGATTTTCATATAATATACTAGATGTCACTTACTTACTCAGCCTCTTCTTGAGTCCAGTATTGGACAAAGGCCTCCCGCTTGGACTTCCACTGTGCCATTCAGGACCTGCCACTTTTTTGATGTCATCAGACCATCTGGTCTGGGGTCACAGTTAGCAAATTTTGTATGAATCGAAGTGAGAATTTTTTCCGCGGGAATTTTGACAACAAGGTGGGCAGACCACATCATTTTTCAATAGAGAATAACGACTAATGTGAATTGTTTTCGGATTTATTTGTCGAAAAAAAAACACTTTGTTCATTAAGATTTAGAGAACAGTTATCTAGGCAGTGTTGAAATGTATGGAAAACTGCAACATGTTGCCAACCAAGACGTCAAACGCGCGATATACCATGACTCACTCATTGCACAGAGTACTCCATCTAGTATATTATATGAAAATCTATGGTTATAACTATAACCTACTTAGTTTCTATGAAATAAAATAAAACATGGCAATTAAACTCATATTGTATAATGTTTATAAAAAAAAGTTGTATGAAATAAATACTTAAGAGCAGCGTTGCCAATGCCAATTTTCCAAATTCCCCAAAAATCTAGATCAAATCCCAAATCGGGGAAGTACAAAGTCCCGATTCCCCACATAATTATAATCTCAAGAAAAATACAAGGTTTCGTAAAAAACAATAATATTTACACTTTACCTTAGTAACTCTCCGCATCATCATATCCATCAAGGACAGGTAGAGTAAAATCCAGCAAAGCGTAAACACGCCATTCTTTTCATATTTTTTTTTCAATTTATAGATGTTTTAACGATGAATGGTAAAATGCTAGAATCCCCACAAAATCCCCAATCGAGTTGAGATTCCCCGCAATTTGGGGAATTCCCCACAAATTGGCAACGCTGCTTGAGTGAACATTAAAAAAAAGTAATAATTTCAATAAAATTTATTTTTTATACATTGTCATAAATTAACTCTGCTCATACCATTTCGATTTGATTTTAACTGTACTATTACCGGGTAATAATTTGCTTTTATATTTATTTACTAAATCCGAGAAATGTTTGTCATCTTTCTGTGTATTGAACATCTTTATTTTTTTCTTTGAAATGTTTGTGTTTTGTTTTTGCTTGGGCTGTTTCACCTTCTGCTTCAACTGGATATTCTGTGTCCTGTTGGCAAACTTCTTCTTTAATTTCTCCTTCTTTACATTCTCTTTGTGCAACATGGCTTCATTCTTTAACTTGAATCTACTTCTCATTCTGACTTGTCCCGGTTTCGCAGATTCCCCAGAATACTGTAGATACTCAGATTCATTATTGGTTTCTTTGCCTTGTTTTTTATTTTGCACGTTTTGTTTTTCATTCTGATTTTTCTGATCGTTCTTCCTTCTCTTCTTATTATTTTTTGTGTTCTTATTCAAATCTGTTTCGTCTTCATTTGTCCTTTTGCGTTTGTTATCTGTAAACTGATTCCTATTGTTTCGTCTATTATTTCTCACATTATCAGATTTCTTTTCGGAATCCTGAGGTATGTATGATTTACTCATTGGATTCTTGGTGATGGATTTTTCTAATCGCTTCTTTCTAGCATTAATCATTGCTTTGTCTTCTACAGAAAATGATACTATAGGTCTCTGTAAAAAATATATACCTAATGTAATACAACAACAAAATCATTATGTATTTGGTATATCATACTATAAGCATAATATTAAATAAATTATGCGTATTCAAATATATACATATACACTTCAAAAAACAAAACAGTACAAAGAGATTAAAAAAGAAGTCTTACGCTACGTCCTACGTAGGCGATTCAAAGCGAACGCGATTGCGAAGCGATGCGGTGTGGATACAAGCGAATTCGATGCGGTGCGACGCGGCAGCTCTGTCCTACGTGTGCGCGAATCATTCCCTCTGCCGCCAGCTACTGTCATGGATGTACGTATATAAAATACTCAAGTATGTACGGCAGAGAAGTGAAACTAATATTGTGTACTTAGAGAGAGGCATATTTATGGGGGATATCACGATTTGTATGAAGAATTACGTGATCTTGAATTAATAAATGAGACTGAATTTACATCTTTCCGGGAAACAAAGTTTTCTCTCGCTTTCGTTTCAAAGTTTTCGTGTGTTTTGAACAACATCCTATTGTAAAATAGCAATAATAAATAAATGTGTTAACTTGTAGTCCCATTTATTTTTGCCAAATCCTAAAATTCGCGGTTCGATAATAATAATTCTTTTGTCCCATAATATGGGACGTTCATGGACAGAAATTAAAATTTCTGTTTCTGACATGTCAAAAAACAATGGCGCCGCTATCAATTCGCGCGAAAATATCAAACCAACTGATCGCGTTCGCTTCGCATCACGCCGCATCGAAACTAACTCCCGGTCGGTAACGTAGGACACTACCATAGTTACCGACTGTTTGTTATTTTCGCGCCGCACCGCGCCACTTCGCATTCGCTTTGAATCGCCTACGTAGGACGTCGCGTTACAATATTATAAGAAAACCAAAGAACCCATTAAGTGAGAGCCTTAAGTCAGAGAATGTCTCGCCTTTTGTCTCTCATTTAAAATACTCATAAAGCATATTACGGAGATACCTGAACATTCCTATCAGCCTTTTTCGTCCTAGCCTACATGCTACACAAATTGGCAATACTCAGGCTTATTGATATATCACAATATATGTACTTGTAAAAAACATGTATCAAAAAATTCTGCTTATTACTGAAAAAAAGACTTGTCAGTTGAGTTTTTTATTTTAAGAAAATTGCAAACACTTGCAAAAAAAATTCCGAGAAGGCTCTTTTAATTTAGTAACAAATCTTTAATTTAGAAGTATTATGTATATCTTACAGTATCCTTCTCCCTCATTCACACAAGCACCCCATTACTTGTCTCTTTCCTAATACATCATTATGTATCCAGATTTTCCCACTATTAGCAACATAATATAAATGCATTTTGTTTTTATCCTATTTATCTATTGTATATTTCTGTATACTAGTTGCATGTAACACATGAGATCCAACTGTCGATAGTGATAGTATGTATAGTTGAAGAATAAGTACCAAACTATAATCCCATAAACACAAATTATTTAATATTTTAAGATATTTGATTTTCTATACAACACTTGTACCTATATATGTATGTCAAGATAGGATAGTATGGAGGTCAGTCCTTTGATCCTACGCAGAATATGAAAACAGCATGATGGTATGTATGTATGTTTGGAGATTAGTATCAAATAATTAGGTTTTCTTAGATATTGTGTGTAGGCGATTGCCATACAAATTGTATGAAGAAATATCGTCACTAAATTCAATTTTTATAAAAATTGTTAAAAAAAGTTTGAGATGTGCTAATACATCTTGTATATTTTTTATAGAAAATTAAATTATCAAGTTGGGGTGTTTCGGCTTTTTTCGATATTTTTAAAATATTTGGAAATATAGGCAGTTAAACTCATAAATTTATCATAAAAAAAATATTTTTCTTAATAAAAAATGTTTGAGAAACCCTGGAATTTTTTTGAAAAAATTAATTTGAGATTTTGTATTTTTCTATGTTTATACCAATTTTCAGCGTTCTAGCTTTTATGGTTTCTGAGATATATGGAAAAATAAAGTAAAAATTCAAAAGTTGATAACCCCTGACTCAAACAAAAATTCGAAATTCTGAGTATAAAAGTTTTGTAAGCCTATAACTGTTTATATATTCTGAAATTTTGGGCTCTGTAAATTGAGCGGATCAAAAGTTATAAGGGGGGGACGGACACACACACACACACACAGACACACGAAATGTTCTACTCCGAATTTTGAGTAAATCCGTGTATGGAACATATATGCTGCGAAGCCTCTAAGTTGGTGTTTTTTGACTTCAAAGTTGGAAAAGCCGTGAAAAAAGTAGACCTCTCCATACAATTCTCGCGTATTCTGGCTTGATACATTGTCGATATGTTAAGAGAACAAAATTCTCCTGAACAAATCGACAGTTGGAAAAGTAATGTAAACTGTATACTCAACACCAGTTGATTATGGCCTTATAAGCCGAAACGGTCGTCGGAAATCAAATAAATTTTTTATAGAATATAATATGTGTTCATATTTATCATAATTAATTCTTAGAGTAACGTTATATTTTCTTTGTTTTTTCACATTCATTCTTTTGTACATATATATTTTTTATTTTATATTACTTCTTAGGCAACTAACAGGCGCTATGTCAAATATTAATTTAACATGCACCCAATAACAAGTTGCCACATTCTGGAGACTTACGATATTAATCATCTCACAGATCCAGACGAAAACACAATTAAAAACTGTGTATCCACCCGGGAATCGAACCCGGAACCTTTGGATAAGCAGTCAGATAGGTAGTATCTAACCAACTGAGCCACAAAGGCCGATAATTCTGTCATAGTTTTTAATCTGGTGGTTGGTTGGAAGAAGTATTATTGCGTGTATTATATTTGTTTATATCATGTACAAAAAGATAAATAAATATATATTTTTGTTTTTGTAACTTACATTGTTTTTGTCGAAAACAGATGGATTATTATTGAGTCTTCTAAGACAGGCTAAGGCATCTTCGTGTTTGGTAAACATTACAAATCCATAACCTTTAGACCTGAAATAAAATATTTTTAAAATATATATTACTAAGACTTACAAAAAAATACTTTGTTACTGAGAAAGCTACAAAAAAATAGCGGGCATAGATGCACAAACTGTTAGACACTAGAATATGATGATTAATAAAAAGATGAAATTGAATCCCATCGAGTACTTTCCGTCAAAAACTAAATTTAAATAAAAAAACACTTACATATGCTTTCCATTAGGTCCAAGTGGGCCTTTGAGATGCTTCATAATTCTACATTCTTTGAGACAATACGGCTTCACGTTGGCCATCTGCAGACATAATTTTCTCAAGTCTTCGTCGGTGTAGTGCTGAGGTATGTTGTGAATAGTCAAACGATATCGAGATATGAACCTGTTGAGGTTCCTCAGCATCATGGACTTGCTCTGCTCCAAAGATAATCTCTTTGCCATATCCGAGGCAGACACACCGATGGCTGCCTTACTGTTAGCAATTATTACTAAAAAAATAAATATTATCAACATTAAAAGAACACACCTATACACACTTCAAAATATCTCACAGTAAAATCTCCCAAATTGGACTCAATCAAACAAGCTTAATAATGCTGTCTTTATGGTAAAGTTATCTTAAAATCTAGTTGTTTCTAGTTGATGGTATATATTATGTAGTTGATTGCAACTTATTTCAATTTTCTTAATTTATAATATTAATTAATATGACGCGTCTTTGAAGAGGGTTTTTGCAGAAATGGCACTATAATAATTGTCCAACTATAATAATGATAGTTAAAAATGTAAAAAAACAAGTTGTTGCAGGCAAGATTGAACTTCACTAGATAGACTAGATTTTTAACAAAAAAATAGTAAAAACATGATTTTCCGCAACATTGCAACCTTACAATTATATAACAAAATAAACAACACGGAAAGTAAAGTAACAACACAATGAGAATTCCTAAAAGAGCATGAGAGGCATTGCCACGATAATAATAAAACTTACCTCCTTCTTTCACGAGATAAAGATTTCTTGAGTCCTTGGGTTGTTTCTTGGTTTTGCTGTTTTTTCCGTTGATTCTGTCCCTGAACATGGCTGGAAGAACTTCCAGCAATTGACCGTCTATTGTGAGTCTCTCCGGACCAGCGCTCAGAAATATATCTGCGTCTTCTTTATTCTAAAAATACATACACGTTAATTACAATCGAGAACTTTGTCAAAGAAAAGTACTCTCAGGTAGGGACCACCCTCAGATCAAAAGCAAACTATCATGTACCTAATACCGTTCTAGGCAAATGGCAATTAGACAGAAATCCAAAACTACAAAGAAAGCAAAATAGAATAAATAAAAATGACATAAAATCATATATACACCATCAATGACATATACACCATCAATAACAGCATTGAAATATCTATACACAAAAGAAACTAAACATTTATATGGCACAGTACGAAACATCAAAGCTTTACACAAAATAAAAATAGAAGACCCTGATCTAAAACTTAAACAGAGAACATAAATCCACACACGTAAAGAAATACTTTTAAATTGAGAAAACTACAAAAAAATTTGACATGAAAGAACAATGTGCAGAGGATAAGACGGTACGAGTGATTCTCTGTTGATGTTAATAGGCGCACTTTCAATGAGGTGCTGTCGCCGTGGTGAAGCTACCCACACTAACTCATAAGCTAATTACGACATCCACAAAGCAACTTTTTCGATGCACTCAAGTCTCCACCTCGACGAGCTTTGCATATGGGATTACAAAATTTGAACAGACGGTCATCGACATAAGCAAAAGAATTGAAACCTTCATTCATAAATAAGTCATCAAGTCTTTTAATATACATAATGAACAAAATAGGTCCGAGAACTGATCCCTGAGGCACTCAAAATTTTACGATTTCCGATAGACGTATTGTTATTAACCCTCACAGACTGGCATCTTACTGAAATATATGAGGTCATCCATTTTATAAAATTACCACAGATTCCATGTTCATGTTCTAAATGCTGAAGAAGGTAAACTTATCATCAAATATCTAGAAAAATCACATGGGTGCGCAAATTTGGGTTTTTCGATTGGTTGCTTTGATTACATGTATACAGGCCGAAAAATATCATTCATGGTCTTTTGAGATAACTATAACACTTGTTTAAGACATCTTAGAAAATAAATATATAAGTTACATTTGAAAATATTAAACTTGCCTTGAACCTCACAAATGCAGTTCCTTTTGAGTGCTCTGTTAATTTATCCATGCACACCAGCGAGTATTGTGTTTCACCGAAATGGCTGATATATTCCTCCAACTCTTCGTTACCTATGCTGAATGGAACATTCTTCAAAAATACCGTCTTACCATCCTCCGCATCATTGGCAGAAACCCTGAGAATAAATTTATGATATTTATATACTGTATTCCAAGATTTTTTTTACAAAAAAAAAGAAAAACAGATAAATTTTAAATCTTTGGTTATAGAGACCTCCCCAGAATGCTTTTTTTTTTAAATTATGTCCTTGTACATAGTACATATACATTTTCATACATTCCCTAAATTAAGCATAAATGCTTGTACTATAGGTGAACGAAATCAGTCGTGGCAGGATTCAAATTAGGGACCATTTGGATTACTAATGTAGTTATTCAAATATGAATTTCGTATTTGAATAACTACATTAGTAAGGTAGAAGACAGAGCAGTTAGTGCACTGGACTAGTAATCCAGTATTTGAATAACTACATTAGAAAGGTAGAAGACAGAGCAGTTAGTGTACTGGACTAGTAATCCAGTGGATCCGGGTTCAATTCATGCCTCAGCAAAAAAAGTATGTTGATACACGTTAGAATTATTATCGTAACCATTCCAATGAAAAAATATAATTATCATTATTGTATGTCTTGTCTCTTCATTTATTTCATCAACATTTTAAAAATATGATTGTTATCAAATAATACATACTTTAGTTTGCTGGGATCTTGTTCTTGACTTTTATCATCGTGATTATCCTCATCGTCATCATCATCACCATTTTCCTCACCTTCATCATCATCATCGCTATCACCACTTTCTTCTTGAGACTCATCTGTAAAAATGTAATTTATGATCAGTTAATTATTCAGTCAAAATTCATATGATACCTAGTTCCAACAGCCATATTATTTTTCTTATAACATAAATTTTATCACAGGCCTGATTGTAAAGGGTCTTCCGAACTTTGTTGATAGGAGTCATATTGTTGAAGTGACACCTGTCAAATTGGCTGTCATTTATTGAGTCTATTTTGCCAAAACACCATGGACGGATATAGCGTTCAACAACATGCGGAAATGATAATTGTTTTATCAAATGGTTCTTATGTTTGGGCAACGTTCCACGCGCTTTAACTATTCGCAGTCTGGTGGATATATTTGAGGTTATATTTCATACATAATGGCATTGATAGGTCTTTCAAACGAATAAAAGATTTCAATGATATCTCACACACACTTTATTTTATTTAAATTTAAAGATAGGAAGCACTTAATGAAAGACCCTTTACTACAAGAGCAGTGGTTCTTAACCGATGCACCTCAAGCTTGTCGCAAGTGCAACACAAAAAAATATATAGGTATATAAGATAAAAAAAACTGAAAAAATCCATAAAAACTGAAGAAGTTCTTTATGAAATTATACATACATACCATCACGCCATGTCCCTCACGGGGTAGGCATCGAGAACCGAACGCCACATTTTTCTATCTTGACACACATTCATCGCCTCATCAACATTCATACATCGTCTTATACATGTTCGTCTGTTGTTCATGCTTCTTACATTTCCATCTTTCAAAATATCGTTTACATGGTCGTGCCATCACTGTACACCTGCAGAAAGATCGTGGGTAAACGATGGGGACTACACCCCAAGATAACCCACTGGATGTACAAGGCAGTCATAAGGCCAGTCATGATGTACGGAGTGGTGGTATGGTGGCACAGCTTGAAAAAAGGAGTGCACCTAAAAGAGCTGGCAAAAGTTCAAAGACTAGCAGAAGTGACAACCACTGGCTGTCTGAGAACTACACCATCAAAAGCCCTTGACACCATCCTGCATCTGATGCCGCTTGACCTCTTAGGAAAACAAATGGCAACGAAAGCTGCCATAAGAATGAATTGTGTCAACCCTTGGAGGGAGACACACATTGGACACTCCATGGTTCTTAAGGAGTTCAAAAAGCCATCCGAAGGTATCGACTATGTCATTCCCAAGCCTTTCTTCGAGAACAGGTTCTCAACCCAAATCCCCTCGCGGGAAATGTGGAAGGGGAATCTGATCCGTCACGATGAAGCTCAGGTGTTTTTCACTGATGGGTCAAAACTGGAAGGTAAGGTGGGCGGAGGAGTCTTTTCGGAGCAATTAAATATTAATATTTCTTTCAGGTTGCCGGACCACTGTAGTGTTTTTCAAGCAGAGATCTTGGCAATCCAGGAAGCAGTAGAATGGATACAAGGCAATACAGTATCAAACAGCATTGTCCGTATTCTCACAGACAGCCAAGCGGCTATTAAAGCCTTAAAAGGCGTAAGTACTACTTCAAGAGTGGCCCTGAACTGCCGCAACATCTTAAATGGGGCAGCGGAGCGGTTCAATCTACAAATCATGTGGGTGCCGGGTCACAGTAATATAGCGGGGAATTGTAGGGCAGACGAACTTGCCAGAGCAGGTACCCTGTTATCTTTAGACAATATCAAACACAGACCTGGAGTCCCCATGGCAACATGTAAACTCCGGGTCAGTGAGAAAATTATTGCTTGTGCTGACCAAAGGTGGTCTGAGGAGAGCACATGCTCCATTGCCAGACAAACATGGCCAAAATATGATCTCAGAAGAACCAGAGAAATACTCTCGTTCAGAAGAGATTCACTTGCCAGAGTCATATCAGTATTAACGGGACACTGGGTTATAGGAAAGCATGCCAGAAAGCTGGGGCTGGAGGCATACGATTACTGCAGAGCATGCCAGGACGAGGAGGAGGAGGAGACAGTGGTCCACTTCCTCTGTCACTGTCCTGCTCTCTCTAGAATTAGAAGAGGCTCCTTGGGAAGTTTCTTCTATGATGATTTAATTGACATAGCGTCGGCCGACATCGCAGACATTATGACATTCATTAGCCGCTCAGGCTGGTTCAGGGGGGATGAGTGAGTGGGAGGACAACCCCAATGTGGTATCACAAAGGGCCAAATTGGCCTAAGTGTGTTCTCCTCAAGAACTGCCACCCGCAAAAAAAAAAAAAAAATGGTCGTGCCATCCTTTTCTTGGGCGCCCGCGACCTCTTATTCCGTTCCTATCAGCTTTGTATATTTTCTTCGTCAGGCGTTCTTCGTTCATTCTCCCCAAGTGGCCAAACCATCTCAATGTGTTAACTTTCATTCTGTTAATTACATCTTTCTTTATCTTACATTCTTTCCTTGTATCTTCATTCCGAACTCTATCATACATCGTTCTGTTACAAATTCTTCTAAGCGATCTCATTTCAACTGCATTTATTCTGCTTTCGTGCGACTTCTGCCATGTCCAGGTCTCACTTGCATACGTCAGGGTTGGCACTACGATTGCGTTATGAATGGCAACTTTAGCGTCTCTTGATATGTTGCGATCATTCATAACTGGTCTAAGTGTTCCATTCACTCTGTTTCCTGCCATAACTCTTCTTTCAATATCCTTATCAGGCCGTCCATTCCGTTGGAACATACTACCCAGATAGACATACTCGTCGACTTGTTCAAGCCATTCATTCTCTACTTTTATTTGACACACTGTTCTGCTTTCACTCTTTTCAAAGACCATTACCTTTGATTTTCTGGCATTCATTTTAAGTCCGTTTTCTATGCATCCTTCATATACCATACTTACAAGATACTGTAACTCTTCCATACTTTCTGCTAACAATACTTTGTCGTCTGCATACATCAGATCACGTACTGTTACAGTACTCAGTTTTAGACCCTTACTTTCATACTTAAGGGCTCTTATGCAGAAATCAATGTAGAGATTAAAGAGCCAAGGGGACAACACGCACCCCTGTCTAACGCCATTATTTATAGAGAACCAAGTTGTTGTTGTGTCGTTAACACGAACACATGCTTTGCTGTTCTCATATAATGAAGCGATTGCACGTATCAGCTTACTCTTCACTCCGTACATCGATAGTATATTCCATAGTTTTTCTCTTACAACTTTATCATAGGCCTTTTCAAGGTCTATAAAGGCGCAGAAAAGTTTTTGGTTTTTACCCAAAACCTTTTCTGTGACCATACGTAAAGAAAAAATTTGGTCTATACATCCTCTGCCGCCATCAAAAGCCCCTTGAGCATCCCAAATCTTGCTCTCTGTAACCTTTCGTACTCTTTGATCCAGGATCCTTGCATACATCTTACCAACTGAGCTTAGCAAACTTATGGCTCTATAGTTTTTGCAGTCGAGCTTCGATCCTTTACCTTTATACAAAGGTACCACGACTGCATTTCTCCAGTCTGAGGGAGTGTGTCCTTCTTCCCAACATTTGTTGAAAAGAGAGAGACACCACTCCAACGTCTGTTCGCCGCCATATTTTATAAGTTCAGCTGATACACTGTCATACCCGGCAGCTTTCCCCGCTTTCGCGTGTTTTACTGCTTCAAACACTTCTTCTTGCGTTATTTCATCCTTATCATCTTCACTTACTTGCCATGTTCTCTGACTCACGTCCCCTCTTACTCCGCTATCATACAGTTCCTCGAAATATTCTTTCCATCGCTCTTTCACGCCATCTTCGTCCATAATTATTTTTCCATCTTTATCATTTATTCCTTTCGAAGCTTTCACAGTTCCATTTTTTCTTTTCGCTACGCCTTTCCAGAACATTTTCATGTTTCCAGGAAAGTCGCTGGCTATTTTCAGGCTTTCTTTCTCTTTTATACTATCCTTTTCCCTTTTTACTGTGTCTTTGACTACTTTCTTGCATACTTTATAATTCTCTTTTGCTCTTTCTTCATTATTCGATCCTTTCGCGGCTAATAATGCCATCCATGCTTTCTTCTTTTCACCCACAACTATCTTAACACTCTCATTCCACCAAGCATCGCCTTTCTTTCCACCTCTTTTAGCAATACCACAGATCTTCTTCGATGTCTTACACACGGTCTCTTTCAGCGTCGTCCATGCTTCCTCAATATTTCTTCTACTGTGTATTGCTTTACAGAGTTCGTTTCCGGTCTCTTTTGCATACTGATTTCTTACACTCTCATCTTGCAGCCTTTCTACCTTGGTTCGCATCGGTGGATCACTTCGGTGTGTTTTAGAGCGCCACCCGGTGAACAAATCAATTCTTGATATTAACAAGTAGTGGTCTGTCTCCAGTTCCGCGCCCCTATACACTCTAGTATCCACTGTCGCTTTCCTTAGTGCGGCGTCAACACATACATAGTCAATTATCGACCTTTCATTCCCTCTTTCCCATGTATACTGGTGAATTCTTTTGTGGCTGAATACTGAGTTCGCCACAAACAGATTCCCTTCCGTACATACTTCCAATAGTCTTTTACCATTGTCATTCACTCTAATATCGCCGTGAGGTCCAAGGACTGACTCAAAATCTTTCCTACGGACACCCACCCATCCATTTAGATCTCCAGTCAGAATCACTCTTTCATTATCCTTTTTTTCGTTCATTATCTCGGTCACACTGTTCCAGAAATCATCCTTTTCACTCTCAGTATCGGAGTTTCCGGGCGCATATCCTATTATTAGGAATACGCTTGTAATTCCGATCTTCAGCCTTACCCACATGAGTCTAGAGTTTTTTAGCTTGTACTCTTTCATACATTTCCCCATTCGTTTCGCTAGAATCACACCAACTCCTTTGCATGCAAATTCGTCACTTTTCACTCCCGACCATAGTTCTATCATACCATCATTCCTAACGTTCATCCCTCTACCTTTCTTTTTTGTCTCACTTACACACAATACATCTATTTCTTTACCTTTTATTACGTCGCACAATTCATTCATCTTTCTATCCATTCCTCCTCTTATATTCCAGACTCCCAATCTGCACTCGGCTCTCCTCTTTTCGCCTTCCCCCTGGACCGTAACATGATGAGTGGCGGGCTTCATCGATGTTCTCCCGGCAGAGCCCAGGGGGTTTTTCTTGATTCAGCTATCCATTCATCACACTTTCATATACGTCATCTGATATAACACACACATTTTTTCCTTAGATTATTTTAACACTTATTTACATATAATTACACTATTTAAGTCCCAACTTTTGTCTTTTCTCACCGCTTACATTTATATTATCTTACCAAGTAACTTATACAACTAGTTATTTCTTATTCTTAGCTTAATAGTTCACTTAATATAATTAACGATTACACTTATTACCTATATCTTACTCACTATTTCACTTATTTTATGTACCTACTACAAATTTACTAGTTCTGGTACGCACGTGTCTTTTCACTGTTTACACCTCTCTATGTACTTCCTCTTTCACACTTTGCTTCGCTTCCTCACTTCACTGCGTAGCACTTTTACCAGGACAGAGTCATTTTTTGTCTTAAGCAGGGCATGTCACTTTGAGAGAAGGTTATCTATCGGGCAACCCGAGACAGGATAATTTACGGGTACTTTTCAGGAAACCATTCCACAGTCACTCCCGTTCATCTACTGCGGTATGTTTTTAGTAATGCAGGTATTCCTTTTTCCAGCCGATCGTGTAAAAATTGGTCTTTTCCTTGTCCACTGATTTATCTTCTAATTATTACAAAAATGGCATCGTATCATGGCATATTGTTCCCACCCATACTGTCATACTAATTGACCGTCTTTTTTCTGGGGTCATTCGCACTCACAAACAAAAACCACCATTACAAAGAATATCGATGAATGTCGGTAGGTCGGGCTGCGTCCAACATGTGGTCAGCTTCAAGGGGCAGGTACACAGGTCTGTTGACAAACTCACTTAGTCACACACATTAACACTTTGTAATAAACTATCTAAAACTGCTTTTGTCCACATATCGATTTATAGAAATACTTAATAATTACATATATGATAGGCAAAATTACACTACATCTACTGTACTAAAAATTAAGGCTGTCCGACTATAATATCCGCCGTAAAATTTACTGGGACCCGAGAGTGCGTAGAAACGCACCCGGCCGCCGCAATATTCAATTATGAAAGGCGAAATAAAAGACTCAATGATTTACAGTTTTGGTGCTCCACATTTTTTTCTTATGATTAAAAATTATACCTTCTTCGCTGTCCGATTCCTTCTTTATACTTGTGTCAGCATCAACTTTGACTTTAATATCCTTTGTATCATCATCAGATTCCGGTTCAGATTTGACTTCATATTTCAAATATTCTTCCTCGTCTTTCTTCTGAGTCACGTAAGACATGTATTTATTTTTTGCTACAGCCCAATCCACGTGTATTGGACGACCTGTTCAAAAAAAAAAAATAATAACAAATTGTTTGAAAAAGGTAACATTAAATAAGTTACAAATGAGAAATTCCTGCATAGCAATTAAAGACAAAATACGAAAAATTCAAGTATAGATTTAAGACCAAAATAAGTTAAATTTGAGAATTGAATGCATAAAAGATTAAAGTCCAAAAATTATTTAAAATGAGAAATTTATGAGACAAGAGTAGAGTCCATGTCACATAACTTGACCCGCAGTGACAAAGTAGGGAACAAAAATTATAATTGAAAATGTCGAAAGTAACACTAGGTTTTGGCAGTCACATCTCCGTGCTTGCGATACAAGTTATGTAACATTGATTCTATATGTATAATTCGTGAAAATACAAGAGAAATAAAATGTGATATTGACAAAATGCTAAGAATAACACAAGTCAACTTGCATTTTACAGATAGCCATAAAATTAATTATTCACCAATTTAAGGGTGATACTTGCCTAAAAATGGTTGTGCATTTGTCTTCAATATAGCCTTGGTCGCCGACTGCACATTGGCAAACTGGACAAATCCGCATCCGACCAGATCACCGTTTGGTTTCCTCAACAACGTTGTCTCCATAACTTCACCGTGGGGCATAAAATGTTCCTTGAGGGATGCCTCAGTTGCCTTAAATGATATATTCCTAACTATGAGTCTCGCCTTTTTGACATCCTTTGATTTGTTCAGGTTCTTCTTACTATCGTTTTCGCTTTCTAGCTTCACTTCTTGTTCTGAAAACAGTTTTCAAAATTGTAATTGTTGATGTCAGAGATATTACTACAAGTCTTACCTATGAAATTTAGTATCTATGAAATTTAGAATCAAAGTATGTATCTAAGAAATTTAGTATCTGAGTATCTATGAAATTGTTTTTTTTTTCATTTTCACTGGACTGTTTTTAGTGACTTGTGAGAATATTCAATTGAATAAAAGTTATAATTTTAGTGGTTTGCACAAAATTGTGTTTTATTTAATTTAATTAATTATTCATTAAAATTAATTTTGATGAGATTACAATTGAGCTGTTTTTTTTTTACACAACCAATTTCTAACAACCTCTTTTTCACCGGGCTGTTGGCAGTTGGTGTCAGCTCATTTATGATTACAATAAAAGTTGTTTGTGTTTGTGGATAATGTTTAAATTTTCCACAAAGTTTATTGAAATGATGTATGAATTATACACATAAATGTTTGAAAAACCCTACTTACAGCAATGAATGGTTTGCCATAAAACAATAAATTCAACCTTATTTTAAAAAAATTGTATTGCATCTCGAGTTACTAACAGGTACATACCTACTATGTCAAATATTAATTTAACACACACCCAATGAAACTGTGTCTCTACTGAGAATCAAAACCGGGCCCTTTCACTCAGAAGTCAGATAATTTAACCAACTGAGCCACAAAGGCCGACCTCAATCAGTGTGATTATGAAAAAAAACGTAACTGTCTAAATAATTGGCTCTGATTACGTGTTTGTAAGTCTATTGTACGAGTGTCCTGAATTCGATCTTCAGCAGAGGAGAAATTGATATAAATTCATTTCTCATGCAAATATTGCTTCACTGGAAACACTGGTCAGTTGGAAGAAATTGCCATATGTTAATAAACTTGCCACTTGCGCAGGATGCAAGGAAGTGTTTATTATTATTATTATCTTAAACATTTATTTAGTAAATTTCTTTATTATTATTACTCAAAATACTATACACAGCTGTTGACAATTCCATAAAATATAAAAAAAAATAAAATACAAAAAAGTAACTTCTCAATAAAAAAATATGTACTCACTAGGAATGTGTTTTGCGGGTTGTCTCTCTTCTTGGTTTCTCTTTGTCTTTTTATCTTTGTTTTTGTCATTTTGAACGGGTGCTTCTCCATCGGATTCCGCTTCAGATTTAACAACCTCACTCTCTTCTTTACTCTCTGTAGTTTTGTTTTCCTTGGTATTTGCAACAAATTCATTTTTAGGCACAGCCCAATCCACTTGTATGGATCTGCCTAAAATAGAGAAATGTGTTAAAGATTATACGACTCTATATAGCTCAGAAGTCAGATGTCTAACTAATGGCCGATATTTCAATGGACAATCAAAAATGGAGTTAATTGTCAATCAACTGATCGTCGATTAGATTCGTAATTGCCAATTTAGAAAATTGGTTATTTCAATATACAATTAAGAAAAAACCAATTAATCGTCGATTAATGTTTTTAACACGTGTAATACTGTCTTATGCTCTATGGTATTCGTTGTTTACAGCATGGTTTACAGTTTACAGCTGTTTGCATCCATTATTTTGTGTTGTGACAACTGCGGGACGCTAACATAATAGTCGACATATTTGTCAGAATTTTTATTATTTTTTTTTTTCTGTTTTACAATTACATAAATTTACAAAGATAATTATTAATCTATGTATTGTAATACAGAATTTGTCTTATCTCAATTTTTAAAATGTTTTTTTGTGAAATATTCATTACGTCATGGCCGGCCCGTCAATACACAGTTGTTTCTAATGTTTATTTTATTTTTTATGTAATTCATGTATAAAATAAAATGTAAAGCAAACTATACAGTTAGTTGGTCACTGATACAGAATTCGTATTATCTCAATTTGTAAAATGTCCATTATCCCAATTTTTAATCCAATAAAATTAGATGCTTAATAGAAAGTTTCTTTTCATTTACCTTTAGGACCCTGAAAAATTTGTAGGTTTGTGCAGCTTTGGTTTCAGCGAAACACGCTGAAAAGGTGTTTTGAAATCTTAACTGTTATAAATATAATAACATATTGTTTTGAAACAACCATTTATTTATTTAATACAATATAGATAATAAAAAAACAAAACCATATAACACAAAACGTGCAAAGGTTATGTTCACAATTGACAGTTCTTTGCTAACAAAAAACACAATTAACTCGCTTGATTGCCGAAAAACGGCCAATCAATTTTCGACAGTTCGTAATTGACGATCAACGTTGATTTTGTAATGAAATAACGCCGAACTCCGATTAACCATAGACATGCCGAAAACCATAGATAAAATCGACAATCAATCATTTAATTATACATTGAAATATTGGCCCTAATTGTACTATAAAAAAAAATACGCTCAAGTTGTGCAAATATAACTAGAATGAATCGTCATTTTATTTTAATTTTCTACATGAAACTGTATTAATTTGGATAGATTTAAGTTATTTATCTTCTTGTACATAATATAAAAAAATATAATGCACACTGGCGGGCTTTAGCCATGTAGGCACATAAATAACATCTTTATAAACATCAAGGGAAAGTTTAAAAAAAAAGGATTCAGTATATCCCGAAATACAAAATAAAGTAGTATACATTGAATAAAGTTCCGCTAGATTGCAAATATATTAAACTGTGCAGCGTCCTGAACAATTAATTCAGCTAGCAGAGAAGAAATTTATTTGAAATTGTATCTAGACTTGGAAATACTGGTCAGTTGGAAGAAATGGCCATATTGCACATGCAATACAATATACTACATTTAAAATCGGTCCAAATTTTATATAGTACGATCTCAATAATCCAGCACTATTGCGGACACAAGAGTGTATGTATTTGCATGTACATATTAATTCATTAATAAAATCTAAGTTCCATATTACTATAAACGCCATTATAGTGATGTGTTGGATAAGCGAGTTTTACTATACTGATTATAATGTTAAAATTGAATCTGTTTTAATATTTGTATAGACAATTTATATAGACGATTCATGTGAATGTTTCTTATGGAATTTAGGTTAACATATTACACTATAAACAAATATGAATAAAATATAAATATAGAAAATTACCTAGGAAAGGCCGAGAATTTGTGCTAGCCAATGCATGTTTTGCATTTTCCAAATCTTCATATTGAATGAAACCGCAACCAACTAAATCGCCGTTCGGTCTCTTCAACAGAGTTACACTTACAATCTTTCCAAATGGTTCAAAATGTCCTTTTAGCGATTCTTCTGTCGTTTTAAATGACAAATTTCTAATAACCAAACGGGCATTAGTGTCAAAAGTATTAACTCGTCTCTTGAAAAAGTTTCCTTTCCTGTGTTTTCCTTTGAACTTAAAAGACTGCTTCTTCTGTTTTGAACCTCCCTTGACGCTGAATTTAACATTTTCTGAAATAAAACAATATTATGAAAAGTACAATTAAAACATGATTGCTTTTAAATATAAATGAAATATAAATCATACTTACTTTTTCCCATGTTTGAAACAAATATTTTAAATCGATAATTAGATAAAGAAAGTAAAAATATTAGTTGAATTATAACCTAACAAATATCATGCTTCCAAATTTTGAAGCAAGTATGAAGTGTCAAAATATGTCATGTTAAAATAATCTATGCCAGGGTAGCGTTCGGAAAGACGCTCGGCGATCGCTCGGCGATGTTAGAGCGTCATCCTAAGCTTTCGGAATTCATCGAGCGATTCGCGCGGCGATTCACTCTGCCCGTTCGGAATCACGGTTGACTCGCACCAATGTCGCCCAAGTCGCTCGATGAAATAGTAGGGTGAATGTCGCTCCTGTGGTTATCATTTTAAGGGAAATAAACAATTTTTGAATGCCCAAAACACAAAAATCTCGTGAAAACTATGCACACACAAGAAAAAATCGTAAATACTTATGAATAATACGAATCACTTGTCACAACACGTTTAATACTTTTAAAATTTATAATTAATCAATTATTCTCTCGTTATTATAATGAAAACATCTGATTAACACCAAAACAAATGATACAACCACTATTTTACTATAATTTTTGACCAAAATGACACAACTAAAGTAACACCAACCTTGTAATTTTAAATTTCCCGCGCCCGCGTAATTTTAAGTCACCCCAACATCGCTCAGTACCGTTCGGATTAAACATCGCCCAAATGTCGCTCTCTTTGCAACTTCAGGTCGCACCGGTAGAGCGATTCACTCTGATTTAGAACGCAGCCCTATATGAAAACATAGACACTAAATTATTTAATGAGCCGTTACATGTTTGTGTAGGTTCGGCAAACCATCACAACTCAAACGTGTAAATAGAGCGTTTGGATAAGTTTGCCGGGGTTCGCGCCCGATCCGATCGAGTGTTGGTTTTTTTGGCACAAATCAAAGGAGATTTGCGGCAAACGTTTGCGAGGCGTTTACACGTTTGTGCTGATTGCTGACATTAGTATCGTTTGTGCACTGGCTGGCACTGGCAGTGGATAGACATCTCGGAATTTTGACAGATGACATTATTTATAAGATTATAATTAGTGTCCGACCGAAGCTTCGGCTTCGGCTTCGGCCACCTTCGGCCAAAAAAAAACACCTTCGACTTCGGCTTCGGCTAAAAATAACCCGAATTTTCGGCCGAAGCCGAAGTTGTCAGCCGCTAACAACATTTAAAACTTGTAAAAACAAAGAGGTATTTTATATTTCGGTTTCGTTTCGTAATATGTATAAGTAAGATTTATTTTGCCCAATAGTGTCCAAATCCAAAGAAAATAGGTCTTATTTAATAATCTATCATATTAATTTCAATTGATTATAGTTAATTGTTATTTATAACGAAATTAGTTTCATAACCGAAAGAAAATTGTTAATTTAAGATTTTGTTTTCTAATTATAAGAATTTATGTTGTTAAATAACGTTTTAAACTAAAGAGGTATTTTTTTATTTATCTTTCATTTCGATTTCATTTCAATGTATATATAACTATAATTTATTCTGTCAAAAAGTGAACTAATCCAAAGCTAAATAGTCTTATTTAATAACCTATCATATAAATTTTAATTTTATAATATATATAATAATAACTTGGTATACACCACTTTTGAGCACAAATAACTGTCGACCGGTTTCGAGAACGATGTTCTCATCTTCAGGATGACTTACGTACTAAATTAAAAATGAAAATATAGACTTAACCTAAACTAAAGATGTGGGAGGAGTCAATTCAAAAGTAGTGGGGCAAGCGACAACCCGGTGTTTAGGAAACGCAAGATATAAATTATTTATTAATATATTTATTTTTATTTTTTTTTTTTTTGCCACAAAGTTACTTCCTTAAAAATAAAACTGAATATAAATTTTAATTGAAGTTATATTTTTTATAATCTTTTCTAAAATTGCGTGAAAAGAAAATTACGATATATCGTTACTTTACTTTTAGCAATATATTTCCTGTTGGCGCTTTCAATAATGACTCACTTGGTGACACAAATTAATAAGAACTTATCTACATTGGTAAAAATTTATATTAGGTACTAGGTACTTTAATTATAATACTAGTTGCAACAATTTAATTTGCAATGATAATTTTATAATTAAGACAGAAAGTTCTCAGATTTTATTATTTTATATGTGATTGAGTTTATTTTCATTTTGTTAAATAAAAAAATACCGTCTTATGTACTTGTGTATTTATTTATCTTTTTGTACATAATATAAACAAATAATATATTGTTATCTGCTGAGCTTATTGTTACTAGACAATTTCTTCCAATCAACTAGATTCAGAACAAGATAACAGGTAACATAGTACCGTATACATCCGATAGAAAAAAACGTTGTATATGTATGGTTATTTTATTTTATATTGCTTCTCGAGCAACTAACAGGTAGGTATTATGTCAAATATTAATTTAACCCGCACCCAATAACAAGTTGCCACATTCTATAGGCTTGTGATATTTATCATCTCATAGATACAGACTGAAAACACAAATAAAAACTGTGTCTCCACTGGAAATTGAACCCAGGACCCTTGGCTCAGTAGTCAGATATCGTACCAACTGAGTCACGAAAGCCGATTATTCATTATTTTAATCGATTTTTTTTAGTAAAATCAAACGACCCAAGACCCTTAGCTCAGTAGTTAGATATCTAACCAACTAAGTCACGAAAGCAGATTATTTATTATTTTAATCGATTTTTTTATTAAAATCAAACCTTCGGCTTCGGCCGAAGGTTACGGCTAAGGCCGAACAATCGGCTTCGGCTTCGGCCAAAATCTGACCTTCGGTCGGACACTAATTATAGTATCATCGATTACTACGTGTTTTACATCTTTAATTTGAATATTACTAGTTGCATGTAACACATGAGATCCAACTGTTGATAGCGATAGTATGCATACTTAAAGAATACATATCAAACTATAAACACTTAAACACAAATTAATAAATATATTAACATATTTTGTTTTCTATATCAAAAATGTAGGATAGGCTAGTATGGAGGTCAGTCTGTTTTTCCTACCCAGAATATGAAAACAGCATGATGTATGTTTGTAGATTAAGTAGGTACATACCAAACTATTAAGTGAGATATTGTGTAGAGTTTAGGCCTATAACTTGTATTCTGAAATTTTGGGCTCTGTGAATTGAGCGGATCAAAAGTTATAAGGGAGGGACGGACACACAGACACACAAAAAACACAAAATGTTATATAAAGAAAATATATGCTACAAAACCTCTAAGTTGGTGTTTTTGCTTTGGCATACAAAAAGTCCACTACACGATACAAAATGTTCCTCATACACGCGTCTTGGCTTAAAACTGTCGATTCATTGAGAGAATAAAATTCTCTTAAACGAATCGACAGTTGGACAAGTTATATTCGTGATTATAGTTTATTTAATTAGGAATCAATAGGTTTTGATGTGAAAACATTCCTTAAAATATTTGTATACTTATGTGTATTACAATAAAATACATTTATTCAAACATGTTGTTATGTTTATTTATTAATACATAATATGTTACACCAAATACATAAAATTAATATCAAATAAAACATTTATAGAAAAATTAATTAAAATAGACTATATACATATATACACAATATGTCATGTCATGTTTAATACATAGGTTTTTATATAATATACTAGATGTCGTAGTTAGCAAATTTTGTATGAATCGAAGTGAGTCATTTTTCAGGGGGGATTTTTGACGTTTTGGTTCCAGACCACATCGTTTTTCTATAGAAAATAACGACTAATGTGAATTGTTTTCGGATTGATTTGTCTAAAAAACATTTTAATTATTAATAATTTAGAGAACATTTATCTAGGATGTGTTGAAATGTAAGGAAAACTGAAATATGTTGCCAACCAAAACGTCAAACGCGCGATATTCCGTGACTCACTTTTTGCTAGGGATGTCCGATATATATCGATATATCGTAAATATCGATGTTTTTGATTCGATATATCGAATCGATCCGATGTTTTGGAATGTCATTCGATATATCGAAACATCGATGTTTTTGATTCGATATATCGAATCCTTCCGGTGTCCTGGAATGTCATTCGATACATCGAAACATCAATGTTTTATTTTGAAATATTGAATCAATTCAATCGATCGGAACCTTTGACGGCAAATTAAATAATTTTTTCGGCGGGTGGGACTAAAAACAAAAAAAGCTCACCAAAAGAATTTTGAGAGGAAATTAATTTTATCTTTGGCGGCCGGACATATCGAATTTGATTTGATTCGATACATCGGATGATATCGATATTTTCATTTGATATATCGAAAAACATCGATATATTTTCAAAGTGGACACCCCTACTTTTTGCACAGAGTCTGTATATTATAATAAAAATCTATGGTTTAATAGTATTTAATAATAAACAATTATTATTTATTATTCTTACTTTTAATTTTTATTCTAAGCAACTCATTTTTTAATTAACTATATACAGGTATGCGGCATGCAAAATTAGTATAAGTATTGGCATACTATAGTATAAATATATATGCCGACCGCCGTGGTACTGTTGGTAAGCCGTTTGGCTTCTGTGTGGACGTGCTGGGTTCGATCCCCAGCAGAGGAGAAATTAATTTTAATTCATTTCTCACGCAAATATTGCTTCTCTGGGCTGGTAACCATGTAGATAGGTATTGTGGTAACACTGCTTAGTTGGAAAAAAATGAACTTAAATAAAATTAAACTCGCATCTTGCGCATGGTGCAATGAAGTGTTTATTATTATTATTATTATATATGTAGTATAAATGGAAACTATATAATGTAGAATAAATATAAACCATATAAGTAGTATACATATACCATAGTATTCCAATATTATAGGTTCTTGTAACAACCCAGCCATACAGCCATATATTTTCTATGCATACAGCACTTTTATAATAAATTTGTGTGTTTAACTGCTTATGTTTCCTAAGTTTTTAAAAATATCGAAAAAAACCGAAACACTCCAACTAGCTAATTTAATTTTCTATAAAAAAAATATGAATATCGTAGTAAGATTGTAGTAGTACATCTCAAACTTTTTTTAACAATTTTTATAAAAATGAATTCAGTGAGGACATCGTTTCATACAATTTGTAAGGCAGTATACACTACACAATATCTACGGGGACTCAATAGTTTGATATCTCCAAACATACATACATACCATCATGCTGTTTTCATATTCTGGGTAGGAAAAAAGACTGACCTCCATACTATTACATCCGGACATACATACCTATATGTTTTATATAGAAAACAAAATATCTTAAAATATTAAATTTATTAATTTGTGTTTAAGCGTTTATAGTTTGGCATGCATTCTTCAACTATTCATACTATCGGCATCGACAGTTGGGTCTCATATGATACATGCAACGTTTTTTTTTTTTTTTTCCGCTTGGGTGTTCATCGGAGCTGGACGTGCTCATCGCTGCGGACTACGCTGCAAGGAATTGACTTTGTGTATAATCATTGCATCTACATAACTGTCATCTCATTTGGTTTCTTGTTCTTGTTTTTACTTTTTCTTTTTAATTAGTGTTAAATTTGTTTTAATAGGGGTAAGTGTCTCTTATTATAAGTTGTTTTCTCTCTCTCTTTTTTTTTTAAATTTGAACAATGGCGGACAAACCGCCTGTTTCGCCGGACCCGCCGGACCCGCCGGACAAACTGACTTCTATACAACATACTATTGCGTCTGACACTGATTCAGATAATGGATCTATGATTACTATCCCAGATCTACCTTACCCTCCGTCTCCTAGTACATTTGTTACTATTCAAACAAAAAAAACTCGAAAACGAAAAAATATTCATGCTTCATCCAGTGATTCAGACCAGGCTTCACCTTCCAAGCCATCTGCTCATGTACCTGCTCCTCTGTCTGCACAAAATATTTCAAAACCAACCCATAACTCAGACTTTGCCAAAATCACTAGAAACAGATACGTTGAAAGCGATTTTTGGTCCATGTGTCCTCGATTTTTTTTTTTTTTTTTTATAACCCATCTAGAGACCTTCTCACGTCGACTCAATAGTAGTCCATTGTGATACTTTGCCTGCTAGATGTCATTCCATAGTCCTATCTCCTGGAAGAACTGTAAAATCCTTTGTGGATCGGTGTCTCTGATTTGCTTTTGATCAGCAATATGCAAACCTATTTTCTTTACTCTTGTTTGCATTAGTGGGCCACATTCTGTAAGTAGATGCATCGGTGTTTCATGTTCATCCATGCAGAACCTGCATAGGTACATTTCCGATAAATTCATCGTGCATAGATGTTTATTGAGTCTACAGTGACCAGTTAAGATTCTAGTAAGAATCCTAAGGTTATTCCTGCTCATTGTTAGGATCCGCTTAGAGTGTGTTGAAGAGAATCCTGAAATGAGTGCTTTTGAATGTCTTTGTCCTGGGGTAGATAACCAGAGTTCAGTGGCATTGTTAAGCATTCTTTGGTAAAGTGTTGATTTAACAATACTATTAGCTAGGAGACAGTGAGGCTCCGGCCCATAGGTAGCTATGTCCGCTCCCCTATTTGCCAGAGCATCAGCCTCCTCGTTACCTTTATAATTGGAGTGTCCAGGTACCCATCTTAGTATGATTTTGTTACCATAGTTTACTGATAAAGTTTTCAGCGCTTCAATGCAGTCTAGTACTGTTGATGAAGTTACTGTGTAGGAATCAAGAGCTTTAAGAGCAGCTTGACTATCAGAGTAAATGTATATTCTGTGGTTCTTATAATTCCTTCTTAGGATTTCATAGGCACAGAGTGTTATGGCACATATTTCTGCCTGGAAGATCGTTGCATACTGTCCCAAGTGCTTGTGGATCTTCACCCTAGGCACTTGCCCATATATGCCCGATCCTATACCATTCTTTTTCTTGGATCCGTCAGTGTACCATATAAGTGCACCATTGGATTCCTGATACCAAACATCTGCTATTGTAGTTTTAGTTTGTATTTCTACTTTGTATGGTTTTTCAAAGTTGTAAACAGTTAATATTTTATCTGTTGGGAATGCAAGTAATTTGTCTTGAGATTCTATTTTGTTTAGATTTGCTTGGATTTCTAAATTTGTGTTTAGTTTATTTCCACTTGTTAGTCTTATAATACCTTCCTTTGCCATTTTTTCAAGGTATAAATGGAGAGGTGGTAGACTAATCATGGCCTCTAGAGAAGCGGTGGGAGTTGTGTGTAAGGCTCCCGTAATGAGCAAGCAGGCTAATCTTTGTAAACGTTTAAGTTTATCTACACAGCCTCTTTGTTGTAGTTTGTCATTCCAAACTGTTACAGCATAAGATACTATGGGTCTTATTATTGTAGTGTATGACCACAGAGCTTGTTGGGGTTTTAGTCCCCAATTATTCCCTATGAGTCTATGGCATGTCCATAATGCTTTGATTGCTTTTTGAGCAACTTTTTCTACATGTTGTGTCCATGTTAATTTACTATCCAATGTTATACCTAGATATTTTACTTCATTGGAAAAGTCCAGTTTTTTTCCAAAGAATATTGGTGGTGATAGTTTATTCAGCTTTCTTTTCCTAGTGAAAGGTACAACAGTTGTTTTATTTGCATTAACTGTTAGTCCATTATCTTTGCACCATTTTTCAACTATTTTTAGTGCATTTTGTAGCAGATCAGAGATTGTTTCACATTCTTTCCCTCTGATTGTAATGACTATATCATCTGCATAGCTTTGTGTATTATATCCACATTCGTTCAGTGTGCATACTAGGCCATCCACAGCCAGCGTCCACAGGAGTGGTGATAAGACTCCACCCTGCGGACACCCCCTGTTTGTTTTAGCTTTAGTTGTCTCATCCACCAGATTAGTTATGATGTATCTATTGGATAACATGTTGTCAATCCATTTTATTATAGTATTGTCTACATGTTTCTGTCTTAGTCCACTAATTAGTACGCTTATTGGTACTGCATCAAATGCTCCTTCTATGTCTAGGAACGCACACAGAGTAATTTCTCCGCTATCTAGGGATTTTCTTATATTTCCTACGATTTCAATAAGAGCTGTTTCAGTAGATTTGCCCTCTTGGTAAGCATGTTGCTTTGGATGAATAGGATGCAATGTTATTATATTGCTCACTATGTATCTATGTAAAATCTTTTCCATAGTTTTTAGCATGAATGAAGATAGACTAATTGGTCTATAAGCTTTTGGAGTCTTATAACTTTCTTTACCTGGTTTTGGTATATAGGTTACTTTGACTGTTCTCCAGCTTTGTGGAACATAGCCCCATGCAAGACTGGATCTGAATATTTTCAGCAGTGTCGGCATGATTTTTTCTATACCGTTCTGTAGAAGAGCAGGGAATATGTTATCATTTCCACTGCTTTTATAAGGCTCAAAAGAGTTGATAGCCCATTTGATTTGATTAGGCCTGAAGATTTTTGATGCTAATCTCCAGTCATTTAAACTTGGTTTATCGCATCCTGGAGGCTTAGTGATGGTTTCCTTCACCGTTTCGCATCCAGGAAAATGTGTTTTAGCTAATAGCTCAAGTGTTTCCTTGCATGTTGCAGTATAATTACCATCTTCTTTTATTAGGAGACCTATACCTGGTTCCTTCCTCCTGGCGAGGATTTTATTAATCCTTGCTGTTTCTTTAGTACCATTTATGGTGCTGCAGAACTTTTTCCAAGATTCCGTTTTGGCTTTCCTTATAGCCTTATGGTATTCTGTTAGAGATTTTCTATACTCTTCCCACAGGCTATAGTGTTTAGCCCTATTGAACAGTTTCCTAGTTTTTGCCCTAAGGGTGGATAGGTTTGAGTTCCACCAGGGAACTTCCCTTTTTTCAGTTTTTGTTTTAATTGGGCAATTCTGTTCATAGGCCATAATTAGGTTTTCCGTAAGTTCATCCGTAATTAAATCTATTCTTCTTAGATTTCTTGTCGACTCTATTGGGCTAATACCACCCTTAAGGTCGTCTTTGAACCCAATCCAATCAGTAGATTTTTTATTTCTATATTGAATTGTTGTTTTTGTCAGGCTTTTAATGTGGAACATTAAATGTCTATGGTCAGAAGCTGATTCTTCTGACGATACGTGCCAGTCCATTACTTCATTACTGATATTTTGTGAGCAGAGGGTGAGATCTAAAACCTCAGACCTTGCTTTGGTAGTGAATGTAGGTTCATTACCTTTGTTCACAATGTTTAGATTATGTGTGATGATGAAATCTAAAAGATTTTCCCCTCTTTGATTACAGTCTGTGCTGCCCCATATTGTATGATGCGCGTTTGCATCACACCCAACAATGAGTCTCGCATCATTCTGCTTTGAGAAGTTTATTACTTCTTCAAGGATTGTAAGCGGTAATGCTTCATCACCTGCAAAGTATGCTGAACAGAGTATTAGTTTTCTGTTGTCTGCTTTTTGTGGGATCATTATAGCCACGAGATCCCTTTTGCAAAATTCTGGAATGCCAATATATTTGGTATTATTGTTTATCACTATACATGCTCTGGGTCTAGATTCATGGTCACAGGATATAACTGTTCCCATGGAGCCCAGACCACATACTCTGTTATTAATGGTCCATGGTTCCTGTACCAGTAGTGCTGTTAGGTTTTCTTTCTGCAACCTTCTATTGGCAATAGCCGAAGCAGCTCGAGCCTGGTGAAGGTTTATTTGAAGTATACCTATCTTATCATTGATATTTTTTCCAGTGTTAGGGTTTATGTATCCTTCACCACTGTTGTAGTTCCGTTTTTTGGTATTGTCAGTAACTATATTTGCCTTTATTATGTAGCGGGTGCAACCAGCCGAGTTGACCACCCACTTCAAGGAGTAGGGGGACGTCAGCCGGCTATTTAAGATCCTGCACATCGCGTTCCCGTCGTTCAGTTTAACCAAGGCCAGCGGTAGATCGTCACTCTGCTCGACTCACATTTCGATTCCGCGCATTCATCGATCTATTTTATTTAAATTATTTAATAGTCAATTATTGAAGTATATACCAATCTTGAATTATAATTAGAGTCAAACTATCAAATAAACACGTAAGTCAAATTCAAACTATTTTAATACCTGTCTGTAATATCAATTAATTTATATTTCATATGATAAATTTATAAATGTTTTATGGTGTGGCGTGGGTACCTCATTCTGCTGTGTAACGTTCTTTAATTAGCTTGCAACTAATTACCGAGTTACGCACGGCAGGATCGAGTACACACGCGACATCATTTCGCGTTGGATTTGGGGAACAGGCGACAGGTTATCACCTAGTGCCTTTCTAGACCGGAGCACCCTTCTGTAAATAAATAAATTAACATTAAAATCCAATTCCCAACCATAGCGCGAAAACTGGTGACCACCGAGCGTGCAGAACAGGTATATTTGTTGTGTAAAGATAATATTTGTAAAATAGTGTGTAAAACTGGTAAAGCCCCAGCTCTGTTGCAATTTTGTCGATTTTTAATTTGTGATAATAATTTTTTTGTGTAACAAACGATAATCTGTTATCAGGAACAAATTATAATATTCGTTCAATAACAATTATCTAGTCACTTTGCACATTCTAAACTCATACGACAGAGATTAAAATTTTATTGAATAATAATTATTTCGGTTATTGGACCTGGTTAGACTGAACCCTACGGGTAACTTTAAACATGTAATAATTTAAATTCATAACCGTGCGCAGGCCCGTACACAGCGCACATTGTAAAAACCAAAAAATCGACGAAATAGATAAGTAAAGCATATAAATAGTTTGTAAGTATTAAACATACGCAGTAATAGTATGTTATCCCTAATTGTTATAAACCATTGAAAAAAAACACATTTATAACGTAATTATAAGTATTATAATTAGTTATATTGTTGTATTCAAAACTTAAATATCGAAACTGGTATTGAATAAATATATGCTAAATAAATACCTACCAAAAATTGAAAAATATTTCCCTATGTTAATTGTAAAAATATATAATAATGTGTATTTATTTTTTTCATGACCTAATACTACGCTAAAACGGACCAAAAAAAACTACCAAACGGAGGTAAAATAACGGAAGGAATACCAAAAAAAACTAAAGGAGATTTAAAAAAGATAAAAATATAAAAATAAAGAACCTAAAGAAGCATGTATTATGCGCAAAAACAGCACGCATAAAAAGATAAGTAAAAACCACATTTTATTATTTAAAAAAGCCAAAGTAAATTCATTTGCAGTAACATAAAATCATTGCAGAAATAAAAATAAAATATCTATCTAAAAATTCACGTAAAATCCTTATTTTTAAATACCTACAAGACAAATTATTAACCTGTAAAGTAAATACGTAGGTAAATAAATTTTAGTATTATTGCTTAAAAATAACGCATAAATGTTACACGGAATGTAAAATAAAATTATTGTCTAAAAAATGTCACAAAAAAACTTGTTTACCATGACGCGCACATTTTTATCGCGATAATAAAAACATGTAACAAAATTAACCAAAAATATTATTTTTAATATTATTTTGCGGTAGTAAAAATATATCCAAAAAAAATATCCTGTAAAAAAAAATTACAATAATAATATCTTCCCGAACATCAATCGGAATACATTATCTGATACCTACTTATGAAATAGGTAGAATCCTATAGTGTAAATTTAAAATATGTAACCGAGGTAATAATAATAAAAATATTCTCCACGAAAAAAATCACGAAATCGAAGCTCGAAACGAAACATTAAATATATTCGAAGTACATACAATAAACATATTCCATTGAGCGTACAGTGCCGTGCACATTTGAAACAAAAAAATAAGAATGATAATAAATGTAAATGTAACAAAAATATTTATTTTAAAATAAAATAGAAATATTATATCGAATAATAATAAAGTACGAACGCAGTCATATTAACAAAAGTATAAAAAAACGAATATTAAATACGAAATCATAACATAATTTAATAATCTATAGAAATATCGAGTAAACATCATCGAAAAATATATTCCACTCCGCGACATTGTACACCGAGACAATACCGGGTACGTAGGCGTAAAATACGAAATACCAAAATCTAACACCGCGACGAATCACGCATGAATCTAGGACTATTCGCCACCAACATTTGTTAGCCAGCGAAACGTAATATAATATATCTCATTGATAATATATACATAACTTGTACTTTTATTTCAGATTAAAAACGTTTAAACACTTATTCATTTTAAATTATTAAATCAAATATACATTTAAATTTAATAAGAAATTATATCCTATTTAAAAACAAAGCATTTAAATACTTTACGCTGAATATATTAAATAAAAAATAAATTATTTTTTTAAATTTTTTTTAAATATAGTTACCTAATCACAATAACAACAAACATATATACGTATAGGAACGTCCACAAACAAGAGACCTTATATGCATCGAACAAAAATAAACTCTAAAAATATTTACAATTTAAAATTCATACAATTAAAACAAAGCAACTTCAATTATAATATACTGATAATATCATAATAAATAAAACACAAAAAATTATATTTTAGTTTAAAACAACTATAAAAATATTTTTATTTTTTATTTTCTAAAAAAAATAGTTATAATATTTTTTTTTATTTTTATTTATATTTATAAACTGTAATACAACTTGAAGAATATAACTCACATCAAATGTTATACGATAAAATGAACATCATGGACAAAGAAAATACAGAACAATCGTCACAAGACCAAGCAACTGAAATTTATTCAACAAACATCAAATTGCCAAGCGTATGGAGACATCAGATACAATTATGGTTTTTCACCATAGAAGCCCAATTTTCAAACGCAAGAATAACTAAGGATGAATCCAAATATAATCATGTATTAGCCGCATTAGATCCAGAAACCATGTCATGCGTCGCCGACGTCATACAATTTCCGCCAAGTATGGATAAATACAAAAACCTCAAACTCACACTTCTGAACCGTCTACAAGAGTCTGAAGAGAGAAGACTCACGCAATTACTCCATGGAATACAGTTAGGAGACAAGACACCATCAGAACTATTGCGAAGGATGAAAAGCCTAGCTGGACCAACATTAAATAACAACACGCTAATTACAAGATTATGGATAGAACGACTACCTCATCGTATACAAGAAATAATTTCAGCCATTAATACAGATGACGTCACAGTACTAGCCACAACAGCAGACAGAATAATGGAAGTCAACAGTAGAACTGACGTTCAAGCAGTAAACCTACCATCAACTTCTTCATTGAGCAACTCAGCAACAAGCAACCAAAGCACAGTAAACCTACTTTGTACAATGCAGCAACAAATACAAATGCTAACCGACAAAATAATAGGACTTGAAATTCAACAGAGGCAATCAAGACCATTCTACAGAAATAATCAACGCGACCATTCAAGATCAAGATCCACAAGCCCAAATAGATATCAAAAATATAATAATAATAATAATTATAATCGGCAAAACAAACGCAATTTTAAATACAATTATAATAACAATAACTTCCAACAAATGTCAAATAATAATAATAATAACAACTACCAGCAAACGCGTAATAATAATAACGATAACGTCAAGCCGCTGGATATATGTATACCACATCAAAAATATGGAAGTCAAGCAAAATACTGTCGACAGCCTTGCACCTATAACCATCCGGAAAACTAAAAATGCGACAGGTGTGTGAGACAACACCGTCGCAAATGAAGCATCGTCTCTTTCTACCAGATATAATCACGGGCGTGCAATACCTTATCGACACAAGAGCCGAAATAAGCATCATACCAAGATACCTAAAAAACGACAAGGCAACCATCGCTACAGACAGTATCATCACTCCTATTTACGCAGCAAATGGAACAATAATACCTTCATATGGACACCGAATTATCAACTTAAATCTCGGATTACGCCGGAATCACAAATGGAAATTTATAGTCGCCGACGTAACCAAGCCGATCATAGGGGCAGATTTCTTAACCAATTATGATATATTGGTGGACTTAAAAAGAAAATTACTCATTGATAAAAAAACAGGGTTGACAAGCAAAGGAACCGTCTATAGAACAAGTGTTATAGACATAGCAACGGTACAGTCAACATCAAAATTCCAAAAAATTATACGAAAATACCCAAGTTTAACAAGAGCAGATATGGCACAAAAAGGATCAAAAACAAATATTACTCATCACATTCAAACCAGAGGACCACCCGTCACAACCAAAATGAGAAGGCTCAACCCATTACAATTAGAAATAGCAAAAAAGGAATTCGCATATATGATCGAACAGGGAATATGTCGCCCTTCGAAAAGCAATTGGTCAAGCCCTTTGCATATGGTAAAAAAACCAGATGGAAATTATAGAATGTGTGGAGATTACCGACGCCTAAATTCAATAACAAAACCGGACAAGTACCCGATTCCACAACTTCAAGACTTCTCACATAAACTACACGATGCAAAAATATTCACTAAAATAGACCTCTCAAGAGCATATAACCAAATAAACATGGAAGAAGAAGACATCCAAAAAACCGCCCTACTAACGCCATTTGGACTGTATGAATTCACGAAAATGCCACCAGGACTGTCCAACGCCGCACAAACATTTCAACGACATATACATAACATAACAAGGGACCTAGAATACGTCTTCACGTACATTGATGACATTCTGGTCGCCTCCAGAAACATAAACGAGCATGAGAAGCATCTCGACAAACTTTTCGAAAGATTATCCGAAAACGGATTAATTATCAACCAGGATAAATGCAAATTCGGCGTAGAAGAAGTACACTTTTTGGGTTACCGAATCAACAAAAACGGAAGTACACCAATACCAGAAAAAGTGGAAGCAATAATAAAAATTGAACCCCCAAAGGACGCAAAAGGACTCCGACGTTTCATGGGCATGCTAAATTTTTATAGAAAATTTTTGCCAAACGCAGCCGAAACGCAAAAAATATTATTCGATCAATTAAAAGGGTACACCAAAAATGACAAAAGAAAACTACAATGGACAACTGAATTAAAAAAAGCGTTCGACAAATGTAAGCAAGATTTGACACAAGCCGCACTACTCGTACACATAAACTCCTCGGCAGAGATAGCAATAATGGTCGACGCATCAGATCACGCCATGGGCGCAGCACTTCAACAAAAAACGGATAACAGCTGGCAACCTATATCATTTTTCTCCAGAAAATTTAATAGCGCACAAGAAAAGTACAGTACGTATGACCGAGAACTCACCGCCATCTACGAGGCGATTAAATATTTCAGACCACAAATAGAAGGAAGAAACTTTGTAATAATCACCGACCACAAACCGTTAATTTTCGCCTTTAATAAAATCAAGCTCAACTCTCCTAGACAAGAAAGACAGCTGGATTATATAAGTCAATTCACCACGCGCATCAAACACATATCAGGCGAAGAAAACATAGTCGCAGATACTCTATCAAGAATCGAAGAGATAGAAATAACATCAAACATCGACTATATTAAAATGGCAAGAGAACAACTCACAGACAAAGAGCTCAAGAAAATGCAGGAAAATTCATCTCTATCACTAAAGAAAATCTCAATACCTAACACTAACAAAATGTTATGGTGTGACATCTCAACCAACACGTTACGACCATATGTACCAATCACAATGCGAGAAGAAGTAATAATATCAGTACATAAATTAAGTCACCCCGGAGTAAAAACAACAGCAAAGTTATTAAAACATAAATATATTTGGCCCAACATTGACAAAACAGTAAAAAATGTCGTGAACAACTGCATCGAATGCCAAACTTCGAAAATTCATCGCCACACTGTAACACCTTTGAAACAATACAAACCAGCAGATGGAAGGTTCAAGAATATACACATAGACCTGGTGGGGCCGCTAACTCCATCCAGAGACTACATATACCTGCTGACGATAATTGATCGCTACACAAGATGGCCCGAAGCGATCCCATTAAAAGACATGTCTGCAGAAACCGTTGCAGACGCTCTCATGTATAATTGGATAGCAAGATTTGGCGTCCCGAATTCAATCACGACCGATCAAGGCCGACAATTCGAAAGCTCACTATTCAATAAACTGATGAATAAGCTCGGAATAATACATAACAGAACGACTGCATACCACCCACAATCGAATGGGATGATCGAACGTTGGCACCGCTCATTAAAAACATCACTAATGGCCGCAGGAAACATATCATGGTCGACGACATTACCACTGACACTCCTAGGACTACGAACCGTAATCAAGGAGGGGTCAGACTATACACCAGCAGAGATGACATACGGAACAACCCTCAGACTCCCCGGAGACTTCTTCGAAGATGGACCACCTGAGGAGCAAAACACCTATGGACATAAACTACAGCAAACAATGTCAGAAATCCGACCTATCCCAATAGCAAATCACGGGAGAAAAAAAACATTTGTGCACAAACAAATGGCAAACACCAAATATGTCTTCTTAAGACATGATGCTGTGAGACGACCTCTACAAAAACCATATGACGGACCATACTTGTTAATAAAGAAGGATGACAAAACGGCTACCATCACAATTAATGGTAAAAACAAACAAGTATCATTGGACAGACTCAAACCAGCATTCTTCCTGAACGAGAACACAGACTACGGCGTAGAACCAAGCAGTAGACACACCACCTCTACAGAACAGAGATGGACGTCCACGCCACAGACGCACCAAGCCACTACGCCAGATGACACTTCAGATGACACTTCAGATGACACTCCAGATGCCACCCCAGAACGGCAACCACATACAACCACTAGAGCCGGAAGACGAGTATATTTCCCGGAGCGATTCACCAGCTACAAATATTTCTAAGCTGAGTAATTTTTAATCATTTTTATAACCTGAATAATTTCTATTTTTAATTTTTGTGTAATTGTAATATGTATTCAATATAGATAAAAAATTTGGTCAATATGCAACTAATATTTGAATATAAAATCTTATAAAATTCCAACTTGACCAAATCAAAATAAGAAAATGCTGTATAATAAGAAAATGCTGTATACTAAGAAAATGCTGTATAGAAATGTAAATTTAATTGTAATTTTATCTTCTTGTTCAAATTACAGTACATATAAAAAAGTACATTGAACAAGTTAATATAAACAATATTTTTTTTTTTTTTAGAAATGTATAAGTATAGAAATAAGAACATGATAAATATATGACCTCTAAATTTTTATTAGTAAAATAAACTGCTATATATATATATGTAATGCCATTTCAGGTAACCAATATAAAATTTCTTTGTATTTAAAAAAAAAACACATGTCATTGTTACAGACAATCAGAGGAAATGCTGAGGAACGGACCAGGGTGGCGCTATCCAGCTGGCAGGGGGGTGATGTAGCGGGTGCAACCAGCCGAGTTGACCACCCACTTCAAGGAGTAGGGGGACGTCAGCCGGCTATTTAAGATCCTGCACATCGCGTTCCCGTCGTTCAGTTTAACCAAGGCCAGCGGTAGATCGTCACTCTGCTCGACTCACATTTCGATTCCGCGCATTCATCGATCTATTTTATTTAAATTATTTAATAGTCAATTATTGAAGTATATACCAATCTTGAATTATAATTAGAGTCAAACTATCAAATAAACACGTAAGTCAAATTCAAACTATTTTAATACCTGTCTGTAATATCAATTAATTTATATTTCATATGATAAATTTATAAATGTTTTATGGTGTGGCGTGGGTACCTCATTCTGCTGTGTAACGTTCTTTAATTAGCTTGCAACTAATTACCGAGTTACGCACGGCAGGATCGAGTACACACGCGACATCATTTCGCGTTGGATTTGGGGAACAGGCGACAGGTTATCACCTAGTGCCTTTCTAGACCGGAGCACCCTTCTGTAAATAAATAAATTAACATTAAAATCCAATTCCCAACCACAGCGCGAAAATTATATTTAATGGGTATTGAGTGTCCATCAACATGGTCCTCAATGCCTTCTAGGCCCTTTCCATTGGGAGCCCCTGCTCTTCAATGGATATTTATTCACCGCTTTTGGGTTACCGTTTTCGTCATAGGTATACCCTCCGGCAGGATATGAGGTTTTTCTAGGTAGCTTTTTGCCACTTCTAGCACCTCTTACTACTTGAGCCGAGTGTGCCGGCCCCAAAATCCCTCCAGCGGTCGTCCCCGGTGCCTCCCCTGCCGGGCCAGATGTTGTCCCAGCATTGGCGCCACCGAAGGCAGAAACCGTCCCCGATGCCGTCCCTACTGGGCCAGACGATGTCCCAGCATTGACGCCATCAATGGACACTGCCCTCGGTGCCACCTTTGACGGGCCAGCTGATGTCCCAGCATTGGAAGCACCGGCAGACACAGTCCTCGGCATCACCTCTGTCGGGCCAGATGTTGTCCCAGCATTGGTGACACCGATGGACTTTCCACTGGCAGGATTCACTCCGACTGACGCCCCGGCGACAGGCACGAAACCCCCAGAGCCACCCAGAGCAGGTCGGGCCAGGCCTGGTGTTGACTCAGCCTCAACCACGATCTCAGAGGCTGCCACATGAGGATTTCGTGACCCCTCGCCAGGGCCTACGTCTCCAGCATTCAGCCCAATTTCCTTAATGACGGCATTAGTTGAACTAGGTCCAGCCCCAGCTAATCCATCATTTGTCGCAAGGCCCTTTTCCTTGTTTGATCCCAGCTCCTTTATCATAAAGGATATCCTGGTCATGCCCATATAAGGCCTGTATCCAGCCCTCTCAATTGCTTTGGCTGATGCCTCATCAATTGAGAATGCCATTTTGTAACACCAGTCAAGTTTATTGATGTTTAACACCTTCCAGTGTCTGGTGTTGATTCCCTCATTGCTCTCTAGCAATCTTAATACCATATGAGGTTTTAGGTAGGCTTTACCTGGGATGGTTGCCACAGCTATGTGGTTCCTAGGCAGTTCATGCCCTTGGATCACCTTTAGTTCCGCCCCCTTCCAGGGTAAGATAGGAACTAATTTCTCGATCCATTCCTTGGATCTTTGGTCTATGCATGTAATGGCTAGTATGCCCATCTTGGGAACACAAGATTCGAATCTTGGAACATACTGCCTTGCATCCATTGCCTGAAACACGGCCTCGTTTAGCCTTACCTCAAGGGTGGTCAGTTCCTTGTCGGTAAGTTTTGAGTCGGTCTTAGAGCAGATTCCGACTTTGTGGCTGATGGCTTTTCGGTAGGACATTGCTTCAGCTTTGTCCTTCTTACTGGGATGCTCAATAGAGTCATCCTGCCTTGGCCTTTTAACAGCTGAAGGATGAGTGTCGGTAGCGGGCTTGTCAGCAGGGTCTGTAGACATCCCACCCCTTATCAGAGCCTTCTTAAGCCTTCTTCTGGATGCTCCACAGCGTTTTACACTGTGTTGTCCAATATTGGATTCCTCACAGTCCTCCGTCAGGGTTTGAGACGTACTCGCCACTGATGGGATCTGTGGGATATCCACATACTCCATTATATCAGATAATGGAGAATTATTCCTAGTGGATTGGGCCAGTTCAGTCCCTGTTTCCACATCGGAGTTTACAGTCATTGGGGAGTCACACCCCTCCGACTGATCTATCACTGTTCTGCTGAGGGCCTCTGAACAACCCTGCAGCAAGACAGTGATACTGTCTTCTTCGCTCTCTCCTTCACTATCGTAAGAATTTTTATTAAATTTATCCATTTAGTTCCCACGAGTATTGAGGAAATATACGTCACTGCGCCCAGAGCCTCTTAGACGCAGAAGGCTGCATTACAAGGGGATTTCGCCCGGTTTCCCCAGGAGTCGCTTCTGACACTATGTAACCCAAGTGCCATTCAGCTCTCGGCACGACAGACCTTAGCTTGGGTTTTTCATCCGTCCTCGTTAGCTTTAACGGCCCATGGGCCGCCCCAAGCGTCCACACGCGTAGGCATGAGGATACACGTGACGTCCCATATGACCGTCAAATTACCAGGGGGCACCGCGAGGAGGTGAGGATCGGATAAGGATGCACGATCAACGACCACCATTCCCCGCCCCGTTTTGTGAGCAGACAACAGACCCGCCGACCGTGCACCCCCTTTGCCCCCCATGTGTCCTCGATAGATTCGTCTCCAATGTCTGCCATAGAGTTTGGAAGACAACTAAAAAAGACTGCCATCAAAGGAATTGTCATAGGCTCGTGCAAGTCAATTGGTAGGAGTAAAATAAGTCTGGAATTTAATTCCATGACTAGTGCCAACTCCTTCCTAAACAGCACCCACCCAAAATTCTCCTCAACCATCCCTACCCATCAAGTCTCTCGAATGGGTCTGGTGAGAGGTGTTCCAGTGGGAGAGGAATTCTCGAACGAGATCCTCTGCCAAGAAATTGAGACTCCCTATCGTTTTGGAAAAATTCTGAAATGTAGGCGTCTCAATTACAAGGACACCTCTTCAGGCTCTGTTGTATGGAAGCCTTCCCGCACGGTGGTTATCACTGTGGATGGGCAGAGACTTCCAGACAAAGTCTATCTTTCATACACTTCCCTACTGGTAGAGAAATATGAATATCCCACCATTCAATGCTGGAAGTGTTGTAGATTTGGACATACCAAGCTACAATGCAAATCCTCTCCCCGTTGCTTCAAATGTGGTAACAATCATCTGGGAGATGAATGCTCACTCAAAGATACTGACTTCTCCTGCCTGCATTGTTCTGGGAAGCACACGGCTGTTAGCCAAAGCTGCCCTGAACTTGCCAGACAGAAGTCAATCAAACACCTCATGGCCGAGAATAATATCTCGTTCCAGGAGGCATCGAAGCTTGTCCCCTCCGTGAAGTCAACATTCTCTGCTGTTGCTTCCTCAACGAATGTCCCCTTCGCTTCAAATATTCAGACAACCCCCTCTCGTATTAACTCTCAAGTTCCTCCCTCAAGGGTTACTCACCAACAAACAGTCACCAAACAAACTATGAAGAAACTTCCTACTCCTCCATCCTATGACAAATCGGCCCTCAGAGACCTTGCGTGGTTCCCTAATGGCCAACTCCCCTCTCCAGCCAACGGTTGCGGGCTTGCCCCCAACCAAAACGATCAACTTCCTCTAGATTCCTCTTCTCTCATAAAAACAGTTATGAGTTTTATTATTTCCATTCTCAAAAGTCAAACCAACATACCGTCCAACGTAGCACAATCTTTAACCCTTATGTCAACCCTCTTATGCCCTGATGGCTCCCCAAGCCATTACGAGGATTCTTCAGTGGAATCGTCGGAGTCTCAACTCCAACAAAACTGATATCCTCTTACTTATCCATCAATTCAACCCTACTATTATTGCCATCTCGGAGACATGGCTCCTCCCGGGATCCCTTTTTAGGATCCCGGGATTTGCGTGTGTCCGAGATGACAGAAATGATGGAAAGGGTGGCTCAGCCCTTTTCATCAAACAAACTATCCCCTTCTCCCCATCCCCATTAATATAAACACCGACCAAATAAATCTGGTCGGAGCAAAAATTGATGACATTTCCTTTTATTCAGTTTACATTCCCCATCCATCATTTTTGAGCTGAAGTCGGCAATCCAGGTTTTTGCTGACTCTCTCTTCTTATTGGGCGACTTCAACTGTCACCATCCTTCCTGGGGGTCTGCCTCTGCCAATAGTGCTGGCAGATCCCTAGTTAATACATTTGATGAGCTCAGCCTCTGTTTATTAAATGATGGATCTCCCACTCGCAGTGTCTCTCCCCTTCATAATCCGAGTTCGGTAGACCTATCTATTTGCTCGCCCAACTTTGCATCTCTTGCGTCCTGGTCCCTGGATCAGGATCCTCAGGGCAGTGACCACTTCCCCATCTACATTTGCTTTGGGAGGGAAATAGCGCAGTGCTCCCACTCTTCCCCTTACAAGTATAATGTCAACAGAGCAAGATGGTCTGCCTTCACAGAAACTCTGGATTCTCTCATCCATCAACTCCCTACTCCCTCTCCATCTAACATTCCTGAGTGCTAAGACCTCCTCAAACAATCTCTATACGCAGCAGCAGAGAAATCCATTCCTTCTAAATCCCCGCGTAGGTCCAAAGGATCCCTCCCCCCGTGGTGGGATGCTGATTGCACTAAAGCAGTTCAAGACCGCAAAGCAGCAAGGTCTCAGTACAAGAAACGAATGTCATATGAATACTTTGACCACTTTCTCATGACTCAAGCAAAGACCAAGAGGATTCTTAAAGATAAAAAGAATAAAGATGGATAGAATACTGCTCCTCTCTCTCTCCAGAAACCAATATTACATCCGTATGGAAGAAGATAAGACAGTTTAGATCGGCTGCTTGTACCCCTGCTCTCAAACCTACCTCTGATGCTTGGGAGAATGAATTTTTAAACATGTTAGCTCCCCCTACTGTCCCCATCCAGATTCTTTCTCCTAATCCATACCTGATAGAGGATTTTGCTTGCACTCTAGATTCCCCTTTCACTCTTCATGAACTGCAAGCTGTGATGACTAGAGTCAAAGACTCAGCGCCGGGGGTAGATGGCATACCATACAGCTTCATTTCTCATGCCCCAGAATCTACCCAAAAATACATTCTTAACATCATTAACATTATTTACAATACTGGTATCATCCCTGAAGACTGGAAAACCCAAAATATCATCCCTATTCTGAAACCTGGAAAAAATCCCAACTATGGAGACTCCTATCGACCAATTGCTCTGTCCACTACTATGAGCAAAATTATGGAACATCTGATAAAAGATCGATACCAGCATTTTTTCGAAACTAATAACCTTCTTCCAAGAATGCAGTTTGGGTATCGAAAAGGGAAAAGTACAGCAGATAACCTTAGCATCTTCATTACGGATGTGCATCTAACGAAATCAAGAAAAGAAGTCCTAGGGGCTGTCTTTCTTGACATGAAAGCGGCATATGACAATGTTCACATTGACATATTGATTAAGACCCTCCTGGATAAAGGAGTCCCACATAAAACAGCTCTTTTTACACAAAACCTGTTAAGTGGAAGAAACATTGTCCTAAACGCTGACAGTAAAAGAAAGAAAATCCGCAGAACATGGAAGGGCCTTCCTCAAGGTTCTGTTCTAGCCCCTCTTCTATTTAACATCTACACTTCCAATCTTGAAAAAATAGTCCGAAAAAATGCTAGAATTCTTCAATACGCGGATGATATCATGATATATGTGTCAGACAGATCGATTGGAATGGTTGAAGGGATCTTGAACCTTGCCCTGCAAAATTTCAGTGAGTGGCTTGACTCCCACGGTCTTCAACTCTCACCGCACAAAAGCCAGGTCATGATTTTCTCCCACAAAAGATCAGTACCAGACATCAATGTATCATTTGACAGCATTCATATTCCCATAGTCCCTCACACAAAATTTCTAGGCCTGGTCATTGACCAAAAACTGTCTTTCATCCCCCATACTGAGTATGTAGTCAACAAGTGTGAGAAAGCGATCAATGTTCTGAGGTCAGTCTCGCGGGTCTGGTGGGGTGCTCACCCCAAAACTCTCAAGCTCCTATACAACGCACTCATACGTTCTCATTTGGATTACGCTACATTTCTAATGGAACCTTTTCCGAAACATGTCTCCTCCCAACTAGATAAAATTCAATTCCGTGCCCTTCGCATTATCATCGGAGCCATGAAATCATCTCCCATCTCTGCTTTACAAGTGGAATGTGGGGAAGCCTCCCTTTCACTCCGCCGACAGTATCTGGCAGACAGATATTTCCTTAAGGCTTCCCGAATCTCCAATCATCCCATTCTACCAAAAATTAAGCTTCTTTTGGAATACTCCACTTCTAAACCATACTGGAGACATAAAAAATCTCTTCCCTTGCTCATTGATAGCTACAAATTTCTTAATTCCTTTCACACTCCATTCTTCAGCGACACCAACTTCCCAATCTTCTCTTGCTCCCATGAATCTAATACTTTCTTCCCAAATATCTCTGACTTAAAGCTTCATAAACATGACAATCAGACCCTGAATCTTTTTCGAGAAATCATTAACACCAAATGGAATAATCATGTCACCATATATAGAGATGGTTCCAGGAGGGCGGGAACCCCTGCTCTAGTAGGAGCAGCGTTTTTCTGTCCCTCTTTAAACCAGTCTAGAAAGTTCAAACTCCCAGCGGAAATGTCTATCTTTAATGCAGAATGTTTGGCTATATTAGAGGCTGTTAATTTTATATCTTCAAACAATATTTCAAATTCTATCATTCTCACAGACTCTCTAAGTGCAGTCAAGGCCATATCCTCCAATCCAAAAAACCTTCTTAATCAACTCACTGTTCTCCAAATCAAACATAAGATTCTGGATTTGGGAATCCTAGGTCAAAGTGTCACTATAGCGTGGATCCCTGGTCACAGTGGAATCTCAGGAAACGACAGGGCTGATGAACTTGCTAAAGAAGCTTCTGAAGATGGTGACCCTAAACACTTCTACATCTTTCTGGAGGACATGATTCCAGTCCTCAAACAGAGAATGAATGATCGCTGGAAACATCTTTGGAGGCTAAATAGCATCAGATCTGGCTCCTTTTATGCTACCATCCAACTAAATCTTCCCACCAAACCTTGGTTATCGGATATACCTATGAAAAAAAAGTCAGTCTCAATTATCAGTCGCATCAGACTTGGTCACTCTTGCACTCCAGTATTTCTGAACAAAATCCGAGTAAAGGATTCCTCGCTGTGCGAATGTGGTCTGGAGGATGGAGATGTCAATCACATTTTCCTTGGCTGCTCCTTATTTAATAAGGCTTCTATTTATTCTAAAGCTATCATACTCAAAATTCCCCTCCCCATAAACATTCCATTTCTTCTATCTATAGCAACCCCTCTAATCTACAGAAGTCTGGCGTCATTCATTAATGAGAACAATATAATAATTTAATATGTACATAATTAATAATATTTAACATGCCTTTTTTTTGTTGTTGTGGTAATTTGTACATCATATTATTTCCATTATACCACTTATACTTTCTTTATTTTGTTTTTTTTTTTCTGAGAAAAGCTTAATATTTTGTTCATATTTGTGTATACCTATTTTCTGTCTTTTACCAAGATAAATTAAATAATCTGATTATATATATATATATTTTTTTTTTTTGCCCTGCATTTATGTTCACAACATATATTAAATATTCTTTCTTTTTTCTTTGCTTGTATATATAAACTACATTGTAATCCTTTCTAATATTTTCTGATTTATTTCCTTTGCCATATGCTTCTTTACACTTTTTGTTTTTTACTCAAATAATCATATTATATACCATGTAAATAATGTATTCCTTTAGTTATTCAACCTGAGTGTAACCAAGCTGACTAAATATAAGCATAGGTACATTGTTATGTTTTATAAGAACAAAAGAGTGCCAAATGACTTGACTGTTTCTATTGCTAAGTAAACCATCAAATCGTTAATTGTGTCTACCCATGCAGTGCTGGTCTTTTAGCAGTGTCAGTGTCAGTCCACACTCCTGACTCAACTATCTGTACCGGATTGAATCTTTAATACCTACATAAGACAGACAAGGGCGAGAACACTGGGTAACGGTGAAAAGCCCTCAAACAAAGAAGAAGATACATGCAACTAGTTCTAAACAAAAATGTTTAGCTTGAGTTGTCCCAAGTCCCAAGGGACTTCCAATATGCGGCTTGGAATGGTCATTTATCAGGCCACCTAGATATAACTACCTAATTTTCTTTTCATGATATTTAGTCCTCTTGCATTTTCAAAATGCATAAATTAATACATTATGTACATAGAATAATAATAAAACTATAGAATACTCATTACCATACGCCATACAATACCTCGCTGAAAAAGTGAAGCCGTTTTACTGGCCGGCTCGTGTCAACTGGTGTCAACATATGTATGACTCTGCTGGTAGACATTGTTCGTATAGTTTTTGTACTTGCTCTTAGCAAAATGGGGACCAAATTAGTCAACATAAAGCAGTTGCGTTTACTGCAGGCTAAAGAGTATTCTGTACTATTATCACTATTATTATTCTATGATTATGTAATAGAAAATATTACTTCTTAAACGGTTTGCACCTTAGACTTCAATAAAAAAATGAGCCTGGCAATTTAGAAGGCAGCTATCTTGAGCTATCTGAAGTTGGCAACATTTCACATAGTACCTTGACAACGGTAGCTCTCAAAATATTCGGCTTTATTTTGAGGAAAAATGATGGGGCAACGGAAAGTATTAAATAAACAATAAAATAGTTGTTCATCGATTGAGTGAATTTTTGTTGGTTGTCTCGACTTCTTGACAACATTCGTCCAAAGTGCGATACTAGTCGCCGTTAATACTTATTATTTGAAATCATCACTATGACATCCCTCAATGTTCGAGATCAGAAATTAGAACAGCAAGTCAGTATTCAATCAATTATTCAAGTAGTCCAATAATTATTTTACGAATCGATTTCATTGACGCTTTTGTGACGAATTTTTCCCATATGTTTGATAATACCATCAAAGTAATATTGATTTAGAATAATTTATTTTAATAGTTTATTTCTGTTTTTATTTTTTTGTCTGTATATATAAATTCTTGTATTTTGATAACCCAGAGACAACTGATGGAACAGAAGATGCGACAGAAGAGACAAAACGCTGGTATGGTTCAGGCAAATGATTTAAGGATATCTTCGGCAAAGCACAGGCCTACATCAGGTACAAGAGGGAGAGAACTTCATGGTAATGCTTATTTGCTTTTTTTTGTTTTTATTATCATTACGGTAGGCATTAGTAAAGGGTTGCCATATGGTTTTATTTTAGAAATTTGTGTAATGATTTTCATTCATATAATCTGAGAGATATATCAGAAAACATGGGATATAAGCTTTGGCTCATATTTTCAAAACACCCTAAGGTTTGGCTCACACCATAGATTTTCATATAATATAGTCGCAATTATGTTTTTGTTATATAGTTCATATGCAAATTGTGTATGAATCGAAGTGAGGATTTTTTCCGCGGGACTTTTGACAACAAGGTTGGCAGACCACATCGTTTTTCTGTAGAGAATAACGACTAATGTGAATTGTTTTTGGATTTATGTCGAAAAAACACTTTGTTCATTAAGATTTAGAGAACAGTTATCTAGGAAAACTGCAATATGTTGCCAACCAAGACGTCAAACGCGCAATATATCATGACTCACTTATTACATGGAGTACTCAATCTAGTATATTATATGGAAATCTATGGCTCACACATACATTTCCAAGCTTCAAAAGATGAATGAAAAAAAACTTTATGTTCCATTTTCAAAAAAGCGCCAGAAAACTTTGTTATGCATCTTCATCCATAATTTTAAAATTGAAAATGGTACCTTATAATCCATTAAATTTTATTATAGTTAAACAACTGTTTCCTTATTTATTTACTTCTGAATTTCTGTCATGACAATTATCCCTTCAATTGTATCCACAAATTGTCTTACACATTCTTTTATTATCACATTTTAATAATGGCTTCTTCAGATTTTATTCAATCTTCAGGGTTTTTTTTATCTCGCTCAAAATATCTTTTCCGTTCTCACACTACCTTTAAAAAGTAAATAAAAGAAAATGTGCATTTAGCAATCAAAATATGGCAACCCTAAATGATTTTATTTGCATAGATAACCTAAATGAAAATACAATTTATTTTACTCCCTTTATTTGTCTTTATTAGAAATTTAGTAATTGAATATTCTCATGTTAGTTTCCTCTTAGTATTGGTAGTTCTCATCTAAGTATATTTAGTAAACTTTATGCTATTTTATATTGATCTATGAAAAAGATGATGACATTAAATTTGTGTCCTTGGAAAGTATTTAGCAGTGACGGATTATCAGATAAAGTTATTGAAAGAACCTGAGAAAAGAGCGAATATCACATTAATTCCAATAATGACTAAAATAGCCAAATTTGTATGCGAGTGAAATTTGAATATGACGGACGACGCATGAAAGTAGAATTAACGTCATCACTGCTACGCAGGTGTAATGATAAAACGATTGTGTGAGTTGAAAAAAAAAATGACCATGAAAGGTAAAAGGTATGACAATGATGATTAAATACTGAAACATGGGAATTTTTAATGACGGAATAATAGAGAAATGGTAGATAGTTGCTTCAATGTGTACACAAATCAATTGATATCTGTCAATATGAGAATGAATGACGTTAGGTATTGTTTGCCTACTTCATTTTAAATACATAATGATAGTATGCTTGTATAATTCAACACTACCAGTAGATTAATCCATAGTGCTTTTCACTTTACTGGATGAGAGCTTGTAGCAAAATGAACAATAAAGTTACACAAACCTTGGTGCAATTGACGTAATAAGCAAGTGCATGCATTAATCGCATAAAGGTAATTGCTTACAAGTGATTATTTTAGCATATGATCACATAGAAATAAACTGGGGCTTAAAATTTTAAAAAGTCTGAGCTATTATGGCCCTGTATTTGAGTCGGCCCTTGAGAGTTTATTAACTCAAGTTTAATACAAATATTGTGTCTTTCAGTACCTAATCTTCCCTTAAATACGTCACTAAACGACAAATATTTTACTCAACGTTTCTGGCGGATCGCGTGTCTTAATCTTGAGTTAAGTCCTTTATCGCCAGGTGGCGCACTAATCGCCGTACACTTTAATGTTTTATTTCATTTTACTACAAATAACTATGCATAATAATAATTACAATCATGATTTTCTTATGTTGGTAATAAAAGACAATATAGAAGTGGTTCATGTATTTAATATTTATTTTCTTTTTTCTTACATAAATGATAATGTATTGCCTGACAACAAACGAAAAAGACTGTCAGCCATATTGAAACGTCAGGCACACATTTTAAAACTTTATTTTTGCGATGTTTTTTCATCCCACTTTCATAATGATTCATCCGATTTCTATATAGTCCGTGTATTCCTAGATGTTCTATATACATAAGATATTATTTTACCATCATCACTTAGTTCCAGATCCATCTGTAAAATATACATACATTTTGTCACTACAATGATTGATTAGAATTAAAAAAAAAACATCAATCAATGTTGTGTAATGAAACAAATAAAATTATGTGCTGTTATAATAAAATGTTAGTCACAGCTTCACTTCACATATCATTTAAGGTTATTGACAATTTGACAGATGCGTTATAGACAATAACCACAGAAAACGTAAAATATGTCTATAGTTCATTTTGCACTGTAATACGCAAATGAAATTTTATCTCCCCTTAACTTTTCACTTGGATTGCTAAATCTTGTACAAGTAGGTAAACAAGCCAAAAATGAAATAATATTTCTGGCGCAGTTCAGGGGAGACATCTGTATGAGACACCGTCATCTCATTTATAAGGACTGTTGCTTTCATTGTTTACAAATAAACTAATTTCTCAATAGATGGCGTTACAAAAAAGGCTTTTCCGTCACTTCATAGATGGCAATAGTATAGTTCCTTATTTTCAGGTGAATTGTTCACACTATTCAAATATATAGAACTTTCAAAAATTACATTGATAAGGGAACTCAATAAGAAGGCATAATTGGTGAATGTTGCGCAAGCACATAAAGTGATCACGTAAACCAGCCGATGACAGGTCGTAAGCCCTGTAGGTGCCTCGAGTTCCTGGTTCTTCTACAATATCCCAACTTCGTCTCTATTGAGATGTTAAAAAGTTTGTCTATAAAAATATGTAATAAATCAAGAATATTGAATAAACACATTTTATCTTAGGAAAATATCAGAAGTTATATTATCAACTGCCTGTTATTAAAATATCCTTATTACTTGAATAGGAAAGTGTATTAATGATGCAATCTTATTTGATCTATTGTGGTCCTTTTATATTTGAATCAATTTCTCAAGTAATTTATCCTGCAACGGGAGGAATTAAATGATTTATTAACATTTTCAATAAACAACTAAACTAATGACATGCATTTAAAACAAAGGATTACTCATTATATGTAATCGCCAACCTTGAAATAAGCACAGCTTATAGTGAGGTTCGGGATTATATTATTAATACAATTAAAATTAATAAATTTCCTTGTGTAAAACACGTTTCAGTTTTTTTTTTGTGGTTCACACAAGGAAATTTATTTCTTTTAATTGTATTAGTTAAAATGTGCCACAAAGAAATAGCTGCAGCATACGAAGATATTGTATTATTATTTAATACTAGTCGCATGTAACACATGAGATCCAACTGTCGATGGTGATAGTATGAATAGTTGAAGAATATGTACATACCAAACTATAAACCCTTAAATCCAAATTATTGAATAATTTGAGATATTTTGTTTTCTGTACAAAACATGTATGTCAAGTTGGGATAGTGTGGAGGTCAGTCCTTTTTCCCTACCCCGAATATTTAAACAGTTTGGTGGTATGTATGTTTGTTTGGAGATTAAGTATTAAACTATTAAGAGCCCCCGTTGTTGTGTATACTGTCATACAAATTGAATGAAGCAATGTCGCCACTGAATTCAATTTTTACAAAAATTGTTTAAAAAAGTTGATGTATTACTATAATGTATGTAATTTTTATAGAAAATGAAATTATCTAGTTGGAGTGTTCTGGCGTTTTTCTTTATTTTAAAAATTTTTGAAAAATAGGCAGCGAAACACAAATTAGTCATAAAAAAATGATTTTCTCAATAAAAAAAGCTTGAGAAACCCTGGAACTTTTTCATTAAAACAAGTTTGAGATATTGTATTTGTTTATACTTATACAAATTTCCAGTGTTTTAATAATACTATGAACTAACATAAGAACTATGTAGGTATATAAAGACCCATCCATATAACAAATAGCACCCTTGGATGTCACCAATGAATATAATTACTCTATTTAATATGTGAAATGCCAATTGTATTAGTACATCAGCTTAATTAATTATCTAGAGTAGCAAGCAATTCAATCAATTGAGTATTATTTTATCTAATTAATAGATTTTTTATTCATTTATGTATGTGCATTAGACTACAGTAGAAATTTATATGTTTACCTATTCATTTTTATAAATTGTAATTCTGAAAAGTGATACATGCATCTAAGTATATTAGAATTTCATTAAATAAAACCTTTGCGTTTTTTTTATGTATTTTGTTATAGAGGTTCGCTTTCTTAAACTTTTCATTTGTTACAGTAGAAATATCCTGCTGGCAACATATCCAAGAAATCTTTCACATACATTAAAAAATATATTTTATTCTTCTATTATGACTTAAAATTTTTGAAATAATTACAGTGGTGCAAGAATTTTGGCCTTTGTGGTTCAGTTAGTTTCTGATTCTTGAGCCATAGGTCCCGAGTTCAATCCCCGATTAGGTTACAGATTTTCTGCTGTAATTTCAGAATGTATTTATATGACTGACTACTGAATTTGGCTCCTTGTTACTGTCAGGGGCTTGTCAATATTTGTTGCATTAAAAGCATTACATGTATTTTGAAGAGTATATTTAATTTTTGAGACCTACTTCTTCTTCTTCTGCTTTAGCTAGGACTGTGTCCTGTTATTCTCGGAGCCTACCCTTGTAAGATGGACGTTCAGCTATCCTTCCATCGCTTGAGTGTTCTTCCAGGGGGTCTGCCATTTGTTATCTCCACATCCGCTGCCATCCTCACCACTCAATCCGAACCCGCTCTCCCCACATGATCTCTCCAGAATTGTCTTCGCGTTCTTCCCCATCGTACAACATCTTCGACATCACAGATTTTTCTTATCTCCGAGTTCCTTACTCTGTCACAAAGTGTTACGCCTGCGATGGGTTGTAGAGTCTTCATCTCAGTGATTCTTAGGAGGTTTTTTGTTCTGGCGGTGTCAGCTCTTGTTCCTATGTCATGATCGGCCTTACACAGGTCTTAGATCCTTACCTTGCTCTCCTTCAGTCCTACTATATTTTAATATCACAATGAAACATATATAATATGTCCTATTCTGATTTGTCTAAATTTATCCGTCTGAATTTTAGTATATGAGAAATGTCAAAAAGTTGACTACATTTATACGGGACTCATTGCATCACACCGCGTGGATAAAATAAGCCCGACAGTGTACAATTATATTTGTTTATATTATGTACAAGAAGATGTATAAATAAATATAAATAAATAAAATCATTTTATCCACGGCCGCCCGTTGGTTATAGACGTTATCGTACTCTGAAACAAATCAGAATAGGAGTGCATATAAGTATCTTATATTTTATGGTCTTATTGATCAGTGATATCAGGGATTTTATTTTTTTAATGCTCCACTTTGAAATTTCCAGGTTATGATGGACCAATGCAGTTTATGATGTCACCTGTTAATCCCGACCAAGTGATACCATTGCAGACCAATAGGATATCTACTTATGACGGTAAACTTTTTATTTTATTTTTTTTAAATATTGATATCTCTCCGAAAATACCTGGTCCCTCTCCTTTTCCTTCCTTCCCTTTTCTACGTAATATTTATCCCTAAACACCCGATCTCGATTTCCTCTTCTTGTTCCTTCCCAATCCCCTTTTTGTTGCTATGATGATTTTTTTTTTAATATTTCATTTATGTTGATGTTATGTATATTTTATTTGTTCTTTTGTAGCTTTCATTTTTTGTTGATGTACATGTATAATTCTGTCACTCTGTAATCTGGTTGGTTGGAAGAAATTGCCTAATGGCAATAAGCCTGCCAGTGTGCATTATATTTGTTTATATTATATACAAAAAGTTAAATAAATATGTCCATGTAACAAGTACATCCTTGTATATTCCCTAAACTAAGCGGTAATGCTTTTGCTATAGGTTAACGAAATTGATCATGACAGGATTCGAACTGCGACCACTGGATTACTAACCCAGTGCGCTAACCACTCCACCACCACCCATATAATTTTACATACATACCATCACGCCATGTCCCTTGCGGGGTAGGCAGAAAGAACCGAACGCCACATTTTTCTATCCTAGCATGCATCCCTCGCCTCGTCCACATTCATGCATCGTCTCATACATGTTCGTCTATTGCTCACACTTTTGTCTTTTTTTTTTTCAAAATACCGTTCACATGGACGTGCCATCCCTTTCTTGAGTGTCACCGACCTCTCATTCCATTCCTTTAATTTTTTTTTTCATTCATATAATTTTTAATGAAAATTATTTTCTAAATTAGGTATCTTTGGTAAAATTATCGCTTTGACTATAATATCTGTACTTGTAACTAAATATTAATAATAACAATAATAAACATTTCCTTGCACCTTGCGCAAGTGGCGGGTTTATTGCCGAATGGCAATTTCTTCCAACTAACCAGTGTTTCCAGCCCAGAGAAGCAACATTAGCATGAGAAATGAATTTAAATAAATTTCTCCTCTGCTGGGAATCGAACCCAGGACGCCCGTACAGAAGCCAAACGGCTTACCAACTGCAGTCGGCAAAATATTCAAATTGAACGTGAATGCGAATAAATAGTGTCATACACTCATAGTGATGACCACTGTATTACTAACCCAGCGCGATAACTACTCTGTCACCACCCATTTTACTCTTCAAATTGAATACCAGACTTAGGTCCAATGCAGAGTCCTACCTAAATACTAAATTCTAAATACTAACAATGTTTTCATTGCACAGTCGCTCACTTAAGTTAGGAGATCACGTGGCTTCCTAACTGGAGGATGCTACAACGTTTTTCTATGAGAATTGCATTGCAGAGACATATCATATCTAAATACTTAGCGCATGCGCATCGGTGTAAACTAACATTTGCGAACTGTCAAAAAGTAAGGTTGATAGCGAGGAACCTTACGAGTGGTTTAATACTAAAATATGAGATTTTTTCGGTGGATGATGATGTCAGTGTGAAGTTGGTTACATAATATGTTTGTGTTGTTATAGCAAAAAAACATTTAAACGTCAAACGTCAGAAAAGAGATAGATAGCTTTCTTAGCCCATAGAAAGCTATCTATCTCTTTTCTTCATACACAATAATGTGAAATTCTAAGCCATCAACCTTAAGTTTGGCGTAGTATTTAGTATTCAGTTAGTGATGACTCTGCAACGCAATTGCTAACTTAAGAATACTAAATACTCCAGTGAGGTTAGGAATTAGTATTTAGGTACCTACCTAGGACTCTGCATTCGGGTCTTAGTATCAAGAACTGCAGCAAAGTGTTGCTGTGTATGAACGACTACTATATTAGAATTACAATTATAATGTCAGCTATAAATTGTTGTCTTGAGCCAATTGGCTTTTTAATAATTATTACGAATATAAAAAAATTAAAAAAAAAAACACAATTGAAGATAGTTGAGCAAGAAAAAAATAACGTTGCGATTACATGATGAAATATTAATAGAGGTAAATGTTGATTACCTAAGGCTACTGTTTCTTCCTTGAGCCACTAATTAAGTAAGTGTCCTTGCAATTATCTTGCAGTAACAAAATGACATTATAAATATGAATTATTATTATTGTATGAGATTAGGTATTTCAAGTCCTATCTCTGTGTCTCTACAGTTACAAGTTCATTCAAATAATTTATGGCAGATAAATAAATAATTATGGAAAACTTTGTATAATAACTAATGATGTGTATTAGAACCTGCCCCCCTAGACAATGTGTCTTTTAGCTCAAGAAAAGATAACTCAATGTATGAAAGTGACAGTTGTCAGTCACGTGACAACTGTCACTTTCATACATTGAGTTATCTTTTCGTTTCTTTTCTTGAGCTAAATGACACATTGTCTAGGGGGCCTGATTGCCTATAAGGATGGGTACTTCTCAAGCAACTTGGTCAAATATCAATTTAACACGCACCCAACAACAACAACAAGTTGTCACATTCTGGAGAAATAATTCTTAATAAGACAATGGTGTGGCTCGTGTTTTCTCAGCTTACCTTACACGGATCATTCTATAATAAATACTTTTTATACAAGTCTAGTGTAGCATAGATATCTACCAATATCATTGTTTCTCTAACACTTGAGATTTATTAATACCTACGATAGTATGATATTATTTTATTATTGAAGTATTGAATTGCGAAGGCCATCGCTCGAGTACAAGAATAACAACGCTAATTAGTTAACAGTCAAGTGTGTTACTTGGTTATCACCTACGATTCATCATCATTTGATTTGACATAGCTCGACAATTCATTTTATTTATTATGAATATGTAAAGTTGTTTTTATTTTATTCACAAACCAAAGTTTAGCAACTGGTTAAATTAGCATTTTTATGTAATGTGCCATTATTACATAATCTTGTTTACTATCATTTTTACTGAAGGAACCTGATATTTTTTATAGAATCTAAAAATATACCTCACTACGATTGAATAACACAATTTATTCAGAATCAATTTGAATATTTAGTTAATAGTACAGATATTAGTCAAAGCAATAATGTTACCAAACAAACTAATTTCTTGATTTAAGAATTTATAGTACTTAAATTATTTTCATTAAAAATACGGTACCACTATTTTTACGACCGGAATTGTCGGGAAAAGCGTTTTCCCGCCAAAAAGTGTCTATTTACACGACAAATTTTCTGACGTCGTCTATGTTTTTAGGTCATTTATAACCATAGAAAGCGCAGATAAATCAAAATACAAAAATATTTACCTTTGTCATTTTTTCAATGGTCATAAATGCATATTGGAAACCAACTTGAAGAAAAAATAAATAATATTGCTTGGAGGAGTTAATATGATAATATTGGCATCTTATTACATTTACTTAATTTTATAAATCAATATTTTTCATCTACCATAACAAAGTATAAATAAAAGTAAATATTTTTATAACTTGATTTATCTGCGTTTTCTGTGGTTATTTTTGGTTTTCGTCTTTGGTTGAGTTGTGTAAATAGTCGTAGCCTTAAAAATATAAAAAATAAATCCTTCCCCATCCTCTCACATTCCATCCCACAACCTCTATCTACCTCTTTACTTTGTTGCTGTGATTTTATATTTAATAATGTTAAGTGTTTATCTTTCACTATGTTTTTTGTTATAAATTACCTACCACTTTTGGCAATTTTTCAACATCTCAATAGAGACGTAGTTGGAATATTAGAGAAGAACCAGGAACTCAAGTCACCGTCACAGGGCTTACGACCTATTATCGGCTGGTTTACGTGATCACTTAATGCGCTTGCGCAACGTTCACCAATTATGCCTTCTTATTGAGAATTGTCAAAAATATCATTGATTCCCGACAGAGAAAAATCCAATGTTTGCGTATATGCAACTTTTAAAATATTTGATTTACCACTACACTATTTGTGGTCTCGCGTTGCTTTGATTGCTTGGAAGAAATTACCTTATGACAATAAACCTAGCATTGTACACATTATTGTACATGAAGTTAATAAATAAATTTAAAAAATATTATCAACATATTTTATAATATCTGGTTTGAATTCCAAGATGTTTGGAGTTAACTCTATACTCTTTTGCACTCTGCACAAGTGGTGAGTTTAGTGCCAAATGAGCAGATCGCTATAAATTGGAAATGATTAAGTGCATGAAATCATTTGAAACAAAAACAATGTTTTAGAAATCATTTGAAATAAGAACAAAGGTGGATAATGGCAACCTATCGGTGCCATTATCCACCTCGGTACAGGCTTAGCCTAGTGAGATAGATATATTTAATATGTAAAAAAATATGTATTATGTAAATTATGATTAATAAATAAATAAAATAAATTATGAATTATATTTCTTTTTACAGCATTTTTTTATAATTACTCCATAACTATATGTCGTAAAGAATAAACATTTTATGTGCTTAAAGAGTGCATAAAATTCAAGTGACTGACCGATAAAGTTTTATTCATTTCAAGTCAGGTTTGTTCTATTAAAATGCAAAAAATCAACAAAATATGTATTTCCGATAATTTTTATCACATATAAACTCTTTTTAATGTATGCGATAGTTACCCTCACTAATACTTAACTTCATAGTGTATTAGGTGGTTAAAAATACATCTATACTTCTCCCCTGCTGAAAATCAAACCTAGGATGCCATGTCATGAGTAGAATGACTTTCCACTATACCAAAGCGGTCATATATTTTGTTTCTGAACAACACACTGTGAAAAATTCTAAACATATAATGTAACATTTCAGATGTTGGCAATCAGATAGAGGTGATGAGTGTTGAGGAGCGTCTTGGTCGACTGGGTCTCGCTGGAGACGGAGAAGAAGAAGAGGAGGAGAGTCGCCCCGTGGGGGGCAGCGGAGGAGGGGGCGGAGTGCTGCAGAGCGTCAGCGCCGAGGAAGTGCACAGCGCCCCCATAGCGCCCAATCCCCCAGCCAGGGCCTTTCACCACTCTGACACCACAGAGGTCTAAAATCATTCTTTGCACCTTTTTTTTTAATACAAAGAAATTTATTTAAATTAATTTGTCACACTAATCTTGCTTCTCTGTACTGGAAACGCTGGTAAGCTGTAATAAATTTCCATTTGGCAAGGAGCTCGCCACTTACGCAGGGTGCGAGTGTTAATTAAATTAAAATATTACCTGTTAAAATAGACTTTACCATAAATTCTAATAAATAAACTGTTATATAGGTAGGTATTATTTAATGGTGTCAACACCACTTGTAAGAGGAATGTGGGTAGATAAGTTTTGTTGTAATGTTTTGGTTGTCAGTGACATAATGTATTTTATCCTCTTTGGTTAAGAATAAAAGTGATCTCAACAAAATGGTGTGTCAGTCAGTTTAAAACATAACATGAACTATAACAGTTGGTAAGCCGTTGACTTCTGTGAGGGCATCCTGGGTTCGATCCCCAGCTAAGGAGAAATTTATTTAAATTCATATCTCATGCAAATATTGCTTCTCTGGGCTGGAAATACTGGTTAGTTGGAAGAAATTGCCATATGCCAATAAACTTGCCACTTGCGCAGGGTGCAAATGGCGAGTTTATTATTATTATAACAAAATATATCCATAAATTTCTGCACTTTCCAATATCTCTTGTTCGACAATAATCCTGCCCTTGAAGTGAGTTGCCACAAAAACAGCAATTTTAAATCAGCAAGTCATCCATTTATATATTGTTTATTTATTTATTAAGCTTCATGTACAATACTGTGTACAATGGTGGGTTTAATGCCACAAGGCAATTTCTTCCAACCAACCAAAGCAACGTGAGGCCATAGATAGTATAGTGGTAGGTACATTAAATTTATAACAAACGGAAAGAAACACATAACATTATGTCAGGGTAAATTCACAGCAACAAAGGAAGGAAGGAAATAGATTAGACATGGGTAACTCAACAAAATTCCTTGCGTTAACCCAGTAACTCATGCGCAGCTCACTGCGTCGACTCACTGAGTTAACCCATAATTGCGTCATGACGCAACAAAATGCGAGTGAGATGTGTACCGCGCACCATCTATATGACACATTCAACAACTCACAGGCTCTTAAGTACCTACATACAGCGCATGAATGAACTGCGTTGACTTGAGTCAGTAAGTGAGTTTAAGTGAGAATAACGAATAATATGGATATGTATGAAAGTGACGTTAGTTTTTCTCATATTACCATTTATTTAAAGTGTTTAAAGATAATAATTATTTATTTACTTTGCTGGTACAACACCTTTCCATGCAATTCAGTAACGGTGCAGCTCACAACCCACTTCGCCGGGTCATTAAGCTAGTAAAAAAATAATAATAAAAGTTTAATATGTAGGTATTGTATTTTATATAAGTAAAGATTATTATTATATTCATTATATTTCATGTACATGTTTAAAAATATCACAACTTTCCCGATTCTACTTTTAAAAGTAGAATCGAGAAGTAAGTATGTCGGTTAAAATGCAGACGACTCAATAACTCAATATCCTAACACTGTTCGCATTCTCCCGTTCACTCCCGGTCTAGCACTCACGACTCACTGCGCCGTGAGCCAATACATTTCGAAGGAGTGGGTTAACCCACCCCGCGCAGTGAACTGGGTCGACGCAATTGAGCGGCGCAACGCAGCCTTACACATGTCTAAAATAGAGGTTGAGGGAGGATGGATATGGGGTGTCAGTTAAGAATTATTAGACAGGTAAAACAGCTTTAGTTTCTTTTTAAAAATTTGAATCGATTGAGACATCGTAGTATCATTTCTTAAGGTGTTCCATAGTCTTGCTGATTGTACTTCAAAAGAGGAACTGAGAAATTCAGTAGAATGAATGGGAATGGCCAGTGTGGTACGTTCAGCAGATCAAAGAGGCAGACCTTGATTTGACAAGAAAATAACCTTATTCTTGAGATATTTCGGTGAATTAGTGTTGTTAATTATATTATACATAAGAGAATTAAATATATATTACATGTATAATCATGCTTCTCTATGTTTACAGAACCCAACGGAAGCTGAGGGTGTAGTGGAAGGTACCGTAGAGAGCTTCGTACTGATGCCAGCGTTACAGGGGGCCCTCTATAAGTGTCGGATCACAAGAGACCGCAAGGGCATGGACAGAGGTCTATATCCAACCTACTTCTTGCACCTCGAAAGAGATTATGCCAAGAAGGTCTTCCTTCTAGCTGGTAAACACTTTCCCTCTACATTCGGATGCAACTTCGAGAACACAAAACAATGTTTTGAAGTTTATCAATTTTTAAATGAATATTTCCAGGCAAATGCACTTTGAAATCTTAAAAAAACATTCTTTACTCGTGTTTACAAGCATTAACACCTGTTGGTATTTTTGGAGAATCAAGCTTTAGATGTTATTTGAAAAAATAATCAATAAAATTTATTGTAAATGTTTTAGTACTTTCTAATTTTTAAATTTAATAGAATTCCATTATCAATTATATAAAATTACTTAAAAATAAGTAAAAACACAAATTTTTAACTTTTTCACTAATTTAAAAATATTGATTTATTTTTTCAATATTTTTAAAGTCGCGTCGCAAAGAGCATCTACTGTTTTACTAATTCCTGATAGAACTCCATTATTTGCACAATGTGCCTTGCCTGAAATGCGTCTATAATATGTATAGATGGGTGCTGGCAGAGCAGTTAGTGCGCTGGATTATTAATCCAGTGGTTGTGAGTTCGAATCCTGCCACGACTGATTTCGTTCACCAATAGCACAAGCATTTATGCTTAATTTAGGGAGTATATGAGGATGAATATGTACTTGTGTCAAGGACATATTCCTTCTTTTAAAAAAATTAATAAAACTTGATAAATTGAACAAAAACCAATAATTTTTAGGCTAGAGCTATTTACACAACTCAACCATAGAAAATGACTACTTTTTTTTCCCGCGCAAAAGATAACCATAGAAAGCGCATGTAAATCAAGTTATAAAAATATTTTCCTTTTTTTTTTGGCAGGGAAACGCATTTCCTGTCAATCCCATACATTACATATACTCGAATATTTTTATTATTGCATATGCGCAAACATTGGATTTTTTTCCTGTCGGGAGTCAAAGATATTTTTTAACAGATTTATAATTATCTCAATAGAGACGAAGTTGGAATATTTATTGTAGGAGAACCGGGAAATCAAGGCACCTACAGGGCTTACGACCTGTCATCGGCTGGTTTACGTGATCACTTTATGCGCTTGCGCAACGTTCACCAATTATGCCTTCAAAATTGAATTGATGGGGATCTCATTAAAAGGCATAATTGGTGAACGTTGCGCAAGCGCATAAAGTGATCACGTAAACCAGCCGATGACAGGTCGTAAGCCCTGTAGGTGCCTTGATTTCCCGGTTCTCCTACAATAAATATTCCAACTTCGTCTCTATTGAGATAATTATAAATCTGTTAAAAAATTACATATACTGTATCTTTACATTTCTTTTTTTTTATCTGATAAGGCAATAATAGATTAAGAAATCAACATTATCATCAGCCATTATTCGTCCAGTGTTGAACATAGACCTCCTTTTTCAACCTCCATGCTCCCTATCTTACCTGTGGTCTAATAAATAAATGCATAGATTCCAAAAATTCGTTCTCTTTTCAGATCTGAAAATTGTATTCCAATATATTTCATCATTATCATTGACGCTACAGCCCTGTGTGGGCTCTGGCCTCCTCCAATCCAATGTATTTGCATTGTCTTAATGGATTTCAGGTCGAAAAAGAAAAAAATCAGCCACTTCGAACTATTTGATATCGACGGATCCGACCGACCTGACTCGCAACGCAGAGAGTTACACTGGAAAGTTGAGATCAAACCTTCTTGGTACGGCTTTCACAGTATACGACAACGGGAAGGCGTTTAGAAAGAGCGGAAGTGGAGTTAATTGTAGACAAGAACTAGCCGCTGTTATATATGTGAGTACAATAATATATTATTACTAGCTGACCCGGCAAACGTTGTTTTGCCATATATATTATTTCTTGTGAATAATTTGGTAATTAAATAAAAAAAACTAACTTATTGTAAGTATGTGGGGATGAGGTCTATGAGTGAAAGATAATTGGAGCGCTGTGGACGATGACGGCCTGCAAAAATAACAAAACGGCCTTGGTGGCTCAGTGGGTTGGGTATCTGACTGCTGATCCAAAGGTCCCGAGTTCGATTCCCGGTGGAGACACAGTTTTTAAAATTGTGTTTTTAGTCTGGATCTGTGAGACGATAAATATCATAAGTCTTCAGAATGTGGCAACTTGTTATTGGGTGCGTGTTAAATAATTATTTGACATAGCACCTGTTAGTTGCCCGAGAAGCTACATAAAATAAAATAAAATAAAATAAAAAACCAACCATTCATTTTCTTAATTCAATGTACCTACCTACTTCATTAACTTAACTCACATATTTAAAGTTTGATCTCTTAAAAACTAAATGTAAAACCGATACATATTTACTATATAAAATTATGCCAATAAAAAAAAAAACAATATCAATCTCGAAGAGCAGTGTACGATGTTTTTTGTCAGTCCGTCTTTAGCCAACACAAACAAACTGGATGGTTTGCCCATGCCACGTATAATTGTCCGTGTGAAAAGCATGGTGTGCCCAAATCTAAGCCATAAACATACATCATTTGGCCTTGTGACTTATTGATTGTCATTGCGAATACCAATCTAATTGGAAATTGAGCACATTTTAATTCAATTACCACTTCTGTGGTAATCATTGGGATTCGTGACAGCAATACATTTTCGCCTCGGAACTTGCCATTAAAAATGCTGGTTTCGATGTTTTTCATCAATTTTTTAGTGACTAATCGCGTGCCAATGCACATTCATGGTAGGTTCAAATTTCGAAGTAAAATAACCGGAGATCCAACTTTCAGTTGTAGATGGTGCGGTGACATGTCTGACAAAACCAATGATTTCAAATCTCTGTTGGATAATTTACAGCTTCGTTGACATCGCAAACTGTATCGATCGATTTGTATGACACCAAGTTGCCTGGCAACAACTATTGTATCTTGAAATTATTGTATCGTTGATGTCCACATTTTTTGATGCCAAAATTCATGATTCATGTATTATGTGTGTACAATGGGAAATATGCTTTCGATGAGAGTATTTTGCGAATTAATGATTGTGCAGAAATCGGTTCGGCAATTTTATGCATCCAGTATTTTCATGGACAGCAACTATTCCATCGCCGATATCTAACAATTATTTTGAGAATGTATCAGCGGATGGATTTTGAAGCATTTGAACGCGCATGTTTACTTTTAGCTGTACCTGCTTTTTCAACATTACGCCACAGTGACGATGATTTCAAGCAAGCATTGATCTCATCAGCGTATGTTGAACGTAGAATGACGGGAATTGTTTGTCTAAAATCGCCTGAAAGGAGTAACAGAGAGCCGCCGAATAGTTTGTCAATGTCATGTTCAACGCCTCAAGCGAATTTTTGTGTGCCATAGTGAATTCATCCCAGCTGTTCTGACTCTATCCAATAAAGTTGCTGCAATGCCAGATGATGCAACGGCCAATGCGATGCCATTGTTTGATCGTATTTCGGCGAGAATTAGCGAAATGATAAATGTTTTGCCAGTTCCACTTGGTGCATCCAAAAAAAGAATCCACCTTTTCCTCCCAAAACTGCCTGCATAATGCGGTCGTAAATGATTCTTTGTTCATCAGTCAGTAGTGAGACATTACGATTCAGATTACTGCATGGGCCATGAATCATGTTTGTTGTAACAATATCGAACAGTAGTTGATCAGTAGACGGATCTGGAATTTCCGCAGAAATTATACTATCGATTTCCTCACTGGTCGATGTACAAACAATAATAATGGCCGAAAACTGTGTAGAGAGTGAGAGAAAGCTTATTGTGTGAGAGAGATAGGAGACCGCCATCTTTCTCGTCCCTACTCCTTGCTGTTTGCTGGGTGAGAAGTGACGCCTTTATAACAATTGCACTTTCTGTTTTCACTGGGTTAAATACATAAAAAAACATCGTACGACAATAATTCATCAATTGCCATCTTGTAACCCTATTGCTCATCTGTGGATAAAAGTAAAAAATAGTAATATCGCTATTAAAAAATTGGCATTAGTGGTAGAAGGGTGTAAATTTAGGATTATATGTATTTTTTAATGCCAAATCATAAAAAAAATTAAAAAAAAAAATTGTCAAAAAACTAAAAAAAATCTGGAGAGGGCCACCCTTATCACTTAGGTGTATAAAAAAAGCCTACAACCTATTCTCAGACCTACCAAATATATACAAAAAAAAATCTTAAAAATCGGTCAAGCCGTTTCGGAGGAGTTCGATAACAAACACTGACACGAGATTTTTATATATTAGATTAATTATTGCAGTGCAAGGGCATGATATCCCTCTTACATTGCCCTTCTATGGAGTGAGAATAGATTTATATTTCGGGGGCAAAAACAGAGTTTTGTTGTTTTGCTTTATGACCCTAAGCCCCCTGATTTATAGTAAAATGACTCATTGCTATAATATAGATGAATAGACTGCCTTAAGATGTCCGCAGTGCACAAAGCAAGAGCACTTTAGCTAAAGGACTGAAAACAGATTTATTTCGTTGCGCAACATTGGAATATAAGTGCCTTTGGAATGATCCTGAATTATTAAACGGCGCTATATTAATTATTTATATTATTATTAATATAATGCAGAGTCTTTTGGCAATTCTACGGTGGCATTTCTGCCCCCCTAGTCATTTAGCTCAATCAACGTGTCATTTAGCTCAAGAAAATAAACAAGAAAAGATAATATTGTTCAAATTTCACTCGTTGTTGTAAAGTCGCTCATCTCGATACTGGTTCAACCCTAGTGAGATGATTGACTGTAATGTTTTTTTTATGTACCATTATAATAGGCGTGATGACAGTATGAAAAAATCATTGAAATTATAATTTTATAAGATAAAATAGGTTATATAGATTGGAAAAAATATATTTATTTTCATTTTAAAAGAGCGAATAATATTAATATTATTAAAATAAAAATACAAAATATGTAAGTCCGCCATTTTATGAGAAACACCAATCAGAGTGAATCAATAATTATGACGTCACAGTTTCAATACAATATATGAAATTACTTTGCATCGAACAAAGACTTTTGCTCGTCAGAATTTAGAAACGTAAAAACTTACATATAAGCGTATTATTATTATTCTATGCATATAAGTACTTTATTTATCTATAATTTAAATACAACTTACATCTCGAAAATCGATAAAATATGTTCCTTCTTCTCGCTACATTATGTGTTCATAAACTAAAAGCATACCTACGCGGTACTGTGGTAGACATGACAGTTGTAAAGCTGCGTTGCACCGCTCAATTGCGTCGATTCTGTTCACTGCGACGGGTGTGTTAACTCACTCCTTCGAAATGTATTGGCTCACGGCGCAGTGAGTCGTGAGTGCTAGACAGGGAGAATGCGAACAGTGTTAGGGTATTGAGTTATTGAGTTGCCTGCTTTTTAACCGACAAACTATTACTTTTAAAAGTAGAATCGGGATTTTTAACCGACATACTATTACTTTTAAAAGTAGAATCGGGAAAGTTGTGATATTTTTAAACATGTAGGTACATGAAATATAATGAATACAATAATAATCTTTGCTTATATAAAATACAATACCTGCATATTATACTTTTATTATTATTTTTTAACTAGCTTAATGACCCGGCGCAGTGAATAGGCGTGATGAGAGTAAGAAAAAATCATTGACATTATGATTTTAAAAAATAAAATAGGTTATTGAGGTTTAAAAAAATGTATTTATTTTCATTTTAAAAGAGTGAATAATATTAATATTATTAAAATAAAAATACAAAATATTATAGACTGCCATTTTATGAGAAACGCCAATCAGAACGAATCAGAGCGCATGACGTCACGATATTCTAGGTTCACGTCCAGTTTTGCCGATTTGCGGCACTTGTGCCGATTTCGGGAAATTCAGACTTGCGTCGGCACTTAATCGGGAAACGCTTTAATTCGGCACTTTTTGGGATTAGAATGTATAAAAAAAATATATATATTTTTGTTTATACTAGATGTATTAATTTTGTATTTTTTACGTCTAAATAAAAGTTACTATTATTATTAGTAGTAGTAAACATACAAAGTAAATATAAGTTATTTCATTTAAATAAATATTCTATTATTTCACTGGTGCTTACATAGTTTAAGCTATTTCTTTTTGTTTGTATCTTTGTTACTAGCCCCGTCACTAGGCATGGCCTGTGCTAAGGTAAGCTAATAGTTTTATGTTATTGTCTATTACGTTGTTTATTTAGTAAGTATGTATGTAGGTATGTCGGTTAAAAAGCAAGCAACTCAATAACTCAATACCCTAACACTGTTCGCATTCTCCCGGTCTAGCACTCATGACTCACTGCGCCGTGAGCCAATACATTTCGAAGGAGTAAGTTAACACACCCGGCGCAGTGAACTGGGTCCATGCAATTGAGCGTCGTAACGCAGTGGTGTTACACAGGCCTAATGCCTAATTCGCGGGAAACTTAAGATGGCCTATTTTGACGTTTGGACATTCATGAAGTTCTTTATATGCTTATTGCCTAATTAATGGTAAATATTCAGTAAATTAATTATAGTGTTGAGAGCTAAATGTGGGGGAACAAATACTGTACTTCATTGTAAACGCATACTTAATAAAATACACTTTCTGTGTCTCGCATTGCCAAATTTAACTACTTGTTTCTCGTTTATATTCGCGTGGGACGAAAACAAATACCTCAGTAGGTGTTTTTTTCGACGTGTTTGTACATTTAGGGACCGCACAACACTTATGCACTTTTGAATTTATTTTAAATACACAAATCGTCTTAGAATACATATAGTACATATAGTAGTGATATGCGGTCTACGAAACTGTGACGTCACCGTCAGCTCCGACGGACGCCATTACACTGCAAGCGTTTTTTGACGTAAATGTCAAATTGGATTTTGAAATGGCAATTTTTGCTACTAAACCTTTATTTTATGTTGAAATGTATATATATTTGAAAACAGTGGATGCGTAAAAACATCGTGAGATAGTTTCTCAAAATTAGTCATCATGCCTATTGTTGACAAAAATAAATAAATAAAATAAAAATAAATAAATAAAACTCAATGTATGGAAGTAACAGTTGTCACTTCCATACATTGAGTTATCTTTTCTTGTTTCTTTTCTTAAGCTAAATGACACATCGACGGTGGAAAGGCTATTTGACTAACGTGCAGTTCATCAACTTTACAGTAGAGCGATTTAAAGTTTAAATTTTTTGAAAAAAAATCATAACAATTAAACGAATTAATATATTTGAAACTTGTTTTCTACAAGTTTTAGAAGATTTTTTATGTTATTTATTGAAATAAACAACATTCTATTTAGTTAAAAGCCCTGCGAGATAAGTGGTCTGTTAGTCAAATTGTTTTCTGAGACAGTCAGGTAAAACGACTAACATCATACATCTGTATATTTTCAGGTAGGTCTAATTGACAAACGTGCATTTTTACCCAATAAATTGTCTAGTAAAATGATTAACATCATAATTTTATATGTTTTTAATAGGTCTTTTTGACTAACGTGCATTTTTATCCGACAAAACATTCAGTAAAAAGAAGTTAAGGTAACTAAAGAGTAAAATTGCATCGGGTATAACACCTTACTTCATGAATCACTAACATTAAATATTAAAGTAAAACATCTAAAGAGGCATGTTTTATATCAAATTAAAACGATGAAAACATGATGTAATAGTAATCATAAACGTGGCACAAAAATTTTTTGAAGGGGCTACTTATTTTAATATATAGGAAATTATAGGAAAATATAATCATTTAACTATAAAAAATATATTAAAACAAAAAGTCAAAATTGTAAATATCATTAAACCTTATTGTCTATTGAAAAATAAAAATACGACCTATTGGCCTATTGAGAAAAATATGAGTGAATTAAATCATTCAATCTTAAATTTATCAACTATAATATATATTATATAATATGTATCATCAAAATTTTAACAATGTTTTGATGTTGTGATGTTGTGTGGTGATGAAAACACCATAGCTATAGGTATAGGGTTTTTGCACTATGGTAGGTAGGTACCTATGTATAATATTAATTTGTAGGGTTTTTGGACTAATAATCATAATAATAATAACAGCTCTTCATGTATAGTAAATAGGTAAGCAAATAATAACGTGACAATAAAATTCTGGTTGCTTTGCTTGACCAAAACAAAAAGGAAAGGAAGTGTTATGAATGAAAGACACGATGGAAGAATGGAACTATGGTCGGGCCTAAGAGAAGATGATTTTTCATGCGAGGGAGTAGGGGCGATATTAGATGAGCGAATGGTAGAGTGTATGAAAAAATATATGTTTGTAAGCTCAAGACTCATGTGGACCAGATTTAAGATGAGAATCACAGGTGTGTTTCTGTTTATAGGATATGCGCCTGTAAACTCTAGCTTGGAGAATGCAAAAGATGAGTTTTGGGCAAGTTTTATAGAGGAAATGAACAGGAAAATAGAAAATAAAAAGTTGATTCTGGCAGGCGATTTGAATGGCTGGGTAGGCATCTGGAGAAAAGATTTCGAATCAACTCTCGTACCTTACGGCGATAGCCGATAAAGTGAATGATAACGGCAAAAGACTGTTAGATGTATGTGTGAAAATGGACCTCTTTGTATCAAACACAATTTTTGATCACAAAATAATTCATATGTATGCATGGGAAATAGAAAATGAAAGATTTTGTATGTGTGGACATTGCTCTGAGAAAAGCGACTGTTGACACGAGGGTGCCGAGCTAGAGACAGACCATTTTTTGGTTGTCACAAAAATATGCCTGTTTACGGGTTGGCGCTCTAGAACTAATCATGGCAGTCTACCACCGCGTATCAAAATAGAGAGGCTGTAAGAGGAAAGTATCAGACAAGAATTTACAAGAAGAATTGAGTGCGCCTTAAGTCTCCACACAGTGACAGAGATGAATATAAGTGGCACATGGAGTGTACTTAAAAACAATGTATTCAACGTGGCTAAAAATGTGTATGGCAAAGCAAAAAGAGGTAGAATAAAAAGGGATGCTTGGTGGAATGAATGAGTAAAGAAAGTAGTGGAAGAAAAACGAAATGCGTGGAAGAAATGGTTGTCATGTGAAGGATCTGGATGCGAGAAGGAAGAAAGAGCTAAAAATATATGTACAGAGTGCAAGAGGAAAAAAAAACAGTAAAAGAAGAAAAAAATGCACTGAAAGAAAAAGAAAGCATGAAAATTGTGATTAATTTTTCTGGAAACACAAAAATGTTCTGGAAAAGAGTAAATCAACGAAAACAAGGAGTTATGCGAAGTCCGAAATGTATAAAAGATAAAGATGGATGTATGGTTATAGACGAAGAAAAAGTCAAGGAAAGATGGATGGAATACTTTGAAGAGTTGTAAGAAAGCACACAGTGCGAAAATCTGATGAGATAAACAATAGGATACCATGAAATGAATGTGAGAATGAAAGCGAGAAAATTTCAATAAAGATGTCAGAGAAGCAGTAACGCATGCACATACAGGAAAGGCCTCGGGATTCGACTGTATACCAACCGAATTATCAAATATGGTGGTGAAAAGACGATGGAGTGGTGACATTGCCTCTTCAAAAAATAAATTAATAAATGTTGGGAGACAAGACGTACCCCGTCAGATTGGAGAAACGTAGTGAATGTGCCCCTTTTTAAGAAAGGGTCAAAATTAGATTAAAAAAACTACCGGGCTAACAGTCTGCTGAGTTCGGTTGGAAAATTGTATGCTAGGATACTGGACCAAAAGTTGAGGTTACAGCAAATAAGGTATGGGATGCACAAGTAGTGAATGTTGGAGGTAGAGGTTGCATCGACCAAATCTTTTCCTTTCGAAAGACGACTGAAAAGCTTCTGGCAAAAAACCAGAAACTTTTCTGTGCTTTCGTAGACCTACGAGTAAAAATGCCTATAAAGTTATAAGGCCTACGAGTTATAAGGCCTACGAGTCCGTGAAAAGCTTTGGAATGTGCTATCAGTGTATGGAGCGGGAGGCAGGTTAATAAGGGCAATATCATCTCTCTACGAAGAAAGCCAAGCCTTTGTGAGGATTGAAAACTCTCTTACAGGATGGTTATCCATTAATAAGGGAGTGAAGCAAGGGTGCGTATTATCACCGTGGCTCTTCAATTTATACATACTTTGACTTCTGTGAAAGAGCACTTAAGAATGAGAACATTGAGTTGAAACTGGAAGATGTTACTCTATGTGATCTAATGTTAAAATAGTAATCGATGGATGCATGAAAAATGGACTGAGAATGAATGCAACTAAATCTAAAATGATGGTATTTGAGAAGGACAAAAGACGAACAAAATGCGAGATACGAGTGGAGAATGTACAATTAGAACATGTCGATGAATATTTATACTTAGGAAGCATGTTTCAGCATGATGGAAGACTGGAAAAAGACATTGAAAGGAGAGTAACAGCAGGGAATAGAGTGAATGGTGTATTAAGAACTGTATTGGCTGACCCAATTATTTCGAGACAAGCAAAGCTCGCGGTACACAATGGTATCATCGTACCGACTCTATGTAATGTATGCTAGTGAGACATGGACATGGCAAAAGATGCATGAAAGTAGAATTAACGCGGTTAAAATGAGGTCACTAAGACGAATGTGTGGTAAAATGATAGAATAAGAAATGGAGATATTAGACGAGAATGTATGAATGAAAGAAATATCGTAAGTAAGATGAAAATAAATGTCCTAAGGTATTGTGGCCACATAGAAAGAGTAATGACAGTCTGACAAAAAAGTATATAAGGCTGATAAAAGAGAAACGAAAAGTAGAAGTCGGCCAAGGAAAATTTGGCACGATCACATAAATGGAATTTTGAAAGATGGAGACGTAAGAACTAAGAATAACATAAGAACGTGTATGAGAATACGCATGGACGTGAACGAAGCGAGAAATATATGTCAAGAGAGAGGAGTCTGGCGTTCGGTTCTCTCTGCCTACCCCAAATAGGGAAAGGGTGTGATGGTATGGAATAGATTAGCATGACGCGCTTCTCTTACCACGGTTGTGCATAGACTAACGTCACAACGAGACAGTGCCGCTGTTTATAGCATTTAAGTAACGACAATTTGCTCCCTTAAATTTACAGCTAACAAACCACTTCTGTACTTTTGGTATTTATTTTATTTGATTAACAGACAATCATAATAAAAATATGATTGCAGTAAAATGATTAACACGTTGAAAATTATTAAAGATGTGTGAAGCAAATTGTCTAACGTGCCGAAAGTAGTAAAAATGAAATGGGTTTATTTGACTAAAATGCCATTGGCTTATTTTTTCTAGTGAGTATAAAAGACTAACACGCCGAATGTAGTATAAATGAAGTGGGTTTTATTGACTAACCATCAGTGACATACTATTATCGAGTAAGGATTAAAGGCTAACGTGCCGTAAAAAAAATAATATAATCGAGAAAAAACTCTAAACAGATATATCGAAAAATTTTCAATCAAGAATAAAATCTAATAAGCTCACCTTGTTGAAATCATAAAAAGGCAAGGTGCCTAAAATCAAAATATCATTTCTCAACTCATAGCTAACTGAAGTTTTAAAAAAAAACACAGTATTTTGTGTCGTTTTAGCCATAGTATCTTTTTATATCTTCTTAAACTGTAAGCATTTTAAAATGACTAATACGCCAAAAAAGTTATTTGATCGTCGTGAAACCAAAACCATTCGACGCAGAAAAAAAAGGCGATTCCAACGGTGTATATAACTCAATATCGCCAAAATTGGCATGTTAGTCAATTAGCCTTTCCACCGTCGACATTGTCTAGGGGGGCAGGATTAATAATTAGCAAAGGATTTTTCATGTAATAAGACGTCCGCTTCTATAACTTTTTAAGAACATTCCGGCTAAAATATGTGCGTTCGTATTCCACTTAGTCCAAGTTGATATTCTATAACACTGAAATAGAAAAGTTCTTACTCTAAGTAAGTCACAAATTAGTTCAATTCCCTATTCTATAACCACATTTTAGACGAATCAACTGTCAAAACACTCCTAATTTTTATTCACATCTTATTGGAAGCGTACTAGTCATTCTCACAGCAGTCCAGGATATCAAATGGGTCAATAGCAGAACGGTTAGCGCGCTGGGCTAGTAATCCAGTGGTCTTGAGTTCCTGCCTCGACTGATTTCGTTCACCTATAGCACAAGCATTTTATGCTTATTTTAGAGAACGTAGGAAGACGTAAATGTAGTTATTTAACAAAGACATATTCATTTAAAAAAAAAATGATTTAAGTTGAAAATATCAGTTATGTACCACGTGTATTTAGTTGGTTGTAATAAATTGCAATTTGTGCAGGAAACAAGGAATTGTGTATATTTATGTTTATTTTATCTTGTAAAGTTTAATTTTAAAGAAATTCTTTATAATGAATATGATGTTGATTTCAGGACACAAATGTATTAGGTTTCAAAGGCCCCCGCAAAATGACGGTTCTTTTGCCGGGTATGACTTTGGACAGACAGAGGGTGACCATTAGTCCCAGCGATGACTCCGAGACACTCCTGGAAAGGTGGAAGACAAAGAACACGGACGATCTCATCGAACTTCACAATAAAACGCCCGTTTGGAATGACGACACGCAGTCGTACGTGCTCAACTTCCACGGAAGGTAAATCTATCTTTAGACTTTGTTAATATGTTATTTGTTTATGATGTACAAATCAAATATTAATAAATGAGTGGATTTATTGCGTAGGGAAATAATAATATCTTTCAGCCAGCCAAACCATTTTGAAACTTAAAATATTTAGGTACAAAAAAAACTTAATTATATTATAAGTAAATAAACCAGCAAAAATATATTATAAGTAAATAAACCAATCACAGCAATGAGGAACAGCCCCCTTAGACAACGTGACATTTAGCTCAAGAAAAGATAACTCAATGTATAGACGTTACAGTTATCACGTGACTGGTAACTGTCACTTCCATACATTGAGTTATCTTTTCTTGAGCTAAATTACACGTTGTCTAGGGGGGCTGGTCAGTTAAAGTGATTTTTATTTATTAATTTACAAATCTCAAAGTTTCCTAGTTATTTAGCTACTTGGGTAACTTAGTTATTATGTTACCTAACCTAACTTAATCTCTCCCAAAATCCTCCTACTAGTCCAAATAAAATGAAAACAAATAAGAAAACTGATAATTTTGATAGCATTTCTATGATGTGCACAACTAAGGCCAAAATTTGACACACAGCACCAACATTGTATAAGATGGAACCACATAAAAATATTTATGTAAGTAGATAGAGGTAAACATGTTTATTATAGAACTAGATTTAAACATTAATAAAGCAATATTTAATTTTATTTTTTCAGAGTGACACAGGCGAGCGTAAAGAATTTTCAAATCGTCCACGACTCCGACTCTGACTATGTGGTGATGCAGTTTGGTAGAATATCCGAAGACGTCTTCACGATGGATTACAGATACCCCCTGTGTGCTCTGCAAGCTTTCGCAATAGCGCTCAGCAGTTTTGATGGAAAACTGGCTTGTGAATGAATCGGTAAATATCCTCATGGAGTCATCTTCTCGTGGATTTTTAAACTATAATTTACGAATTGATGAATTTTGATATCGGTCGAAACGTACAGAAGATATTAATCAATTTCACGTACTTAAAGTCGATAATGGAACATTTTGTATAGCGCTGTGATATAATCACATTTAGACTATTGTTACTCTTATTTTATGTGTATATTAATGTTTGTTTCACATATTTCATAAGTGTATGAGAATTAATTGTCTATATTTATTATAAAATGTAATCGATTTGTCCATTATTTATAGATAGTGGGAAACTTCACATAATTTTCTAGATAAAATGAATTTAAAATGTGAGTTTCGTATTAGGAAAAAAATTACTTGATACAAACCAAGATTTGTTACAATAACACCTTAAATTTATGTTACAGTAACATCTCAAATTTTGTGTTACAGTAACACCTCAATTTTATGTAACAATAACGCATCAAATTTACATATGTTACAACATCTTAATTTGCACGGTAAAATTCCAAGTCTTAAAATATTCCATGTAAATCTGTATCAAATTTTTCCATAATTACATTGTTGAAATGTCATTTTTGCGGTATTATTTTGTTTCAAGATCTCAGAAAAAGCCTAGAACATAAAAAATCTCATTGTTTTATTGTAAGAAATGATAAATGTCGATAAAATAATTGTTATTATTAGTTGATTTTACATAAAGCATAATATTTTCATCTGTGAATCTGTTCATTTTATGGACATGTGCAACAGTGTATGTCCATAAAATGTACATGTTTTGTAGAATAGTTGTGTATATTTTGTGATAGCCACCATTGAATGTTACACACATTGGATACTTGTGATATCTTATCTCATAAATAATAAAAGCATAATGAAATACTGTGATCTCACCCGGAATCGTACCCGAGACCTATGGTTTAAGAGTCACATATCTAACAAACTGAGCCATAGATATTATCCAAATAATTATCATGTTCACTTTTATTATTTATGTACAGTGTTTCTCTTTTTATTGTTTTATGAAAGCTGAATTTTGAGTAGTTACATAAGTAGGTACTTTTTCTCAGTATTACCAAGTTCTGTACTTATTTTTTTTTTATTAAATATTTTATACATGCATAATATCTACATATACAAATGTATATGTATAACAGTAATCTAAATTATCCAGATATATAAATTTTATTACATGCATATTAGAAAATATGTAATATTTTTTGTATTATAAAGTACTCCTGTATACAAATTGTTTAGGATTTTTCTACAAATTTTAATTTGTATAATGCATTATTTATATAGATCTTTTTGCAGTTTTATTTATGGTATAGTTAATTTTGTTATGTAGTTTTTCTTCGTTCATCTATGGAATTATATAAAACGCTTACTGTAGTATTTTTATTTTTTCTCTAAGAGCCAAGATACACGGACTGCTCGAAGCAGTCAAGGTCAACTGCTTAGAGCAGTCGGTTCCAATGATGTATAGGTAATACTGGATTGCTAACCTGCAACTCATGCCGTGACAATAGAGAGAGACAGATATTGTCATGGGGTATTCCTATATCTTTCTAGAACTGTAACTACATACTATATGAGTAATTTTAATGATTAGAATAAGATTTTCCAGAATGATGTACTTATATCAAATTTAAAAGATATACAAGTATGTTTATTATTAGATAGTAATAATATATAATTTTTCAAAAACAAAGTGATAATTATCTCTAGATACGTCTCATAACTCAGAATTTGCTTAGAAAATTATTAGAATATTTATGTGAAACATTATATCTTTAAAACTAAGATGACCACTACTTACAAATCCTGTAATTTTTCATTTAGATAATCTCAAAATTAATTCCGCTAGGATACAAATTGTTTTCACATCCAAAAGAGATGCAGTATTGTATCATATTCTTTTTTCTTTTAATTAATAAATAATATGTATATCCAAACACAGACTTTAACAAAGCGACATGGTTGAAAAAAAACTCAGAAACATAGCCAAATTGACATTTAGAAATAGACGAGAATACCACTTGCAGCGGCTTTATTAGCATACTATTTCGGCACAAAAATATATGATTTATTGAATGGATACTAGCACTCCAGTATTCCCTATAACTCATCGGTCGTTTCAACTGCAACACAACTGCTTTGAGCGGTCCATGTATTGGAACTGCAGACTGCTGTACTGCGACAGCTCGAAGCAGTTTTCAGTATTTTAGAATCATTAGACGACATATAGTAAAATATGTTATCGAGACTGTTCAAATTAGTAAAAATATTGGGAGATTTGTTTTGAATATGTAGTTCACAAAAATGCTACAAAATTATTTTATTTTTACATATTGATGGGTCCTATGTAAAGGATGTCAAGTGAAACAATGTGGACGACATCACCAGGGCTGCGTTCAAAATGAACGCCAAGTGTACTTAGTGACGCTCCAAACGTTCTGTATAGTCGTCGGGTGAAAAATGCTCTGACAGTTATAGTATCTGTTGACTTCTATTTTATCTGTGGTAAGATGACTTCTATTTTGTTTCTGTGGTGTCTATAATGTCAGTTTACATTATTTATGATGACTGTATGCATTCACAAAGAGGTTAATTTATAAAAATTTCATTCAAAAGTTTCCAATACTTAAAAGGTCAGAGAGCATTATTTACTCCACTACCCAATTATTGCCTCTCCATGAAAAATGACATTGATAACTCCCGATGTTGTGTTCAGATTAAAACAGTGAGATTGGTGTGAAAAACCCCATAATTTGCAACGTCAGATACATCCGACTCTCGACTTCGAGTGTTCTATCTGATCACAGCCCTGTGAACGAACCAATTTTATTTATTTTTTATTTTCTAATTTATATCAACCAATAAAATCAATAGACGTTCGACATTGTAAAGTGTATTGCGTGTCACTTTTGCCCTAACCTTTACAACCATACATTTGTAACAGTGTTGTAAAACTGTCACCCGTATTATCGAAATGAAAATCTTTTGAAGTTGTGTACATAAAACTTAAGACGCATTGATATGTAATATAAATTCAAAAGTTGTTTGTATATAATCAACCTTTTCAATTTATTACAGTTAACATATTTTGTAATCAGTTATAAATTTATCACCTTAAAGATTTATCTTTTGATACATTTATATAATGTGTTATTTCCACAAGGTGTAGTAGCTCTAGTTGTAAACGTAATATTTGCGTTATTTTCAAAAAGAACTACGACCAAATTGTAAATCTCATAAATGTATATTGTAGTTAGACAAAAATCAACCATCATGTCTGTAATATTTGTTTTTATTTTTTAAAAGATTTTTTATGGTTATAATCAACATTAGATCTCTATTTAACTTCTTAACGAACAATTAATGACATAACTCCATGGAAAATGAATTAATATTTGTTTTAGTTAAGTAAAACAGATAGTTTTTAGTTGTGCTGTTATAATTTTTGACAATAGCTAGTATCGGTATTATCGGTGAGCTGACAAAAGATGTCACATAACATCTGGCTCCACACTACATCCAAGAACTGTGTCATTAGAATGTGCCATCAGGAAGACATCTTACACTAAGATCATCTGGATCATAGAGTACCTACACTTTGGACAGAATCAATGAGGCGACCTACTTACTATGATTGCAGTTTCAGTTTCACTCGGCTCTGAAAAGTGGAATAAACTGCTTTCTGGCATACGTGGAGCTCAGGGCATTGTCAGTAAATTACTTAGACTGCTTTGTTTCGTAGAGCCAGCAACTATGCTATAGTGTCCTTGGAGTGATCTTGTATCACTAAATGACACTTTCTCTCCCCTTCTAAGCTTTTATCCCACATGGTGGTGGGGTCAGCTCTCCTCCACTTCGTTCTATCTTGAGCATCGTCCTGCTTGAACTGCTTTCTGGCATACGTGGAGCTCAGCCTGGCTAGCCAAGATGCAAAAAACGAAAACGTTGACGCTAAACGTTATTTTTTTTGTATGGGATTTGACGTTTGATAACGTTTGATAACGTCAAATCCCATACAAAAAAAATAACGTTCAGCGTCAACGTTTTCGTTTTTTGCATCTTGGCTAGCCCTCCAGGGCATTGTCAGTAAATTACTTAGACTGCTTTGTTTCGTAGAGCCAGCAACTATGCTATAGTGTCCTTGGAATGATCTTGTATCACTAAATGACACTTTCTCTCCCCTTCTAAGCTTTTATCCCACATGGTGGTGGGGTCAGCTCTCCTCCACTTCGTTCTATCTTGAGCATCGTCCTCAGAGACATTACATACCCGTATATCCTCCACCACCAAGATCTTCCATCGTCTTTTTGGGACACTCTTTTGGTCTTAATAAATGGCACTTTTTAAATTGTTATTAAGTTGGTGTTGTATAAAACACACACACACATTGCCAGATGCGACGAGAATAGGCCTCATAGTGGGGTTGAAAAGATAGATGGGAAGAGGGAGATGGACGGACCAAATTAGGGCTGCAACTGGTACATCGGTGGTTGGAGCAATGAGGACGGTGGTGGTGTGTCGGGAGAAATGGAGGACTTACACAACATCATGCTGACAAGGAGAGAGGCTGGTCACGACACTTAGCAATGAGAAAGCCGACACTGATGATGTATAAAATGCTGTTGAGACCAATACTTGTGTATGGAGCCGAGTACTGGGTCCTGAGTAAATGAGACGAAAATGCTGAAAGGAAAGTGTTGAGAAAAATCTTCAGGCATGTCTGTAAAAATAGAACATTACCCCACATGAGCTGGAAAATATATTCAATGAGCCCAACATAGTAAAGTACATAAAAACTTATTGCCTCTGATGGTTGGATCATCACCAGTGCATGGGGGAGAACTGAGTCCCAAAGAAGATTCTCAACACTTGCACAGATGGGAGGCGAAACGTGGTAAGACCCAAATTAAGGTGGATGGATAGTGTAGAAAAGGACTTGAAAGAAATCAGTGTAACTAATTGGAAGGTGTGGGCAATGGACCGGGCGGAAAGTTCTTTTATTTTATTTGGGACACTTAAAGACATTGACAATTGCATACAAGAAAGTATATCTTAATAATTTTATATAATATCAACATCCTATTGAAAGTGAACACAACATGCGAAGTTCATAAATATTTCACACAAACATATTAAAGCATCCGAGATAAAAACAGTAAAAAAAAAAACTTTATAAATAAGACATAATTATACAAATCCTATAAAAACATTTGGCTGATTAGTAACCAGATGAGTTACCAATCAAGGGTAGTTAGTAACCAGAGGGGTTACTATTAAATATATGTTGGTAACCAGAGGGGTTACCAGTAAAGAGAGTTTGCTTATCCCAATTAAGTGGGATGGTTAACCAAGTGGTTAACAATTTACTATCAAATCAAAGTGATTCGATGTGATTTGAAATAAGAACACAAGGACAGTGGTTTAGAGAGAAGAAAGAATAGGACAAGTTAACAATGAGTATATTGATCACAATTAATAGTTTGCTTAAAGGTAAATTTACAATTGATAAAATAACTTACAAAGGAACTTTCTCACGATGAGTAGGTATAACAAGCGAGTGTGTCGAAGTGTCTGATTATTCGTAAAGTGAAGAACCATCGTGCTCGCAGGTCGAGAGATGAAGTGTCGGCGAGACGGCGGGGTCATGAAGCGACCAGTGGTCGTGACGGCGGCGTGAAGTGACGAAACGAAGTGACGGAAATGCGGAAATGAAGTGACGACGTGTACAAGTGTAGACTCCCTTAAATAGTGCTGTGCTGGGGGTAACATTCGATGTCCTCGAACTTTCTAGACTTATTTCATTGAACTGTCATACCCAGTTGAGGAGTATTGTCACTTGTTTGACGTTGCGGGCGATGAACTTGGTCTAGCGACAAACAAATATACTTGCCGTCGCTAGGCGCGCGCTCGGAAGAAATTTCGAGATGTGGTCTGCTACACACATAAAGAAGCATATATATAACAATAAAAAGTAATGAAACTTGTGCATATAACAATAAAAAGTAATGAAACATGACCTTATAAACAACACATCAATAGAAGTTCTCCTCTCTACTCAGATGATGATAAATTGTTATTATTATTATCGGTAAGTGACACTAAAAATGGTCATCTATTTACCAATACTAGTCATTGTAATACCATGATAATTATAGCAGTGGAACTTAAAACTAATTGTTTTATTTTTTACTAAAACTAGTTTTTAATATTTTAACATTAGATCTCTTTTTGTTTGTGCTCATCCATATTTATGTATATGCATTCCACTCGTATTTGGCATCCATTTTGAATATTTACATAATATTAAGTAGGTTTATAATGTATTTAATGAACAATTGATGTTAGATAGTTATATATTTATTGTACTTAAGTATTTATGTATTTGAAATAAATAAATGTGCCTGTTTAAATTCAAATATATTATACGTGTGAGCTTAAATTATAAGCGGGTGTTTTTCTATAAATGTTTATTATTATTGTATAAATAAATTGTAATATGTATGTATGTATTAGATACATAATATTGTGTAATCCCAATGCCCAAATTTACATGTCTTCTGGGTTCAACGCAGTGGTTATTTCAGAAAACAATCATTTTAGCTTGAAAATTTTAATTTCGTGAGACTATGGCCCGGTATTACAGTCTCAGTTTGAGCTAAACTCAAGTTTTACAAAAATATAGCGTATTACAGTGTCCGTTTAGGCCTAATCTTCCCTCAAATACGTCACTAAAACGACAAATATTTAACTCAACGTTTCTGGCGGATTAAGTACTTAATGGTGAGTCAACTGTCATTTGCTAGGCAACGCGTGTAGTTTCAGTGTTCACTAGTGCCCAATTTCACCAAGGCTCCTTAACTTAAAAAATCACATTTATGAACCACTTAGCGCAAAATTGCATTTCACCAAACAATCTTAGCCTCGCTTAGCGACATCGGCGCATAATATTTTAAGTGGCGGCCTCTAGTGGATTAACCATTCATAAACGTCACTGTCAGATAGATATTTGGGTTACGATTTCGTCGCAGAGTTGTTTTATTATTGAATTTTATCTTTTTTTTTGTAAAATTTAAGTTATATTTTGTTTATTATCATCATGGAAGATGGCTGGATTCGTGAAATCGTTGAATTGGCAGAATTGGTAGATGAAATAGACATGCTCCATCCGTTTGTTTTGAAGTAATTGCCGTGTTTTTTTAAACTAATTCAATTAATTTAGTTTTTTCACTGGGGGTAAAATTTGTAGAATGTTTCCTTGGTTAATCCATAATTATACTCTGATAAATATGCGCGTCCCGTGACAAACAGCCATGGCAGCGAGGATATCCTAGGATGTACACCGATTTTTTAAACCTAACCAACAAAAGTTTGGTAAAAATAGGTTGGTTAGGTTTGTCTGTAGTTATAATTGCGACTGGTGTGAGCCAGTTGCATTATATATTTAAAAAAGTAACAAATATTAAAATAAAATAACTAAATTGGTATGAATACTAAATAAACTGTCTGTACATGATGTGTCAAAAACAAAAACTGGTGTACAAGCTAGGCTATCACGTGAGCGAGCGACTTGCCGCATAATTGCCGCTGGCGCCGTAGGTAGCGCCAGCGGCAATTATTCATACTCATGAGATCAAAGTTATACTTTTTTATAATTAATTTATATAATATATAAAAAAATATTATATTATAGAGTAAAAATCGTGAAATTCACACGATAGAATATTTTAATGATATTTTTATAGTTTATTATGTATATCTTATTTGTATATTTTTTAGTCCATATTCATGTTCACCGGAAACATAACAAAAAATAATCCTGACATCAGCTTAGTTATTTGTTGGTGAAATGCAAATTTATTAAGTAAGCCACTTAAGGATTTAAGTTTTGAATGGGTACTTAGCTGATGTTCAGTTTTGAGGGACCTTGGAGAAATCGGCTGTAGAGGCGTTAGTTGTATCGACGGTGGCGCCACACAACAAAACAAAATGACAGCCATATTGAAACAAACATGGGCATTTAAAAGCATTATTTTGGTGAAAAAAATTAAATTTACCATGTTGGATAATAAAACAATAGTATTTCAAGTCGTAGCGTCCCGTTTTGTAGTTGGTATTATTTGAGGTTATTTAAAATTTGACAGATAATAACCACAGAAAAAGTAAAATATGTCTATAATTGAAGATTTAGTAACTGACATGTCATATTGCACTGTAATACGGAAATGGATTCAATCTCCCCTTAAGGGGAGACTGAATCCCTTAAGGGTTAAAGGGTTTCTTCAATGGCACTACAGCCCAAATCGGGCTTTGACCTCCTCCAACCATTCCTGTCCTCAGCCACTGACAGGAATCTGGTTCGCATCTTTGGTGACTTTGTCTTCCCATCTCAGCCTTGGTCTTCCTATCCTCCTCTTTACCCCCGGATGCCCCATCATCACCCTCTTGAGTACCCGTGAGTTTGGCATTCTATGCACGTGTCCAGCCCATCTCAATCTCGAGAGCCAGGTTGAGATACTAGGGGCCTGGTAAATGCTGTACAATTCATCATTGCGCCGAAAATGCGCCATTAATTGCCGTCCCTCACGGGCCCACAGATTCGAGAAAGCACCTTCCCCTCGAATGTGTCCAGGGACTCAGCTGCTTTTACTGACAGTGTCATTGCCTCGCATCCATACGCCAGTACCGTTCTGACAATTGTCTTGTACAGCGTCAATTTTGTTTTCCTATGGACGTCTCGAGATTTAAACACTGGCAGCAGAGAGAAATATGTCTTATTTGCAGCTGAGATTCTCTTTCTGATTTCCACTGGTTCTTCATTACATTCTGTTATGGTTGAGCCGAGGTATGTGAATTGGTCCACTTTTTCAAAGGAATAGACATCCTTGAACGTCACACTACCTCTTGTTTCTCTTGGGCTTCTACTTTGTGTCATAAACTTGGTTTTGTCTTGGTTTATGCTTAGCCCCACTTCATGAGCAGCATTCTCCAGAGGATCGAAGACCTCCTTGATCTCCCAATAATGTTGAGGTCATCTGCATACCCGACTATTTGACTGCTTTTGAAGCATATATTCGAGCTGGTATCTATTAATGTTTGTATAACAACATGTTCTAGGACTACGTTGAAGAGAGTGGGAGCCAGCCCATCTTCCTGTTTCAACTGCTGTGACATTGTAAATTCTTCCGTCAGTTCTCCATCCACCTTGATTTGGCATCTTGAGTCAGACATGGTGACCATGGTTTAAAATCTATAAACAGCTGGTGAATATCTATGTCAAATTCCCAGCATTTTGCCAGAATTTGTCTGACGGTGAAAAGTTGGTCTGTTGTAGATCTGCCACACCGGAAACCTGCCTGATACTCTCCCAGAATATTTTCCGCATACCCTTGAATTCTTTGCTTCAATATGGTAGTGAACATTTTGTATGCTGTGCATATAGAAGTGATATTCCTCTGTGATTTTCGCACTTCAGTTTGTCACCCTTTTTGTATATTAGGCATATGACGCTTATTCGCCATTCTTCTGGGGTGATTTCTAGGGTCCATATCTTTGTGATAAGCTTATGTAATAGATTTATCAATAGCTCATTTCCATACTTGAGCAATTCCGCAGGCAAGTTCTCTTTTCCGGGTGATTTGTTATTTTTGAGTTTCTTCAGTTCTGTACTCACTTCTAATATTGTTGGTGGGTTTGTCGATTCTTCATCGTTTGTTTTTGTCGAGATAGTTGTGGGATGTGTTCTCAGATTGTCATTGGGATTAAGAATTTTGTGGAAGTAGTCTTTCCATACTGATTGTATGCGTTCCTTATCAGATACAATTGCTCCATTTGAATCCTTGCACAGTGTTGTGTTGGGTTTGAAGCCTTTCTTAAAGAAATTTACTCATTTATATGCTTCTCTAGTATCATTTTTGATGAAATCTCGCTCCATTTTTAGCAGGATATTATTCAGGAAGCTTCTTTTCTTTTCTTTTATTACTTTATTTGCTTCTCTTCTTGCCTGCTCATATGCTTGTTTCTTTATTCTTGTTTACCGTTCAATTTAGATGGGTCGGTGGCAGAGCGGTTAGCGCGCTGGGCTAGTAATCCAGTGGTCGCGAGTTCGAATCCTGCCTCGACCGATTTTGTTCACCTAAGCACAAGCATTTATTTGCTTATTTTAGGGAACATAATAATAATAATAATAATAAACACTTCCTTGCACCATGCGCAAGTGGCGAGTTTATTGCCGTATGGCAATTTCTTCCAACTAACCAGTGTTTCCAGCCCAGAGAAGCAATATTTGTGTGAGAAATGAATTAGGAAGATGTATATATACTTGTTTGACAAGGACATATTCATTTAAAAAAAAAAAAAATGTATTACTTTCTAAGTGCATTCTTATCAGCTATCTTCCTTTCACACTCTTCATCAAACCAAGGGTTCCTGGGATTTCTTGGTCTATTTCCGACACGAGTCTACGGCTCTTAGCACTGCTTCTTTTATATCATGCCAATCTTCAATTGCTTCGGGGGAGTTTTCTTCAGTGATTTGATTTGGTAGGCTTTCCGAAAGAGCGGTGCGATATTCCTCTCGGCCCTCTAGTGTTTTCAGAGCCTCTGTGTTGATTTTAGGAATGGTTGGTTGCTTTTGTATCCTATGGCTGTTCGCCTCCTATATGTGGTCACCACCATAAAGAAATCAGTATCACAATTGGTTCCTCTATATGTCCTAACATTTGTGATGTCCATGTCCACTTATGTATTTCCTTCCTCTAGGGAATTGTGTTGAGGCAACAATTAAATTTCTAGATTCTGCGAAATTCATTAAATTTCTAGATTCTGCGATTCATTCCAGTGATATGCTGTAGATGAGGGTCTTGTCCTACCTTAGCATTAAAGTCTCCTATTACAATTTTAATATCGTTGGATGGTAGTGTGTCATAGATCTGCTCTAGTTTTTGATAATATGAATCCTTCACCATATCATCCTTGTTTTCTGTTTCGGCATGAACATTAATCATCGAAACATTGAAAAATCTTGTTTTTATATGTAAGGTGCACATTATATCATTACTTACTTTACTTTTTGTACGGCTACGGCTTTTACTGCGCCTTTGGCTGCGTCATTGAGTATTTCCCTTCTACACTCTTGGATCCTGTTCAGCCAGCCACTTCACAGCTTCTGGAGTTGCCCTATGGATGTCCATCCAGTCTCCTTCGTACCTCCGTATCGGGCACTCCTCTACTAGATGCTGGATAGTTTGGCTTCTTGCTCCACAGTCACATTCCGGAGAATCCCTTTTTCCCCATTTCCACATTTGGTAGTTACATCGTCCTTGTATCATTAATAGCTTTGAAGTCCATTATACTATTCTTCGCTCTTCGGTCGATAATGAAGGCCACTCCAAATTTGTGATGCCTTTCATTTCCACTGTGCATTATTGTGTGTGTCCTCGAGTCAAATGTCTCAGTTCCTGTCCATCTTGTCTCCTGCACTGCCATTATGTCAATCTTATACTTTATCATTTCTCTGGTGACTTCTCCCAATGCTCCACTTCTGTACAGTCTTCTTGTATTCCATGTTGCGATTCTCAGTTCCTTATTCAATTTGCCGGGTCTTTTCCTAAGTCCAGAAATTGTCCGAGGCTCTGTATTAGGTTTCGTAATACGATTCGTTTTACGGGGAGGGGCTAATGGCCCCTCACCCAACCCCCAATCTGGAGGACCAAGGTTTTTCAGTAGGGGTTGTCCGTCCCTTAGCTGGGGGGTTCCGGTTTTATGGCGCCGAAGGCTCGCCATCGCCCTCTTGCTATCTGCTATGACCTATACAGGTCACATTGCCCAGGGTTCGTGACGTGGACACTAGCGAGTCGGACTTGCTGGTATTATTGCTGGTGTTCTGCAACATGGCATTTCTCGGCACTTACTGGTACCTACCCTCCAGCAAGGCAGTCACCACTGGAACCCTACCAGCCATTCGAACCCCATTCAAAGAGTATTTAAAGCAACATTGGTTTTTCTTTCAATAAGTTCCAATGTTCCAGTATTTCCTCCTAGGAGGACAAAGTCTCCAGTCATAAATGCAGTAGTAGCATTTTGAGCTCCTACAATGCATGGAAGGCCATACTCTCGAGCTACAACGGCTCCTGGAATATTCAACACAAATAAGTACTTACAAAATAGTTTATTAATAATAAATTTGACAATATCAGATATTAAAAAGGTGTATTTTGTAGTAGTCTAAATTCTAACCAGCAGTAGCAGATACACACCATGAGATATGAGACCACCAAGTTCTGTGACCACTCCCGACAGCAAAGGAAAGTATGGAGACCATCCAATATCTGTGCTGTGAGTTATGAGAATATCTCCACTTTTGAGTTTGCCAATCTAAAAATATAAACATAATAAATAAATAAATAAAATATCATCAGGTGACAGAAAATATTGTTGAAGTAAGATTACATAAGATGAATACTAAATGAAACTATGGGCCGGTATTACAGTCGGCCCTCAACTCATTGAGTTTGTTAAACTCAAGATTAATGTAAAGGGGAGACCTACAGTGCAATATGACATGTCAGTTACTAAATCTTCAATTATAGACATATTTTACTTTTTCTGTGGTTATTATCTGTCAAATTTTAAATAACCTCAAATAATATCAACTTCAAAACGGGACGCTACGACTTGAAATACTATTGTTTTATTATTCAACATGGTAAATTTAATTTTTTCACCAAAATAATGCTTTTAAATGCTCATGTTCGTTTCAATATGGCTGTCAGTTTGTTCTGTTGTTTGGCACCACCGTCGATACAACTAACGCCTCTAATGATAGAACACTGAAACTACACCCATTAAGTACTTAATCCGCCAGAAACGTTGAGTTAAATATTTGTCGTTTTAGTGATGTATTTGAGGGAAGATTAGGCCTAAACGGACACTGTAATACGCTATATTTTTGTGAAACTTGAGTTTATCTCTTAAACTGAGACTGTTATACCGGCCCTATGCGTCCTTGTCAAATTGTAATTTTCACAAATTTAAATTTATTGTATCAAAATAGGGTTTTGTGCAGATATTGTACTTTTGCTAAGTTGACTGCTTGAAAAAAACGTGACAGAATTATCATGTATTTCTCAAAAGTTATATAATTTATAGTAGGCTCTTGATTTATTTTTTATTTATAATCACGTTTGCTATGAAACTTGTTGCAACATTTTCAACAACGGAAAGAAACAAGAAAAATTTTCATGACTATGATTTAATTTATTTTGAATTATTGGAATATCCGTTTGGCCGTTACATTACTATACAATCATTCCAAGGTTACTTAAGAACAACCCTATACAACCATTAACATACACTATTTTTATTATTTATATACAAGATCTAAAAAAAAATAATTTCTTATATGGATCAATTTGAGCCAAAACAGCAATTTTGTTTATGTACATATTGTTAAGATACTTAATTTTGTAATTCCTGACTTCAATTTACAAATTATATCTTAAATTACGAAATTTACCACAGTAAAATTGGGTACATTAAGTTTAAAAAAATATGAAATAGCAATGTAAACAAAATGTATTTTATGAAAACGATACAGATCTCTTGATTCTTAGAATAATCTTTGTAATGGCAGATTTCAGAAATTATATATTAAAATTCTTTCTGTTATATTTGCTATAATTTAGTTGTAGTGTTTCATCTCATTATAACAAATTGATAAATTATTTACAATAATGACCTGTTTCTAGTAATATTATTTTTAATATCAAAATATTTGTTTTTGTAGTAACTGCTTATGTTTTATGAATTAATTGTGAAAAGACTCGATAAATTTCTCTAAAATGTGATTGTATGTGAATATGGGAGAAATTTGAAATGTGTATTCTCATATTATGAACTGTAAACAATCAAAGTATTACTAATTATTGATCTAATACTTGAGTAGTTGTGTAAATTATGAGCATGCAAGAAGTATAGTCGTTGTGTATCACTGAAATGTATGTCTTGCATACTTTATTGTATGAATTGTGAATGATTTGTCATTGCTTTAGCACAAAATTATTGAAATGTATGTTTGAAGTGTGATTGTTTTAACACCCCATGAAATGTGAACAAGTCAAAGCATAATATTTTAGAATGTACTGTGAATTATCAATTGAAATGTGAACAAGTCAAAGCATAATATTTTAGAATGTACTGTGAATTATCAATTGTAATAATCAGTTTTGCACTAGTGTGAACTTTAAATTAATAATTGTTACAACATTCACAAATTGTGAATACGCAAAAAGTTCACATGTCATCATGTCTTATGAATGAACTGCGAATTTGACACTTGTATAACTGTATGAACTATGACGGTTGTAACACTCTTGAATTGTGAAATTTAATTTTTAATTGGGTGTATTTTAATAATTCATTTTCTCTATTGAGTGATTAAATTACGTTTTTTTTTATTTTGAATATCTTTGTAGTTGGACCAAAACTATATATATTATATGTATGCTAGGTTAGTTTTTCTTTTACAAATATAAAAAATAATGTGTTTCTAGTCAATGTATTTATAATAAGTTCCTTTTTCTCACTTTAGAAAGTTGCTATTGCAATGTTATTTGAATTTTTACATATTATTAATTTGTAATTCATTATATACTTGAAATTTGTTTTAATATTGTTTACTTGCAGCTATATTAAAAATGAATTATTGTTAAAATAATGACAGATTATTCCATATCTATAGCCGATAATTAAATATATGACTTATACAGTTAGTTAAGTTGAAATATATGTGGGAAATTGATATCATCAATTGCTATTAAATAGTTGTGTCATTTAATTATTGCCAGGGATTAAAGGAGAAAAAAAAATGAACCACCATTTTGTACCATGTTTCTTTTTCATTGCACACAAATGTTTATGCATACATATCTTATTGAATTTCATTATTTTCACTAAACGCTGCAAGCTCTATTCTAACAGTCTTACTAATAAATGTGTTGTAAAAGTTACACGACTGTTTAACACCCGTGTAGGCAAAAACGTTACCAATAAACGCTGTGTAGCAGATCAGTTGGTCAACGACTGTGTATTTTTCATACAAATTTACACATCGCTTGCACGCCTGTCATAGGTAGTTTAGCGGTGTTTTAAGACAAATTTCATCTATCACAAATCAAATTATATTTTCATATGCGTTTTTATATTGTTATATCTTTGAATAATATGATGAAATCTCTACAAATTACTATATTCTCGATGTGCATTTTAGGAGCGAAAAGTTGTCAAAAAAATTTCTCTTTTATTATCTACAATGGTGTTTTCTTGGATATTCGTCTGATGAAGTTATTCGTTATATTTTCCATATTCCTATTTTGAAATGTGAAAAACATATGAAAAAATTAACTCCGACAAACGTCAAAATTATAATGGCGGCACTGCGCATGCGCAAGTGCGAAATCACAACGTTGTCGGATTATTTTTTGTTGTAGTTACACAGTCGTTATACAGAATTTATTAGTAAGATTTTCAAATATTCGCTGCACGGGCTTTACACGGTGTGTACCTAAAACACTGGTAAACGGGTGTGCAGTAGATTTTTATTAGTAAGACTGTAAGTATTTTACTCTTTAATTGTTGTTTTACTCTGTGAAATTTGTGACCGGCTTCGTAGCTAACCTATGTATTTTCCCCTCATCTGACCAATCCAATCAAAGTTTATAATAATCTACAGATGATAATTCTATTCCTGATTTGAAGATTGGCTGTAGAATATTGATATTTAAATAAATATATAAAAGAGAAGAAATGTATGTTGTATTTTGTAGAATGTGTCTTATGGCTGCCAAAAATATTGGTGATAGAGAATGTAGGCATTGAAAAATATAATGTAGTCACAGAATGCTTATAGTTATATATGTATGTCTAAACGAATTAAATACAAAAATAATATTTTTCCCTAGATTTTATATTGCCGATCAATATTCATTATTAACATATATAAATAGTGGATTGTGTAGAATGTAAAGAGTTTGCTTAAAAAAAACTAATGTGTTCATAAAAAGTATTTACATTTCAGAAAAATAGTACTTATTTAAAGATTTTTGTTATTGAATAATCGATAAAAGGGTAAGTGTGAGTATATGATCACTTGTTAAGGGTCTCCAAAATGTAAGAATGTGATTTAAAACTGATTAAATTTCATGTGATATTTAACAGTTTTTCAAGTATCATATTGAACTCAATGTCAAGTACATTTATAAAAAAAATTGTATCATGCTGTCGTGATAAAAAATCTATTTCATTTGTCGTTCACATTCTTGCATTTGACAATATGTAGAAAGTTTCACAAGCTTTATGCCTCGTATTTAAGCATCTGGCTTCCAGATATCTTGCCAGACACCATACCTAAAGGAAATTATTATTGAATCAGGTAAAAAAAAAATGTTGTGACGAATTGTGAAAGTGGAAATGTTAAATATTTTTTAATTAAGAATATTTTGCCATTTTAATGAATAATGCATTGCCATATGTATAAAGTTATTGAAGTTTCATGGTATTTATTTTTAACAACTCGTAGTTTGTCTAATCTTGCCAATGAAGTGACTAACTTTAGTGTACCTACTCCTTTTACAATTATTGTACTTTTCAGAACCAACCCCAAAAATTAAAGAGTACAACAAATAACTCGTACAAGGGCGAGAACATTGGATAATTATGTGAAGCCCATTAAAAGAAGAATATAATTGTACTTTTTTCGAGTTTTCATTTGCTTCTATTTAAAACATACTGTAGTGCAAATTTCTACAATAGTCAATTTTATTGCTGTTTTTCATGGTAACAGGAAAATTATTCGAAAGACAATTATTCGAATGTTCAATTTTACGAATGGCAATTATTCGAATCACATTTTTTCGAAAAACAATTTTACGAACACACAATTATCAGAAATTACAATTGTTTGAATTTTTATGATGTCATGTTGGTAACATTGTGAGAGGAATAAACAACCCCATGCATGGATATGCGTGGAGTTATGATGTCTCTATACCCTGGTGCTGCGTCTTTTAGTGCTCGCGTGTTTTCGATAATTCAGTGGTTTTTATTTATCGTTTTCCATGCCCACTGTTTCTATTCTTTGTTTGCTGTGTGTTTCTTGTATTTTATTTTATTTTCATGGACTTCAATGATCTTTTGATTAATGCGCAGTAGGTACTAAACAAAATTTTAAAGTGTCACCCTCATTTTTCTCTTTTATTCCTTCACATCAACTTTGGTGTATGTAGCCTCGTGGAAGGCTCTTAAGAGGTTTCATCAACATCCATGATATTGATAGTATTCAACAAGTAATGATATTCTACATCAAATATATTTCACTGGCAACAAATATGTCAAAAAGAGGCAACATAATGACACAAAAATATAATAAATTCGGCCAATTTGGTTTTCCAACAAATGTTAGTTCGAATAATTTGCTTTCGGACAATTGTCATTCTGATAACTGATTTTCGAAAAATTGTTGATGTGTCGTATAATTGCGCATTCGAATAATTTTCACATAATCGTTTTTCATGTATACAATCAAGACAGTATCTTCATGATTGGAACTGTTATTTTAATGGTAGGCATACAGAATTGAATATAATATTTCTGTCTTTATTAACAATTTTCATGTCCCTCACATTCATACACTATTTAAGCTTGTTTCCTTGTACAGAATATTGTTTTAAATAATCTTGCCAGTTGATCCCTTCCTTTACATAGTCAGTCATCACGAAAACACCATTTTGTACAGCAAGTGCTTCCTTTGATAAATTATGATCCATCATTCATCAATTTACTATTCAACAACTCTTCTTTCAATATCTTTTATCTCGTCCTTTCATCACACTTCCTAGGTAAAAATATTCAACTTGCTATAAACATTTTTTTTGGCACCTTTAAAATACCATTACATATTTTTCGTTTCCTTTTAAATGGCACAAATTTTATCTTTAATTGTGATTTGTATTGATTATATCATGGCACAAATATTATCTATAAATGTCTGCTCAATCAATAAAATCTACATTGAAACAAATTATTGTGTAGAACCGACCACATTTAAAGTTTATTTATGCCTCATTTTTATAAAAAATATATTTTTTGTATTGAAAATGTGTGATTATTAAAAGTATTATAGTAATACATTATTAAATTTGTATAATATTCAGTAAAAAACCTTCATTGAATTATAAACTATATATTTGATTGTGCCTTTAATTTAATTATTGATGTTTTACTTAATATTATTATGAATAATTATATAAAGATGGCATTTTACAATTATTGTTATTATACAACTGAAAGATAGAAAATGCCTTTAAGCATTAAATTATAATATTCCTCTATAACAGCAATGTGTTAAGTAGGAATTAATGGAATTGTATTTCTTTTTTGACAGATAAAAGTTATTTATGAGATCAATTATTGTTTTATTTAATATATGAGTGGTGGCAGAGTGGTTAGCGCACTGGGTTAGTAATCCAGTGGTCGCGAGTTTGAATCCTGCCATGACTGATTTCGTTCACCTATATTACAAGCATATGCTTAATTTAGGAAATGTATATGTACTTGTTCTTCTTCAATGGCACTACAGCCCAAATTGGGCTTTGGCCTCCTCCAACTTTCGCCACCAACCCTTCTTGTCCTCAGCCACCGTTCTCCAACTGGTCACTTGGAAAAGCTGGTTCGCATCTTTGGTTACTTCATCTTCCCATCTCAGTCTTGGTCTTCCTATTCTTCTCCTTCCTCCCGGATGCCCCATCATCACCCTCTTGGGTACCCGTGAGATCGGCATTCTTTGAACGTGTCCAGCCCATCTCAATCTCGAGAGCCTCATACGGGTTGAGATACTAGGGGCCTGGTAAATGCAGTACAATTCATTGTTGCGCCGGGTGCACCATTCTTCGCCTTCCCTCACGGGCCCACAGATTCGACGATGGTGTCATTGCCTCGCATCCATACGCCAGTACCGTTCTGACGATTGTCTAGTACAGCTTCAATTTTGTTTTCCTATGGACGTCTCTCGAGATTTAAACACTGGCAGCAGAGAGAAATATGTCTTATTTGCAGCTGAGATTCTCTTTCTGATTTCCACTGGTTCTTCATTACATTCTGTATTTGACTATTTTGCCTGATAACAATCGAGAAGCTCGTCATAATGGGAAGCTTGGAGGGTAGAAGATCCAGAAGTTGTTCAATGACTCATTGGATTGACCTTGTTAAATCCGTTATGGGATCTTTGATTACTAAAGTCCTACATGGAAAGGGACCATTTGACGAGTAGTGTAATCAAAATTCTGTCATAAAATAAAGGAGGAAGAAGTATTAGTTGAGTTGTAACATGAAGGTATGATACTAAGTTGTACACTTATTGTAACTATATAAAATAGAAGCGTGGCTAAAAAGTTAATTTTGGTATAAACTGCGTGACACACTTTATTTATCACAAATCACTTCCGTTTTAAACCATAGTCAAGTTATTTTATTTATAGCAGTTTTGAATCAATACAGGACGTCCTGAGGGAGAAAAAGTCATATTAACCTCTAAGTGAGTATGGCCGTACCCGTACGGCAGGAAATGTCATTGTAAATTGAAGTATGGCCGTAGTGACACACATCAGGAGTAAAATTGAACCTTCAACAGTCCCAGCATGCATACAGTAAAGGGAAATCTGTTGAAACAGCCCTACATACTCTAGTACAGAAAATTGAGAAATCGATGAAGTACAAAGAATATACATTGGTAGCCTTTCTAGATATAGAAGGGGCCTTTAATAATATTAAATACGAAAAGATAGCTCAGTCCTTGGAGAAACTAGGGATAGAGACTTCGCTTACAGAGTTTATCGATCATATGTTGAGAAATAGGGTCATAAACTCGGAACTTGGAGGCTCAAAGATAAGAAGATACCCAGTGAAGGGTACACCCCAAGGGGGTGTTCTATCACCTCTTCTATGGAATTTAGCCTTAAACGAACTGTTGATGGAATTGGACAACATTGGCGTTACGGTAATCGCGTATGCGGACGACCTCGCCATAGCAGTGTCGGGGAAGATTCCCAACATACTCACATCTCTTTTACAGAGAGCAGCATTAGGTAGGATAACTCGATGGTGTAACAGCAGTGGGTTGGGAGTCAACCCAAGGAAAACGGAGTTAGTCCTATTCACAAATAAACGGGTAATCCCGACCTTCACGTTGCCAACCCTGGAGGGAGTGACACTAGAGATCTCAGCCCAAGCTAAATATCTGGGACTAATTCTGGATAGGAAGCTGAACTGGAAGCCCAATATGCAGGAGAGAGTACGGAAAGCTACAAATGCGCTGTACACCTGCAAAAAGATCGTGGGAAAAAGCTGGGGAGTGCACCCGAAGATAACCCACTGGATGTACAAGGCGGTCATAAGGCCAATCATGATGTATGGGGTGGTGGTATGGTGGCATTCCTTGAAAAAAGGGGCACACCTTAAGGAGCTGGCAAAAGTTCAAAGACTAGCTGAAGTGACAATCACTGGCTGTCTAAGAACTACACCAACTAAAGCTCTTGACACCATCCTGCACCTGATTCCGCTTGACCTCCTTGGGAAACAAATGGCGGCAAACGCTGCCCTAAGAATGAATAATGTTAACCCTTGGAAGGGGACTCATATTGGGCACTCCATGATTCTTCAGGAGTACAAACAACCATCCGAAGGTATTGACCACACCATTCCCAAACCCTTCTTCGAGAATGGGTTCTCCACCCAAATCCCCTCGAGGGAGATGTGGAAGGAGAACGCAATTCACCATGGTGAGGCCCAGATGGTGATATACACAGATGGGTCGAAACTGGACGGAAGGGTGGGTGGAGGGGTATTTTCGGAGCAACCAAATATCAATATCTCATTCAGGTTGCCAGACCACTGCAGTGTTTTTCAGGCAGAGATCCTGGCGATTCAAGAAGCAATAGGATGGATACAAAGGGCCGCAATGCAAGGCAGCGAAGTCCTTATCCTCACAGACAGCCAAGCAGCGATCAAGGCTCTGCGAGGCGCATTAACGACCTCTAAAGTTGCCCTGAACTGCCGCATAGCATTAAACAAAGCAGCCGAGCGGTTTAACATACTTGTTATGTGGGTACCAGGTCACAATGATATAACAGGTAACTGTAAGGCAGATGAACTGGCCAGGGCAGGTACCCTGTTACCTTTAGAAACAATAAATCATCGACCCGGGGTTCCCATGGCAACATGTAAACTCCGGGTCGATGAGAAAACGATAACTCGTGCCAATCAAAGATGGTCTGAAGAAAGCACGTGTGCCATTGCCAAACAAACATGGCCAAAATATGATCTCAAAAGAACAAGGGAGATGCTCTCGTTCAGAAGGGACTCACTAGCCAGAGTCACATCGGTATTAACAGGGCACTGACTCATAGGAAAACATGCCAGAAGGCTTGGTTTAGAGGCATTTGATTATTGCAGAGCATGCCAAGACGAAGAGGAAGAAGAGACGGTAGTCCACTTCCTCTGTCAATGCCCTGCTCTCTCCAGAAATAGGAGGAAATTCTTGGGAAGTTTCTTCTACGATGACCTGATGGACATAGCGTATGCTGACATTAGCGACGTTCTGACATTTATTAACCACTCAGGCTGGTTCAATGTGGTTTAGTGAAGGGGAAGGACAACCCCACTGTGGTATCACAAAGGGCCAACCGGCCTAAGTGTGTTCTCCTTGGAGAGCTGCCACTCAAAAAAAAAAAAAAAAAATGGCCGTAGTGGTACGGCTAGAGAAATGAAGTGAAGATTTTTTTTTACGAGTATGAATATTTTTGACACCGCAACCAATAGTTAAAGACACCTGAAATAATAATACGATGTTTCAATATAAACTTTGAAAAATGGTAAATTTTTTTTACCCGATTATTGTGTCAGGAGTCGTCAAACGTAATACTTTTTATTTTAAATTTTTATATTTAAATTAACCAAAACTCACTATCATAGAGGTTAAATAACTTCAGTTTAGTGCCAAAATCTAGATAGAATTGTTTGCAGCTGGTCAAGTATTTATAGAAATTATATACTTAAACTTAATAATTAACACTTTCTTGCTCCTTGGGTGAGTTATTTACCATACAGAAATTTCTTCCAACCTAAAGAATCAATATTTGCGTGAGAGCTCAATATACAGTTCTTAACAATATTGAAAAATAAATATTGTTAAGAATTGTACGTCTTACTACCAAAATCAAAAAATGCATCAGTTGAATAGTGTAAAAAATATATTCAATACGATCTCTATTTAAACAAGTGGGTTGTGGCCAACGCTAAACTCCTCACTAAATAGTCATTCTATAAAGTATTCAAATTTTGTATGGATGGAATATATTCAGCATTTTCATGAAATGAGTTTTTTAAATTATTTTATTATGAAAACTTGATAACTGTTCAATGCCATTTTATGAAAGTGATGTCTTTTTACCAATTTGTAAATAAAAATTTCAAATTTCCTGAACTTGGGGCCACTTTGAAATATTTGAAAGTTAAAAAAATTGAGAAGCACTATTCAGATATCCTTTAAAATCTAATAGGGTCTAAGTGAGTATTAGATATAAATATTTGCAAAATATCAAATGAGTACTTTAGTCTATAATCGACAAAGTAAAATAAACAAGCCGTACATAGCATACACACAGATACATTGTGATGAAACTTTCAGAATGCAATCTCAGCATGATACTAGTTGATAATCTGCAATAAAAAATACCATTCGAAATCATAATACCCCAGGTTAGTGAGGAGTAAAAAGTAAAGTTATCACGCAACATTTAGAAAAATTATGTGGGTGCTCAGAACAAATATTTGAGTGTTTGTTTGATCATGTGTATGCACAACTATCGCCCTCCAGTTTGAGACGGTTCAAAATATTTGGCAAAAAATATAAATAAATTTTGTTCACATTTCCTATATTCAAAAATGTTATCCCAGAAATTCATATCTGTACAGTTACAGTGGCATATATATCTGTAATATAATTTTGTCATTTCAATCACAAAACAATAATATTAAACAGGCGATAATTATTAGGAAATACAACTAGAAACAGCAAATATTAGTTTTTAGACACTATTTATTACAAAATTAGATGAATACATTTGTTTTCAACGGTGTCAGTTTATTCAGTTTTGGCTGCAGCTGTTTTGGTCTTCTTGGGCTTGATGGGCCTTTGTGATCGAAGGACAGCAGAGGCGCGTCGGAGGGCTACTTTAGACAAATCGCTCCTGTATTTGTTGCACTTGATCAACCTGCGCAATTTGTGCAATGACCTCCTGGCTCCAGCTTTGAATGACCTGCGGATTACGCTCTTTGCTGGTCTGTTGGTGCAAGCGGCCTTCTTGTAAGTAACAGTGAACCCTTTCTTGTCGGGGCTGTCTACGATTCCAATGCTCTTTTTGTGGATCAATCCATTGTATCTGAAGGAACTCAAGTTTGTTAGGTTATTAGGTTCCTTGCTGAAGGGTTTTTTGATGTTGCGACGCTTTACCAGGAAAGCGTTGTTGTTGCGGATGATCATCCAGGATAAATGGGCAGACATTTTTGCTTTTCAGCGTCGCGAACTTTAAATGTTTAAATGTAAAATTAAGTCGAAAGTCACAAAAATGTGATTTTGACACCACGCTTTCACGAAACTCGAAGGAAAAAGAACCATAGACAACAAAATATATTGAACCCATAGAAAAATTACCACGTGTCATAGACTAAGCACAAAAAATACGTAAGTATTATTCATATATTTTTTTAGTCAATATCATAACAATTATGAAAATCTCTTTAATCAAGGCGTTACGCCCAAAAAAAAATGTTGACAAAAAACAATTTTAAATTTATTCAAAACATTATCGGGAAGTTACAAGCACTAGCGTCGAGGAGGGGAATTCGCTTAAAACGCTGCGGGTGTGCGAACGGCGAGGTTTGCAGTCGGTGTGCTCTCTCGGCATTAAAAGCTCGCGGTGCAAGAATGGGTTAAGGTGACGCCATCATCAGTGGACGTATTGTCGTGGTCTGTGTGACATCACACGTCACGCGCGCATAGACGCTGCCGGTGCTGCAGAACCAGGATGAGGGCATGGCGCAGTGTTGAGCCACCTAAGTAAGAAACGGTAGGGCTAGCAGATTGGGCTACGAGGGGCTTTCCGTATCGTCTAGGGCGTCGGTTCCCAACTTGCTGCCACCTTTGTCGCTGAGGAGAGAGATGCGACGTTATCGCGCTATCGTATAGAACGAAACCAGCCATGGGTGACGTTCTGGAGGAGGAAGAGAAGAAACTATGCCGGGCACGACAATGACCTGTCAGCTTGTTAGAGGTTGGGCCATTCCCTGGGGCTGCACCTTCTGATCTGCATCTTTTCGTATTGACAGTTCAGTGGTTTATATGCCACGTTTATACTAAAACTTACTAAATAATATGTTAGTAGGTAGATAATAATGAATCTTCTCGAGTTTTTCTTGATAAAAATAAAACAATTCTTAAAGAATTGTTGACATAAATGTGTTACCGTTATGTGATACCACCGCCATCTTTATTTTCTCAAGCCGTGCTGTAGATTTAGCGGGAACTAAAATTTCAAAGTAAAGAGACCTATTTAGCCAAGAAGTAATAACAATATTCCAGACGCAATCTCGATGATTTCAACAGAAAATTTTGGAGAATTAAATTGACATTGAAAGTAGTATGTAACTCATTTTTATATTAATAACTATTTTATTTTCAATACTTATATAATAAAAAAAAACAATATTTTATATTACTAGAGCCAAAATAATGAAAATATATTTTTTTATAGTTAGAAATTCATTCAAATAATTTATCAGACATTGTGGCGTGATTATACTTCCCTGTTATATTGATAATTAACACTTTGTTGTACCCTGCACAAGTAACAAATTACTGCCCTTAGGCAATTTTTTCCAAACCAGAAAAGCATATAATGTGTGAAATAAATTTCTTTCCTGTCAGGAATCGAACCCGGGATCCCTTGGACAAAAGTCAAATGACAAACCAACAAGACCATGGAGGTTGTATTATGTGCATATAAAATTACTTCAGTTTTTTTAAAATATATATTAATAGATATGTACTTACCTAAATTTCGTACAAATAAATAAAAGGTAATTGTTTGTGAAAGAAGATATTAGATATTATAGATAGAAGATAGATTCCAAAATAAATAGACATTTTATTCATTTCATAAATATGGTTTAATTTCATATTATAAGGTACATAATTTTTTACACTATTATAAATGATAATTTAATCTAGATATAGGTACACTGAAAAAATTGTGACCCCGATGGCAATGACAATTTATTTATTAATATATCTGTACATATATACTTTTTACCCCGTACCCCGTAACTTACCCCGTAAGGGACATGGCGTGATGGTATGTATGTATACTTTTTCTATATAACACGGGAAAAATAATAAAACCAGACACAAAATAGACTTTTAACAGGAAAAATAACATAAGCAGGTCACTTCCAAATGACACAAAATAGACTTAAAACGTAGAACACAAAATAATCAACACTAATGATGGAAATTTAAAAAGACATATACATATATACTTATAATGTACAATATAATTTTTGGATGGGATATAATATCACTTTTGTCAAAATGATGGACACAAACAGCAGCACCTGGAGTCCAATTCTTACGTGGAATCACACGGATACACGCCGGTCTGCGTACTTCTTCGTTAGGGAATTTAAAAATGGTGACTTCTTTCTTCAGGGAACTGCTATAATTGGATTTACATCCAGGGACACAGCATTTACATCCATCTATGAGGTATCTGAAAATAATATTCACTAACAAATAATATTCAAAACAAAATTATCTTTAAGAATATCTAGGTCGGGTATATTGCGGTTGACAGGAAAAAAATCATTGAACACTAAATGAACACACAAGATTTTTTTTATATATTAATTACAAACTCTACATAATATTTCAAAGGTACAATCATATATATTTTTTTCTAACGACACAATGTCTAATAATAACAACGCCGTATTACACGTGGTGTTCTCGGCCATTACGAAAACAATTTGTGACAGATAAACATTATTCAAATTACCCATGTAATCGTAGTAAATATATAAAAAAATATCTTACCTTAAGGCTTTTATAACACAACCAACATATTTTTTCTCCAAAACAGTGTATAAATATTACAGAAACATGTGAAAAATGTTAAATTCAACTGCATGAACACTTCAACTGCTGACAAAATTCATACTAAATCCATAGAATAAACGGTCGAACTAGGTTGAACGAAGTCCTAAAGGCCGCTGCATACGGGACGGGGAACGACGTGGACGGGACGGGACGTGTTTTATTTAAACATCGTTTCATATAAAATGTACATGAACGTGCATACACCACGGGTGCACGACGGGGCGAGGCCGTGGCGTGGGCGGAGCGGGAAAAAACATCGTCGCTGACGATGTTTTGCACGTCCCCGCCCCGTCCCGCCACGCTCCGTCCCCGCCCCGTTGCGTATGCATGGCAATTATAGTCGCTCCGGAGAGCTGTTCACAATACTAGCACGTCACGTCCACGTCGCTGTCACGGTGCGTATGCATACAACACCACGTCCCGCCCCCGTCCCGTCCACGTTGTCGCCCCGTCCCGTATGCAGAGGCCTTAAAACAGGTCCCTTTGACTGTCAGTGTGTTTTCTACAGCATGGCTAGAGAAAATAAAGATGGCGGTGGTGATACATAATATCAAAAGATTGCAATTTTCATAGACCAACTTTTTAAATCTTTATGAAAAAAAAATGTATTTAAACTTCTTTAAACACATGTTATAGTTTCTGGTAAATATCTTGAGAATCTTTTATCACGGAGGGGAGCGGTTTGTGCATAAATATACCAAGAAATCAAAACATATAAATTAGTACTCTGCATCCCACACAACGTGCTTAAGATGTTTGCCGCTAACAATACCTATACTGTTTTATTTTGACATAAAATAACTTTTGAAACAAAAAATATCAATACATGATCAGATAAAGTAAGTCATAAAGTATGGCTTGAGCTTCCAGCAGCGATAATAGGGTAGGGACTAATTATAAAAAGTAACAATTATAATGTCAAGGGTAAAAAATATATTTTAATATAATAATATAAATATGTTTATTATTAGTTATCATTAAAAAATATACATTCAAAGAGTATTTAAAGGAACATTGGTTTTTCTTTCAATAAGTTCCAATGTTCCAGTATTTCCTCCTAGGAGGACAAAGTCTCCAGTCATAAATGCAGTAGTAGCATTTTGAGCTCCTACAATGCATGGAAGGCCATACTCTCGAGCTACAACGGCTCCTGGAATATTCAACACAAATAAGTACTTACAAAATAGTTTATTAATAATAAATTTGACAATATCAGATATTAAAAAGGTATATTTTGTAGTAGTCTAAATTCTAACCAGCAGTAGCAGATACACACCATGAGATATGAGACCACCAAGTTCTGTGACCACTCCCGACAGCAAAGGAAAGTATGGAGACCATCCAATATCTGTGCTGTGAGTTATGAGAATATCTCCACTTTTGAGTTTGCCAATCTAAAAATATAAACATAATAAACAAATAAATAAAATATCATCAGGTGACAGAAAATATTGTTGAAGTAAGATTACATAAGATGAATGTTAAATGAAACTATGGGCCGGTATTACAGTCGGCCCTCAACTCATTGAGTTTGTTAAAATCAAGATTAATGTTAAGGGGAGATTGAATCCATTTCCGTACAGTGCAATATGACATGTCAGTTACTAAATCTTCAATTATAGACATATTTTACTTTTTTCTGTGGTTATTATCTGTCAAATTTTAAATAACCTCAAATAATACCAACTACAAAACGGGACGCTACGACTTGAAATATTATTGTTATATTATCCAACATGGTAAATTGAATTTTTTTCACCAAAATAATGCTTTTAAATGCCCATGTTCGTTTCAATATGGCTGTGAGTTTGTTTTGTTGTGTGGCGCCACCATCGATACAACTAACGCCTCTAGTGATAGAACAGTGAAACTACAAGCGTTGCCTAGCAAATGACAGTTGACTCACCGTTAAGTACTTAATCCGCGATTAGTACGCCACCTGGCGAAAAAAGACTAGAAACAATACTTAACTCAAGATTAAGACACGTGATCCGCCAGAAACGTTGAGTTAAATATTTGTCGTTTAGTGACGTATTTAAGGGAAGATTAGGTACTGAAATACGCAATATTTTTGTTAAACTTGAGTTAAACTCCTAAGGGCCGACTGAAATACCGGCCTCAACGCATTAAGTACTTAATCCGCCAGAAACGTTGAGTTAAATATTTGTTGTTATAAGTGACGTATTTGGGGGAAGATTAGGCCTAAACGGACACTGCAATACGCTATATTTTTGTAAAACTTGAGTTTAGCTCTTAACCCAATCAAGACGGGTAGGTACAAGTACTTGCATTCCCTATTATTTCGCGTCGCACAGTTTTTTTTTCAATCTCGTTTTAACTGAATATAATAACGGTAAAAAAAATCTAACGATGTAGATATATCATAAAAAGATCAAAGATAAACAAAAGATCACATAAACTCAATGAAATTGAACACTTCAATATATAAATATAAGATAATTGAAGAATAATGTTATTGTAGTTATCTCCATACAAAAAATTACATGGCGTCATCGATATGTCACATGATCCTTCTGGCATTTGATGTAGATAAGGAATATGCGCTGATTGTGTATTGATAAAGATCTAATTCAAAGCAGAATGTTGAGCGCGAAACAAAAAAATGAACCGGCGCAGTATCCCTCTTTCCTACGCGCATGCGTATTACATCCTTATAAAGCGTGGGAGAGTGTGAATTTCGCCGGCGATGATCGATGAATTTCAGTGTTTAGACTTCTTAGTTTTTTTAAATAATTTAACAATTGTTTTGTTGATTCACCGACAGATGTCTTGAAGTCAAATATATGGGAGTAATATTCATCCAATTTTCGTCTCAATCAAGTATGAATTTACTGAGATATGAAGGTTCACAATTGTGTATAGCCATGAGGGCATGTATAGATGACGTTCGGCGTTTAGGCACGCAGCCGGTGGGCATCTATAAATGACGCTCATCTTAAAAAGGTTAAACTGAGACTGTAATACCGGCCCTATGACAGGAATATTTTTTTTTTATTTCTGTCATACATTTTATTCCTGTGTTTGCGAAACAAAAATGAGTTATGAATGACTGAAATACAGAGAGTAAAACTAAACATAGATGAAAATAACCACCCTTTGTGTCACCCTAATGAAATATTAAAATACAATCCAGTCCTTTAGTACAATATAATAATACCTAGATAAAATATTGATTCTAACCTCATTAATAGAATTGATGACACAAGCTCTGCCAACAATGTTACCAGAACTAACTGGAGTTCCTGTTATTATTTTGTCACCGCTGCCCTTTGCGATATTTTCACAAGAAGAATTAGTATTATCAACAAATCCCCACATCAGTTCTGGAAATTTCATTTTATTCCATTTAGGAAAGTACCTTTTTCGCAATGTCGCCCTGAAATTATAATGCATTATGTTAAAAGATTAAATAAGAAATGTCAACAAAAAAAACATAATAATTTTGGACACTTTATATAGCGCCATTTTTGTAATTATCTCGCCTCAATAAAGGGATAATGCAGTTTGTAATTTTATATTTTGTCACTAAATTTACGTGACAAAATCAGATTTTATAGGTAACTCTCAATTGGATTGGATAGAGTCAATAATGGGGCTTACTATGATCGCTTTTTAATTGTTAATGAACCTATAAGGTGAAATAAATTACCCTGTGATATAGATCTTGGGATTTTAATTAGATTACTGAAGACTGTTATTTCACAGAGTGAAAAATTAAGCATGAGATCTTGTTATCATAAATTTATATGACACCGGTATACCTTCTCTTTCATTCAAGAGTTATTTATGTGGAGCTGACTGTTCCATGGGACACAAATATTTTAAAAGACCACCAACACAAGCTAAATAAGTACAAAGAACTGGTATATAAAACAATTCTAAATGGGAGCTAAATAAGTACTTTAAGGACCTAGGTCCCCCTAAGGGTAAAATAAAAGAACTTCTGGATAGGGTGTTAAAAGCAGTATTGTCCGCGTCCTATTGGATTTGGCTCCGTGCAGGGGAGTGTAGTATCAGTCGGAAGTTGGCGGGTGAGTGGTGAGCGTGACTCGAGTCATAAAGGGGCCCCTTAAGCTCACATAAATGGCCGCAAGTCCATATTCTGATTGTTACTCTGGTCGCCTGTACTCGTGAGCCTGAATTCGTGAATCCAGTAAAACCACGATTGCCTTTCTCTTTTGTATCTTACAATACAATAAATTAAAGATAATTAAATAACCTCACTCAAATAAAAAATTGAAATATGTCATACTTAATTAAGTAACTGGGGTTTCTTGTTTTTAAATATCGTCCAAGCTCCTTATGAGTCATGAAACAAATGAAACCAACGGCTGGAAACCTCCATTCTTTTACCATTTGTTTTTCCAATTGTTGATAAGCCAATCTTGTTTTATGAACAATTTTGATGAGGGAATCTTTGGAGGCTTCCCTTCGGCAGACTATTTTGCGGCACAGAGGTATTATGAGTTTCAGCAACTGCCTAAAAAGGGAATAAGAAAATAATATGATTGATGAGTAATTAATAATTATTACATTTCCTTTTAATTGAATAATGTATGCAATATATATTTTTTAATTTATATGTCCCTAAGTAAAAATTCTAGGCTGAATTGATTCAATAAATATTAAAGTAAAAATTATAAATAAATTTGGTATGGTAAAATAAAAACCAAAGTTTTCAGTTCTACTAATTTAATGACACTGACTAGTTTCACTGGGTGACCAAAACTACGTAGTCAGTGTCATTAAAATAGTATAACTGAAAACTTTTATTTTACCATACCAAATTTATTTATAATTTGAAATGGAGTTCTACCAAGAATTGTCCGTAGAAAAGTCAAAAAAAAAATTAAAGTAAAAGTACAGGTTTACCCCCCCGTTCACTGCGAGAGATACATTCTGGAGAAAGCCACGATAAACGAAATTCTGCGATTAACCGGGGATTAAAAAAAAAACATTATATAACACTAAAAAATACCTTATTTATAAAATATACATTAAGGGGGGGACTTCTGTCAACGTACCTATTTTTCAATCTGATATACCATCATTATGTTTAATCAAATCGTTTTGAAAAAAATAATTTAGATAGTTCGGGTATTAATAAAGAAAAGTATACCTTAACTTTTTGATAATGTTTTGTATAAATTCTTGTAGAAAAATAATGGCATACCCCGATTTTCAACGTTTATCTTATATTTTTAATAAAATATAAAGCGTAGTTCAATATTTTTTTTTAATTAAAGAAGACATAAATATCTAGAAAAATATGATGTGACGTTGCATTAATGCTTCAGGTTTAGTAAATAAACCTAAAAAACATTTATTTTCCATTCAGCACCATTGCGAAATAAAAGTTTTTCTGGTTTATTTGCTTAACCTGATGCATTAATGCAACGTCACATCATATTTTTCTAGATATTTTGTTCTTCTTTAATTTATAAAAAAATATATTGCTCTATACCTTATAGTTTTTTTGAATGTAAGATAAATGTCAAAAATCGGGGTATACTTATTATTTTTCTACAAGAATATATACAGAACATAATTAAAAAGTTAAGGTATATTTTTATGTATTAATATCCAAACTAACTAGGTTATTTTTATCAAAATGATTCGTTTTGTAGTAATGATGCAATTTCAAATTGAAAAAATAGGTACGTTGGCAGAAGTCGCCCTCTTAAATAATATGTCATATACACTGTAATTCATAATTTCACGTTGCAAAAATGAATTTAAAATTACTTGTTTGGATTTTTTACATTTCATAAAATTTGCTAAATATGTACTATCAAATAATATGTACTATCAAATAATATGTACTATCAAATAATATGTACTATCAAATAATATGTACTATCAAATAATATGTACTATCAAATAATATGTACTATCAAATAATATGTACTATCAAATAATATGTACTATCAAATAATATGTACTATCAAATAATATGTACTATCAAATAATATGTACTATCAAATAATATGTACTATCAAATAATATGTACTATCAAATAATATGTACTATCAAATAATATGTACTATCAAATAATATGTACTATCAAATAATATGATATGTACTATCAAATAATATGTACTATCAAATAATATGCAACAACCGTGCTTTACAGTACTTATTCACTTATAATTTAGCTTCATTTCTTCTAACAACTATATGCATTGATTGATTGTGAAGAGAAAGGGACCTTTCCAATTATTACGACGATGAATTTTGCCACGAGAACAGATTCCGAAACATCAAACGTACTATGCACTAGCGCAGCGTAGAAAAAAAAATATCGTTATGGACTATCTTCACTTAATCCAAAAATATAAAATAAAAAAGAACTCCATGTTCGGGCATCATAGTCGTTTTGACGTGGGACTAAACATAAGAAACAAACCATATTTGAATTATAAATTAGCTATAAACCACTTTTTTTTGAGTCACTTCGCGACATGTTTCGGAAGCGCTGTCCTTCCACAACTAACTACCACAAAATATCCGCCGAATCATTAAATGATATTAAGAAACAAAGCTTGAAAAATATACTTAAAGGCTTCACAAGTTTTCTTGTGCGATTCGCAGACTAAGTGCAGTACGGCCATTACAATTTTTTATCACTCATGCTGGCCAGTTTACGAATTATGTGAATGAGAAAAAAAAGAATCTGCACTCGTCAGGATCACAATGAACGGGAGGTTACCTGAACAGTTGAAGTATTTTGATTTAAGAAAATTGTGTTTTTTATATAGATATTTATTTTTAATGCTTCACAATCTTGATTTTGCTTGATTTCAATATATCTTTTGATAAAATCACACTTCATTTTGAGGTTATGTACCTCATAACTCGTTTTAGATTATGATGAAATGTAACATGGTAATGTACAAAGGCAGGCTTGTGGTATTAATTGTAAATTATGTGCTTCATCATCATCATAAGCCCTGTGTTCAGATTCAACTCTCAACGTCGGACATCGGATGTACCTGAAGTTGCAGATTATGGCGTTTTTCACACCAATTTCAATGAACGCTTTCGAGCGGCGTTTCAATATGAACGCTGCATCGGGCGTTTTAAATGTCAAATGTCATTTATCATACATGTCTCTTTTAAGGTTATATTTTCATCGAAAGACAACGATTGGGCAGTGGTTTAAATAATGATCGCTGACCTTTTATTCAAAATTGTTGAATGATATTTTAATAAATTAACCTTTTTGTGATTGCATATTGTCATCATAAATAATGTCAACTGAAATAATAGATACTACAGAAACAAATAGAAGTCATCATTCCACAGATAAAATAGAAGTATACTATAACTGTCAGAGCGTTTTTCACCCGACAATTTTACAGAGCATTTGGTGCGTACACTCGACGTTCAATCTGAACGCCACAGAGTGTCTTTCGAGCGTCTGTTTCCGGTCATTATGAACGGCTTAGAGCGTCTCAAGTGCACTCGGCGTTTATTGTGAACGTAGTCCTGGGTGGGCGTTGACTGAATCCAGCAATCTCTTCCATATTTGCCTTTCTGAAACCATGGTTTTCCCATTTTTATTTGCAGAATGGATACACCAGAGCAGACAAGAGTCCATCTATCGCAGTTCTTGTCCTTGCAGTGTGGAAACTATGTGTTTAACAATAGTTAAATTGAGTAAAACAATCTCTCTACCAATTCCATTAGGGAGTGTATAGAGGAATGACATGTATAACAAAAAAAAAATACCTGGTCAGAAAAGAAACTGGAGTAACAAGCTGTGATATAATTTCTTCTGTATTTTTATAAACAATATCATTCTTCGAATCTGTATCCATCGACCGTTGTAATGTTTCTATTATTGGAACGGGATTAACGATCCATGGTTCGGCCAAAAAATCAAACTGAAATCAATTTGAAACCCATTTATTATTTTTTACAATTATTATTTAATTATATTAATATAGGCAATATGATCATTCAAAGTAGATTTGTTCTATGTGACAAAATGAGAATATTATTTAAAAACAAGTCCAAGGTTCTACTAAATATGAATTTATTTATTTAATGTAGCTTCTCGGGCAACTAACAGCTCCTATGTCAGATAATTATTTAACACGCACCCAATAACAAGTTGCCACATTCTGGAGACACGATATTTATCGTCTCACAGATCCAGCCTGAAAACACAATTAAAAACTGTTTCTCCACCGGGAATCGAACCCGGGACCCTTGGATCAGCACTTGAATACCTAACCAACTGGGACAGGAAGGCAGACGATTTAAAAATAACTATTACATTTGAAATTGGTGAAGGAAAGACAGTACAAAATAAAGCGTCGGACCCGAGTAGTGACGTCATGGATGGCTTAGCGAAGCTCAAATGGCAGTGGGCAGGGCAAATCTCATGACAATTTGGTGAGCAGTGTTGGCAAAGTGGTTAGCGGGTTGGGTTAGTTATCCAGTGGTCGCGAGTTTGAATCCTGCCACGACCAATTTCGTTCACCTATAGCACAAGCATTTATGCTTAATGTAGGGAATGTATATGTACTTGTTACTACAAGGACATATTCATTATTTTAAAATAAAAAAAAGACTACGCAATATAAGTATGAATAATGAACAATTAGAGAAGGTTGACCAATATTTGTATTTAGAAAGTATATTTCAAAGGGATGGTTGGCCAGGGGAGCAAGTACAGGGGGGGGGTGGTTTTGATTCTGCCTGTTGACCAGACTTGCCCCCCCTGAAAAGGATATTGAAAGAAGAGTAATGGCAGGAAACAGAGTGAATGGAGCACTAATCCCAGGAATGAATGATTGCAATGTATCAAAGGAAGTCAAAGTGGACATGGCAGAAGACGCATGAACACAGAATATATGTAATTGAAATAAGATCGCTGAGAAGAATATGTAAAAAGATGACATACGGAAGGGTAAGATATGAGGACATTATGAAAGAATGTAAAACAAAGAAAAATGTCATCGATAGAATGACAAACGCATTGAGATGGTTTGGCCACATAAAGAGAACAAATGAGGAACGCCTGATGAAGAAAAAAATACCTTGCGGACAGGAATGAAGTGAGACGTCGGGGTCATCCAAGAAAAGAGAATGGTTCGACCATTTAAACAACATTCTGAGAGGGAAATGTAAGAAGCTTGAACAATAGACAAACATGTATGAGATGATGAGACAAATGAGAAGTACACGTATGAGTTGATGAGGCGATGGATGCGTGCCAGGATAAAAAAATGGCATACAGTTCTCTCTGCCACCCCGTTAGGGACCGGAATGGGACACTTGGCTGCGGCCACTTGGGTGCGGGACACTTGGCTGCGGGACACTTGGCTGCGGCGGACACTTGGTTGCGGCGGACACTTGGCTGCGGGACACTTGACTGCGACGGACATTTGGCTGCGAGCCCACTTGGTCGCGAATTTAAAATATTTTTTTTTGCTTAGGAATGAAGTGTTTCGTACTGATTTTTGTAATGCTCTTTATATATGTATATACCTATGTAGTTGATATACAAGTATACACAGACATTTAAAATATAAAGAGATATATTTAAGTTTAAGAGTATAAAGTAAAAACAAGTTTATTAAGTGAAATTATTTTTCATACTAGGAGTATAAATATGAGAATTTTTTATACACATGTAAAGAGAAAAGTTTTTTTTTCGAAATTTGTTGTGATAGCAAAAATGTAGAAAATTTGAAAAAGAACTTATGTATGTAGTTAAACATCAATTCATACATACCATCACGCCGTATCCCTAATTTATGTGATCGTAACTGCTTTTTCGTGGACATATGTACAAGAATATGTCCACGAAAAAGCTGTAACGATCACATAAATTAGGGATACGGCGTGATGGTATGTATGTATTGACGTTTAACTACATAAGTTCTTTTTCAAATTTACTACATTTTTGTATTCACAACAAATTTCGAAAAAAAAAACTTTTCTCTTTACATGTGTATAAAAAATTTTCATATTTATACTCCTAGTATGAAAAATAATTTCACTTAATAAACTTGTTTTTACTCTATACTTTTAAACTTAAATATATCTCTTTATATTTTAAATGTCTGTGTATACTTGTATATCAACTACATGATAATATGTATAAAGAGCATTACAAAAATTAGTATGAAACAATTCATTCCAAAGCGGAAAAAAATATTTTTGAATTCGCGACCAAATGGGCTCGCACCCAAGTGTCCCGCAGCCAAGTGTCCGCCGCAGCCAAGTGTCCCGCACCCAAGTGGCCGCAGCCAAGTGTCCTAGACCGGTTAGGGACACAGCATGATGATATATATGCACATTTGAAATTGGAAAAAATATCTGTAAATTTAAACTTTTATGAGTAAGAAAAAAATGTGCATTGCTGGAGAGATATAAGAGTAATAAATAATAATTTTAATTAATGTAACAAGATAAATATTAATATTTAAACGTACTTCCTTTATGCATCTGTGTCCAAAATTTTCTAAAAACGAATCAAACATACAACTGACATCTGGAAGGTTTTCTTTAAGCCACAAAACCACTGCTTCGGGATTTTGTTCACAAAATTCCTTAGATTTCCCAGATGCTTGGATTGATTTGGAAATTTTCCTCAGAATTGTTGGGACCTCAGCCGAAACAATATTCGTGCGTGTAGACAAAATAGCTCCAATGTCTTGAAAATTTTCCGGAGTAAAATCTAAAAATAAAAATTATGATCACCATAATATCAATTCAAAATCACATTGTTAATGTAAAAAGCATATATCCATAAATCATTGTCTTAACAAAATCAACTATGTTTGTTCCTAGATCTTACATTTGTCCATGCACCTATACATAAATCATTATCTTAACAAAATCAACTATGTTTGTTCCTAGATCTTACATTTGTCCATGCACCTATACATAAATCATTATCTTAACAAAATCAACTATGTTTGTTTGTTTTTTTTTTTTTTTTTTTTTTTTTTTTTTTTTTTTTTTTTTTTTTTAACTTTTCTACGGACAATTCTTGGTAGAACTCCATTTCAAATAATAAATAAATTTGGAATGGTAAAATAAAACCAAAGTTTTCAGTTCTACTAATTTAATGACACTGACTAGTTTCGGTCATCCAGTGACCATTTTCAAAGTGTGAAAAAACAAGAGATGGTTGGTGTTTATATAATATCTGGTTAAGGGGTTTGCAACATTTTTTTTTTTTTTTTTTTTTCTCTTTTTCCGTCAGTTCAATTAGTGTTGCTAGAAAGAACTGACAAAGAAAACTAGCAAACAAAGCGGAGCGTACAAATACAAAAAGAAATTAAATAATTCATATTGCAAAATTATTGAATGCTGCTGGAACATGGCATGATGGTGTCTTAGACAGATTAGAGATACTAGAAAATTAGACAGATTAGAGATACTAGAAATTAATAGAGTAAAAAATAATATGAACAAGACACTTATTAATTTACAAACAGATTTCTCTACTTCACCTCTACTTAAACCGCTATAAATATTTATAAATATATTATTCATATACCAAGTAATCAATAATAAGGAATGGTATTTCCAACCATTTATCATTATATATTATGTAAACAAACAACTCAATGCTTTTGAATTTTACTGCCCCAATATATTTTGTTACAGGTACACAGTTAATCCTTACATTGCTGTTCTCAACCATTGGTCACAGAACTTCAATAATAGATACAGACACCATCATGCCATGTTCCAGCAGCATTCAATAATTTTGCAATATGAATTATTTAATTTCTTTTTGTATTTGTACGCTCCGCTTTGTTTGCTAGTTTTCTTTGTCAGTTCTTTCTAGCAACACTAATTGAACTGACGGAAAAAGAGAAAAAAAAAAAAAAAAAAAAAAAAATGTTGCAAACCCCTTAACCAGATATTATATAAACACCAACCATCTCTTGTTTTTTCACACTTTGAAAATGGTCACTGGATGACCGAAACTAGTCAGTGTCATTAAATTAGTAGAACTGAAAACTTTGGTTTTATTTTACCATTCCAAATTTATTTATTATTTTAACTATGTTTGTTCCTAGATCTTACATTTGTCCATGCACCTATACATAAATCATTATCTTAACAAAATCAACTATGTTTGTTCCTAGATCTTACATTTGTCCATGCACCTATACATAAATCATTATCTTAACAAAATCAACTATGTTTGTTCCTAGATCTTACATTTGTCCATGCACCTATACATAAATCATTATCTTAACAAAATCAACTATGTTTGTTCCTAGATCTTACATTTGTCCATGCACCTATACATAAATCATTATCTTAACAAAATCAACTATGTTTGTTCCTAGATCTTACATTTGTCCATGCACCTATACATAAATCATTATCTTAACAAAATCAACTATGTTTGTTCCTAGATCTTACATTTGTCCATGCACCTATACATAAATCATTATCTTAACAAAATCAACTATGTTTGTTCCTAGATCTTACATTTGTCCATGCACCTATACATAAATCATTATCTTAACAAAATCAACTATGTTTGTTCCTAGATCTTACACCTATACATAAATCATTATCTTAACAAAATCAACTATGTTTGTTCCTAGATCTTACATTTGTCCATGCACCTATACATAAATCATTGTCTTAACAAAATCAACTATGTTTGTTCCTAGATCTTACATTTGTCCATGCACCTATTTATTAACAATTATAATGGTACATAAAAAACATTACAGTCAATCATTTCACTAGGGTTGAACCTGTATCGAGATGAGCAACTTTACAACAACGAGTGAAATTTGAACAATATAATAATTTTAGAATAACAAAACAAATAAAAACATTAACAAACACTAAGTCAAAAAAATTTTTTTTTAACAAATACTATGTTACAATGTTGTCTGCAGTTGGGCACAAGGAAGATAACTGTGACAATAATATCTATGCAACCAACACACAGACAACTAACACAAAAGAACATGACATGTATAGGGTGACCATACACTTCAAAGACCACCAAAAAAATAAAAAATATTAAAATAAAAATGAATTGATGGGAGAGGTTTTAATTAAAATGTGCTGCTTGACATTGCTCTTGAACAAAGCAAGCGTTTTCAATGCTTTTATATTATTTGGAAGGAAGTTAAACAGTAATGGTGCATGATAAAAATAATTTCTTTGTCCAAATGTTGATTTAACAATAATTGGCTGATAATTTAGAGAAGCTCCCAGTCTAGTGGAACGCACCTGCTGAGTTCTCTGTGCCAAATCAATGAAGCTGTAAAATTTACACAGTGCTTTCAATATGTAAAGCTCCCTAGCATTCATAACTTTACACTCATTATATAATAGTTCAGATGGATATACAATTTTTTTTTTATACATGACCTTCAGGATCTATTTTTGTGCTATATTTAATCTTTCTAAATTTGTTCTGTAACAACCCCCCCAGCATACTATGCCATATGACAGCAAAGACTGAACAATAGAGAAATATACAGTTTTAGAAGTATGTAGGCTCACCAGTTAATGTTGTGGTCAATGTTGCCACTTGGGTTGGAAGTCTTTGCACACCAGCCCGAGCTGGTATGCAAACCTGTCGACGTGAGACGCGACAGATAGATGGTGGTAATGCCGGTCTGCTGGACGTGTAGGTATAGAACCTGTGTGTCCGCCTTTGGTTACATACAACTAAACGATACCACACCTGCCGGAATCGAACCTGGATACCGCCTGTCGGAGTCTCCCGACAGCCAGGCACACAGATAGATCGATCAAGCAAATGTAATACCGTATATAAGAGATAATAAAATACAGAATGAAACTCAGGTAGATATTGATGACAGAGATTGAAAGATGTAACAAGAATGTAACTTACTCGTCTAATATACTTCAAAATACAATGGTAAATGTTTTATGCTGATTTGATATATAAAGTACTTAATTTTAATGTATAAATTTAAATCGCGGACTTTAAACGACGACTAGGCGATCGAGCAGCGTAAGGACGTAGCAGGAGGTCTGGATGAAACCGAATGGCCTCTGAACTCGGTGTGCGTCTTTATATAGCGGCATTGTCGTAGCGGGGTGAGCGTGAGAGGTATCTCGTAGCTGCGTGTAGCGCAGAACATGACGACGTCGTCGTTGCGCTGCGTAGCTATGTGGCGCAAGTGATTGTTGCGCTACACAGTTTTCAGTTTATCTTTATCCAAAATATATCGAAGATCTTTGAATATATATGTTAATCTTCTAATTTTATTAGATATAAGAATTATGTGTTCATTCCATTTCAAAAATTTGTCAACTTTTACACCAAGATACCTGATACTGTCCACTCTTTCTAAGGATTCACAAGTGCAAGTATGAGAGCAATTATGTATTATTACAGGTTTTTGAATTGAAGGTTGGCTTTTGGAAGAAATACTAAAAGTAATATATTTAGTTTTGCTTGAATTTAAGGTCAAAATATTGTGATCAAGCCAATTTTTTACAACATTTAATCCAAGATTACATTTTGAATATGTTGCCTCCCAAGAATTGCCAGTAAATATTAACACGGTATCATCCGCAAACGTAACAATAGTGCCAGAAATATTTAAGTTACAGAGATCATTTATGTATATTAAGAATAAAATTGGGCCAATAACACTGCCTTGTGGAACACCATATGAAATTTGATTATTCGAACTTTTAGTCATTAATTTCCACTTGTTGTGTTCTACCACTAAGGTACGTTTTAAACCAATTCAAAGTCTTATCGTTAATGCCAAGTGCTTTAAGTTTTTTGAGAAGGATACCATGAGAAACAGTATCGAATGCTTTCGATAAATCCAAAAACAAAGCTATAGCCTTGTCACCCGCATCTAGCGCATTTACTATCGTATAAATCAAATTTAGAATAGCATCACTTGTCCCCATGTTCTCTCTAAAACCAAATTGGTTAGTTGAAAGAATTTTATTAGATTCAACGTAATATATTAACCTGACTTTAGCTAGTTTCTCAATTATTTTAGATAAGGTATTAAGTAGAGATATAGGCCTGAAATTATTTATATTTAAACTTTCACCTCCCCTGAAAAGGGGAATTACTTTGGCACTTTTGCAATGATCAGGGAATATACCAGTCTTAAAGCTAAGGTTTACAAGGTGTGAAATAGGTTTAGATAAATTTGAGCAATGCTGTTTATAAATCATAGAACTGATGCCGTCACTACCACTAGAGAAGCCTGATTTAAGATCACCTATCACTTTTGATATTTCTGCATCATTTGTCGGTTTAAAATAAAAGTTTGAACAATGATCACTGTAAACTGGTTGGAAGTTGTTCACTAGGACTTCTTCAGTAGTTTTGTTTAAATTACACAAATTATTGGCAAATTTTTGACCTACTTCACTAAAAAAGTTATTGACATGATTAGTTAATAAGTTAGGGTTTTCTTTCAACAGCACAATATTATCATTTATTTTAAGTTTCTTTAGGGAAGGAGAATCTTGTTGCAAATTTACAGCTTCTTTTATAATCTTCCATTGTTGTTTTGTATCACCATCAGCCTTATTAAGCCTCTCTTTATAGTATGATTGCTTTATAATTTTAATTATTTTGGTGCACCAATTTCTATATCGCTTGTAGGCTAGTAGTTCTCTATTATTTGAATCCCTTCGATGTTTAATATGTAGTTTATCACGATTTTTGAGACATTTGATGATTCCAGAAGTAATCCATGGTTTTAAGTGTTTGGTATTAATATGTGTTATTCTCGTTGATGAGCAATTATCAATATGAGTTTTTAAGCACTTTATGAAGTTTACAGTAGCTTCATTCACATTATTTGAATTTAAAACGGAGTGCCAAGATTCTTTATATAATTTTCTTTTCAACTCTTCATTATCGACAATTATTTTGTATATATCTTCCTTATTGTGAATTCTTTTTAGAGTGAGATTGGTATATTTTAACACTGTGGCAAAGTGATCTGTAATATTAGTCCTGTAAACAGCTCCTTGATGTTTGGATTTAATCATTGTATGATCGATACAGCTTGTATTTGTTTGTGAAATTCTAGTAGATGAATTAATTACAGATTTTAATCCATAGAATGTCAAAAGCGACAAGTATTGTTGTGTTCTTGTACTATCTATATCTAGGATATTTATATTAATATCCCCACACAAAACTAAATCCTGATGCATTGATTCCGAAGAAAGCAAATTATCGAGAGCCTGCAGAAAAGGATCCATATTTGCCTGAGATGGAGATCTGTAAATAGCTATCAAGCTGATTGCATTATTTAGTAGAAGTTTCAAGCAGTTCGCATAAGGAATGGATATTTCCTCCACAGTCACTGTAATATCTTTTTTGATATAAATGGCAATTCCATCATTCTGAAAAGTGCTTTAATAAGTGGAGAAACCATTAACATTAGGTATAGTCATTGTCTCTTTTAACCAAGCTTCGCTCAATACCATAATATCAAAACAATGTCTCATAGAGTTCAAGATAATAAGTGTTTCATCAAGATTTTTATTGATACTCCTTATATTCATACAGAATATAGACAGTTTTGAGTCATTCAAAAATGCTTCACATGTTAAAGGATTATCAATTTCATGACTTACCCCTGAATCATCATTCAAATCCAAAAGTAATCCAAATCCATTTCTTATATTAACATAACATAAAAAAAGTTAAATTCAGTAATTACTCAATTATTCTATCTAAATCGTCAATATGGTTGATGGTAAATACTTTTGAAGAGATTTTTTGAAGAGATTTCTGAATTTTTTCTAGTGAGGACCCTATTATTCTTAAACCAGACATATTGATAATGTAGTTCTTTGGCCTTTTGCTTTGTTTTCCATAAAAGTTCCTTGAAGTAAGGTGACAACACCTCACCAATATAAAAATTACTATTTGAATCCCTTGCCCTTTTTCTAGCCTCGAGTAGCGCCTTTTGGGACAGCGCATCATTAAATTCAATTTTGAATCTATTAAGGCCTTCCTTTCCATGGGATCTGTCAGCATAACGGGTAACTTTATTTATTTTTCCTGGTAGGATCTGCACATTCAGCTCATTTATTATCCTTTTAACAGTTTCTATTGGAGGTTCTCCCAACAAAATATTTACACCAGCAAGCTCCACACAATTTTGACTAATGTTAATCTGCTCTAATTCAGTGAGACGATTTTCTAGATTTTTTATTTTGACATTTTTACGTAAATTTTCTTCAGTCAGGTGGTTTATTTCTTTTTTCAGGACAAGTAAATTTTCCATGGGGGTATAAAATTTTCCATATTATAAGAAATATCATCATATTTATCACTTAAAAATTCGATACTTTTTTCCATTTCACAAATATCAGATTCCAAGTTTTTCCTCAGATTTGATGATTCAATTTCAATTTTATCAAAAACTTGTCGTTTTAGTTCTTCCATCTTTCTATTCATATATTTGGTTAACTTTTCATACTGGTCATCAACATTGTCATTTAGCTTGGATCTTGTTTGAACAGTATTTTTGCCAGTGGACATTGTAATATTATCATAAAAATCATAAAAAAAAAATGTAAACACAAACATGAATACCAAAAAAAATATGAATGATAGTCACCCCACTTCACAAACTATTTTTGACAAATTAATTTCAGTAGACACGACTTCACTCTACAACAGTATTGTTACAACATACATAATATACATAACCTATAACAACATACATAACCTATACATAAATCATTGTCTTAACAAAATCAACTGTTTCTTACATTTGTCCATGCACCTACAAACATTTTACATCTCAATAGAGACGAAGTTGGAATATTTTAGGAGAACCAGGAACTCAAGGCATCTGCAGAGCTTACGACCTGTCATTGGCTGGTTTACGTGATCACTTATGTGCTTGCGCAACTTTTACCAATTATACTTTCTTATTGAGTTCCTTTATCAATACAATTTTGAAAGATTTTTTAAATTTCAATAATGAAAAACTGATGAAAATAAGCTGTGTTTACCACCGCCATCTATGAAGTAACAAAGAAACCTTTTTGTAACGCCATCTATTGAGAAATTGATTTTTTTTGTAAACAATGAAAGCAACAGTTATATGAGGTGACAATGTTCTCACACAGATGTCTAGGAGTATTAATTAATTTTTGGCTTGTTTTCCTATTTGTACCAATGTGTATCAAATTATTTATGCAGTAATAACAAAGTAAGTACTTTGAAAGTTATCAACTTTATTTTCATTGAAATAAAATAAAATAAATCGAATATATATTTTTTTAATTGCATATACGCAAACATTGGATTTTTTCCCTGTCGGGAATCAAATCATGTTTTTATTGACAATAACATCTCAATAGAGACGAAGTTGGGATACTATAGAAGAACCAGGAACTCAGGCACCTACAGGCACCTCATTTACAAGGACTGTTGCTTTCATTGTTTACAAATAAATCAACTTCTCTGATAAAACACTGAAGATTGTTCAAAATAAAGTTTATTATAATAACCGCTAAACATACATTTTATATATGACACTTACACACGAGGAAAACTCACACACACACACACACACACACACAGTGTTGCTAACTAACAAAAAACTTTATTGCACCAACATTCTCGATATATGGCATTACAAAAAGGTTTCTTCGTTACCTCATAGATGGCAATAGTATAATCTCGTATTATTCAGATGAAATGTTAACACTTATTCAAATATATAGAACTTTCAAAAATTACATTGATAAAGGGAACTCAACAAAAGGCATAATTGGTGAATGTAAACCACGTAAACCAACCTTTAACAGGTCGTAAGCCCTGTAGGTGTCTGAGTTCCTTGTTCTTCTATAGTATCCCAACTTCGTCTCTATTGAGATGTTATTGTCAGTAAAAATAAATAAAATAATAATTATAAGTAACAAAATGCCCAGGATTAACTGTTTAAATATAAGAGAGAGGGGTTGGGCAGTCTCCTACCCCACTTCATTGGGAATGTTATATAACAGATGCCTTTTGATAGCCGATGCTGAATATTCGGTCAGACTCTAGTCTAAAGAAACAGATCAGCCTAAGCGTATTTCAAACCTATAATATTATCTTTGTTGCATTTATTGTGTTATAAACTTACCTGTGTCACCTCCTAGAAGTGTAAGAAACAAAATAGTCTGTGACAACATTCCAGCTAGACTTGTTCCAATATGTCTCAAGGAGGAATGCTGCAAATATATAATGTCCTTATTTATTACATTGTACATTTCCAACGCAGATGTACAATTGCTCAAGTCAATGTTGAAAGTTTTTGCCAATATCACGGCTTCTTCCGAGTTGGCCTTTGAACTCCACACACACTGAAAGATTAAACATTTATAAATTAAATGAATAATTTATTTTTCAATTCGAGAAAAGAAAAAAACAATGAACAATGTAGCATTACACTTATGTAACATGATATTAACATAAAATAAAATAAACTCCGAAGAAAAAATGTGCAAGAAAAATCACTTAAAACCATGAAGGTATATTCATATATTATATGTGTGTGTGGGTGTGTATGTATGTATATGTATGTATGTATATATGTCATACAAATGAAAGTAAGATTATGTTGAATAGAAATATATGAAGTGAAAATAAATTATATTATTATTTTTTTAATTAATGAAAATAATTGATATACATTAAAAATAATAAAATAACACGTCATAATATACATTCTTAAATTATGGTAAAATAGAGAAAATTCATCCCTCAGTTCAGATCGGATCTTGTGTTCGAGGGAGGAGCATAGTTATTATCTTCATTCGTTTCTGGGTGAAGTCGAAGTAAACAGGCGCCAGATTTTGCAACAGAAAGCCAACACTCATCAGTGAAGCACACATTTGCACGCATACAAACTGACGAACGCCGGCTGTCTCTCGCAACACTACACTCTGTCACACTGCCACCTCTCCCATGATTCAAATACCGAATATTATAATGTTATTTTTTTTTAATGAATAAGTCCTTGTTAAACAAGTACATCTTCCTACATTGAAACATACAAGACATACAGATTGACTATATTAGAATTGTGTAATAACTGTCATGCATATTATACTTGGGTAATAACTGTCATACATATTAGACTTGCATAATAACTGTCATACATTCTTGTACCAGCCATTTGATGCTAGTGATAGCTAGAAGAGAACAATAGAGAATTGAATATTAAATGAAAAAATACATACACGTATTATCCTGATAAATGACCTTATTGAATTATAAAGGATATTGTCGCCATTTCTATGAAGAGCAATTGAATACATTTTTTTATCCGTGACTATGTGTCCAAATAGAGATAAATCATTAGTCTTACATCTCAGAGATCCATCCTCTTCTGGTAGATAATGTACTGACTGAAAATGATAAGAAGAAATAATAAACATAAATAATGGTAGGTATATTTCCTCTCCTCGTCTTTTCCTAATCATTTTTTATTTGCTATTTAATTTTAATCTTAGTGTAGTGCTTTTTTTTTTGCTTTATATGGCAACTCACCTTATTTAGAGTGCTATAACGCATTTTTATCTTTTTTACTCCTCTCTAACTCAAGGGGATATAGTGGGGAGTTATGATTTAGCAATTTTTAAGGGTATTTTTTTATTGCATATTATCAACTAGTATCATGCTGAGATTGTATTCTGAAAGTTTCATCACAATGTATCTGTGTGTGTGTGCTATGTGCTGTGTGCAGTGTGCTATGTAAGGCGTGTTCATTTATACTTTATCGATTATAGACTAAAGTACTCATTCGATTCTATTCAAATTTTGCAAATATATATATCGAATACTCGCTTAGACCCCATTAGATTTTAAACGATATATGAATGATGCTTCTCAATTTTTTTAACTGTCAAATATTTCAAAGTGACCCTAAACTCAGGAAACTGGTAAAAAGGCACATCACTTACATAAAATGGCATTGAAGAGTTATCAAGTTTTCGTAATAAAATATTTAAATAAAAAATAATTTAACAAACTCATTTCATGAAAATGCTGAAAATTTTCCATACAAAACTTGAATACTTTATAAAATGACTTGTTAGTGAGGGGTTTAGCGTTGGCCACAACCCACTCGTTTATATTGTGTACAAAAGTTAAATAAATATGTGAAGATCTTGAAATTCATTTGAGAGATCGGACTGTGAGAGGTCCTCTAGAAGCCACTCATGAGCTGCATAGTGAAGCTGACGTGAAGAGGCAACTAGAAGGGTTTAAAGGAAAAAAAAGCAAGGAACATGAAATGTATCATCAACTAAACTACCTGCTCAAAGTTCAAATCCTTGAGAGCATAACTCAGTTAATTTGCATTTCACCAATTAAAAACCAACATTTCTAATTGAGCCCTAGGCTCAACTATCCTTAAATTTCCGATGTACAGGAACACGGACTCAAGTTAAATTATATAGAAAAAATTTATTATAAAAATCAAGAGCACAAATTCTGGTTTCTTTTATTAAAATATCAAACAAAAATTATTAATGTGAAGTTCACAATTTTTGCAAATTTTAAAAATTATTTGAAAAAAGTATTACTTTGATCTAATCAGTATGTAGGTATGTATATTCGCATTAGTGTCGTGAATGGCCGTGAGGCCGTATACGAGATACAATGTTTACAAACACACATAATACCTGCTATTCTACCCCTGCTACCCATAGAATACACTATATATACTATATACAGAATACATTAACTACAGTATACACAATGCTGCTACCTGCGCATTGTGTATACTGCCATTATTGTATTCGTTGACATTAGTTATTATGCTGCTATTTAACAAATACAAAAATCAATGTTTTGACATGAATCATAAATAAATCAAAAATAAATTATTTTCAAATGTTTGAATTTATTATGTTCTGTTTATTATGTTCTGTTTGAAACAAAACAGAACATAATAAACAATCAGTTAAATTTATCTTTCAGTCCATTATTAAATATGTTTCCTTTTACTTATAATCCTTCAGCCAATCGGACCCACCCTGCACAAGACCCAACCCTAAGTACCCCCACCCTACCTCTACCTCCGCCCCCATAGATTTCTTGTAAGCACGTCGTCACATTCTGTTTCAGTTGAAAGTTAGCCTGATGAGGGAACGGTTAGTTCCGAAACCGGTCGCATCGTTTCAACCAAAAAACGTGGTTAATACAAAGTTATATCTTTAAATTTAATTTGTCAAAAATAAATTACTTTGTTCATTTAGCCCTGGGTATAACCAGCTTCTGTCTATTTCATTAGCTAATTCAACATTTTCACAAACCCAGTCTTTCAAGATAATAATATATCTGGTTAATATAAAAACCAAATATAATTTAAAAAATTACAGATTTTATGACACGAAACAACTACAAGACAATATCGTGCTAAAATGTCACAATTTTAGTTGTAAAATACATTGATAAATGTCTTGATCCAAAATATACCACCACTTAAGAGTTAAAGCACCGGCATCACTTAACAGTGGTAAGATTGTTCGGTGAAACGAAATTTTACGCTGAGTGCATCAAAAATTAATTTTTGCGCTTAAGTAACCATGGTGAAAGCTGGGGCAAGTGTAATAATCAATAATTGTATTGTGGATGAACACAAGAAGAAGACAGTAGGTTATTTTTACTCAACAAGCATTGATGGTTGGTTTGTATGCCCAACATATTTAACCCAATCAAGACGGGTAGGTACAAGTACTTGCATTCCCTACGGACGGACAGTATTTTGCGTCGCGCACAGTTTTTTTTTCAATCTCGTTTTAATTGAATATAATAACGGTAAAAAAAAATCTAATGATTTAGATATATGATAAAAAGATCAAAGATAAACAAAAGATCACATAAACTCAATGAAATTGAACACTTCATAATATAAACATAATATAAATGAAGAATAATGTTATCGTACTTATCTTCATACAAAAAAGTACATGGCGTCATCGATATGTCACATGATCCTTCCGGCATTTGATGTAGATAAGGAATATGCGACGATTTTGTATTGGTAAGGATCGAATTCAACGTAGAATGTTGAGCGCGATACAACAAAATGGACTGGCGAAGTATCCCTCTTTCCTACGCGCATGCGTATTACATCCTTACAAAGCGCGGGAGATTGTGAATTTCGCCGGCGATGATCGATGAATTTCAGTGTTTAGAGTTCTTAATTTTTTAAAAATAATTTAACAATTGTTTTGTTGATTCACCGACAGATGTCTTGAAGTCAAATATATGGGAGTAATATTCATCCAATTTTCGTCTCAATCAAGTATGAATTTACTGAGTTATGAAGGTTCACAATTGTGTATAGCCATGAGGGCATGTATAGATGACGCTCGGCGTTTAGGCACGCTGCCGGTGGGCATCTATGCATGACGCTCGTCTTAAAAAGGTTAACAAGACTCTTTTTGATCTGGTCTCAGTTCAACCCATCAAAAAAATATCAGAAATATTTTCTTGCACGAGTATTTTAAAAAGTTAGTTCATTATTTATTTCAGAATGGTGACTTACATTGAAAACATTGAAACCCAAATGGAGATGTGTATTCGACACTGTCTGTAAGTGATTCTTTTTAGGTTTTCTACCGAGGTATACATTCATGGCATAGTCAAATGCTCTTGCAAACGCACTTAATGACAGTGGTGATATACATCCTGGAATAACCTGAAATAAAACAATAGGTACATTATTTAATAATAGCGCTTAAAATATTCTTGAAATTGACAAAAACATAGGGTGTAGTAATGAGAAAAATTAATTTAATTTACATATCCCACCATGAGTGTAAACTGAAGTACAGTCCATGGTTATAACGAGGAAATATTCAATATTACGTTGTTTTATACAAATGTTGACTTTTATAAGAAGCTCCTGTCACAGATATAATGTACAAAAACATCTTAATTAAGTGAAAGAATGCAGGTGACGTTGCCTGTGCACAAATCATAAAGATATATATTGATTTGAAACAAACAATAAAATAGGTTGACTTTTGGTGTTGTGTAAGGTATTGAATGTTACTCTTTCCCTGATCTTTACAACCATGTTATATAAAACTGTCACAAGCATTCTCTCATTTGTTGATGTCTAATTATATGACATTACAGAAAAAAATAATTAACAACAGTATAATCTTGTTTCTTAATCAATATATATTTAGTGTTAAAGTACTTACTTAGGTAAAAGAAGAAAAAGAAGACATTATTAGCTATGTTTGTTTAAGTGTTTCATTTTTAAAATGAAATCATCATTATTAGAAAAAACGTGTTGAATAAAAAATCATATTATACTATGCAAAAAGTATTTAAAACTCTATCATTTGGCAACCTTCTTCGATTAATTGATATTTCACAAAAACACAATATAATTACCTCGCCAACATTTGCAAACGTAATAAGGTCGTCTTCTGACATAACTGATGTATCCAATTCATGAACAAGCTCAAATTCAGTGAAACTATTCAGACTTGTAATTGGCCTGGTTTGGAGCAAGAATATTTTACCCTGTTGAAATAAATAAATGATTTCAGAATATCTAAGAATGTTTACAGTAATATCAAAAACTGTTAAAATAATATATTAAATGATTATATAAATATGTGTTTGCTGTGATGCAACGGCATAGAAAAGTGCTTCGAGCATGTCCAGTTAGAGCTGGATAATCAAAAATACAACATTTCACTATTAAACCTATGAGGTTCACCATCCATTCTGAGTGTACTGAATTTATAGGTGAAATGAGACTGGTGTATGTGTGGATACATGCATATCTGTCGCTGATTACCCCAAATTGTGGGATATGCTGTGATGGTATAAACTTTGAATGTGTCATGATTCCTTTTATAAGGTAATTCACACCCATAACTGGTGACCCCACATTGTGGGTTATGCTGTGATGGTATAAATTAATGAGTTTACAATAACAAGTAAATAAATTAATTTAATTATGAACAAATATTTAGTCAAAAATTATATTGAAATTTATCATAGAAAAGTGATAATATTTTATTTAAGTAGTCAAAGAGAATTTCACCTTGAAAATTCCCCATTCTATATCCCTCGAACACCCCCACAATGATTCCTGTTGAATGGCTATTTTACCCAGCAGCAGACATTGCTCTTCTGAAATACTCATAAGATCCGATTCGTTTGAGTCCATATCCAATATCTGTGTGCCCGGTGTTTTACCTAAATGATCAATGACAATTTTCTGTCCTTTCTTCCCAACTTGGACACTTTTAACTTTTAGGTTATCGTGAATATCCCTCTTGAGAATTATTGTATCAGGTTCTACGTGTCCGGAAACAACACTCTGTAAAATAAATATACCTATTTAATATCACAGAAAACAAATAACCGAGTGTTATTTTTATTTTGAATTGCATCTCACAAACTAAGACTAAAAACACAGTGACTGTTGAAAATAATAAGACTTTATTTAATGACTTTATTTTTATTTTGAATTGCATCTCACAAACAAGTCCAAAAACACAGAGACTGCTGAAAATAATAAGACTTTATTTTTATTTTGAATTGCGTCTCACATATCAAGATTGAAAACACAGTGACTGTTAAAAATAATAAGACCTTATTTAATGACTTTATTTTTATTTGAATTGCGTTTCACAAATCCAGACTGAAGATACAGTGACTGCTGAAAATAACACTTTTTTTAGTGAAACTTTATGTTTTATGCTTAATTTAGGGGATGTATATGTACTTTTCACAAGGACATTCAAGAACAAAGAAAAAATACACAAATAAATCTAAATATTAAAAAAAACATTATAAAAACTTTTTCATGCTACATGCTGCAAATTTACTCATACAACATTGAAACATAGGCAAGTAAAATTTCATTCACTACGCCATCTCTGTGCCAGGCTGAGAACTTTTATCATGCCATAGTGTACACACAAAAAAAAATACAATCTGCTTAAAATATCAAGACACGAAAAAAGAATAATCATATTCACTACTATAGTACTACAAGGACAACATCTTAACAATATTATCAACGGAACAAATTTATTCAACAAAGGACATTTTACATAGACAAACAAATATGTAAAAAGAAAATACATTTTCACCTCAAGTTTAATGGATTTAACCGTTGTCAGTGTTCATACCTGCCACCCAATGTTGCCAGATATTTCAATTTTGTAATTGTAATGGTGTGTTCCAATATGCAGTCTATAATTAATTCCCCATTGACAAAAAAAAATAATGTTATAGTTTTTGAATTAATAAACTTGAATTATCACTAATATCTGTCTTACTTATAAACGTAAACTACCTATAGTACCTGGTAATAGAGCATGATTAATGAAAAACTTTACTTATAAACTGTGACTATCTTTATTACACCTTTATTTAGTAGACGTCAAGTTAGGATGGGTCGAGAGGTTGTTTAATGCTTGACTAGCGCATCACACCAAATATTTCAAAATGGCGGATCTTTCACATATGATCAAATGCATATTTGAGATTGACAGAAAAATTTAATACTTATAACGTTTTTCCTTGTTATTCTTCATCACAATAGTGTTTAAATTGACTTAACACCGCAAAATGCGTCGTTTATTTTATTTTTTTGATGTCATTTATCCAAAGATTACATGTATTTATCTAATTTTTGACATCTGTGAAGCCAATGTGGCCACACGAAAAAAATAAATGAGGGTGTTCATAAACAATTTGGTGAACTAGTTAGTCACATATTAGTATACGTTTATAAGTAAGATTTTTTAATACAGATCTAACTATTGTAGTCGTGATTATCTAGTAAGCTTTTAACGAAATCTAATAAATAAAACCGTAAGTCTTTAAAAGGACACATTGAATTTAAAAGCATAGAAAAAAGTGAATCAAATCAATATTTGAATCGAAGAACACAATTCATTCAAAGAAATACTAAAATTCATAAAATTAGGTAGAAAAGAATAAATTGTTAACTAATTAAAAAGCAGGTAGGTTTTTTTATGATTTTTAACAATCGCAGGAGGGCTGATCCAAGATGAACTGGGAAGTAGCAAGGAAGATAAGAGAATAAAAAACCACGAACAAATATTTCAACGGAATTGTATAAGAATTGTAATATTAATGCAAGAATTTTAACGAATGATTAAAAAAAATTCAAATAAATCAACAGGAAATGAGGAATTATAAATAAGATTTATATTGTTTTGGAAAGATATAAGGATTTTTTTATTTCCTGGCTACACTGGGAGTACATTCAACAGTACGTCTGAATATTACCTCTCCTAATCCATAGTTGGACGAAATGAGAATAAAGCTGGGATCACCGTGGTTTGGATGTCTTGAAAACATTACTCCCGCTGTAGTCGTTTCCACAATATCTTGTACAACGACTCCCATTCCACAGTACACCTCTTGGCCATGCTGTCTAAAACAAATCAATCAACATTTACATTAGTCAATGGTCAATTTTTCTAGTTTTCATTTTACATTACATTAAAAGTGCAGGCGGGCTTGTTGCCATACGGCAATATCTTCCAACCAACCATATTCATTTGGTGAGGTAACTTGTGTTTATGACATGTACCAATTTATGCAAATAAAATATATATTAAAATATATAGAGTCCGGAACGAGGATATAGAAGGAGATGCCACGTAGACGACATCATCCGCTGGGGTAGAGGGCGAAGGCGTCAACGGAGAGACCATGTCGAGAGAATGGGAGACACGCGACTACCCAAAATTGTCTCCAAGGAAGTCCCGGAGGGTCGTAGAGCAAGGGGGAGACTAGCAAAAAGATAGAGTGACAGCTGGACATCCAGATCGCAAGAGGCAGTCTCCGACTGAAAAAATAGGCCCTCAGCCTAAAACCAGAGGAAAAAGAAGAAGAAAAAGAAAATATATATTGAAACATATAGAAAATATTTAATTGGCTATTTAACAAAGGCAGAGAAGAGAAGGCATAGATTAAAACAAACTTTATTCAAACTGACAGGAAATAAACAATAAACAACTATAAGTATAATGATATTCCGACACAGGAATTGGCCTAGTGCAGTGTCGTATCCAGAATTCTCTAAAAAACCAATAAAGTTATGGGGTGTGAATAGAATGATTTATTTAATACATTTTATAACCAATCAACTGGAACAAAATCTTTTGTCTATGCAGATGACCTCGCACTATTCGCCCAAGCACCAACTTTTGAAGAAGTGGAAAACACCCTGACATACGGTGTAGAGTCAATGTCTCAATTCTATAAACAGAATCAGCTACAACCCAACCCCACAAAAACCCAAGTATCTTTCTTCCACTTAAAAAACAGAGATGCAAAAAGAACGCCCTCCATAAAATGGGAAAATAAAAACCTGAGCCCATGCACACATCCTAAATATCTTGGAGTCGCGCTGGATAGAACTCTCTCATTCAAAACACACTGCACTAACACCAAGCAGAAAGTGGCTACAAGAAACAATCTTCTACGCAAACTGGCCAACTCTGAGTGGGGCGCACAACCATCGCTCTTGCGTACCTCAGCCCTGGCCCTGTGTTTCTCAGCTGGTGAATACGCTGCCCCAGTGTGGAGCAGATCACCTCACTCTAAACACGTTGATGTGGCACTCAACGACACCTACCGCGTGATCACTGGCTGCCTTAAACCCACTCCACTGGACAAGCTGTACCCCCTTGCAGGAATAGCACCCCCTAGCGTCAGGCGCGAGGTGCAATGTAGCGTAGAACTGAACAAAGTTCAACACCAACCCTCGCACTGCCTTTACAACTGTGAGACTGTCCGACCCAGGCTGATATCCCGCAAGGGCTTCCTAAGATACACTGAGCCGCTCAAAACATCTCCAGAGGAAGCCAGGCTCACTTTGTGGCGAGAAAAATCTCCAAAAGAGTTCATCGAACCTCAGGAGCATCTCCCCCCGGGTCACAGTCTGGACTGGCCCACCTGGAAATCACTAAATAGATTAAGAACGGGCGTCGGCAGATCGAAAGATAACCTAAGGAGATGGGGAATCATATCAGACGACGTCTGCCTTTTGTGTGAATGCGGCCTGTCGCAGACCACTGACCACCTACGAGATTGCCCTGCCTGCCCTGCTACCTGCTCACTCGAGGACCTACTACGCTGTAGTGGCGCAGCATCTGACGTTGCCAACTATTGGTCAACTGTTTGAATGCTGCTGACACGAAGAAGAAGAAGAATTTTATAAAAATATTTGGATACAAATAATAAATAAAAAAATAACATAAATCTTTATATGATGCCAATGACTTATCAGTATTTTATATATTTATTTTATTTTATTTTTTTACTAAGGGCAACACACAGTACATGCATACAATTATTAAAAGAAAATAAATATTAATACAAATACAATGTGTACCTCTTACGTACTATACCTAATATCAAAATAAGACAATAAAAGTGTAAATTAGTGTAGGTGCGCGCATGAGAGAAGAGTAACAATACGTATGTGTGTGTAAAAGAGTTAACTAGAAAGAGTGAGAGTGGGTGTGCATGTGTGTGTGTATACATGATAGACAAATATATATTGACGGATTCATAAGTCGAGAAGAAAAATTAAATATATTGCTGAGGGTGGTTGGGAAAAATAAAATTAATCTGTACCTAGTTTATTGTTGTATTGTTGTATGTCACGATGCTAGATATAAGTTTGTTTTTGAATGTCATATCGCCTGCTGAGAACAACAGTGACCAAACTCCGAAATCATCGAAAATGAGATAAGCTAGCTAAAGTATCTATTAGTTTTTTATCTTTATTGTGTAAGAGTGACCAAACGCTAGTTTAATTAGTTTCCGTTAAAATATGATTTTCTAAATTAATTTAAATGTGTTTTTTTTTAAGTGTAAGACTTAAGTAAGAAGATAATCGACACTACTGAGAAGAAGCAAGCTTCAACTTTAGTTTTCCAACAAAGTATTGGGCATGAAAATAGAAAAGTTATTGCCTCACGAACGTTCACCAATTATGCCTTATTAATGAGATCCCTATCAATTCAATTTTAAGAATTGTTGCTCTCATTATTTACAATAATGAGAGCAACAATTATGAGAGCAAAAGCTTGCAAGCACTCGTGAAATAAAAAAAGACTTGCTTTTATATTGATGTATCTTATACCTGTGAATACAGTATGAAATGTCAGATTAATTGAAATAAGACGGAATAACCGATGACTAGAGTAAAATGGAGACGATTGCTTGATGAGTCATGACTCATACTGTATATATGTAAGATAAAAAGTTTGGGAAAATTGTTTACTCGTCATTGTTTGTGGTCAACAGTGAGAAGTATGAATCAATTCTACTGGAAAGGTTGCTACCAGAGAAACATAAGCAAGGGTCAAACTTTTTATCTTGTTTCAATTGATCTTGCGGCGAATAGATACATCCGTCGCAAGTACATTTTATTGTCGTGCAATTTGCACTAGTGCAAGGTCAGTAATATATTCTCTGTGGTTATTCACTGTACCCCTTGAACTGATTCACTGTACCCCAAGAATGGTGCACAGTGAATCAAATGGCACAACAACTAAAAACGTCATAAACAAAAGAAAAAAAATACGATATTCACATTTTCACATTAAAACATTCTAGCTTGAACAACTAGCTAACAATAAAATTTTAAAAATGTTTTTTAATGCCACAAATATAGCATATAGGATTGTTGAAAGAAAAAAGTGATTCACTGTACCTCAAGTTCCCTACTGTACTTTAGGAAATATATACTACAATATTTTGTTATTACTAGTTGCATGTAACACATGAGATCCAACTGTCGATAGCGATAGTATGTATAGTTGAAGAATATGTACCAAACTATAAACCCATAAATACAAATTATTGAGTTTTTTCAGATATTTTGTTTTCTATACAACATATATTATGTAGGTATGTATGTCAAGATAGGATAGTATGGAGGAAGTTCCTTTTTTCCTACCCAGAATATGAAAATAGCATGATGGTATGTATGTTTGGAGATGAAGTATCAAACTATTAAGTCTTCTTACATATTGTGTATAGGCGACAGCCATACAAAATGTATGAAGCGATGTCGTCACTAAATTCAATTTTTAAAAAAATTGTTAAAAAAAATTGAGATCTTCTACTACAATGTAAATATTTTTTATAGAAAATTAAATTATCTAGTTGGGGTGTTTCGGCTTTTTTCGATAATTGTATAAGTTTTGGAAATATAGGCAGTTAAACTCATAAATTTATCATAAAAAAAATATTTTTCTTAATAAAAAATGTTTGAGAAACCCTGGAATTTTTTTGAAAAAATTAATTTGAGATTTTTTATTTTTCTATGTTTGTACCAATTTTCAGCATTCTAGCTTTTATGGTTTCTGAGATATATGGAAAAATAAAATAAAAATTCAAAAGTTGATAACCCCTGACTGAAACAAAAATTCAAAATTCTGAGTATTAAATTTTTGTAGGCCTATAACTGTGTATATATTCTGAAATTTTGGGCTCTGTAAATTGAGCGGATCAAAAGTTATAAGGGGGGGACGGACACACACACACACACACACACACACAGACACACACACAGACACACAAAATGTTCTACTCCGAATTCTGAGTAAATCCGTGTATGGAACATATATGCTGCGAAGCCTCTAAGTTGGTGTTTTTTGACTTCAAAGTTGGAAAAGCCGTGAAAAAAGTAGACCTCTCCATACAATTCTCGCGTATTCTGGCTTGATACATTGTCGATATGTTAAGAGAACAAAGTTCTCCTGAACAAATCGACAGTTGGAAAATAAAATCAATATAATTTTACTGTACATATTCTGCAGTAAATTTGTTTTTTTTTTAAGAAATTACTCCTAAATTGTATGTATAGGTACTAAATTGGAGTTCTATTGTATAAATAGTGTTAGTTTTGTTACCTGCGATATTCTACACTCTGGTGGGCAAACAAAGATGCCCAGCAGCATTGAATACCACACAATATGTCTTGCATAGACTTGCAGCCTAAGATTGTTGCGTTTTGCCCGGCAGCAGATAATTCTTCAGAATCTTCACCAATACCTGAATAAAGACAAAACCAAAATATTTTAAAGAATACATTATTTTATTTTTTCTACACTGACGTCATTTACTTTCTAGAATTTCATTTTTTTTTTTTAAATGTGCAACGTACAATAATATTTTTTTTACAAATATAATAAATAAGAATAACAACATAAGTAATTGTATAGTTTAAATACTCGGCGGATATTTTGTGGTTGTTCATATTAACCGTTTTGGCATGTGAATTTTGCCCTAAACCACTATATATTGAGTCACTATGCGACATGTTTCGGCAGCGCAGCGACTCAACTAGCCGGTCGATGGCAGGACAGCGCTGCCGAAACATGTCGCATAGTGACTCAATATATAGTGGTTTAGGACAAAATTCACATGCCAAAACGGTTAAGTAATTGTAACTTAAACGGTTTTTGAATGATTAAAAATGTAGAAGTAAAACAGTGTAATTGATCAATTTACACAGTTGACGTTATTGTTATTCATATTATTGAGGCAATGGATATTTCCCAACACGAAAAGGTGTTGGCACACATTAAAAAGTGTGGACAGCCCTCAAGGAGTGTTTCAGAAAATATTCAATAATTATAAAAAATAAGTATAATTTTCGCCAAACATCTTGAACGAGCTTCCGATTGCGCAGAGTGTAACATTGTTTCTTTTTGCTTCATTGGTTTACGTGCAAGTCCCCCCCCTTCTCGGCTTAAAGTTCAAGTTATTTGGCGACAACTATACCTAGGTTGAATTATTTTGATGGAAATAACTATGAACTAATGAAATAAAAAAAAACAGTAAATAACGTAACAAAACAAAAGGAACGTGAAAGAATATTTTTGATTTATTTTTCTTTAGGTATTACAATATTACATTTATCTACTGCACAGCTCTCTATGGAGAACATTGATATAAACTCTTCTTTAAAACCTCAAATATGTCAAATATACCATTCGACTGGCATAAGCACATCATAAGAATACAGGTTTTGTTTAAAAAATCAGTTATTAATTTAGGAAAATGACATTTTGTTCAATCTGCACCATACATACATACATACCGTCACGCCGTTTCCCTATTTGGGTTAGGCAGAGAGAACTGAACGCCAGATTCTTCTATCTTGGCATACCTGTTTTGCCTCATTTACATTCATACATCGCGTCATACATGCTCTCATATTATTCTGACTTCGTATATTCCCCTCTTTCAAAATCTCATTTATATGATCATGCCAGCTCTTTCTCCGTCGACCCTTACATCTCATTCCACTCTTTTCAGCCTTGTATACTTTCTCTCTACATATCCAACCATCGCAAAGCATTTATCTTCATTATAATCAAAATATCTCTTTCGATCTTACATTCTCTTCTGATATCTTGATCAAAGCACCAAAGAATAATAACAGAATTATAATTAATTTGTTATTATGTATCACATTATCAGAAGACTGGTTGCCGATATTGGTCATTATCAGCAAATACCAACTGTTATGGGTGTAATTACCTTTTGAAAACAATGTTAAGCACGCAAAAAAAGAATTATACCTCACAAATTAAACCGACACAGAGTACTCCGTGCAATAAGTGAGTCATGGTATATCGCGCGTTTGACGTTTTGGTTGGCAACATATTGCAGTTTTCCTTACATTTCAACACTTCCTAGATAAACAAAGTGTTTTTTTTTTTTTGACAAATAAATCCGAAAACAATTTACATTAGTCGTTGTTCTCCATAGAAAAACGATGTGGTTTGCCAACCAAGTTGTCAAAAATCTCGCGGAAAAAAGCCCCACTTCGATTCATACAAAATTTGCTAACTGCGACATCTAGTATATATTATAATGAAAATCTATGAATTCACCAGATTGTTAACTATACAAGCTTACCAAAGATTCATTATTAAATGAGAAAAGGCAAATTACCTGAAGATCTAATAGCCAGAGAAATTCCATGCATTTTTCCGGACTGCCACATCAAGTTGAAATGATGATAAATTTCATCTTGTACTAATTTACATATCGGAGTTGACTTAAATATTTCAACAGCTCTGAAAACAAAGAAAAAACTATCAGATAAAATTTGGCAAATAAAAGACTATGCCTTATCATCAAGTCTGCAGTGTTCAAAGAACCTTCTGTGGACAAATTTGTTTCTTAAGGAAATACAAATAAAATTGAATTAATTAATAATAAAAATAATGAACACTTCCTTGCACCCTGCGCAAGTTGCGAGTTTATTGCCGTATGGCAATTTCTTCCAACTTATCAGTGTTTAATTTCTTCCAACTAATCAGTCATTAACAGCAATATATAAATATTTTTAAAATACAAATAGTGTTTCAAAGTAAAATAACCATAGATTTTTCTTTGTTTAAGTAAATGACAGATCAACAAAATAATAGATAATTGTAAAAAAAAAGGATTTTTTCAAACCTGTTGCAACATTCCTGGAGTATTAAATCACTGTAATTATTAATAACATTTTCTATTTCTTTGATAGTTTCTTTTAACTTTACATTTTGTTGTATTTGGATGTCTAAAGCTCTTTTAGTTAAACAAAATCCATACGGTACTGTGTACTGAAAACAAATTATATTATTTAAAAATAATGCTCGCCTTTTATTGAAACTTCTTATGTAACATTCTATCAGAATATTTTTAACATAATCCTGTCTATTGTCTTAGCTTATTATTCCTTCCCCATCATGTCTATATATTTTCTTTGCCAGTTCTACTTCAACATGATTGAGTCATCATAGTATATTATTTTTCATTCTATTTACAATATTCTTCTTCAAGGTACTCTCCTTTTTTTTAATCCTGACATATATTGTTTCACCACATATTCATATAATTTCTTCTGACACTCTTAATTTTACAGATAATATATTCAAATTACAAACAAAAATAAAAGTATAATCAAAAAATAAAAATGTTTGATTAGATAATGCATGTATTAGGGAACTCGCAGAGTACAGACTTTTTCATCGGCCAATAGTTTGGTCCGGCTCTTAATCAGTATGAAGATGTATGCAAGTGCGCATATTACAACGATTCGGTGTCAAACTCGCAAGCAGCCCAATCCAACCAAATTATTGGCTGATTAAAAAGTCTTTGGTGTGCGAGTGCCCTTATGGATAGTCAAATTTTTATTGTTTCAAGTTGGTAATGACTAAGTATATTATTTAACAAGGCAATGCAGTGTCAAACAGCGTTATCCATATTCTTACAGACAGCTAAGCGGCTATTAAAGCCTTAAAGGGCGTAAGTACGACTTCTAGAGTGGCCCTGAACTGCCACAGCATCTTAAATGGGGCAGCGGAGCGATCCAATCTACATATCATGTGGGTGCCGGGTCACAGTAATTTAGCAGGGAACTGTAGGGCAGATAAACTCGCCAGAGCAGGTACCTTATTATCTCTAAATACTATCAAACACAGACCTGCAGTCCCCATGGTAACATGTAAACTCCGGGTCAGTGAGAAAACGACTGCTTGTGAGTCATATCGGTATTAACGGGACACTGGCTCCTAGGAAAACATGCCAGAAGGCTAGGGCTGAAGGCATACGATTACTGCAGAGCATGCCAGGACGAGGAGGAAACTGTGGTCCACTTCCTCTGTCACTGTCCTGCTCTCTCTAGAATTACGAGAAGCTCCTTGGGAAGTTTCTTCTATGATGATCTAATGGTCATAGCGTCAGCCGATATCGGAGACGTTATGACATTCATTAGCCAGGCTGGCTAGTTCAGGGTGGATAAGTGAGGGGGAGGATAGCCCCATTTGTGGTATCACAAAGGGTCGGCCCTCGTGGCTCAGTTGGTTGGATATCTGACTGCTGATCCAAGGGTCCCGGGTTCGATTCCCGGTGGAGACACAGTTTTTAAAATTGTGTTTTCAGTCTGGATTTGTGAGACGATTAATATCGTAAGTCTCCAGAATGTGGCAACTTGTTATTGGGTGCGTGTTAAATAATTATTTGACATAGTACCTGTTAGTTGCCCGAGAAGCTATATAAAATAAAAATAAAAAGGGTCCAATTTGCCTGTGTGTTCTCCTTAAGAAATGCCACTTGCAAAAAAGTAAGTATATTATTTGGTACTAGCTAATTAGAAAAAAATAACTACCATATCAGTGTTGACAGAAGCAAGTAGTGCCAACGAAGCACCTTTTCCTCCAACAAAATTAGGACATTTTGAAACTTTTTCGCCAAACAATGCACAAATAGGAATCTCTTCATCTACTTCTTTCACTTTCAACCATCTTAAATGGGGTATATATTTTTCTTGTGGCTGTGTAGAATCACAATCTGTAATGTATTTGAATATATTAGTTTGAAACATAAAAAAAAAAATAATGAACATTAGAACATTTTTAAAAAACTCTCGAGTTTTATAGGCAGTGTTACCATTATAAAAAAATATTATGAAATAGTGTAATTTCAAATGACTAATTTTGATATTATTTGATTTGCATATAAAAAACGAGTGAGTTTGTACTCCTCCCCTTCAAATCACTCCACAAAATATTTAAATTTTGTATAAAAAATTATCAGCATTTTCACTTGTTAAATTATTTTCGATTTAAATATTTTATTTTAAAAAATTGATAATTCTTCAATGGCATTTTATGAAAGTGATGTGCCTTTTGAGCAATTAGAAAATAAAAATATCAAACTTTAAGTTTCCTGAACTTGACATAGTGACATGAAATATATATGTTTCAAATTATAGACCCATATCATTGATTTCTAACATTGCCAAAATTTTTGAAAGGATTATTAAAAAACAAATGACACAATATATCTATAAAAAAAATATTTTAAGTCCCAATCAATTTGGATTCAGAGAAAAAATGGGTACACAAGATGCTATTGCTGCACTTACAACACATGTATATAAGGCTCTTGACAAGGGACATAAATCTCTGGGAATTTTCCTCGACCTTCGTAAGGCATTTGATAGTGTGTCTCATAATAAACTGATTAATAAACTAAATACAATAGGAATTACTGGAAATGCTAAAAAATTGATTCAAAGCTACTTATACCAAAGGAAACAGTTTGTCAGAATTAATGACCTCACAAGTGACTTCGAGACATCTCAATTCGGAATTCCGCAAGGAACCGTTCTTGGTCCTATTTTGTTTATTATCTACGTTAATGATTTGCTTAAACTCAATGTTAAGGGAAAAATTATTTCTTTTGCGGATGATACAATAATACTGAATGAAAATATAAATTGGAGAGAGGTAACTAAAGATGCTAATAATGACATTAACATAGCAAAAAAGTGGTTCAATGATAACCTATTATCTTTAAATACTGACAAAACCTTTTTCATACCCTTCACGCTCGTTGGAGATGCTCCTAATAACCTGTTCCTGAAAATTCATCATCATGAAAGTCATGAGATTTGCCAGAATAAATGCACTGAATTAAAACGCACGAAAAGTATAAAATATCTTGGTATCATGATCGACAACAACATTAAATGGAAAGAACAAATAAATTTAATAGTGATTAGAATAAGAAAATTATATTATGTTTTCATTAAATTACGTCGAATAATTCCATTAAAATCATTAAAACAGGTTTATTTTGCATTTGCACAATCTATATTACAATATGGGATTATAGGATGGGGTGCAGCTTTCAAAACTAATTTAAAGCCTTTACAAATAGTCCAAAACACCATTATTAAAATCATCCTTAAGAAACCTTTTGATTATCCAACAAACCAACTTTATCAGGATTTTAATGTTCTCAACATAAATTCACTTTTTAAAAGAGCCTCTCTTTACCAGATATTTAAAGATCATTTCATAAGAAATTTATATCCAACCACTAATTCAAGAAAACATCCAAGAAGAAAGACAAACATTGATATACCATTATTAAAAACGACTACCGGCCAGCTCCATTATACATACCAAGGTGTTAAATGGTTTAATGAGCTGACCGGTAAATATAAATTAAATACAACTGATTTTGATAACTATAAAAATGCTGTTAAGTCTCTATTTATTTTATAACTTTCTAATGGAATTGTTTAATATTTAATTTATTTTAATTGCATGTTTTTTTCTGCTCTGTATTTTAATTGCATGTTTTTTTCTGTTCTTTATTTTTCTTTTGATATTGTGTACATTATTGGTTTTTGATGAATTATGATAATGAAGATTAATTTTTAGTTTATATAGGAATCCCCCCCAAACCACGAGTATAAGCTCTTTTTGGGGGGTAATATGAATAAAATATTTTTTGTGTATGCTATTATAAGTATTTAAATTGTTAAATTGTTATATTTTATTTCTATATATATAAATAAATAAATAAAAAAAAAAAAAATAAATAAATAAATCCACGAATAAAAAAAAAAAAAAAAAAAAAAAAAAAAAAAAAATTGAGAAGCACTTATCAGATATCCTTCAAAATATAATGGGGTCTAACCATAGATTTTTATTATAATCATAGATTTTCATATAATACACTACATGTAGTACACCGTGCAAAAAATGAGTCAATGGAATATCGCACATTTGACGTTTTGGTTGGCATTTTTCTGGAGGATTTTTAACATTTTGGTTGGCAGACCACATCGTTTTTCTATAGAGAAATAACGACTAATGTGAATTGTTTTGGGATTTATTTGTCGAAAAAACACTTTGTTTATTAAGATTTAGAGAACAGTTATCTAGGATGTGTTGAAATGTAAGGAAAACAAAACGTCAAATGTGCGATATTCCATTGACTCATTTTTTGCACGGTGTACTACATGTAGTGAGTACACCGTGAAATATGTTGCCAACCAAAACGTCAAACATGACTCACTTTTTGCACGGAGCACTCCATCTAGTATATTATAATAAAAATCTATGGGTCTAACAGAATATTTGATTTACAAATTTGCAAAGAATCGATAAAGTAGAATTAACAGGCCATACATAGTACATACACACAGATACATTGTGATGAAACTTTCAGAATGCAATCTCAGCATTTTACTAGTTTTAGTTTAGTTTTAGTTTTTTTTTTTTTTTTATCTGCAATAAAAAAATAACCTTAAATATTGGGAATCCATAACTCCCCACTATATCCCCGTTTGGGTAGTGAGGAGGAATAAAATAATATTTATAAAATCATTACCATACTCATAAAGAAGTTGTAGAAATCCAGATCCGCTATATCCATTTACTTCGATATCAAACGGTACAATGTAATAACGTAATTTGTTAGGCCATTCCATATTATAATTTTTAACTTGATTTTTATTTAATTTCAAAGATAAAGCGATGGTTTTAAAATTTGCTGTAACAAAAATGACAATGTTCTATGAAATATTGATAATATACTGATCGCTATTCAAAAATAAATTGTGCATTATCAACTCAAATTGATACCAGAGTATACTAACAAGAAAAGAGACACATTGAGTATACTTACAAGAAAATTTTACTAGCAGAGTATTTGGTAAATTTGAGTAGTCTTCTAAAGTTTTGAGATCAATATCTATGGTATCTATCACCAATATGGTACCATCTGGCGTTCTTATATTTCCATATTTGAATCTGAAAATTTGAGCATGTCGTAGTTAGCAAATTTTGTATGAATCGAAGTGAGGCATTTTTGACATTTTGGTTCCAGACCACATCGTTTTTCAATAAAGAATAACGACTAATGTGAATTGTTTTCAGATTTATTTGTCTAAAAAACATTTTAATTATTAAGGTTTCTAGAGAACAATTATCTAGGATGTGTTTAAATGTAAGGAAAACTGAAATATGTTGCCAACCAAAACGTCAAATGCGCGATATTCTATGACTCACTTTTTACATGGAGTACTACATCTAGTATATTATAATAAAAATCTATGGACTGGATAGATATCAAAATAATATAATTGTTGTCTACAGCTGTCAACAAAGAGAATATAACCTACGGATAAGCTGTCAATAAAGTGATCACGAAATAAATGGTGTGTTTTCACAAGTCCTATTTGAAAATATAAGTTATTTCACCAAGGATTAAAATCATCATTTAATAATTTATATTAATAATTTATAAATAATCATTACTTACTGAGTGAAATTAAGTAATTCAATTTCAATATTATAAACGAAACCATCCATTGTAGATGCGCTGATTATCAAACATCTACATAATTTTTTCTCTTTCGACTGCCATCTTCTTTTCCTTAATCCATACATAGATATTGTTTTTTGCTCTTCGCTGTCATTATATTTGACAAATCCACATAAGCTCCCAAACTGGTCATAACCTTTTTGTAAAAAAGTCAACCTAAAAAAATATTTTTAATCTATGACAAATTTCATCTTAAAGGTAAGCGTCCACAGTTCCGCGCTCCGCCTACGAATGTACGAATCGTATCTAACAGATTAGTTTAAGCAGTGCGTTCAATGTATCTGCACCAATCGTATTGCCGGATCGGATATCGGATTGTCATTCGGATTTTCATAGCATTCGAAGTTTCGTAGTTCTTATGCTTCATTTTGTGGAGTACGTCCATAAATAATCTATATGACGTCATCAATTTGGCCTCTTCTGGCAAAATTGACGGTCCGTTTGATGCCCATCAGTCTTAAATCCGTTTGATACAATGCGTCCAATCCATAAATTTGCTATGGGCTGGGTCGTCCATGTATGGAGAATTTTATTTTTTAACATATCTTAGTGAAAGGGGTCTTAAAAATTGCGCATAAATATTTATGTAGATTGTAACTGCATATTTAATTTTCAGATTCAATAGTACCTCTACTGATATTTGAAGCTGGGACTTGTAGGATGTTTTTTGAATAATATGAATTATTTTGAATGTTTGAAATTTTTAGATTTTTCTAAACTAAATAATAAAAGTTTTACTGCGGGTAGAGAATATTTACAACATACCTACATCTGTTTAGCTATTACAGCGCGGCTGACAGGTCTTCCGAAATTGACCAACATTTACTCCCTTTCAAATAAATTATTGTTGCGAATAATTTCTTTAGTATATTTTAGATCAACAGTATCCAATTAAGCAACTTTTAAGACCCCTTTGTGCAACTGTGGAAACTTACCATTGAAGAGAAGATATCAAGTATTTTAAATGCTCTGGCATCGGATATGCAGATGACATCAAAGCAATAGCATAATGTAAAGAAATTATTTTTAGAAGCTTTTGTCTAATGAACACAAAAAAATTATGTCAACCTAATGTTAACCATTATGTAAATAAGAAATATAAATAATTTTTTGATTTAATGGTCTCCAGTTCAGTCATTTGATCTTTTCAGGGTCAATATATTATATATTTTTAAATACTTACACACTATCTTTCATTAAATTGTCCCGTGGTTCTGACAAAACACAATCTGCTAATAGGTTGATACTTTCATTATTTGGCACCAAGAAAGGCTCTGAACCTGCTATCCAACTGCAACAAAAAAATATTGATAACTCTTATTTTTTACAACAAATAAAATTTTTTAATAAATCTGCTTATTTTACCAATTTTCTTATAAATAAATCCATGCGATCATGCCATCCCTTTTTCATCTTTTATCTGATGAAAAAGGGATGGCATGAAATCACAGCGAATGATGTTTTGAAAGAGAGACAATCAACGAGCATCTATGAGAATTAATTTAACTGTTATCTCTGCTTATTAAGGACACAGCATGATGGTGTGTATGTTGAATTATTGACCTACAAAACTATTCTACTATGAAGTATGCTGTTTTTCAATTCTGAATAAATTTTCTATCAAAGGGTTATAATTTACATTAAATAATTCTAATGCCATTTTAAATATTAGTTTTATTTGTTACATTCATATTTGTTAAATAAATTAAGGTGCTTTTTAGTTTTATAAATGCAATCATACCATTAGCATTAAAAATAATAATGCTACATTTACATTTTAAATCTGCTTAACGAACTGTTAAAATTGCTTACATAAAACTCAATCTAACATGTTGAAAGAATTCCTTGGAGTCAATATTGGAGCTTGAGTCTGTTTTAGATAAAATACCATTGAAGACTATTCTCCATCTTTCAAAGGGCTCCATTAGATTCAGGGATAGTCCTCCACCAATCCACGTTTCCGATGATCCATCATAATATGTAGTAGCCGGTTGCTCTGAAAATGATTAATGACACGGTAATTTGGATTTATTTCAAAGGAAGATAAAATTAATTAGATACTTTATAATAATAAGTATATATTTAAATAAATGAATAATATGTCCTTGTAGCAACTACATATACAAACATCATACATTCTCTAAATTGCTTGTGGTGAATGAAATTGGTTGAGGCAAAATTCAACACAATGACATGGCAATTTTTTATATAAATACAAATGATAAAGAAACAGAAAAGAACATCAAAAATGACCTAATTACACTAGAAAATGGATAAATACAAACTAACTTTGAATGAAAATAAATGTCAGGCACCAAAAAAACTGAAAGTACTTATATATAACGCATACATCAAAAGCAAACTAATATACCTAATACCTTTCTGAGCAAATGGCAACTAAACAGAAATACTAAAACTACAAAGAAAGCAAAACAAAACAATAAAAATGACAGTCTAATGCAGGGATGGGCAAACAGTCGATCGCGAGCGGTTTTAGGGTCGATCGCGCGCATACTTACAAAAATGTACCTAAAAGTTTACAAAGCCCTGCCCGGCCGGCGTATAAATCAATTGAAAAAAAAAAATTTGAAAAATTTTGCAGCTTTGAAAGCAAGAGCAAGCACAGTATCAATAAATAGGAAACAGAAGTTGGAAATATCCTCAGTGAGTTTGAAAGACGTTTTTCAGACTTACAAAAATTGACAAACGTTGCTACTTTCATGACTTATCCATTTTCTTGTGAGGATGTTGAAATAATTGCTTCTGAAATATCGAATACTTTTGACATGGACTTGCCTTCTCTTGAAAACGAGATAATGCAGATTATTTCAGACATACACCTCAAAGCCAGAGCAACAGATTTGGTCTCTTTTAACGCAAGAAAAATACCCAAATCTAAAGCAAATTTCCCAACAATTAGCTACTTTGTGTGGGTCAACGAAATGAAAATAATTAATACCGCAATCGGCTTACTGACGAACATTTGTCTTCGTGTTTACGTTTGGCACTTAGTAAATATGTGCCTTCCTACGAGATATTAGCGGAAAGCACGCAGTGCCATTCATCGACCTCTAAGTAGTAGGTATGTAGGTAAGTACCAATTATTTTTTCTGCTGGTGAGTCGATCACTCGTCGTCCAATTTTTATGTTGTAGACCGCTGATGGTGTAAGTCTGCCCACCCCTGGTCTAATGCATACACACCATCGAAATACCTATATACAAAAGAAACTAAACATACAGAAGATGGCACAGTATGAAACATTAAAACTAATACACAATATAAAAATAGAAGACCTTCAACTAAGACTTAAGAGAATACAAATCGACAACTACAACACACGTACATAAAATTACTATCAAACTGAGAAAGCTACAAAAAAATTAAACACTAAAGAATAATGTGCAAAGGACTTTGTGACTACAATAACTATGAACGAAAAATCATTGAAACGGGAATTGAAAACCAGACTTTATATCAAGAACTTAAGTAAAGTGTTGCTGTATATGAACAACTTCTATATTAAACTTACAATGTTGATTATAAATTATTGTCATGAACCAATCGGCTCTTTTAATGATTAGTATTAAAAAAAAAACCTTCTGGACTAGAAACAAGATTGCTAAGAATGTAACAAAATGATGTACCTACCTATATGAATAAATAGGATCAAGTGTCATTATTTGGCCCTAAAAGAAAAATATCGAGTTCACAATTTTAAGTATTCATCATTGTATCGTATGTATGAGGGGTACATTTTTTATGTAGGTATGTATTATTGTGTGGTATGTGAAATAAAAAGTGGGCTTTGTGTACAACGCGATGGGAAGTAAAAGGAGGGAAGTTCTGTTATGTCAGGACAGTCATACATCAATGCATTCTGTTATGCATTGTGTATGATGTTGTATAATGTCTTCATGTCAATTAGGGAGCGTCTCTATTCTAATGTAAAGATTTTGTGATACAGTATTACATCCTTATAGTTGGAAAATTTTGCATGGTCATTTTTTTATTTCAGTGAAATCATTCATTAAAATATTCAGCTTTAATTTTAATTTTATTTTAATCACTGAGTTAGTCTTCCAAAGAAAACCGTTATTTATGAGAAATATACTGTTATATAATATAAATGGTATAATAGGTATAAATGAAAACACTAATTAGTTTTAGTTTCACTATTTAATTTTAACACTGGCACTGACCGGTATCGATCTGAAGATCATCGTCAGAGTGCACTCTGACGATGATCTTCAGATCGATACCGGTCAGTGCCAGTGTTAAAATTAAATAGTGAAACTAAAACTAATTAGTGTTTTCATTTATACCTAGTATAATGGAGTTTCACCACGAATTATCCGTCGACAAAATTAACAAGTTAAATGGTATAATGTAATAAGTTGTTACAACAGTTAAGTATCACAGCAAGGGCGATTTCTGTGTTACTGGTGAATTTCACTAGATATGGAAATATGGCCCATTTTATGTGCACTCTAGCGACGAAACGATTAGCCTTACAAAAAAAACTTTTATATGAGAAATATAGTGAATTTTGTCTACTTTAACTTTGTCTAGAATGGTTTGTCGAAAAAACGTTTCCTTTTTGCGATATAGGCCAAAAACTGAAAAAGTGCCAAAATTTGGCCAAAAAGTGCCCAAAAAACTAAGTTCCGGGCAAAAGTTTTGCTCGCAAACTTCAAATTCGTGTTCAGCGACCCAAAACACATAAAGGGTGAGAAAATAAAAACTATAGCAAAATTTGCTTCTGAAAATCCTAATATGCCTAGCCTATTGTAGAAAACATAAATTGAATGATACAACATAATATTATCACATAGTACTAAAGATAAGCTAATAATGATGATTTAGATGGGTTCGTGGCAGAGCTCTGGTTTAGTAATCCCAAGAGTAATCCAGTGATGGCGAGTTCGAACCCCACCCAAGCTGCCTCGACTGATTTTGTTCGCTTGTAGCACAAGCATTTATACTCAATTTAGGGAATGTATATGGGTATATTATGTACTTTTCACAAGGTCATACACAAACAAAAAAATATTATATAAGTAGTAAACAGGAATAAATAATATCTTTGGACATACAGCAATAAGCAGGTTACAATTTGACAGGAAAAAGAATAGGTACATAAATACAAACTTACTTGGTAATTGATAGCAGGATCCATCAGGTAATGTAAATACCAAAATAACTTCAGATACCCGATGTGGTTTTCTGACAAGGGAAATAAATATAGAATATCCATCTTTGTTTGTACCAAATATTGATTGAACATCACAAGAATAACGCTTGAATTTTAGAGGTTTTTCGGAATCTTTACGTATATATGACGTTACATCGCTACATAATGCTTTGATGTAATTTTTTGTGATGTTGTAACATGAGATTTTATTGAAGAGGTAACTCCAGTCTGAAAAATAAATACATTTTCATGATAAATGTTAAAATTATAAATACTTATCAGGAATTTGCTGTGAGGCACTAACTTAGTTTGAACCATAGATTTTTATTATAATATACTAGATGTAGGACTCCGTGCAAAAAGTGAGTGATGGAATATCGCACGTTTGACGTTTTGATTGGCAACATATTGCAGTTTTCCTTACATTTCAACTCATCCTAGATAACTGTTTTCTAAACCTTAATAATTAAAATGTTTTTAGACAAATAAATCCGAAAACAATTCACATTAGTCGTTATTCAATATAGAAAAACAATGAATGTGGTCTGGAACCAAAACGTCAAAAATCCCCCGGAAAAATGACTCATTTCGATTCATACAAAATTTGCTAACTACGACATCTAGTATATTATAATAAAAATCTATGGTTTGAACTAGTATCATATCTTCATGGTTTGAACAATATACACTTTTTAACTAAAGAGTCCAGTCAACGAATTCTCAAAAAGGGATGCAGAGTGCATAGAGAGGGACAGAATTTTTTACTTCAGGAATGGGTTTGGGGTCCTTAGGAGGTAAAACCTGACATACCCGACTTTGAGAGGTGATTTGAAGAAGGGGGGGGACCCGGAAGGCCTTAAAATTTGTTTTTATTTTTTGGTTTCTTGCTTATAGCTCAAAAACTACACAGAGAAAAAAATATTGTAATATATTTGAAAGCTACGAATAAGGCTGCCGTTGTAGCGGGGTGCTTGCGAACTATTGTATGGAGAAACCAACACATGTTGAAAGAAAGCAAAATGAGGATATACAAGACCTGCGTAGGCCAATAATGACATACGGCATCGAAACCAGAGCCGACACCACGAGAACAAAGAGTCTCATGCGAACCACCGAGATGAAAACTCTCCGCCCCATCGCAGGTTTAACCATCCGAGACAGAGTACGAAACTCCGAAATTCGGAGGATCTGCGACGCTGAGGGTGTCGTGCGATGGGGTAGAAACAGAAGACGCTACTGGAGAGATCACGTCGAAAGAGCGGATTCAGTGAGAGTGGTGAAAATAGCGGCAGATGAGATACCGTCAACCAGCAGACCCCCTGGACGACCGCCAAAGAGATGGAAGGACAGCTGGACATCCGCGTCCCAGGAGTGAATCCGAGAATAAACAGTACCCAGTACTAGAACAAGCAGAAGAAGAAGAAGAAGATTTGAAAGCTGACTTTTTTTTACACATTTACCAGTACAAGAAGATTCTTCTTCTACTGTTCTTGAATTATGTAAGTGTGTGTGCCCCACTCCCCCTAACAACTTTTGATCCACTTATGTATGCTTATGCTTATGCATAGAGCACAAAATTTATGAAGGTACCGATATAAAAAATTAGGACTATATTTTGTTTTTTATTCATACTAGGAATTTTGAATTTTTGTTCCAGTCATGGGTATATGAGTAGGAACTCGGAAGAAGTCAAAGTGGCAATCTAGGAGCAGAGAAGAGGACAAGAAGCAGTATACAGGACTTCCTTGCAGTCAGGGACTCTGGGACAGGACTAGCGACCAGTCACAAGGCGTGAGGGGGTGCAGAGTCATCTTTAACGGACCATAGTTAAGTAGTTGGTATTTTTTTGTGTTCATTTCATTGTCCTTTCAAGGCGATCGGCGATGGCTTTGTCGCGGGGATTAGAACCCTTTTGCCGCGAAAGTGGGAATTGGGGAAATTTTCAGACGAGGTTGGAACAATACCTCATACTACAGGAGTTCGATGATGAAAAGGCAGCCGAGATGAACAGAGCTGTGTTATTGAACAGCCTATCCGAAGATACGTTCTCCCTGTTGGTGAATCTGTATGTTCCAGATCAGGTGAGTAAATATAGTTTTGAAAAATTAAGTGGTTCGAAGACCGGAGAAAATTTTATTTAGCTACGCAACTGGAAGATGAGACCATAATAGTTTTTGCAGCACGGTTAAAACAAAAACAAGTTAAAACAATACTCGGTGAGATGTACATTTGGTACGAGGTTACAGGATAGTTAACGGGATATTTTTGTAATTGGTATTAAGGATAGACAAATTCAAGAAAAATTATTTGTTGAGTGAGAAAATTAATGTTTTGAAAAATTAATTAAGATTGCATCGGTAATTGAATCATTAAGTTTAAATCGTGATAAAACGGATATAAATATGTAAAAATGAAAAAATTTGTGTTCAACAGAATAGCAATAATAAGTATAACAGAAATTACAGAAATAAACAATACCTACCAGTGTATATTTAAATTCAAGGTCGAATACAAAACAAGGCAATAAATCATTAACTTGTTTCTGTGTGTGGGTATGACAATCACAATAAAGAATCATGTAGGTATAAAAATTTGAATACAAAACAAGGCAATAAATCATTAAATTGTTTCTGTGTGTGGGTATGACAATCACAATAAAGAATCATGTAGGTATAAAAATTTGAATACAAAACAAGGCAATAAAATCATTAAATTGTTTCTGTGTGTGGGTATGACAATCACAATAAAGAATCATGTAGGTATAAAAATTTGAATACAAAACAAGGCAATAAATCATTAAATTGTTTCTGTATGTGGGTATGACAATCAATCACAATGAAGGTGTTTTTTTTTGGCCGAAGGTGGCCGAAGCCGAAGCCTCGGTCGGACACTAATATTAAATCCTCTTGGTATTAAATCATAAGTAATTTAATTGTTAAACTATAGTAGTTAGGGTTATATAACATACATATTATGTTGAATGTTATAACAAAACTCATTGAAGTTCCATTTACGAAATATAATTACTTTATCTATAAATTTATGGAAGTTCAATGACTGCAGTTTTAAGATAATAATAATAATAATGAACACTTCCTTGCACCCTGCGCAAGTTGCGAGTTTATTGCCGTATGGCAATTTCTTCCAACTAACCAGTAAGATGATAATCATCCCAACTTTGTTACAAGCAGGGCCGGATAAACGTGTTTTTGCGCCCGTAGCAATATATTTGAAACCGCCCCCCCCCCCCACATTTTTTTGTAATTTTACACCATACAGAAGAGAGAAAGAAACAATAATATATGAATGATTGAAAGAGATAGGTTAGTTTTGTTCCTAAACAGTGCCGGCATTTGACACCAAGAAAATATGTACCTAAGTATGATTTTAAGCGCCCTTTTTAAGACAACCGCCCTGGCTTCTTGTTCCTGCTTGTTCTATGATTTATCCGGCCCTGGTTACAAGACCATAAAATAAAATTATTCAAACTAAATGGCACCTGGACATAGCGCGCAATACAAATCGGACATAAGCGCGTAATATAATATTATTTAAATAAAATAAAAGTATAATCTTAATAAATAAATAAGCAGTCCTTTATTTCATATTGTTTTTATCATTTAAGATTTTGTTTTTATTAACTACTTTTTATTATTTTTAATATGTGTTTTTTTTTGTTGTAAAAAATGTGTTAGTGCGGCTAGCGCGATAGTAAAAAAAAGTGGTAAGTAGTAACAAAATATCTTGAACTTTTAGCCAAGAAGGGGGGAGATTTGCACGTAAACCAACAAAGCAAAAAAGACACAAATTTGCGCTCTGCGCAACCGGAAGCTCGTTCAAGATGTTTGTCGAAAATATAAATAAAATATCACCAAATATCTTAACGAGCTTCCGGTTGCGCAGAGCGCAAATTTGTGTCTTTTTAATTCGTTGGCATAGAAAATAGATATATTTTCGTTGGTTTACGTGCAAATCGCACCCCTTCTCGGCTAAAAGTTCAAGATATTTGGCTACAACTTTCTTTTTCTACGGCAAGTATACGCGCGCTATAATAATAATATATACCATCGATGCCAAGAGAATTAGAATAGATTCGAAGTCCCTCGTTTAAAACTTATTATTAAATCATTTCAATGCATTTCAATGTATAGTTGTTTAAAATTGTTATTATTTAAAAGTTTTAATTATGTACTTCGTTTTATTTTGACAAATCGCATTATATGTAAGTGGACATTACAAATTGCATTATTTGTGTATATCATACAATTTGTTTTTGTATGCTAATGAGGTAGCGGACTATGAATGAAACTTGTTTTTGTTACATATTAATTGTTATATTTACCAGGTATATAAGTTATTCCAGGCTTTCTTCTGTCAAAAAAGTGATTTATAACCATCAATATTAAATAAAAAACACTAAAAACTATACTTCCCACAGATATACTTATATATTCACTTGTAAACATTGTTTTCAATGTCTCTGGCCATAAATAATACAGACAAATTTGAACACCATGACCCGTGACGCCATCAAATATACTAAAATATTGTTTCATTGATTGAGTTGAAATTCCTATGTGAAATTCAGTCCCCATCATTGTATTTTCGGCGTATTACAAAAACAATAACACATGGATTCACAACCATTCATTGTACACAGTTTGATTTATATATCTTAATTTGTACACAAATTGCCACGCTGTAAAGAGAGAGTTGAGCGCCACACATTCCTGTGTTGACAATTTTTTTTTTGTGTAAACGTCTTTCTTTTTTTTATTGTGTACTAGTGAACCCCCGGCAAACTTCGTATTGCCTGTATAATTAAAAATCGTCCTCTATAACCACCCGTCGCTTCAGACTCTTCAATACCTCCCATCCCTTCAGTACTTCCCGTCCCTTCAGTACCTCCCGTCCCTTCAGTACCTCCCCTCCCTTCAGTACCTCACGTCCCTTCGGTTACTCCCGTCCCTTCGGTTACTCCCGTCCCTTCAGTTACTCCCGTCCCTTCAGTTACTCCCGTCCCTTCAGGTACTCCCGTCCCTTCAGTTACTCCCGACCCTTCAGTTACTCCAGTCCCTTCAGTTACTCCCGTCCCTTCAGTTACTCCCGTCCCTTCAGTTACTCCCGTCCCTTCAGTTACTCCCGTCCCTTCAGTTACTCCCGTCCCTTCAGTTACTCCCGTCCCTTCAGTTACTCCCGTCCCTTCAGTTACTCCCGTCCCTTCAGTTACTCCCGTCCCTTCAGTTACTCCCGTCCCTTCAGTTACTCCCGTCCCTTCAGTTACTCCCGTCCCTTCAGTTACTCCCGTCCCTTCAGTTACTCCCGTCCCTTCAGTTACTCCCGTCCCTTCAGTTACTCCCGTCCCTTCAGTTACTCCCGTCCCTTCAGTTACTCCCGTCCCTTCAGTTACTCCCGTCCCTTCAGTTACTCCCGTCCCTTCAGTTACTCCCGTCCCTTCAGTTACTCCCGTCCCTTCAGTTACTCCCGTCCCTTCAGTTACTCCCGTCCCTTCAGTTACTCCCGTCCCTTCAGTTACTCCCGTCCCTTCAGTTACTCCCGTCCCTTCAGTTACTCCCGTCCCTTCAGTTACTCCCGTCCCTTCAGTTACTCCCGTCCCTTCAGTTACTCCCGTCCCTTCAGTTACTCCCGTCCCTCAACTACTCCCGTCCCTTCAGTTATTACCGTCCCTTTAGTTACTCCCGTCCCTTCAGTTACTCCCGCCCCTTCAGTTACTCCCGTCCCTTCAGTTACTCCCGTTATTTCAGTTCCTCCCGTCCCTTCAGTACCTCCCGTCCCTTCAGTACCTCCCGTCCCTTCAGTACCTCCCGTCCCGTCAGGTCCACCAGTACCTCCCTTCCCTTCATTACCTCTCGTCCCTTAAGTAGGTGAAGAAAAAGTTTAATTCCAGAGACAATACTGGGAAGACCTACGAAGAGACAGTAGAACCTTCTTTTTCCAGGATTCTCCGACTTCATAGGTAAAATGAACAAATACATGATAAAGAAGAAGAAGAAAAAAGTTTTAATCCAGAAACCGTTCTGGAAGACCTGCGAAGAGATGGAAGGACAGTTGCATCTTATTCTCCCAGGATACTCCACCTTCATAGGTAAAATGACCAAATACACGATGAAGAAGAAGAATAAGAAAAAAGTTTAAATCCAGAAACTGTCCTGGAAGACCTGCGAAGAGATGGAAGGACAGTTTGAGCTTCTTCTCCCAGAGTATAAGGTCATTTTACCTTCATAGGTAAAATGACCTAATACCCGATGAAGAAGAAGAAGAAAAAAAATTTAATCCAGAAACCATCCCGGTCATATGCACGACAATTCACCAAAGTTTCATTGTAATCAGATGAACGGTTCCCAGGATAGTCCACCTTCATAGGTAAAATGACCTGATACCCGATTAAGAAGAAGAAGAAGAAATTGTTTTAATCCAGAAACCATCCCGGTCATACGCTCGACAATTCACCAAAGTTTTATTGCAATCGGATGAACGGTTCTCAGGATAGTCCACCTTCATAGGTAAAATGACCTGATACCCGATGAAGAAGAAGAAGAAGATTTTTTTTTAATCCAGAAACCATCCCGGTCTTACACTCGACAATTCATCAAAGTTTCATTGCAATCGGATGAACGGTTCTCAGGATAGTCCACCTTCATAGGTAAAATGACCTGATACCCGATGAAGAAGAAGAAGAAGAAAATATTTTAAATTCAGAAATCATCCCGGGCATACGATCGACAATTCACCAAAGTTTAATATTGCAATCGGATGAACGGTTCCCAGGATAGTCCACCTTCATAGGTAAAATGACCTAAAACTCGATGAAGAAGAAGAAGAAGAAGAAGTTAAAATTTTTTGATCCAGAAACCATCCCTGGTATACTCTCGACAGTTCACCAAAGTTTCATCGCAATCGGATGAGCGGTTTAGGAGCGCATTCAACACATACATACATAGATACATACAAACATTCAAATTTATAAAATAGACTAGTGAACACCCGGCAAACTTCGTATTGCCTGTATAATTAAAAATTGTCCTCCATAACCACCCGTCGCTTCAGACTCTTCAATACCTCCCATCCCTTCAGTACTTCCCGTCCCTTCAGTACCTTCCGTCCCTTCAGTACCTCCCGTCCCTTCAGTACCTCCCTAAGTTACTCCCGTTCCTTCAGTTACTCCCGTCCCTTCAGTTACTCCCGTCCCTTCAGTTACTCCCGTCCCTTCAGTTACTCCCGTCCCTTCAGTTACTCCCGTCCCTTCAGTTACTCCCGTCCCTTCAGTTACTCCCGTCCCTTCAGTTACTCCCGTCCCTTCAGTTACTCCCGTCCCTTCAGTTACTCCCGTCCCTTCAGTTACTCCCGTCCCTTCAGTTACTCCCGTCCCTCAACTACTCCCGTCCCTTCAGTTATTACCGTCCCTTTAGTTACTCCCGTCCCTTCAGTTACTCCCGTCCCTTCAGTTACTCCCGTCCCTTCAGTACCTCCCGTCCCTTCAGTTACTCCCGTCCCTTCAGTAACCCCCGTCCCTTCAGTTACTCCCGTCCCTTCAGTTACTCCCGTCCCTTCAGTTACTCCCGTCCCTTCAGTTACTCCCGTCCCTTCAGTTACTCCCGTCCCTTCAGTTACTCCCGTCCCTTCAGTTACTCCCGTCCCTTCAGTTACTCCCGTCCCTTCAGTTACTCCCGTCCCTTCAGTTACTCCCGTCCCTTCAGTTACTCCCGTCCCTTCAGTTACTCCCGTCCCTTCAGTTACTCCCGTCCCTTCAGTTACTCCCGTCCCTTCAGTTACTCCCGTCCCTTCAGTTACTCCCGTCCCTTCAGTTACTCCCGTCCCTTCAGTTACTCCCGTCCCTTCAGTTACTCCCGTCCCTTCAGTTACTCCCGTCCCTTCAGTTACTCCCGTCCCTTCAGTTACTCCCGTCCCTTCAGTTACTCCCGTCCCTTCAGTTACTCCCGTCCCTTCAGTTACTCCCGTCCCTTCAGTTACTCCCGTCCCTTCAGTTACTCCCGTCCCTTCAGTTACTCCCGTCCCTTCAGTTACTCCCGTCCCTTCAGTTACTCCCGTCCCTTCAGTTACTCCCGTCCCTCAACTACTCCCGTCCCTTCAGTTATTACCGTCCCTTTAGTTACTCCCGTCCCTTCAGTTACTCCCGCCCCTTCAGTTACTCCCGTCCCTTCAGTTACTCCCGTTATTTCAGTTCCTCCCGTCCCTTCAGTACCTCCCGTCCCTTCAGTACCTCCCGTCCCTTCAGTACCTCCCGTCCCGTCAGGTCCACCAGTACCTCCCTTCCCTTCATTACCTCTCGTCCCTTAAGTAGGTGAAGAAAAAGTTTAATTCCAGAGACAATACTGGGAAGACCTACGAAGAGACAGTAGAACCTTCTTTTTCCAGGATTCTCCGACTTCATAGGTAAAATGAACAAATACATGATAAAGAAGAAGAAGAAAAAAGTTTTAATCCAGAAACCGTTCTGGAAGACCTGCGAAGAGATGGAAGGACAGTTGCATCTTATTCTCCCAGGATACTCCACCTTCATAGGTAAAATGACCAAATACACGATGAAGAAGAAGAATAAGAAAAAAGTTTAAATCCAGAAACTGTCCTGGAAGACCTGCGAAGAGATGGAAGGACAGTTTGAGCTTCTTCTCCCAGAGTATAAGGTCATTTTACCTTCATAGGTAAAATGACCTAATACCCGATGAAGAAGAAGAAGAAAAAAAATTTAATCCAGAAACCATCCCGGTCATATGCACGACAATTCACCAAAGTTTCATTGTAATCAGATGAACGGTTCCCAGGATAGTCCACCTTCATAGGTAAAATGACCTGATACCCGATTAAGAAGAAGAAGAAGAAATTGTTTTAATCCAGAAACCATCCCGGTCATACGCTCGACAATTCACCAAAGTTTTATTGCAATCGGATGAACGGTTCTCAGGATAGTCCACCTTCATAGGTAAAATGACCTGATACCCGATGAAGAAGAAGAAGAAGATTTTTTTTTAATCCAGAAACCATCCCGGTCTTACACTCGACAATTCATCAAAGTTTCATTGCAATCGGATGAACGGTTCTCAGGATAGTCCACCTTCATAGGTAAAATGACCTGATACCCGATGAAGAAGAAGAAGAAGAAAATATTTTAAATTCAGAAATCATCCCGGGCATACGATCGACAATTCACCAAAGTTTAATATTGCAATCGGATGAACGGTTCCCAGGATAGTCCACCTTCATAGGTAAAATGACCTAAAACTCGATGAAGAAGAAGAAGAAGAAGAAGTTAAAATTTTTTGATCCAGAAACCATCCCTGGTATACTCTCGACAGTTCACCAAAGTTTCATCGCAATCGGATGAGCGGTTTAGGAGCGCATTCAACACATACATACATAGATACATACAAACATTCAAATTTATAAAATAGACTAGTGAACACCCGGCAAACTTCGTATTGCCTGTATAATTAAAAATTGTCCTCCATAACCACCCGTCGCTTCAGACTCTTCAATACCTCCCATCCCTTCAGTACTTCCCGTCCCTTCAGTACCTTCCGTCCCTTCAGTACCTCCCGTCCCTTCAGTACCTCCCTAAGTTACTCCCGTTCCTTCAGTTACTCCCGTCCCTTCAGTTACTCCCGTCCCTTCAGTTACTCCCGTCCCTTCAGTTACTCCCGTCCCTTCAGTTACTCCCGTCCCTTCAGTTACTCCCGTCCCTTCAGTTACTCCCGTCCCTTCAGTTACTCCCGTCCCTTCAGTTACTCCCGTCCCTTCAGTTACTCCCGTCCCTTCAGTTACTCCCGTCCCTTCAGTTACTCCCGTCCCTTCAGTTACTCCCGTCCCTTCAGTTACTCCCGTCCCTTCAGTTACCCCCGTCCCTTCAGTTACCCCCGTCCCTTCAGTTACTCCCGTCCCTTCAGTTACTCCCGTCCCTTCAGTTACTCCCGTCCCTTCAGTACCTCCCGTCCCTTCAGTTACTCCCGTCCCTTCAGTAACCCCCGTCCCTTCAGTTACTCCCGTCCCTTCAGTTACTCCCGTCCCTTCAGTTACTCCCGTCCCTTCAGTTACTCCCGTCCCTTCAGTTACTCCCGTCCCTTCAGTTACTCCCGTCCCTTCAGTTACTCCCGTCCCTTCAGTTACTCCCGTCCCTTCAGTTACTCCCGTCCCTTCAGTTACTCCCGTCCCTTCAGTTACTCCCGTCCCTTCAGTTACTCCCGTCCCTTCAGTTACTCCCGTCCCTTCAGTTACTCCCGTCCCTTCAGTTACTCCCGTCCCTTCAGTTACTCCCGTCCCTTCAGTTACTCCCGTCCCTTCAGTTACTCCCGTCCCTTCAGTTACTCCCGTCCCTTCAGTTACTCCCGTCCCTTCAGTTACTCCCGTCCCTTCAGTTACTCCCGTCCCTTCAGTTACTTCCGTCCCTTCAGTTACTCCCGTCCCTTCAGTTACTCCCGTCCCTTCAGTTACTCCCGTCCCTTCATTACCTTCCGTCCCTTCATTACCTCCCGTCCCTTCATTACCTCCCGGTCATACGCTCGACAATTCATCAAAGTTTCATTGAAATTGATTGAACGGTTCCAAGGATAGTCCACCTTCATCGGTAAAATGACCTGATACCCGATGAAGAAGAAGAAGAAGATTTTTTTTAATCCAGAAACCATCCCGGTCTTACACTCGACAATTCATCAAAGTTTCATTGCAATCGGATGAACGGTTCTCAGGATAGTCCACCTTCATAGGTAAAATGACCTGATACCCGATGAAGAAGAAGAAGAAGAAAATATTTTAAATTCAGAAATCATCCCGGGCATACGATCGACAATTCACCAAAGTTTAATTGCAATCGGATGAACGGTTCCCAGGATAGTCCACCTTCATAGGTAAAATGACCTAAAACTCGATGAAGAAGAAGAAGAAGTTAAAATTTTTTGATCCAGAAACCATCCCGGGCATACTCTCGACAACTCACCAAAGTTTCATCGCAATCGGATGAACGGTTTAGGAGCGCATTCAACACATACATGATACATACATAGATACAAACATTCAAATTTATAATATAGACTAGTGAACACCCGGCAAACTTCGTATTGCCTGTATAATTAAAAATTGTCCTCCATAACCACCCGTCGCTTCAGACTCTTCAATACCTCCCATCCCTTCAGTTCTTCCCGTCCCTTCAGTACCTTCTGTCCCTTCAGTACCTCCCGTCCCTTCAGTACCTCCCTCAGTTACTCCCGTCCCTTCAGTTACTCCCGTCCCTTCAGTTACTCCCGTCCCTTCAGTTACTCCCGTCCCTTCAGTTACTCCCGTCCCTTCAGTTACTCCCGTCCCTTCAGTTACCCCCGTCCCTTCAGTTACTCCCGTCCCTTCAGTTACTCCCGTCCCTTCAGTTACTCCCGTCCCTTCAGTTACTCCCGTCCCTTCAGTTACTCCCCTCCCTTCAGTTACTCCCGTCCCTTCAGTTACCCCCGTCCCTTCAGTTACTCCCGTCCCTTCAGTTACTCCCGTCCCTTCAGTTACTCCCGTCCCTTCAGTTACTCCCGTCCCTTCAATTACTCCCGTCCCTTCAGTTACACCCGTCCCTTCAGTTACTCCCGTCCCTTCAGTTACTCCCGTCCCTTCAGTTACTCCCGTCCCTTCAGTTACTCCCGTCCCTTCAGTTACTCCCGTCCCTTCAGTTACTCCCGTCCCTTCAGTTACTCCCGTCCCTTCAGTTACCCCCGTCCCTTCAGTTACTCCCGTCCCTTCAGTTACTCCCGTCCCTTCAGTTACTCCCGTCCCTTCAGTTACTCCCGTCCCTTCAGTTACTCCCGTCCCTTCAGTTACTCCCGTCCCTTCAGTTACTCCCGTCCCTTCAGTTACACCCGTCCCTTCAGTTACTCCCGTCCCTTCAGTTACTCCCGTCCCTTCAGTTACTCCCGTCCCTTCAGTTACTCCCGTCCCTTCAGTTACTCCCGTCCCTTCAGTTACTCCCGTCCCTTCAGTTACTCCCGTCCCTTCAGTTACTCCCGTCCCTTCAGTTACTCCCGTCCCTTCAGTTACTCCCGTCCCTTCAGTTACTCCCGTCCCTTCATTACCTCCCGTCCCTTCATTTCCTCCCGTCCCTTCATTACCTCCCGTCCCTTCATTACCTCCCGTCCCTTCATTACCTCCCGTCCCTTCAGTAGGTCCCGGTCATACGCTCGACAATTCACCAAAGTTTCATTGCAATCGGATGAACGGTTTTCAGGATAGTCCACCTTCATCGGTAAAATGACCTGATACCCGATGAAGAAGAAGAAGAAGAAATTTTTTTTAATCCAGAAACCATCCCAGGCATACACTCGACAATTCTTCAAAGTTTCATTGAAATTGAATGAACGGTTCCCAGGATAGTCCACCTTCATAGGTAAAATGACCTGATACCCGATGAAGAAGAAGAAGAAGAAAAATTTTTTAATCCAGAAACTATCCCGGTCATGTTCGACAATTCACCAAAGTTTCATTGCAATCGGATGAACGGTTCTCAGGTTAGTCCACCTTCATATGTAAAATAACCTGATACCCGATGAAGAAGAAGAAGAAGAAAATATTTTAAATTCAGAAATCATCCCGGGCATACGATCGACAATTCACCAAAGTTTAATTGCAATCGGATGAACGGTTCCCAGGATAGTCCAAAACTCAATGAAGAAGAAGAGGAAGTTAAAATTTTTTGATCCAGAAACCATCCCTGGTATACTCTCGACAGTTCACCAAAGTTTCATCGCAATCGGATGAACTGTTTAGGAGCGCATTCAACACATACATACAAACATTCAAATTTATAATATAGATTACCTATGTAAAAATGTACAAGGCTACTCATGAAGTTGATTAGAAATTCAGACTCGAGAAATCTTTTAGATAAATTAATTAAATTGTGTTATTTTTTTATTTGTTAATTTTTAACTAGTTGCATGTAACACATGAGATCCAATTGTCGATGGCGATAGTATGTATAATTGAAGAATACGTACAAAACTTAAACATATTTTGTTTTCTATATAAAACATGCAGGTATAGTCAGGATAGGAATGTATGGAGGTCAGTATTTTTTTCTTACCCAGAATATGAAAACAGAATGATGGTATGTATGTATGTTTGGAGATAAAGTATCAAACTATTGAGTCCACATAGATATTTGTAGTGTATACTGCCTTATAAATTGTATGAAACGATGTCGTCACTAAATACATTTTTTATAAAAATTGTTAAAAAATTTTTTAGATGTAATACTACACTGTTAACATTTTTGTATCTATTAAATTATCTAGTTGGGGTATTTCGGCTTATTTCGATATTTTTAAAAACTTTGGAAATATAGGCATTTAAACACATAAATTTATCATAAATAATGTTTTTCTTAATAAAAAATGTTTGAGAAACTCTGGAATTTTTTTGAAAAATTATATTTGAGATTTTTTTGTTTTATGTTAAGAGAACAAAATTCTCTTGAACAAATCGACAGTTGGATAAATACCTTAGATTATATATGATACAGATACCTAGTCAGCGCAATGAAAGTATGACAACTAAAACTAAGAACAATGTTCTGAGTTTCACTCGCCCGGCCGTCAATACAGTCATAGAACACATAGTAGTACACGTAAAATCTCTTTTCTATGCAGTATACGTACACCTACCGATCTACCGCCTCACACACACATGTAAATAAAACGTCATACATTTGAATTCGAAATTTATATTGCATGCGGCTTATGTACTTTATAATTCTATGATAAATACATTTCAATCAATGATGTTTTTTATTGCATTATTTTTAGGTCTTTTGATATCTATAATTAATTATATATTATAAATAAAACATATAATCACCATTAAACAATATTATCCAATTACGGGAGATTAGTTTTATAAGCATAACACATTTTTGCATTTTAATAAATTAAATAATATTTAATGTCACTTGTTATGAACCCCTGGCAAAATGACAGACTCATGGATGTACCTTATATACATCCATGGACAGACTACGAGAAATTTTACACAAAATATAAAGTGACCTTGACATTCATGTGCCTGTATATGTATTCATATGATTGTATTGTATTCTGTGTTCATGTGACATTCATCACATCATAGAAAAGAAATTTTATTCATTAATAAACAAAATTCAATAAACATAAATTATGTGGGTTTCATTCAAAATATGTTTTGAATTATAGCAAATAAGTGAAAGTAAATCAATGTCATATCTGTAAGGTATTATATACTCTTTGATTAGGTATGTCATTCATAGAATTATAAGGTGTCATTGTAATATAAATTAAAAATGTAAGTATCATTCTTGATACAATGTAAATCAAATAGGTATTCTTTGTATAGCACCATCAAAGAAAGTAAATTTCGTGGTGATTAAAAAAACTGAGTTTTACTGTGCAGATAAAATTACATCAGATACCTACTAATAATCCAGAAAGTTCCAAGAACTAAGTTTTGTAATGTGGGTATTTAAATAGTTTTTTCTACACTGATTTTCTATAGTTTGAATTTGGCAAAAATGGGTTTGAGTTTCTATTTTTCTTAGATATAATTTATTAATATACAAAATATTAAGTTGTTAAGTTTATTTTTTGATATACAAAAATTCTTAATATACAAAATATTAAGTTGTTAAGTTTATTTTTTCATTTTGATGTTTTTTTTTATTGCAGTTACGTATTATAATATTTGATGTCCAAATTAGAATATGATTTTGAATTACAATACAATTAAATATAATATTATGTTTGTCCCTTATTTATGAATCATCTTTTAGTTATTCAAGCTTCTTACGTACCCCTCTTACAAGCTTCTTTTTTTTTATATTTTTGTACATAATCCAACTGTCGATTTGTTCAAGAGAACTTTGTTCTTTTAACATATCGACAAAGTTACAAGCCAGGATATGCGAGATTTTTATGCAGTCTTTATTTTTCACGGTTTTTCCAACTTTGGCATCAAAAAACACCAACTTTGAGGCTTCGCAGCATATATATATATATATATATATATATATTTTTTTTTAAATAAAATGAATATGTCCTTGTTAAACAAGTACATATACATCTTCCTACGTTCCCTAAAATAAGCAAATAAATGCTTGTGCTTAGGTGAACGAAATCGGTCGAGGCAGGATTCGAACTCGCGACCACTGGATTACTAGCCCAGCACGCTAACCGCTCTGCCACCGACCCATCTAATATATGTTCCATATACGGATTTACTTTGTATTCGGAGTAGAACATTTAGTTTGTGTGTATCCCCACCCCTTATAACTTTTGATCCGCTCAATTTAGCTCAAAATTTCAGAATATATAGATAGTTACTGGCCTACAAAACTTTTATACTCAGAACTTTTGTTACAGTCAGGGGTTATCTTCTTCTTCTTCTTCTTTTGAATAGACCTTCAGGTCTGTTTTTTAAGAGGCCTGCTCTTCCTGCGAAGTGGACCCCCAGCTATCCCTCCATCTATTTGGCGGTCTACCGCGTGGGCGGGTTCCGTGAGGCTGATTGTGAAGCACGATATGAGGAAGTCTGGTGCTGTCCATCCTTTGGACATGACCATACCAGTCCCTCCTCCGCTGCCTGCTCCATCTGATGATATCGTCAACCTCACATAGTTCCCTTATTCTGGAGTTCCTCACTCGGTCTCTCAGGGTTTTGCCTGCAATAGCTCTCAATGTCCTCATTTCTGAAGTCCTCAACATTTGTTTGCTTCTGACTGTGTCTGCTCGTGCCTCTATACCATATGTCATCACTGGTCTTACGCATGCTTTGTAGACTCTCACTTTGCTTTTAATGGCCATATCCTCATTTTTCCAAATAATGGATTTTAGGGCGCCCGAGACTGCAGCTGCCTTATTGACTTGGCTCTGAATTTCTTCACAGAGGTCAGCATCTTCTGTTATGTCAATTCCTAGGGGTTGTTCAATTGGGTTGTTGTCTATAGTCAGATTGCATGCTATGTGTGTTTTGAGAATGTCATACATTTAGTCTTATCAATTGAAATTGCCATGTTGTATTGTTTGCAGGCGCTATGTAACCTGTTCAGCATTGTCTGTAGGTCATTGTTAGTTTCGGCTACTATAATAGCGTCGTCGGCATAGCAAATTACATTAACAATTTCCTTCCCCATTCTGTACCCAAGCTGGGGCGATTTAATTTCCTTCAACTTTTTCAGGGGTTATCAACTTTTGAATTTTCACTTTATTTTTCCATATATCTCAGAAACCATAAAAGCTAGAACGCTGAAAATTGGTATAAATATAGACAAATATAAAATCTCAAATATATATTTTCGAAAAAATTCCAAAGTTTTTCAAACATTTATTTATGATAAATTTGTGTTTAACTGCCTATATTTCCAAAGTTTTTAAAAATACGGAAAAAAGTCGAAACACTCCAACTAGATAATTTAATTTGCTATAAAAAATATGAACATTGTAGTAGTACATTTAAATTTTTTTTATAAAAATTGAATTTAGTGACGAAATTGCTTTATACAATTTGTATGGCAGTCGCCTATACACAATATCTAAGACTCAATAATTTGATACTCTCCAAACATACATACTTACCATCAAGCTGTTTTCATATTCTGGGTAGGAAAAATAGTCTGACTTCCATACTATCCTATCCTGACATACATACCTACATGTTTTATATAGAAAACAAAATATTTATTAATTTGTGTTTGTGTTAATAGTTTGGTACGTATTATTCAATCATACATACTATCGCCATCCACAGTTGGATCTCATGTGTTACATGCAACTAGTATAAACAAATATATTGCACACTGGTGGGATTATTACCATTAGGCAACTTCTTCCAACCAACCAGATTACAAAGTACAACAACATGTATTATTTGCTCATTCTTTCAGCTTTGTTAATTTATTCAATGGGCATTCTTTATTCAATCTTGTATCGATTGAATATAAAAGGAAAAATGAAATACAACATTTGAAAAATCATAATCAAATTTATTAAATTATTTAGGTATAAAGACATATACATATTTTCTTAAATATACAATAAATTGTTAAACCCTTCAACTCCTAACAAAATTATTTATCATATTATTTTTGCACAATGTATTTGTTGTAACAAGGTCATTTACAGTATAATTTATTAAGTCACAACATCTCCATTGCCCCATAGACAATTCCCGACTTACTCTCTGAATTTAAGGTGTAATAAATATTTATTTATGTGCAATGTGATTTCATAGACTAATGTATACCTAGGTGGTGTACTTCTCTACTTTTCAAAGTATCAAACTGAGCAATTTTTTGATTCGATTTGACAGTCCGGTTGGCAAAATATATTTTGTATCTTTCAAAAAAATTTCCATGGAAATGTAATATTCTACCAACTAGATGATTAAACCAGCGTTATTTTCACTTCAAATACTTCACATAGGTATACATGTAAGTAAATCTATGTGTGATTGTCCATTTTTTTTTAAAGAGTACAATATAGCAAAACAGTATACGACGCAATTCACATCACAAAAAACTTTAAGGCACCAAATTGAACAATAATATAAATTATTAAGCAAAAAAAATACAAAATATGATACATACATAAATATAATATTGTGATTTTTAGATAATTACTATACAAAAATAAATTTAGCGCTAATACAGTGATAGTAAAAATAATTATTAGTATAACTTTAAATATGTTTTTGTATGGTTCATATTTTCATCAATTCTGTACATAGTATAAAAATATACATTCAAAACAATTTTTAAGAATCATGAAATGGCAATATGGCTCCGAATGTTGGACGATGTACAACACCTTCCATAGACAAATGGAAACCACAGAGATGCGTATGCTAAGATGGTCAGTGGGAGTGTCTCTAAAAGATAAAATAAAAAGTTCATACATTCGTGGAAGCTTAGGAGTGACAGGCATTAACAATAAATTAGAAGAAAGACAATAAAATTGAGATGGTATGGTCACATATTAAGAAGACCCGGAGATCAGGCTATGGCCGTAGACATCCCCCGATAAGTTGGGAAGAGGCCAGGAAGAAGAAAAAGATGAAATGGCAATATTTAAATCTTTATTGACCAAATACACCAAAATAGTTTTCCCTTATCCCACGATCTCACGTTTGAAATTTCTAATCTTTTATAGATTTTTTTTGTCTGGAATCCATTGTGATTACAGTTGATGCACATTCGAAAGGCCATACTCTTGACTATCAAATCCAATTCGAATTTTAGCAATAATTGGGATATTGTCAGCATTAAAAATTTTCCATTTACAGGATTATTTTGAATGGAACATTAATCAAAATAAAAGGTATTTTTTTGGATTAATTATAAAAAGTACTTTTTAAAAATGGAACATAGCGGAACCCATAGAGAATTTCATAGATGAATGATCAATTTGCCTCTGTTAATCACCTGTTAAAATTTGACATTAGTTATGGACAGTTTTAATACAGTAATTGAAATAATATTTATATGAATATTAATTGAAATATGAACTTTTGAATACCAATTTCTTCTTTAAATAATCATTTTTTTCTTGTATTCTTGTTACTTATTTAGTTATACACCTCACATTTAGTTTCCATATTACGTGTCTTCTGCTGAAGCCATGTTTTACTTGGAAATGTTAAGGTGGACTTAATGTAAATCTCATACTACATTAAAATAATGTCATATCTGTGTTGAAAATGCAAATACATAAAAAGAAAACGGTAAAAAAAATCTATTTCAATAAAGTAACTGTAAAATTGATTCATTCAGAATAAAATATTATTACTTTAAAATGTTTAATTTATTTTGATTTAAGACAAAATATTTTACTAAAGAGATTTAATTTATCTACAGTGATTTACTTAAAATTTTATGTAGGTAGAGTTGTAGCCAAACATCTTGAAATTTTAGCTGAGAAGGGGGGCGATTTGCACGTAAACCAAAGAAGCAAAAAGACACAAATTTACACTCGGCGCGACCGGAAGCTCGTTCAAGATGTTTAGCAAAAATTATGCTTACGTTGAAAAAATGTAATATTTATTAAATAGAATAATATTCTATTTAAATACAAGCAATAAAGCATTTTCATTAAAATTATATTATTAAAATATTTTTTAATAGCATGCATGTAATAATAACTGGTCATATGTAACTCATTTTAAGTACATTTTATTCTATGGTAGTATTAATATTGAACCAATTTTACAACTTGTCGATGTAAATGTTCATAACCCACCTCAGCATTAAGTAAAAATACCTACCTACAATGCATAAGAAGTTTCTGATATCAATGGTTGAATTCAATGAGTTATACATATTTACAAAAACAAATTGGCAAAAATCTTCCTAGTAAATATTATACGATCTATAGTAATTTTCTATATAGAAAAATGTGGTTAACTTTTATGATGAGATACAAAAATAAGCATTTTAAAACCATGGAAAAATACGTTGATGTTTTAATATTTCTGTGATATGTTTTGTTTAGATTACATTATTCAAATATAGTAAAAATTCTAAATGGATTTTAAAAGTAGAATCAGGATTTTGATGCAATGTGACAAGAATAAGTATATATCTCAATTAATTTTGTAAATACATGTTTTGTTTAATATTAAACAGCATCAAAATAAACACCAGATACGCCTAGAAAGACATGGATTGCTACTTTCGGATTATATGGAATAAGTCACTGTACCAATTTATTTTTTACCATTAAAAATGGCGTTTTTTTTTAATTCCACATTTTTCTTTTAAATTATTATTCATATAATTTTGATTTGTGCAACATGTGTAATTGAGACACACTGCAGAATGGTTTAAAATATGTTTTGTACGTTTGCGAATTCACTATACATTATTACTGTAAAACGACAGTCAGTCAGGACATACTTTAAATATAAGCACAATGGTACAACTCTTCAGCACAAATATCAAAAATTAATACTAAAATGATTTATGAAATTTATCATTTGAAATCATATATTACGATGATTGGATGAATCTAATTTATTTATTATATTATTAATCATTGAACAAATTTTGATATGCCAGGACCACTTTTTTGGCAATGTATGACTTGTTTTAAGTTGATTAAACTTGGCCGTTTTCTGTGGATAAATAAAGCTTCTATATTTTCATTTTTCTCTTATTTTTCTTCTGTGTTCTCTACAACATAAAAATACAAATTAAAATCAGTTAGATTTTTTTATGTATTCCTTTAATATTCTTAGCATTCATAATAAAAAATTAAGAGAGCTACTGTCTTCTGCCTAACACTACAAAAAAACATAAGAATCTTCCTCTTAAGGCACATCATGTCATTTAAATCTTTGTGGAATTCAAAATACCATTCTTTTCATTATTTATAAATCAGTCATAATCTAGAAGTCTTTTTTTTTCAAAATAAATACGCATACCTTTTACTTTTGTCATTACAAAATACACATCGTTATGTACTACACTGATCAAGACAGCCAAAAACTCGCAGATCAGAAATGAGGTGTGACACGGCGCATTGCCACGATGAAGGAAAAAGCCATGACATACGTGGTAAACATAACTTCACTATTTCAGCTGTGGAAGCCTCTTTACAAGTCACAACTTGTTTAAACGTGGCACTGAGTATCTCAAAGGATCAATCTATTGGACTTATTACTTCAAATGGATGTAGTGAACAGTTGCTGCTATAAAAAAAAATTTGATCAGTGTAGTATATAGTGCATTAAAATAATATGTAGCAATGGAATTATGCATAAAATTCTAATATGCATTATATATGATTACTTACTATGTTAATAATATTGGAGCAAAATATACAATGTCATTAATTTAGAATATTAATATATTACATTTACAAATATTCTCTATGATTATTATTAATATATGTATTGATAGAAAGAATATCCTTACTGAGTCACAAGAGTTAAAATTTATATATTACTACTGATTTTGGATGGCTAAAAAGCAGGATGGAGATTCTAGGCAAAAGGCGGGATAACTACAAAGTAACAAAACTTATTTTTCTATTCTTAGCAATACTTAAATAAACAATTTTATAGATGGCGTACAAATCACAAAGAAAAACCTTTGAATTCTCCAATCAATTAACAAATATATTATAATATAGTAAAATATTTGAATGAGATATAGTTGAAATAATAATAAAATAACTTTATTCAACTATTTGGAATATTTTTAATAATGCATGACTCAGTAAGTTAATGTTACAAAAATAGAACATTTAGAATTTCAATTAAAATGCATAAGAGATATAAATCATTTTTAGGAAGCTTCAATGTACGTTGACAGAAATTTTTAGTGATGTTCTTTCTCTCTAACTAAAAACTATCTTAATTACAAAGTACAATAGATATACAGTTTTGTGCATTTAGGGCTTTCAAGATTTGCTTATTCATAATATCATAGGCTTATACTGTAAAATAAATGCAAGTATTTATGGAAATTTCTACGAAAAATAATATTATTTTATATTATGAAAATGTTGAACATTGTATAAAATATAGCTGTAATATGGACAGATTTTAACAAGCGTAAAACAAAAGTGTACAATAACCCTCTTTACCTCATTCCAATTTACTATGACGACTCCTCAAATATTCTAAATAGATTTCATTTAAAATGAATTTGGCAAGACTTTGAAATAGTTTGACACCGAATATTTAAAAAAAAAATCTTTCTTTTTCTTCTCCCGGACTATATCCCAACTCTATTGTCTGTGCTGACCGTCAGGGTCAGCTCTCTTGTCTTTAAATCATAGGTCCTTCTGTCCTGTACTATTCACTATATTAAAAAAAAAACTAATATTGTTTTTAATTTTTTCTCCTATTCCACTATGGCAAAATAAAGTTGCGAGGAACTTACCGTAATCATAACATCTATAAGTTCATAATTGCATATAGTTGTCAGTAAAAATTGTAAACTGCATGCCCTAGAACAGGATTACCTAGTTGGGCAGCAGTAATCTACTTATTGTTGTCATTATAAATATGGTGTGATAAAGGGTAATTAAATAATAAGTGATTTTGAAAAATTTTAAACATCTCAATAAAGACGAAGTTGGAATAATATAGGAGAACCAGGAACTCAAGGCACCTACAGGGCTTATGACCTGTCATTGGCTGCTTTACATGATTAGCGCTTGCGCAACGTTCACCAATTTTGCCTTCTAATTGAGTTTCCTTATCAATCTAATTTTGAAAGGTCTATATATTTTAATAATGAGAAACAGATTGTTTGAAAATAAGCTGTTTTTACTATCGCCATCTATGAAGTAACGAAGAAACTTTTTGTAACGCCTTCTATTGAGAAATTATTTTTTTGAAAACGGAAAAAAAATCCAATTTTTGCGTATATGCAACTTCGACAAAAAATATTCGATCTGTCATTAACTTCAAAAAGCTCATTTTCAAACTACAAAGACAGATAGAGAAAATCCATAGATGGATTCAAAGGTAGTCAGATATTATCACGGATTGGAGAGCTAAAGAATGATAATGACACATTTTAATTCATTCAACACTTCAATATTCTTTTAAGTACTGTTAAGTTTTGCAATATTCTTGTAACTACTGTTATGTTTTGCAATATTTTTCTTGTAACTACTGTTAAGTGTCTTGATTTATTTGTTTATTCACTATTTTATAAAAAGCTCTTTATTTTATATAAAAGTCAAGTATTTAAAAGTAAATTACAAATATAACCCTGTTATAAATGATGTACTAAAAAATGCAATATTAAAAACCGAAAATAAAGATTTGAAGCTATTGCTTTCATCAAATATTGATTTGATTCTGTTACAAAATATTGGTAATATAATACTTTAAACATTGTAATTGGATTGTTATTTAACGTAGAGTGGCAAAATAATAATGAAATAAAAGGAAATAAGTTAATATGTGTTTATAGTATTGATTTTCATTAGCAATATTAAGAAATTATAAATACGCGGATATAAAAATGATCTTTACAAAAGAATAAAATGAAAAATTTTATAATCAAGTTTATTTTTCAGTTTTATACCTCCTTGAATACATTGAACATCTGTTTTATTTCCCCGGGTTTTAAATGCTGCTCGATTCGATCGGGAAACATGATTTCACAATTGATATAATATTTGAAATGATTTACACAATTTTTCTCTTGATCCAGACATAACACCAAAAATATGTTTACTTGTGTTAAAAATAAATATTATTTTAAACTCGACATGATTAAATAGAATTATTTTTCTCTCTGCCTCTGCCTGGTTCTCTCTGCCTACCCCAAATAGGGAAATGGCGTGATGGTATGGTATGGTATTTTTAATCATTTTTGTTGCGAGTCACTCACATAGTTCAGCAGTGAGTTTCACCACCCATTGAGATTGTAGTGCCTCTTTTAGGTGAGACTAGACTGGCGTAATATGTCATGCTTCCTTTTATGAGGTAATGCACACTTGCTGCTGGTTTACCTCATATTGTGAGATATGCCACATTATGAGGATATGTGATGTATTTTCAATTACTCCATTTGAATGAGTGTAATGAAAAAAAAAAATCAAAACAATGAATACTGAGCTAACTGTTGATGATAAGCCCGTGGAACAAGTAATGAGTTTCAAATATTTAGGAGTAGAGATCTGCTGCCATAACGACCTATACACTGAAGTCCGCGAACAAGTCATAAAGCATCTGTCTTATCTGGATGTTTGAAAAATATGATCTGGAAAAATAAACACATGCGTATTGACAGTAAGGTCAGAATATATAAGACATGTGTGCGACCGATCATGACGTATGCTGTGGAAACGCGAGCAGATACCGTACGAACCAAGGGGCTCCTAAGGACAACGGAGATGAAGGTCGTAAGGTCAATCACTGGTAAAACTCTCCGAGATCGTGTTCGCAATGTTCAAATAAGGAAAGCATGTGGAATACAGGACATCGTTCGATGGAGTAGATCCAGAAGAAGGCATTGGAGGGACCACATAGCCAGGATGGACAGTGATCGGCTTGCAAATATAGCAGCAAATGAAATTCCTTCTGGCCGCCGCCTACCCGGTAGACCACCCAAGAGATGGAAGGATAGCTGGACTTCGTCATCCCAGGAGGCATAGTTTCTGAAGAACAGACCAACTAGGTCTACTAAACGAAGAAGAAGAATGAATACTATAACCATACACAGAATGTAAATAATTTTATATCTAATAATCAACATCATTTTCAATAACAAATATACATTATTGAAAACATGGCAATCCTGCATATTCATAAAACCCCTTAGATTTTTTTTCTACGAGTAGAAATGAAACAAGGGTTTTAACTGAAACCTTAAATAAATTTTCCATCGTTTATACACATTTTATTTATCTGTATATTATGGTTTCATAGCAAAAGAACATTTGTTTAAAAGGTACAAATAATAGAAAATATAATGACCTGAATAGGTTATGTTACATAATAAAAAATTGTACGTCTTTTGAAATGTTATCGAAGAAGCGTTAGTCTGGCTCTGAAACTTGTAAACTAGATGCGTGTATTATTAGACAAAAAACATACATACACAAGCTAAGCAATATGTCATCTAGTGTTCGATTTGCTTCAATGAAATATTACACATTTTAAATTATTATTTTTGAATAATTTCGAGAAGATTTTTGCAGCGATATGTTTTTATTTATTGCATTCAAATAATATAATTTATTCATATAAGTAGTAATAAAAAAAAACTTTGAATGTTTACTTTTTTAATTGCCTATAACAGATTAATCTATAGTTAAAATAAATATGGCTAAATAGTGAGTATAAATTACAGCAAAATATTAAAATATACACATTTCATGGACACACAGATATGGCTGTTTTCTGTCTACTTATTAACCCAATCAAGACGGGTAGGTACATGTACTTGCATTACCTACGGACGGACAGTATTTCGCGTCGTACACAGTTTTTTTTTCAATCTCGTTTTAATTGAATATAATAACGGTAAAAAAAAATCTAACGATGTAGATATATCATAAAAAGATCAAAGATAAACAAAAGATCACATAAACTCAATGAAATTGAACACTTCATAATATAAACATAAGATAAATGAAGAATAATCTTCATCGTAGTTATCTCCATACAAAAGGGTACATGGCGTCATCGATATGTCACGTGATCCTTCCGGCATTTGATGAAGATAAGGAATATGCGCCGATTGTGTATTGGTAAGGAACGAATTCAAAGCAGAATGTTGAGCGCGAAACAACAATATGAACTGGCGCAGTATCCCTCTTTCCTACGCGCATGCGTATTACATCCTTACAAAGCGCGGGAGAGTGTGAATATCGCCGGCGATGATCGATGAATTTCAGTGTTTACAGTTTTTAATTTTTTTAAATAATTTAGCAATTGTTTTGTTGATTCACCGACAGATGTCTTGAAGTCAAATATATGGGAGTAATATTCATCCAATTTTAGTCTCAATCAAGTATGAATTTACTGAGATATGGAGGTTCACAATTGTGTATAGCATGAGGGCATGTATAGATGACGCTCGGCGTTTAGGCACGCACCCGGTGGGCATCTATACATGACGCTCGTCTTAAAAAGGTTAAGCATATCAATTGAACATTATTAATTATATAAGTGACAATATATAAATGTCAATTAAAAATGGATTGATTATGAACAATGATGTTAAACAACAAATTATAAAATTACCTATTTTCTAGGTACATTTTGAATTATTGAAAATAACTCTCTAAACACATCAGTGTCTATGGGCTTAATTTACCAGAGAGTGTCTATCGTCTGTCACTTTTAAATCATTTCACTATACAACATTTAAAAATTTTAAAAGACATATTTGACAGATAGTATGGAGGCAGGAATATATGCCACGATAGAGACATGGCGAGGAATGCTGTAGTAGGCCAAGGATCGCAACGAGCTGTGGAGCCATTGATGACGATGAAATACATAGACAGAAAGCAGTGCATCATGTATTTAAGCTATAAAATTAAATAACTATTTAAGATTTACTAAACGCATCTCATTTAATATAAAAAACAAATATTATAATATATTTTATGTACATTTTAAAGATCTCTGATAGAGTAATTAAATATTTTTGGTTGGTTAGTAACAATTTTTAAATGCGTAGTACAAAAAAATATATAAATTCAACATTAAATATAATATTTGGAAGTCCAAAGAAATGAAAACGGCAAGAAAAAATTGAACTGCAGCCTTAATCTTCACTGCAAATCCGATCCCAATACAAAACGATTCGCTAAGAATTTTCCTGTAACGGAGAATAATATGGTAGGTACGTATTTTTTTATAACAATAGACCCGAATGCAGAGTCCGACTAAAATACTAACCATGTTTTCATTGCAGTCTCTCACGGTTTAATACTAAAATACGAGATGTTTTCGATGGATGATAGTATTAGCAACTTCGTCGAATATGTGTTTGGTAATTTTGTCAAACCAAATCACACACAGAGTATTCAGTGATCTATACGAGATGCCGAAAATTCGTTACAAATTCAGAAGAATCATAACATAGAGCTGTCAGTGTGAGCTTGGTTAGTATAAATCCATAGAAAACTATATATCTCTTTTCTTAATAATGTGAAGTACTAAGTCATCACCCTTAAGTTTGGCGTAGGGTTTAGTATTTAGTTAGTGATGTCTCTGCAATGCAATTACTAACTTAAAAATCCTAAATACTCCAATGAAGTTAGGAGTTAGTATTTAGTTACCTAGGACTGTGCATTCGGGTTATAATCGACAATTTGAATGTAAGCAGGTGACAGCTAGGCAAGTTCTAAATGAAAATTTAAAATTGGTATCGGATTAGAGTTTACAGAGTAAGGCCTCACACGGTTCTCAGTATAAATTTCAATAATATGAATCGATTATTTAAACTTATGATTATTGATTGAAACAAATGAATTACATGGTAATTTATATATGTAAAAGTTGTGCACATCAAACATCTTTTTATTATCAAACATATCTATAAAAGTTGTGCACATCAAACAAAGTTGCAATTTTACATATTATGGAAGAACCGTTTATGTAGAATACAAGTATGATATAAGTTTTGATCCCTAAATTGAATGCAAAACATAAACTTTCTGTGTTGTCAATAATTAAGTTTTTTTATAAATTTAGCTAAAATTTATACCTAAAAACAATTTTAATATTTTTTAACAACTTCCTGAATAATAGATTAGATATAATAAAGAAAATTGTGCAGGTTATAGTAATAAAATTACACAATAAATAAATTCCAGTATTGATAGTAAAAAATAGTAAATGATTGTATATTTATTACTTATGTTGATGGTTATTTCGCTCTATGAAGGCATTTCCACAAGTCATCAAATTCAAAATAGTCTTTTCCAGGTGTAAACAACTATTGCAGTTTGTATTTTTTCAATTTAATTTGATTTATATATTATTTTACACCATTGGACATTTGTTTTATCCCACAACTATGGAGCCATATGAATTTGTCAGGATATAATCTATATTGATACAGAATATCGATATAAGTTATTGCTGTACATGATAATCATGAATTGATCTGCAGTCTTCGAATGTTTCTTGTCAAATGGTAAAAATTTCTGACTGAAGTCTAAACGTTCCATCATAAACGTAAGCTAAAATACGACACAATATGGCAACTCTAAACATCTGACGTGTAAAATCATTTAAACAATAAACTCCTATCTTAGGGTTTTATTAAATCAAATTACTGATTAAAGTTGCACAGTATAAATGCCTGTGAAAATAAACCTAATTCATTAGTTAATTTATTGTCATAAACCCCGAAAAATGGAGTTCTACAATTTCAGTAAAATAAAATGAAAACATGAAAATCTTATCTATGAACATGAGGCCATAAACAATAGTAATATTTATGTTAAGATTCGTGGATTTGACAGTTACTTTGTGGTATAAATACTTTTCAACCCCAGCAATAGAGTATTTGCATCAATGTTATTTATATTTGTAAATATGCCAACAAAAGACTTTAACAATACATATGAATAACATAAGTATAAATAAAACATTTGTATTTAAAAACAATGTTATATACTATATTTTTTTCAAGGAAATAGACAACACAGAACAATAAATAATATAAAATATTATTATGGTTAGAGATCTATTATTTTTATAATGTAATGATATTTTGAAGTGAAGGGAAACATCTACTTCTATACATTGGTCGTTAATAAAGAGAGACAGAGACAAGATAAATTCAATAACAGTCTGAAGTTTGATCATTCGATCTTGGTGCAATGGAATAGGTACTCGGAGGTCTGAAAATAAACAAAATAGTAAAATTAATTTTTAATATACCATCGTGAATAAGTGGTAAGTACAATTTTTGGTCTAATCGAGATAAGTACACAATAATGCTTATATTATTCATAGTTTATTGTGTACTATTATATGTGTATGATAAAGACATTACTAATTGACTAGTAAATACAAAAAAATTGACAAATCATGAACTAAAGATTAAATTTTAAAAATACTCCCCTATAAATATTTTTTTTTCACTTACCACTTGTATGCATAATGCCGACTATATTTTTCCACAGTATATAACACATTATATGTGTTATATATTCAATTATATTTATAAATAATAACACAAAACTTTCAAAAATATATTTTAATGAGAGTTCTCATTTTATAAACCATTTCATTTGTCAGTTCAGACAATCTAAACCCTTTTATCCTTGACCAATTATCCTTGTGTATTAAAAAAATATAAACATACCTTATTGAAGGCCTCTTAGGGATTCCCGAAGAGGGACGGGGAAGTCCACTGGGCTTAGGTAAGCGTTGAGCGGGGGGATTTTGAGCAACTGAAATTGAAAATTCATATATAACAAATGATGATTTAGATAAGTCAGTGGTAGAGTTGCTGGGCGATAAGTGGTAAAATTATCGCCAAACATCTTGAACAAGCTTCCGGTTGCGTATGGTGCAAATTTGTGTCTTTTTGCTTCGATGGTTTACGTGCAAATCGCCAACCTTCTCGGCTAAAAGTCCAAAATATTTGGCGACAACTATACATATATGTTTTATTATTATTAAATGTTATCAGCCAGGCAGCTATGTACGGTGATATGTCTGATCTCACAACAATATTCACTTGTTCAGTCTGTCAAGTCTATTTTTGAACACATTAACACTTTGTGCAACAACAAGTTCCGGTGGCAAACTGTTCCACGCATCCACAACTCTATTGGTCAAGAAATGCTTCCAGGGGTTCTACCTGAAAATGTGTTTATCTAGCTTCAAACTATGACCTCTTAAATTAGTATTTTGGTTGAGGCAGAACATCAGCTTCAATTCTGGAAATATTAATTTAGGAAATATATGAGGAGTATTCATTTTATAGATCTATATATGTATGACAATACATAGCCAAATCTATTTTAACATATAAACAATCATTTAAATTTTTCATAATATAGTAAACACCATGGGGGTATGTAAACACATTTTTTCTTAAAAAGACCATTTTTTTTTCCTTTTTTATGTCCCTCGGCATATTTTCATATAATTTAAGGCCATTATACATTAGAGTATTCTGCATTGAGACTTTATTTAGAGTCATAGGCCCGAGATATCAGTTGGCCCTTAAATCGTTGGATTTAATAATCCAAGTTAAAAGTTTAGGGAAGATTAAATTTCATTCGCGTATTTCAGTGCAAAATGAAACGTCAGTTACGTAATCTTCAACTATAGATATATTTTACGTTTTCTATGGTTATTGTCTATAACGCATCTGTCAAATTCAAGTCAAATTGTAATAACCTTAAATGATACGTGACGCGAAGCTGTGACTAAATATTATTTTATTATTATAACAACACATTATTTTATTTGTTTCATTACACAGCATGTTACTTTTTCAATTTTTTATACAGATCGATGTTTTTTTTAATTAAAATCAAACATTGTAGTGAAAAAATGTGATTGAAGAATATGTACTACGTACGTAGTACTTCAATGCAAAATGTATGTACATTTTACAGGTGGATATGGAACTAAGTGATAATGGTAAAATAGTGTCTTATGTAGAAAATTTAAGAATACACATTATATATATAGAAACAGGATGGATCAATTTAAAAAGTGGGATGAAAAAACATCGCAAAAATAAAGTTGCGTGCCTGACGTTTCATTATGGCTGACAGTTTATTTCGTTTGTTGTCAGGCAATACAATATAATTATGTAAAAAAGAAAATAAATATTAAATACATGAACCACTTCTATATCAAGTCTTTTATTTTAACATCAAAAATAAATCATGATTATAATTATTATGCATAGTTATTTGTAGTATAAAATGAAATAAAACATTAAAGCGTGCGGCGATTAGTACGCCACCTGGCGAAAAAGACTAGAAACAATACTTAACTCAAGATTAAGACACGCAATCCGCCAGAAACGTTGAGTTAAATATTTGTGGTTTAGTGACGTATTTAAGGGAAGATTTGGTACTGAAATACGCAATATTTTTGATAAACTTTAGTTAAACTCCTAAGGGCCGACTGAAATACTGGGCCATAGAGAGTGATATTCTTTATTATATCTAATTTTGGTTGTAAGATTTTTTTTTTGTATCATGCGATGATTCATTTTATGTATAAAAATTAAAAAAAAAAGTATATTTTTGTTTGACAGACAATAGGTTTAGATTATTTAACATTTTATATATCTTTATTCTTCTATGAATTATAATTTGGAATCAATATTAATTCAAAGGTATTTGATATCACTTAATTTTTGGACATTATTTACATTCTTTGATTCATCAAATCTTTTGTTTCCTACTATTCGAGACCATTGTGTGGCGTTCACATTTTGTGATAAGAAAATATTGCCACAACAAAAAATATAGAATAGTTAATTTCCTTTTAATTTAAAGTTAATATTTTGTTTTGCATACATACTAGACATGCACTACAAAAACCTATGGGAAAATAAAGAATATTCAAAAACTAGCACTTGTGTGGCGCTTAGCACCATTTATTTTATTGTAATAGCAATAAAAATAATAGCTGACTGCCTTGGTACAATGGTAAAGTCCTGGGTTTGATTCCTGGCAGAGGAGAAATTTCTTCAAAATCATTTCACATGCAATTGCTGCTTCTCTTGACTGGAAATACTAGTTAGTTAGATGAAATTGGCAATTGGTAATAAACTTGCCACTTGCACAAGGTGCCAGAGAGCGAGTGATAAAAAAAGATAACATTAAAAGAATAAGGTTACACGATCTGTGAACAAGGAAGAATTGTTGAATGTTGTGCAATAGCATAAAGTGATCAAGCGAACCAGACAAACGATGAAAAATATAATCTTGTTTAAAAATATGTCGGATGTTAAAATATGTTTATTAAATAATAAATAAATGAGTGTTGACAAAGTCACACATAGTTAACTAACATGAACACAACATTATATAGTACCTGATGAAGGTGGCCTTAAGTTTGACTGTGGTGGTGGCATTGCGGAAGTAGGTTTAGGGGCGGCTGGCGCCCTCAGGAAGGTCTGCGCATTCACCTCTGCTCTCGGGGCTATTGAGCTCCGTCCTGGACCACTCATCATCTGTGATAAAAAACACACTCAAAATATTTACCTTTAATAAATAATCTTGTTTAAAACGTAAGATTGCTACATTTTAAAATATATTAAATAATTCCAAAAGCATATATCGAAAGGCGAGAAAGAGGAGATTTTTATGATTATTTAGTCCTGAAGAAAATTTCATCTTCAACACAACTGGGTCCCATAAAAAATTGAGAATCCACCATTAAGCCAGAATCCAGGAATGTATTTTCCCACTATGGACCATTTCACTTTATAATTCCTTTTTATATCTTTGCATTTGTAAGATTTCTTAGTATTGTCCTTTATGTCACATAGATTTTCGATGATGTTTGATATAAATTAAAAAATATTATGTGAATCATAGGCATTGTATAACAAAACCTTGTATGATAAATAAAAAAAAAAACAATTTCATTACAAAAACGGTCTTCTTTCTTTCTAAAGTAGTCGCACAGAAGTCAACCTCAGCATAATATATATGCTGATATCAGTTTAATTAAAATACAAAAATCAAAGACTGCTCCCAACATAACACAGGGACTATCTCTAGCATATTGTAGAGCATAAACATTAACTGACTGAATGGAAAATTTGGCAACACTTCCAACCTTTTCCTCTCCAAAAAAGTATTGCTACCTACTTCAGTAGTGATTGTAATTGTCTACAACTCACTTCCGTGTACGTCTCACTGATAGTTGAAGAAATTCTATAGTTTCGATACAAGACGAAACATACATATTTCACATTATTATAGATGATAAAAATATGATAGAAAATAATTACAGGTCCAATGTTGTGTTTGGCCCTCAAAGGCTGTCCATATGCGCTGCCAGGAGCTAGCGAACTAGCTGACGGCAACTGTGCTTCTCTTGCGGAACCGGGAGCAGATGGGCGAGTGAAATCACGACGTCCCACACTACTCGTACCATCCTAATAAAACAAAAATCCATCAGATATTATACAAATTGTAGTCAAAAAATCTAAATAAAATATAAGGTACAGTAAGAAGTTTAATAGACCAAGAAAAAGAATGAATATGTCTTTGAAACAAGTACATACACATCCTCATACATTCCCTATATTAAGCATAAATGTTTGTGCTATAACTGAACGACATCGGTCGTGGCAGGATTCGAACTCGCAACCACTGGATTACTAACCCAGCGCGCTAACCGATCTGCCACACCCATATATTATATATTGCTTCTTCATAATATTGTCTAGGATTACCAATACTTAGGTTTCATATAAGTCAATCATTGCTACCTGACATTAGTCTGGTACTATGACATAAGTCTGGTAGTCGCTGCTCTTACTCCATTAGGAAAATTATAAAATTAAATATGATGTAACGATCGCAGTAGCGAGTTCGAATACTGCCACGACCGCTTTCGTTCAGTACGAGCATTTATGCTTAGTTTAGGGAATGTATGAGGATGTTTATGTACTTGTAACAAGGACATATTGATTCTTTTAAAAAAAAAGTGCAGCTTGAACTTTTGCTTATACAACTTCAATCTAAAATAACCTAAATATTTGCCAAGATTAATAATAATAAATTAGAAATTTTGCACTGCCAAATAATCATTAAGGCTGATTCCAAAAATGTTAACTCTGGTCTGTCTCAGTACAAGAGCGCGTTGCTTAGAGCCCTACACCCCGCTACCGCCGTCATGCATAATATAATATAATGTTTCGTTATTTATTTACATTGACAATTTTTCATAATTTTTTTAATTAACTATGTATATCGATGTTTTTCTATTTATTTTTATCGCCTTTTTGTTGTCAACTTTTATTTTTTGTTCTGCATATAATTATATTTATTTATTATTTATTTATATAATTTATGTACATGTGTACAAAGGCAGGTTTATTGCCATAAGGCAATTTCTTCCAACCAACCCGAGCAACGTGAAGTCTCTTAGTTAAATTGGTACAGTACTAATTAAGTGAGAAATAAATTGATAAAAAATAACATAAAAGAGTAAGAAATATAAAAAAAAAATTAAAAAGAGATAAAAAAAAATGAAAAGAGAGTTTAAAAATAAAAGAATAATAAAAATAACACTGATCATATTATTGTTTTTTTATTATTTTATGTGCATATAATTATTGTTATTGTTTATCTGCATATAATTAAGTATTGTTTTTTTCTATTTCTTTTTATTGCCTTTTTGATGTCAACTTTTGTTCTGCATATAATTATTGTTTTTTTATTATTATTAATATTTTTGTTATATTGTGTAACTGCTTTGTTTTTTGTGTATTTGTAAAAGGCTTCTGGCCGTAGATACAAATAAATAAATTCTTGTATTACTCTAGGAAACAAATCTGTTTTAGTCTTTTAGAGAAAGCAATATTGCTTTGATCGCTATTTTAATATAGCACCGTCTGATGATTCAAGATCATTCCAAGAGCGTTGATAGTTTAGTTATGTGCCGCTATACGAAACAAAGCTGTTTTCATTCCTTTAGTGAAAGTGCTCTTGCATTGAGCACTGCGGACATCTGGAGGCAGTACATTCCATTTGATTGGACCGCTCACACCAAAGCATCGGTCATAGTAAGCCTCTTTGTTGACTCTGTCTAACCCCTTTAGGGAGTTGTTACTCTGTGATCCAGACGACCCGAGTGTAAGATGCCTCCCAGATAGCTCATTACTCTGACACAGTTCTTGAATGTATTGTGCCCGTGCCAATCAAAAATAAATTCATATACAGATATTGTTCAACTCATATACATACACTTCTGCATATATCGTCCCTCTGCTGACTAACTGCTGTATCTGATATTTTTTGCAAAATCGAGTTAGGACCACCAATGTGTATTTATATGTTGTACCTATGCATGTTCTCACTAAAGGTCTCGACTGTATCACCTTCCGTTTACTTGGAATAGCTTAGTGATTTGTTGTCTACCAATTACTGAAAATAAAATATCACTAATAGACCTATGTGCAAATATGATTCTAATGTATATAAGAATGATTCATATATATAAGAATACAAATAAAATATTAAAATATATTTACACCGTGTCAAAACACTAAAAATGCTCTCCTGAACAATTTGCATTTTGCAGATACGACTGTTAGTCAGGAGAGGGACGATATTATTCAAAGTATCAAACCCTTTTAAATGAATAAGCTGTTAAATGTCAAACCTTGGAGACGAGTGTGTAGCTTGCCTGCCTGACCAGAGGCGCAGGACATAGAACAGGATTGGAGGAGTAAAGATTGAGTCTAGAGGAAGGTCTCAATGCTCCCAGACCTGCTCCACCAGCAGCCGACCAACGAGTGGGGCCTGCTGTATTTATCATAAAAACACTTTAATTCTAATACAACAATGGGTCAATACTTACATAGCATGGTAAGTCGTCCATCAATCCGACTATCCAAGCTGCATGAAAGACAGTCAAAAATATATTGTGAAATATAATATTACACAAGATTAGGTAATTATTCAGAATAGTATGTAAACGCCAATTTTGTTGATTTTTTGTCTATAGGTAGATAAAAATATACAGATTACGGGAAAAATATTCATTTTCCCGGGAAACGCGCAGGAAAAATTAAAAAAAAATAATATTAAATTACGAAAAATGTATGAAGATATCCATGCAAATAGTTGCTTTTTTGACATCTATGGGCGAATATTCAAACTAATTTTTAGTATAGAAACACGCGTCGAAAATCTGAAGTTAATGAAAATTCTATGAAATATCGATAATTAATAAAGTTTAAAAAAATACAAGGTTATAAAATATTGAAATCCTACTTAAATTTGAATTTTTTGACACTGATTGAAAACGAGAATTAAGTATATCGAAATCATTTTATGTCATCAAATTGAAATATTGCGCGTGAGCAAAATGCATTATACATTGAGTGACAATATGTAATGCAACTCGCTCACGCGAGTCGCAATAATAACTACGTACAAACCTAACCTAACCAATTTTTACCAAAAGTTTGTTTAGAATAGGTTGGTTAGGCTTGTATTTAGTTATTATTGCGACTCGTGTGAGCGAGTCGCATTATACATTGAGTGGAAATTGATTGTAACTCAACCTAACCAAATTAAAATAGTTGAAATGATATTCGCACGTAATATTATTATTTTTATGATATTACAATAATAACTACATACATTCAAACTTTGTGTTTTAATTAAAGTTATTTATATGAATTCGGTGTTTAAATGAGAAATAGTTTTTGTAAACAAAGTATGGCAAAACTATTGTATTGTTTCTATTCGCCGATAGATGTCAATAAAGTATGGCAAAACTATTGTATTGTTTCTATTCGCCGATAGATGTCAATAAAGTATGGCAAAACTATTGTATTGTTTCTATTCGCCGATAGATGTCAATAAAGTATGGCAAAACTATTGTATTGTTTCTATTGGCCGATAGATGTCAATAAAGTATGGCAAAACTATTGTATTGTTTCTATTCGCCGATAGATGTCAATAAAGTATGGCAAAACTATTGTATTGTTTCTATTCGCCGATAGATGTCAATAAAGTATGGCAAAACTATTGTATTGTTTCTATTCGCCGATAGATGTCAATAAAGTATGGCAAAACTATTGTATTCGTTTCTATTCGCCGATAGATGTCCCAAAACCACCAAATTGTATGGATTTCTCCATACATTTATCAAAGTTTATTTAATTTTTATAATTTTTCCTGGGCGTTTCCCGGGAAAATGAATATTTTTCCAGTAATCTGTATATTTTTATCTACCTATAGACAAAAAATCATCAAAATTGGCGTTTACATACTATTCTGAATAATTACCCAAGATTATATTGATGAAGACTAAGTACAAGAATTGATATACAGAATTTAATTTTATTTGTGAAAAATTATTGTCATTTGTTTGAAACAAGCAAATATAAATAAAATATACCTACTTCTTAATAAAAGCAAATGCTCTGTATGGAGTTGGGCCACATATTAATAAAGATAAAATACAATAACCACTAAAATAATTTGTAGCTAAAATTATTAACATTTGTAACAATGACGTATTATGTTTGCAATGCTCTTTGAGTAACACATAAAAATATTTGATTTGAGACACATGTGATTCTTATCAACTACACCAATGTAGTTTAACTAGTCTCTTTTCTATGGTTCTGAAATGAAAAATTGCATCAGAGATTGGATTTATGACAGGTATTATGGCGGACATTAGGACCTGGTTGATCTATTTTGTGTGAGCCCATATTGTTTGTTGAGGTGGTGATTGTGAGTGCAGAATACTGAGAATTTTTTGCCTATTTAATGTTGAACGGATCACCTGGTTCATAATTCCTTATAATATTGTCACTTAAAATTGTAAATTGCTATCCCTAGAACAGGATTTCCCAGTTGGGCAGCAATCATCTACTTGTCATGTGGCAATAAACACTCCACTTGCACAGGTTGTAAGGAAGTGATCATAGAGCCGGTATTACAGTCTCAGTTTAAGAGCTAAACTCAAGTTTTACAAAAATATAGCGTATTACAGTGTCTGTTTAGGCCTAATCTTCCCTCAAATACGTCACTAAAACGACAAATATTTAACTCAACGTTTCTGGCGGATTAAGTACTTAACGGTGAGTCAACTGTCATTTGCTAGGCAACGCGTGTAGTTTCAGTGTTCTATCACTAGAGGCGTTAGTTGTATCGACGGTGGCGCCACATAACAAAACAAACTGACAGCCATATTGAAACGAACATGGGCATTAAGCATTATTTTGGTGAAAAAATTAAATTTACCATGTTGGATAATAAAACAATAGTATTTCAAGTCGTAGCGTCCCGTTTTGTAGTTGGTATTATTTGAAGTTATTTAAAATTTGACAGATAATCACAGAAAAAGTAAAATATGTCTATAATTGAAGATTTAGTAACTGACATGTCATATTGCACTGTAATACGGAAATGGATTCAATCTCCCCTTAACATTAATCTTGAGTTTAACAAACTCAATGAGTTGAGGGCCGACTGTAATACCGGGCCATAATAACTAAGTTTCAATCTAAAATTAATAATCATAAAACTAAAATAAATAAAAACAATATATTAATAATATTTAACAATATGTATGTAATTTTTTATTATATCAAATAAAAAATTACATACATTTGCAACGTAGCTATTCCAAATTCTAGTAATATTATAAAATCTTTTGATGAAAAAATTAGAAAATACACCGCTTTAGTTAACGAGACTTTGGCATTCTCATAAAATAATAATATTACCGTTCATTATTTCAGCCACTGGCATTATTCCAATATCATTAATCCGTAATTTAGAAATTTTAGATTTATTGAAAAACTTAATAATTAAAATGCAAAAAACGGTAATAATGAATACATGTAGAATCGTTAAAGATTTTTTTAAACGTTAATATTCGGGAATCAGTAGGGTTGATAGGTAGTATAGAGACTTCCTCAGAGCCTAATCCTTTGATATGTTAAGTATCTGGATGGGTGAACTATTCCCAATTGAAAGCTTGATGATGCGTTTGTTGCATTTTATTTTGCTCTTTTAAATAAATTACAATTTACGCATTGATCTGCTAATTCTTTTGAGGAATAATTGAGTGTTATTATTTGTAGTGCTTAATTGTTATTAATATCATTAGTAAATCGGGCAGGTGAACAACATAAAAATACCTGGAATCCTATTGAGTTCCTTGTGAGAGCTATATTGCCTGAGCTTGGACGCGGGCAATCCACTCTTCCTTCCACGCAGCTCGTTATCTGACCCAGCCAGCTGTCTGCCTTGTTCTCTGCTAAGTGGAGTCCCACTACCCTGTCTTGAACCTAATGTTTTGGCTGGACTGCCACCAGCTGATCTTGATGTGTATATACCTGAAACGGAATGTTTCTAAATGAAAAAAAAAAACACGGACGTACCAAGCTATTTTCAAAAGATGTGTAGCCAAAATATCTCATACACTAAAACTAACGAGTTTTTTTTGTGATATATAACGATAGTTTGAAGAAAGACTAAATACGCATCTTCAATATTTAACGAATAGTAAAAGTCCATTATTTAGAAGGAGAAAGGTGTTTACATTCAAAATATTTCAATTGGAAACTAAGATAGCTCTTGTGAATGTTTTGCACATAGATATATGAATTTTTAAAATTAAAAAAAGTTAAAGATGATTCAATAAATTCTTAGTCTTATTCAAAATAACTTATGTTAGGTTTAAAACAGTGTATAACAATAGTATTGAAAATCACTATTCATAATAGCATATATAAGTCAATAATGCTATACAACGGCTACATTACGCCTATATAAGTTAAACACGGTCCCAGGTTGTTTTAACAGCAATATAAGAAGAGTATAGGGACCAAACATTACTGAAAATCACTATTCATAATAGCATATATAAGTCAATAATGCTATATAACGGCTACATTACGCCTATATAAGTTAAACACGGTCCCAGGTTGTTTTAACAGCAATATAAGAAGAGTATAGGGACCAAACATTACTGAAAATCACTATTCATAATAGCATATATAAGTCAATAATGCTATATAACGGCTACATTACGCCTATATAAGTTAAACACGGTCCCAGGTTGTTTTAACAGCAATATAAGAAGAGTATAGGGACCAAACATTACTGAAAATCACTATTCATAATAGCATATATAAGTCAATAATGCTATATAACGGCTACATTACGCCTATATAAGTTAAACACGGTCCCAGGTTGTTTTAACAGCAATATAAGAAGAGTATAGGGACCAAACATTACTGAAAATCACTATTCATAATAGCATATATAAGTCAATAATGCTATATAACGGCTACATTACGCCTATATAAGTTAAACACGGTCCCAGGTTGTTTTAACAGCAAAATAAGAAGAGTATAGGGACCGAATATTTCCGATAATTCTCGAATGTTGCCGATGGTCGCATTACATGTCAATCATTTTTGACATTTGTGAAGCAATGTGAATATTTGTTTTCCATTTCAGTTCACAAATTAATAAAACGGCAAATAATTATAAATACGATCAAACATATTGTTTCGCGTCTAAATATGACATAAACAAATTACAAATAATATTTATCATAAGCAATGACAGATCATTTGAGAAAGCTATATTAATTTATAGTAACCCATTGTTTCATTTTTGCCCACCCATTATAACAGTTTTCCATATAAATATGTGAGGCACCGGCGCTGTGAGGCACTGGCTTAGAATAGTGCTTCCACTCTTTTCTATTATTGTTTTCGAGTGTCCCGTAAGAGCCGGGTAATCGAAAATACATCAGGCAACAATAACATCTGACATAGTTCAGCAATGAGGTTCACCACCCATTCTGAATGTAGTGCCTTTCTAGGTGAGACGAGACTGGTGTGTGGGCATACACAGATGTGTTGTGCTCCCTTTTATAAGGCAATGCACACCCCCACACCTTTCGCTGGTTACCCCACATTGTGGGATATGCCGTGATGGTATGAATGAATGAATGAACCATTGTTTCATTTTTGCCCACCCATTATAACAGTTTTCCATATAAATATCCAAATAATGATATTCACGAAACAAAATATGAAAATAAAGCCCAAACACTATAAGGAACGTTGTATTTTTTTTCCAAAACATTGACAAATGTCAAATCACCGGAGAAACATGAATGAATTGCGACGTTGTCAGCTCAAACACTAACATAGCAACGTTATTGTTAAATAATCAAACGTGGAGGCTTCAACTTTGTGGAAATTCATATTTAATCAATTATTTAAATTAAACACAAAACTTTACTTTGTTTATTTCCACTTGTTTATTTTATTTGTTCACAACATGTTTCGGGAACGTCCGTTCCCTTCCCGAAACATGTTGTGAACAAGTTTATAAAATAAACAAGTGGAAATAAACAAAGTAACGTTATTGTTATATTGGTATATAAATGTTATTATGAATAGTCAAGAATATAAGTGCTTATACTGTGTTTTAGCTATATAATGTTTTAATCACATTATAAGGAAATATTATGAATAAGACTGTTATAATATATATATACCAAAATTAGTATGAAATGTTGAAATTATTAATTGCACTTAAGTAAAATCTTGTCTACTGATAAAAAGTTGTAGTAAAATTTTTAAAGTTAGTGATCGAAATGAGACACTAAATTCTTATAATATATTTACCAAAATTAGTATGGAAAGTTGTAATTATTAATTGCACTTGTAATTTTTAAGATCCATTGACTTTTCCGAATTTTGACCTCTGTGCGATCACTGGTTGATATAAAACCACATAAATCACCTGTATCCGAACCAAACTCTCCGCCCTGCGTCCCTTTAGTGTTTTGATATCTGTTGAGTCCCAACTTCTGCGAGAATGGCATTCGGATCGGAACGTTGTTGGGCTGTATCTCAGGTGCAGACGCCTCTCTCTTGACTGGCAGCTGCCTTCGGGGTGACCCTGCACCCATCCTATTGAGGCAGCTGAGACTCGAGCTGTTGTGTTGCTGTTGCTGGTGGCGCTGCTGTTTGATCGGCTCCGTTGGCGACTCGCTCATGTTGCTCGCTGAGGATGAGGATGACGTGACCATCTCGGAGGACGGTTGCTTGTTGAGAATCGGCGACAGCGCTGTCTGATGGAAAAGAATGTTGGCAGATCCTATCTCTTGGGGCATAGGCTTCGAGATGGGAGTGGACACGACTTGATACAGTTCTGTTGAAATATACATAAAAAAATTATTGAGAAATTATTAACAGTGTAAATAGAAAATTATACAATACTACTTTAGACCATTACTATTCTGAAGGAGGTTCTCAATTCGTCATAATTTTTTTATGTATGTTTAGCAATAATTCTTGAGTGATAATATTTTATTTGAACTATTCAAAAAAATTAATATTCTGTTCTAGACAAACCACAACTATATGCTTAAAAAACTTGCATTTACGTTTGCGAGAACAACGATATAAGTCAAAATTATGATTTTTTAGTTAATAATGCAGAAATTTTGTATTTATCAATATTCATGTTGTCTCCAATTCTTAGTACAATATCTCTATAAGTGCGAGAGAAACAGCACACGTGTCGTTGTTTCACTGTCATATATTCACTGTAACATTGATAAACACAACATTTCTGCATTATTAAATAAAAAAATTGGATTTTTTGACTTATGTAGAGATATTATATAAACCCATCCACAGTTTCCAACCAACCCAAACTACACTACAGACTAGACAAGTCAACATACAGATACGTATGATTACGAATATAATATATGTATGACATAAAATATGTATGACTATATCTTTGGTCAAAGACATTTTCAATTCCTTGGAGTCAAAGCATTTAATTTGATTGCATTGGAGTTGAAAAAGGCTAAAAACATAATTACCTACATTAAAAATCAGAATTAAGACGTAGACAAAACATTAATCAATAAATTACTTTATGAAAACTTACAATGACAGACACACACCTACACTAAAATCATACACATTATATTATATAAAGTCATAAACAGAGTTTTTAACCTTGTGAATAAATCATCAATCGCATCTAGGTTTAAGAAATATTTCTGTGATATTATTTATAAGTATTATATTTATATGGGAGTAATCCCATATAAATTTGGTCAAGTTCTGATGATGGAATCCATGAGAAAATCATCAAACTCTTTAATAAGCAAAGGCATCTGCACGATGTATGAGCAGCGAATAATTATTTACCACTTGATATAAGATGATATTGTGTGTATTTACTTTGTTCCTGTTCATAGGCAAGATGCTCCAAGTCATCCATATTGAGGGGAGCCATGTGATGAGGACTACAACTTCCGCTGCTGTTCTGCTCTAGGCTGTCACTGGAACCTCCGGCCATGGATATCACCTCCTAACAACAACCATAATAATATATCACTGACTCATCTTACAATTAACGGTAATGAAAGATAATCAATGTTTATGAAAGGCAAAAGGAAACAAATAACACAATGTCCTATTCTGATTTGTTTCAGAATATGAAAACGTCTAAATCAGGGGGCGACCGTGGATAAAAAGACGTAACGAGTCATGTATAAATTCAACTTTGTGACATTGCTCAAATACTAAAACTCAGATGGATATATTTAGACGATCAGAATAGGATAATATGTCCTATTCTGATTCGTTTAAGAGTACGAAAAACTTCTATAACCAACGGGCGACCGTGGATAAAAGAATTTTATTGTGCGGTGTAACGTAATGAGTCCCGTATAAATGCAGTCAACTTTCTGACATTTCTCATATGCTAAAATTCAGATGGATATATTTAGACGATCAGGGGGGCAAGTCTGGTGCAACCACCGAAATCAAAACCCTCCAGTTTACCCATATCATGGATATAATTATTATACGGAGTTCAATGACATCTAAAGATATTATAGAACTCCATATAATAATTATATCCATGATATGGGTAATCGTGAGGGTTTTGATTTCGCCGATTGGACCAGACTTGCCACCCAGAATAGGGCATAATATGTACACACTCGTCTCTAAGTATCCATTTTGTTTCATTTGTACAGTTTTTTTTATTTCATTTTTTATAATGCTTATAATATTTTTATTTTTGTTAAAAAATATACATAAATATCCATGTATCATCTACACGTTTATGATAAAATAAATAATCAAGATTTATTTTTAATGACAAACATTTTTTCAACATCAGTATAAAATATATTATGTATATTTAAGTTCTTGTTTAGTATGAATCATTCTATAGAATTGTTACGAAAGATTAACGGTCTTAATTACTAGAAAGTTTATGAGCATCTTATGGATTGATAAGATTTTCCAATGAAAGAGTTCTAAATATGATGGACAAAGAGAGAGTTGCTGGCCACTGTCAAGAGACACAAAGCGCATATTTTGGCCACATATTCCATGGTGATAGATGAGGCCTTCTACAACTTATAGTGGAAGGAAAGATAGAGGTAAGACAGAGTATGGGTCGTAAAAGAATATCGTGGCTTTAAAATCTCAGGCAGTGGTTCAGGATTCTAGATGCGGCGTTAAAAATTAGGTTGGCTTAGGATCGGGATTATTTTAACCTCCTCTAGGAGCGGCACAAGAAAAAGAAGAATTATCAGATTTCATTAAATACTTACTAAACACGCAACTAGTTAATCAATTAAACACTTAGGCCAATTGGCCCTTTGTGATAGCACAATGGGGCTGTCCTCCCTTTTACTTATCCACCCTGAGTGGCTAATGAATGTCATAATGTCTCCGATATCGGCTGATGCATTAGATCATCATAGAAGAAACTTCTCAAGGAGCTTCTCTCCTATTTCTAGAGAGAGTCTCTTCTGAACGAGAGTATCTCTCTGGTTCTTCCGAGTTCATATTTTGGCCATGTTTTTTTTGGCAATGGTGCATGTGCTTTCCTCAAAACTCACGACGTTTTCTCACTGAACCGGTGTTTACATGTTGCCATGGGGACTCCAGGTCTATGTCTGATAGTATCTAGAGATAACAGGGTACCTGCTTGGCGACACTTTTACGTTAATCATGCTCTAGTACCAGGTACTAAAGATTACCATACCATCAAGCCATTTCCCTATTTGGTGTAGGCAGAGAGAACCGAATGCCAGATTCCTCTCTCTTGACACACATTGAAAGTTTATGCTTATAAATAAGACCGTAAATATATAATTTTGTGTTGGTGAATACATTTAAACTAACCTTTCTTCTGTGAGGTGTCCATGTTTGTTTTTCTAACTGAGCCGTCTCCTTCACGTCCTCCACACCAGAAATATCCAATAGCTTCTCCGTTGACACATAACATTCCTTATTACTATCTATCACAATAATTTCAGAGTCCTTTACATCGTCGATGTCAACGTCTGTGTTTATCAACACCGTTGTTATGTTACGATTTGACGGCGGGGTCAGCTTTCTGAATGTCCCGTTTCTTTTAGGCGTCTCTCTCTCTTTGGGGGTGGCGTCGTATGTGCCGTTCAATTTCCTTGTGAATGTGGAATTGTTTTCCAGGGGTCGGTTCTGATGGAGCGGAGACAGGATCTGATTCGGAAGCACAATTGTCGGTTCCATCTCCATCTGGGGCCTGTTGACCGTTCTCGTTCTCTGCTGGGGCAGCGGAAGTTTATTGTAAGTTATGTTCAAGCTCTCCCGGCCGATTTCCTTCGAGAAAGATTCACTCATGCCGTCACCCATGAGGAAAGAGTCGTCCTTGTTGAACGAAGAATTGACATTTTCTTTTTCGCTGTCCTTTCTGAACGTGTCGTACTTTGATCTGCGTTCGGCGTTCTTGAGAAGATCCCCGGTCAGGCCTCGCAGGTCGTCGGTGTTGCAGTTGGCGTTGAGGGCGAGGAACTTGTCGAAGTTGTCTTCAGGGTCCGGTTTGAGGAATGACTTTCGAAGTTGGAATTTGGGTTTGCCATTGGGCAACTGTTCGTCGGCTGGCTCCAGGAGGCTGGTGAACGTGCCAGAATTGATCAGGCTGTTCTCCATGAAGTTCTTGGAGGTTTGACCGGCGGAACCGAGAGTGGAGTTGATGAGGCTGGTGTCGATGGAGCTGGACATGCTGGGAGGCAAGGATCCGATGAGACTCTCCTCCTGACACTGTGACAACATGCTGGTGTTCATGTCCTTCTCATCAAGGATGCTGGTTGTCATACTTGAATCTATGGAGTTGTGGACTGTGTTGTTTTCGCGATTTAGTTCATCGTCATCTGAAAATGAAATCACAGTATTAATGGGTGGTAACTTGTACATGTACCTGATTACATCTTCCTCTCCTCTTCTTTTCCTTATCCCTTAGTCTTCCTATCATTGCTATGATTTGTTCTTATATGCTTTCTTCTTTGATTTTGTGTTTTTTTTTTCTTTTTTTTTTATTACTTTTCTTCTGCTACCTTTATTTATTTTGTAATGTGATTAACTTATTGCTATAGTACACATTGTTTTGTATATTTAACATTTACTCTGGTTGGTTGGAAGAAATTGCCATTAGGCAATAAGCCCACCAGTGTACTAATTATATGTACAAGAAGATTAAAAATAAATAAATAACATATTTAAGGTATTAAAAAAAATACATACAGGGTATGACTGTTGCTTTCATTGTTTACAAATAAAAATTAATTTCTCAATGTCTCAATAGATGGCGTTACAAAAAGGTTTCTCCGTTACTCCATAGATGGCAATAGTAATAATGCATTATTGTCAAGTAAAATGATTCACACTATTCAAATATATAGAACTTTCAAAATTACATCGATAAGGGAACTCAATAAGAAGGCATAATTGGTGAACGTTGCGCAAGCACATAAAGTGATCACATAAACCAGCCGATGACAGGTCGTAAGCCCTGTAGGTGCCTCGAGTTCCTGGTTCTTCTACAATATTCCAACTTCATCTCAATAAAAATATATTATACCATTTTCATTGAAACTCTTCCTGATAGATCCTTGTCTAGAAAATGTTAGGGAGTTGAAGGCCCCGGAACCATCCATGGCTATTGAACTCACCAAGCTCGGAGGGGACATGTTTGTTAGAGAATCATTTCTATTATTAGAATTACCTGAAAAAAATGGACAAAACAAATTTCACATTTTATAAAGCAATTTAAAAAATAATCTTTGTCTTTGAAATAAGTACATATACCTCCAAGACATATACATTCTCATATATTCCTTAAACTTAGAGAAAATTCTTGAACTATAGTGAACGAAATCCATTGGACCACTGGATTACTAACATGAAATACTAGTTCCATGTTATTAAGGGTAATAATGAACACTACTAATAAATTGGGTAAAGAAAATCAGACCGCCGAACTGCCAAGACGTATAGGGCTGAGTTGGGCTGCTTTTGGAAAGTTGAGGTACATATTCAGGGAAATTCCAAATAACCTAAAAGCCAAAGTGTACAATTCTTGTGTTTTGCCAGTGACAACATACGGTCTCGAAACCATGTCACTTACTGCCAGAAGCCTCCACAGACTTAAGTGTACTCAACGAGCAATGGAGAGACAAATGTTAGGCGTATCCTTGAGAGACCGAATAAGAAACGAGGAAATAAGACGCCGGTCTAAGGTCACCGACATTGCAGAAAGAGTGGGAAGGCTGAAGTGGCAATGGGCAGGTCATGTGGCAAGACAGAGAGATGATAGATGGACCCCCAAAATTCTGAATTGGAGACCCTATCATAATAGAAGGGGTGTAGGGAGACCACAGAGGAGATGGACTGATGACATTGTCGAACTGGTGGGACATGGGTGGAAACAGAGCGCCCAGGACAGAGAGAAGTGGAAAACTCAGGAAGAGGCCTTTATCCAGCAGTGGAGTGAAAGGGGTCGAAAGAAGAATGAACACTTCCTTGCACCCTGCACAAGTGGCGAGTTTATTATCGTATGGCAATTTCTTCCAACTAACCAGTGTTTCCAGCCCAGAGAAGCAATATTCGCGTGAGAAATGAATTTAAATAAATTTCTCCTCGAATCGAACCCAGGACGCCCGCACAGAAACCGAACGGCTTACCAACTGTGCCATGGCAGTCGGCTAAACTCATCACGTTTAGTTTTGAAGTCATTTAAATGTTATTGAAATGGTATTTTTAATATTTTTTAGGGTATATTATACAAAATTTTAAATTATGTGCTTTGCATTTACTAAAGAAATGTTAATTTAATTTTTTTTTTTTTTATTTACATTCAACAGCTACATACATTTTTTTTATAAACATTATATATAAATAGAGCCAATTGTAGACAATTATATATTAGGTAATTAATATTAAACACAAATGTATATACATATAATAAATAAGAAAAAAGTAACTGCAAGATAATAATAATAAACACTTCCTTGAAACCTGCGCAAGTGTTGAGTTTATTGCCATATGGCAATAAACTATATACATAATATGGCAAAATGGTTGTGCCAAGGGGGTCGACAAAATACTACACTGTTTATTATTTGACACATTATATTGGAGTTACTTGGTTTCAAATTATTCCTAAATGAATGTTTTGTGTGTATCAGCACTCCTCACATAATATTTTGTTGAGGTGTGTAAATTTAATATAGAAGAAAGCTACAAGATCTTCTATCACTGAAGCCCTTCATCATTCCCATGACCATCCTAAATGTAGGCGGACCATTCAACGGGTGATTGTGTGTAGCTGCCATCCTTAGTCATGAGGTCAAGGAGAATGAATAAGAAACTTAATATACCTCTAATTTATAATATATCTCTGTCTTGAGCTAACCAGAACAGCTCTTCCACTCTGTGGACTCTGTTTCATATCCAAGATATTATCACGGATATAATTAACATAAAAATATAAATATAAGTGATTGTTACCAATGATTTTATTGAATGTGTTGTGAAGGTTGTGTGCGGGTTCTGAAAAATTGATATTGATGGGATTGGAGACAATATAGCTGGTTGAACCATCTCCTCCAGCAAAAGGCATGTCCAATCCATCATCAGACATCTGTAAACAAATATATAATACATTACATTTAATTTTTTATTAAATATTCATATAAATTGAGGTAACGTATCATTTTAATGGCAACAGTTGTGTAAGATTAAAATAAATGTTAATTTATTTATAGATTCTTAAAAAAGTACAAATTTATCCTTATTTAAATAAGGATATTAGACGAGAATGTATGATTGATATCGTAATATGAAAATAAATGCCCTAAGGTGATTTGATCACATAGAAAATATGAGTGATGACTGTTACACTACGTCCTACGTAGGCGATACAAGCGAATACAATGCGATGTGGTGCGACGCGGAGGCTCTGTCCTACGTGTGCGCGAATCGTTCCCTCTGCCGCCAGCTACTGTCATGGATGTACGTATATAAAATACTCAAGAAGTATGTTCGGCAGAGAAGTGAAACTAATATTGTGTACTTAGAGAGGCATATTTATGGGGGATATCACGATTTGTATGAAGAATTACGTGATCTTGAATTAATAAATGAGACTTAATTTACATCTTTCCGGGAAAGATAACAAAATTTGACATTTGTGCAAGCGAGAGAAAACTTTGTGTGTTTTGAACAACATTCTATTGTAAAATAGCAATACATAATAAATAAATGTGTTTACTTGTAGTCCCATTTATTTTTGCCAAATCCTAAAATTCGCGGTTCGATAATAATAATTATTTTGTCCTATAATATGGGACGTTCATGGATAAAAATTAAAATTTCTGTTTCTGACATGTCAAAAAACAATGGCGCCGCTACCAATTTGCGCGAAAATATCAAACCAACTGATCGCGTTTTCTTCGCATCGCGCCGGGCCGCATCGAAATCAACTCGCGGTCGGTAACGTAGGACACTTCCATAGTTACCGACTGTTTGTTATTTTCGCGCAGCGCTGCGTCGCTTTGAATCGCCAACGTAGGACGTCGCGTTAGAAAAAATGAGTGATGATAAAAGAGGAAATAAAACTAGAGATTGTCCTAGGAAAAGGTACAATCATATAAATGGAATTTTGAAAGATAGAGGTGTTAGAAGTAAGAATAACAGAAAAGCGTGTATGAGACGATTCCTGGACGTGAATGAAGCGAGGAATGTATGTCGAGAGAGGAATCTGGCCTTCAGTTCTCTCTGCCTACCCCAAATAGGGAAATGGTATGTAGTAAAAATTTATATACATCAAACACAAATTATATATGACAATCATTTCGCCTAATAAAGGCTTTTTCAGCTGATAAAATATAAATTTGTTTCTTATATACTTATATCAACCACAATAGAAGATATTATGTATGATACAAAGTAATAAAAGGCAAATTAAAAATAGAAAAATAAATAAAAGTGATTGAAAATAACAGCAGATTTAAATCTTGTTTGACTATAATACCTTCATGGATCTATATCAGTAAAACTAGAGTTCTACAATCTAAGTGTTGTCTCAATCGCTAAATTGAAAAATTCAAAAATTATGTTATATTTTTTGGGGAAAAGTTCGTAAGTTTCGCAAGTTTTCAGTACAATCTTGTATGGGTAGGTATTTTAGTACATGTAGGTAAAATTTTCAGTACAGTTTTTTAGTATAGGTAAGGGGTGAAAAGGGTGGAGACATGCATCACGGGCCCTCACTAACGTGGGCCCATGATAAATAAATAAAATTCTTTACAATGATCTTCCACTGCAATAATGAAAACAGTTCATTATTAAAATATTATCCAATAAGAATTTGTTACCTTACAAAATTAACTAGAAATCTGCAGTTTTTTCAAAAGACTATAAATTTACAATAATATGATGCTTCAACAAGAAGAGTTAGTTTACAACTGATAGTAAACCAAATATATCCATATTATTAGAATGTAATATATAGATTGAAGTATGCTTGAACATGTGGTATAGAAGCTGTAACATATTGCATAAGACATACAATTCTAATTACAGATAAATGGACACTACAAAAGCAATTTTGATTTAAAACATCTCAAGAGGTTTGGGTTTCAGCATTTAATTTATTGCATTTTTACTCGCCACTTATGAGTAAAGACCTCAATTATAAATAAACCTAATTCAGGAACATTACACTTTTTTGCCAATAACGCAAATTTTCAATTTTGAAAAATAACACCTGAATAACTCTTAACTCTTTTAAAAATAACTCTTTTGGGATATTTTCATAAAGAATACACAGCACTTATCCACCGAAAAGGCAGAATTATAAAATAATTATTGTAACTCAAATTTATTTGTGTTTTTTTTATGTCATGGAAAATTTATAAATTTTATAAATAAATACAATTTTTCCTCTGTGAAAAGATGCTGACCTCTGTGAAGAAATTCAGAGCCAAATCAATAAGGCAGCTGCAGTCTCGGGCGCCCTAAAATCCATTATTTGGAAAAATGAGGATATGGCCATTAAAAGCAAAGTGAGAATCTACAAAGCATGCGTAAGACCAGTGATGACATACGGTATATAGAGGCACGAGCAGACACAGTCAGAAGCAAACAAATGTTGAGGACTTCAGAAATGAGGACATTGAGAGCAATTGCAGGCAAAACCCTGAGAGACCGAGTGAGGAACTCCAGAATAAGGGAACTATGTGAGGTTGACGATATCATCAGATGGAGCAGGCAGCGGAGGAGGGACTGGTATGGTCATGTCCAAAGGATGGACAGCACCAGACTTCCTCATATCGTGCTTCACAATCAGCCTCACGGAACCCGCCCTCGCGGTAGACCGCCAAAAAGATGGAGGGATAGCTGGGGGTCCACTTCGCAGGAAGAGCAGGCCTCTTAAAAAACAGACCTGAAGGTCTATTCAAAAGAAGAAGAAGAAGAATTTTTCCATGGGAGAAATCAGATAATCAAGACACCAACCTTTGTTTAATTTGTTGAATAAGGTTTGCGTTTTGTTTTTGTTAGTTTTGCATTGTACACATAATAAAAATATAGTAGTAAAATAAAATTAATTCGGCTGTCAATATCAAACATTGAATAATAAGATAGCGAGTACCTACTTAAAATTCGATTCTGAATTACTTCAAGAACATATGGAACAATAATGCACCTTCACTGTATACCTAATAACATATATTGGTATACAATATGTTGACTAATTATAGGAAGTGATGCATGATGAACAAAAACACAATAAGAACCTACATATCTGCTCTCCCATGAAGCAATAAAAATTTAATAGACCTAACTAAATGTCAGCTTGAAACAATGACAAATATGTGATTTACGGTCTATTATATAGAGCTTGTAAAGAGCAGTGTCGCACACTGATATTTTTATTTTAAAAGTAAAATAAATAAACACTTTCTCAGCCTGTCGACCTTCATGCCATGACTTTTGAGCCAAATACCCCAGGTTTGATTCCCAGTTTTTAATTGTTTTCAGTCTGGGTCTGTGAGAATATAACTATTATAGCAGCGCCTGGTCGGCTGCAACACGTATGACCTCAGGATTCTCGAATGCTCCCGAAGATTGAAGAGGATCAACGAACCATTGCCCACCGTCGTTGATACGAGCTAAGTTATTATTTATATTGTAATTTCATTTATTTCAAATAAACCAGATTTGATCATGTAAGTAGCTCTTTGATTGAAACTCTTCATTATTATAAATTATGTATTATCAATTATTTAATGAACAGACATAAGCAATATCATACTTGGAGGATATATGTTTTAAATCAAATAGAATCCCTTTGAACACGCACCTTTACAACATAATCCTTCTGATATTAATAAATAAATTAATATATACCCCCAAACTATAATAAGTCGCAGAATGAGGCAACTTGTGGGTGTGTATTGAATTATTATTTGACAGTATTTAGTTGCTAATTGTCCGAGAATACAAAATTCTTCTTTGCACCATGATATATTACAGAAAACAACATGTTTGTATAGTTTCCGGCAAATAATTTGACAATTTTCGTCGTGGAGAGGGGCAGTGAGCACATTATACTAACCAAGCAAAATCCAAATTTGCACTCTGCACAATCCACTAAATTTTCAAGTTATTTGCCGAAAACTATACCTTAATTTATATTTGAAAAAAAAAATTATTATTGTTACTGTTGTTCAGCCTTGAATAATCATAGCTTCGGGTAAAAAACTTGAGAATTTTCATTGTGGAAGGTGGCTGTTTGCACATATATCAACCCAGCGAAAAACTTAAATATGCGCTTTGCACATGATTTTTCAAGTTTTTTGCCTAAAACTATAATATTGTAGCTCTTATACATTTCTCACATTAACACCTTTCCACGGCAGGGACTATCGTAAATAAGTAATCAGACAGCAGATGATTATATTAATGTAAAGAGAAATATAATTTTCTTTAGTCTCGGTACTTACTCTTATTAGGTACTTACTCTATGACTCGGATAAGTTTAATTAATTTGAATTTAATTTGAAAATTTTGTTCTTAGTCTGTGGTGTATTTTTCCGTGGGCTCAGCTGTCATGAGACAAAGATCATGAGATAGGAAATTGTCGAGACTAATTTTGTTGATAAAGGGAGTAATGTGTGTAATTGTGATTTGGAAACACACATTGTAATTAATAGCATTAAATGTCGTTTCTTTGATTACAGGTAGAGTTGGTTTTTGTTACTGTTTTGATTGTGAATATAACATGTGAATTAATTCAATAAATCTTTGATTACAGAGAAACTCAATTGTGTGTTAATTGACTGTGTCGTCTAGATCACTAAAAAAATACATCTTATATTAATAAGATACTGCATTATTGAAATATAATAAAACAATTGTTGTCAATATGCAAGGTATAATAATATTTAAGTAGAAAGTAATATTAATACAAAATAAAGATGGTGGTGTAGTGATTGAATGATGTCACAATATGTATCAATAGAAAGATATAAATTAAATACATACATCTGAGGTATGTCAAGAATTTATTAGCCATCGTTGTTGTAATACAAAGCTTGAATTTGTAATAATCAGACCAAGGTATTCATTCACATCACTCGCTCTAGTGATGAACAAAATGAGCCCCGGTGTTGCGTTGCGGTCTTGGTCTTTTATTAAATGCAAAATATTACATATTTTTAATAATAAAGTAAAGAGGTAGAGGATATTAGAATAGTCCTTCCACTCTTCTATTTATCTCTGTTTACGGGTGTCTCACAAGAGCCAGATAATCAAAAATTCAACAGGCAAAATAACATCTCAGTAATGAGGTTCACCACATATTCTGAATGTAGTACATTTTTGGTGTGAGGTGTGACAAGGCTGGTGTGTGGGGATGGATACTGATGAAGTAATAATAATAAACAAATGAAGAAAATGACTATGCTCCTCCCTCAAACATGAGCTTAAATAATACAGAAATGTCAAGAAAATATTATTTTTTTGACATATTTCTGTATTTAACTGCCTATATTTCCAAAAAAATTAAAAACATTGAAAAACGCTGAAACACCCCAACTAGATAATTTAATTTTCAATAAAAATTATATACATTAGTAGTACATCTCAATTTAGTGACGACATTGTTTCATACAATTAGTATGACAAAATACACGATATTTTGGGGACTCATAATTTGATACTAAAGCTTTATAGAATCATACATACCATCAAGCCGCTTATTAATTTATTTATATATCTTCATGTACAGGAAGTGCACAAAGGTGGCCTTATTGCCATAAGGCAATTTCTTCCAACTAACCAGAGCAAGTCCCTAAAGTTAAATTGGTACAATAGTGGGTATATTTTTAAATATTCTATAATTTGTATTTACATAGTTTCGTACATATTCTTTAACTATACATAGGTACTATCGCCATCAACAGTTGGATCTCATGTATTACATGAAACAAGTCGATATAATATTACACATTTATTTTGAATTAAATGATAAAATAACAATTAGCTGATTAACATCAAATGATCTTTTTATTTTATAAGAGTTAATTACAAGTGTTTTTTAATTAATGTTATCATAATATTAATATTTACTATTGTGGCAGACCACATCTCGAAATTTCTTTCGAGCGCGCGCCTAGCGACGGCAAGTACATTTGTTTATCGCTAGGCCGAGTTCATCGCCCGCAACGTCAAACAAGTGACAATACTCCTCAACTGGGTATGACACTTCAAATAAATAAGTCTAGAAAGTTCGAGGACATTGAACTTGCTACCCCCAGCGCAGCACTATTTAAGGGAGTCTACACCTCTACACGTCGTCACTTCATTTCCGTATTTCCGTCACTTCGATTCGTCACTTCACGCAGCCGTTACGACCACGCGACCACTGATCGTTTCTCGACCACGCCGTCTCGCCGACACTTCATCTCTCGACCACCGGTCATCTCTCGACCCCGCGAGCACGATGGTACTTCACCATGCGAAGATTCGGACACTTCGAACACACCCGCTAACTCGCTCGTTATACCTACTCATCGTGAGAAAGTTCCGTTGTAAGTTATTTCATCAATTGTAAATTTACCCTTAAGCAAACTATTAATTGTGATCAATATACTCATTGTTACTTTTGACCATTCTTTCTTCTTCTCTCTAAATCACTGTCCTTGTGTTCTTATTTCAAATCATATCCACTTAGGATATAGTAAACTCTCTTTACTGGTAACCCCTCTGGTTACCACATATATTTAATAGTAACCACTTTGGTTATTAACTACTGTTGATTGGTAACCCCTCTGGTTACCAATTAGCTTTATTGGTGACCCTGTAACGTGAATATGAACACAATCGTTACCAAACAGCTAAACAGCTAAGCTACACAGCTACTGGTATTTACAAAACATCGGTATTTATCTAGTACCGGCACGAGGCCGAAAAACGATAAATATGCATTCACAACAGTGGTATTTTTCCTTACAATAACATTAAACAACACTTACCGATTTTCCTCAGATCACTCCATTTCTTTTCCTGGCTTAGAGAAAGAACGAATTGGTATTTGAATCTCTCACGATGGGTACACTACACTACACCCGCGAAACAATCGCGCTTAATTCTATGCAATCGCGTTTAAAAATCACCCGCGTTTCTCGGTTTTTAGTTATTCGTTGTCATAAATATTGCATTCAAATAAGACATGCATAGTACACATTCATTTTATTCTGAGATTGTAAACAAAGGTATATATTGGTACCCACTTTATAATTTCACATAAACAAACACTGTTAAAAATTTTCTGTACGGCACTGCTTTAAGTAAAAAAATACTCCGACAATCGCGATATACGTTAGCAAAACCGCACTTCCGAATTTAGTTATTATTCTTTTCACATAATTCACGGAACTAAAAATATTTTTCACATACATCGCGACAAAAAATTCTCACGCACAACAATAATACTGAAGTGACAAAAAATATTAATTTTATATTTTGCATACAGTTTTACGCGTGGTACAGAACATTTAAGTAATCTTGATATAGTAATTTCACTGTTTAAACAAATATCCATCGAAAGTTTTCGGTTTTAAACGATAAAACTTCAATTTTGTTATTTTTAATAAGTAAACAACGCGATTACGGCTCGTGAATAATCTTTCAAAATTTCAACTAGCGGTAGAAAAATTAAGTTTTCAATAAACACCATCTACCGAGAGACAATCTAAGTTTTTGCTAACAAGATATTTACGTACGTTATTTAAATTCATTGCAATCAGAAATATGTTTTTATATCAAAGGAGCTCGCAAATAATTAATTAAATTATCACTATTTAATATATCAAATAGGTACTAATTTCGTGAAATAATTAACTTACCTATTTCATACTTTGTAATTTTGCTTTAAATACCTTTTATACTTTGAAACTTGCAAAGCATTTTTGTACTTAGACACATTTCAATATTTACCTATTACAAATAGAATATTTTAAACATTTTTGGACTTTGCTGAAATTCATATTATTTTTTTGTTGCATTGTATACCTAATTAGATACTTGAATTTATTTTCACTTCTAAAATATATTGTAATCAACTTAATTATTATTGACAAATACTTATCATTGTACATATTATATTTTTGCAACATGCAACCAACAATATTTTATTTATTCGCTTGCTACAATTGTAAATGTTTATATTATGAAAATTTAAAATTTACAACTGTCAACTGCTGTTACTATGTACAACTATAGAAGCAAGATGATCAACGTTATCATCATCATCAGCATCAAACCAAGATGGAAAGCGACATTATCAACATCGATAAATCAAGATGGCAAACATTGTCAACGGCACCAAATCAAGATGAACAACATTGGCAACGGCACCAAATCAAAATGGACAACTTCAGCAACAAATGGTTTTCATCAGCAACCAAGAGCAACACCGACACGCTACAACTCGCTATACTGGCACACGTATTCCCAAAGACATCAGACTCACTTGATGCGCGGCAAAGAATGCACAAGCACTCGCTATACTGGCACGTATTCCCAAAGACATCAGACTCACTTGATGCGCAGCAAAGAATGCACACACAGGCCCCACTGGAGAACTACATACTCCAAAGCTGTCTAACGCAATAGACACGCCGCAACTTCAACGCTGGAGAACTACTCCAGAGCTGTCGGACACCCAAATATGAACGCACGCACACATCTCGAGCACACAAAAACTCACCTCGTCTCATCGCTACGCACGTCTTTGAACGAGGAATGATTTTGTTGGGACGCTGTCCCATCCTTCGTGTTATGCTTATGACTCGCACTCAGTCTCGCATACCCAAGGAGCTGCTCAACCACGACAACACGACGTCTAAACGACACGGTCAACACGACGCTGTCAACACGTCACTGTCAACACACGCTGTCAACACGACGACAGTCAACGAAAACTTCGAAAACGCCAACGCAAGCCAACTGCACAGTTCTGCAAATTCGACAAGAATGTTTAGATGCCAATTACACTGCACAGTTTATCGGACTCCGCGGACTACACTGACTCCACGGACTCCACAGCTTTGTGTACGAACAAGCCTCACCGACAGACTGCAATTGTCAACGGGCTGAACGGGAACACTGTTTCCAAAGCAATCACATCTTGATCCGTCGCAATCATCATCAGCAACTAGGCAACAGTCCAACTAACACAAGTCTAACCATCTCTCCAAAATTGTATTGACTACAAAAATCTTCAGCAACGACTGCCTCAGCTCAGCCACACCATGATGTTCTACCAAGGTATCGTGCCATCTTCGATACCACTTGGAGGGGAGGAATGTGGCAGACCACATCTCGAAATTTCTTTCGAGCGCGCGCCTAGCGACGGCAAGTACATTTGTTTATCGCTAGGCCGAGTTCATCGCCCGCAACGTCAAACAAGTGACAATACTCCTCAGCTGGGTATGACACTTCAAATAAATAAGTCTAGAAAGTTCGAGGACATTGAACTTGCTACCCCCAGCGCAGCACTATTTAAGGGAGTCTACACCTCTACACGTCGTCACTTCATTTCCGTATTTCCGTCACTTCGATTCGTCACTTCACGCAGCCGTTACGACCACGCGACCACTGATCGTTTCTCGACCACGCCGTCTCGCCGACACTTCATCTCTCGACCACCGGTCATCTCTCGACCCCGCGAGCACGATGGTACTTCACCATGCGAAGATTCGGACACTTCGAACACACCCGCTAACTCGCTCGTTATACCTACTCATCGTGAGAAAGTTCCGTTGTAAGTTATTTCATCAATTGTAAATTTACCCTTAAGCAAACTATTAATTGTGATCAATATACTCATTGTTACTTTTGACCATTCTTTCTTCTTCTCTCTAAATCACTGTCCTTGTGTTCTTATTTCAAATCATATCCACTTAGGATATAGTAAACTCTCTTTACTGGTAACCCCTCTGGTTACCACATATATTTAATAGTAACCACTTTGGTTATTAACTACTGTTGATTGGTAACCCCTCTGGTTACCAATTAGCTTTACTATTTTATTCATGAATAATAACTACTTATCTGACACTTAGCAGGTGACTAGCTAAATATGAGTTTTCTATAAGAAAAATATATACAGTGGACCCCCAGTACTCTGACCCCTGTCTAATCCGGCGCTCCCTGTAATCCGACATGATTGAGCTGTTTAATTTACTAAATTCCACATTGTATGTTTTGTAGTAAATATAGAATCTTACCATTTTTATATATTGTTGTATTACAAAGTACCTACTCTTTTTCAAAACGTTCCAGACTACTACGACTAATTCGACCGCCAATTGAAGATATGTTTATTCAATTCAATATTATGGTATCAATATAAAAATTTATTATGGATAGACTTAATGTAAATATCACTGTTTTTACAAAGACACAATGGAAAAATGAATCATCAAACATTCTATTGGACAATAAGTAAAAAAATATATGTACTAGCTTCAATGTCCCGTTGGCCAATAACATAAATATGTGAAGGAATAAGCAACCATTTTTATAATATTGTTACACAAAAGTTCAGTAAGATGGGAAGTTCATTAAAATTTGATTGATTATAAGCATTGTATATAATTTAAAGTTGGCCAGCACATTCCTTTGTATATTGTGTAAACAAAATTTCTACAAAATCGAAGTATGAGAAATGGTTTGAAATTTTATTGTTGTTGAAATGTTATATTGATTTGATTGAAAATTTTCTATGAAAAAAAATATTGAAATATATTTAATAATTCAACATTTTTATCACGTATTTTTAGCGTGACACTGCGTCAGGTATACTCAGTGGCGTGCAAGCCATACATGCCTCTATGCCTGGCATGACTACAAAATAATAAAAAAAAATAAAAATAATAAAAAATTCTTTTTATATATCAAAGAGTTGTAGGACGTATAACGAATCGTAAAACAGTTTTTATTTTCTTTCTAGCAAAAATATTAACGGAGATATGAATTTATTAAAATTTGAATAATTGTCCATTGTGGGCTCAATTTGCCTGTAATTATTTTCGTCGTTTGCAACACTGAATTTAAAACGTATGCAACATTGCTTCTAAGGAAGAAAGGTTGACAGCTTTGATAACACTAGATAAAATGTCAGAACACCTCTATCATTCACGATTTATTTCCCTACTTACTATAAATCTCTTTTCACTTTTGTCGTTAATATTCATTGCAGTATGCCCGATATATTTGAGCATATAATATACATGACTAAACGAACAAAATTTGTTTGTTGTGTTAGTGTATCTGTGTATTTTTTAAGGTAAGATTTATGCCAGGCATGTATGAAGCTTCTTAAACAGTTTGTATGTATTGGTGCAAGAATATTTGGACGGTTTGGTTTGCTTTTGGTTCAACATGGTACATTTTTGCAAAAACGACCGTTAGATTATATTACTGTCATGTAGCGCCAAGATTTTGGCGCTAATATATTGAAATGTTTTGATTCGAATCATACCGAATAGATCGTTTATCTTTGAAATGACGGGAAATAAAAAGGATTTCGTTGTAAAAAAGCAAGCAAAGAAAATATTTTAAAATAACCTTTTAATTATTTGTAAGGAATTTCATAAAAATGAGAAAAATAAACTTAGCGTTAATATGTGTGAGTAATATAGCGATTAATATATTACGACATCGATGAATAAATAATAATGGATGAAAACAATTATTGCTGTTAGTAAATTTGCCGTGATAGGTAATGGTTGGACAGAAACTTCATAGATGTCTCTGAATAATTTTGAGGAATATTATATTTTAACTAACAATATTCATGATATTTACAATTAGTTTTTAAAAACTTTTATTTATTAAAGGGCTGCATATTCAAAATATTTAAAAAAAATATTTGTAGTTTTTTTTGGGCAGAACCAGCTGAAGGACCCCTCACACGCCACTGGGTATACTGGTACATGCACGCACATAAATAAGATTTTTAGATGCTCTTATTTTTTCAGAAGGCGTGAGACTAACACACACACACACTAACACCATCATTGCTTTATTACTTAAGATATACATTTTTATGCCATAAATGTCAGTATTTCCCCAGAACAACACGATATTTGAAATTAAAAAGTATCTAGGCTGGATCGTAAAAATGAAACATGATGAACTCGGCACCAAGTGTAAAGGAACAATTCAATTAAAAAATGCAATTCATTATCAAACAAAAGTATATGACCTTGTCTATCGAATTGCTTCTTTTTGTTTTAAGTGGCAGATTTTAATTTCCTGCAAGTCTTTGAAATTATATAATAAATTAAGTTGTATGAACAGTTAAGAAACAAAATACAGCTATAACTAAACATCTAAATGTTAATACAATTATGTTTAAAAAAAGCCTACTATAAAGAAATGTTTATACTAAAATTAAATCAAATCTGAATACCCTTTCTTCATACGGGGTATATTATTATTATTTAATTTTTTCATTCATTCATTCACAACATCACGGCATATCCCAAAATGTGGGGTAACCAGCGACAGGTGTGCGGGCATAGATAACCCTATAAAAGGAAGCATGACACATGCGTGTATATCCACATTGCTGGACCATACCAGATGTTATTTTGCCTTTTCGACTACCCAGCTTTTATGGGACACCTGGGGGGCAAGTCTGGTCCAACCGGTAAAATCAAAACCCTCGTGATTACCCATATCATGGATATAATTATCAAATGGAGTTCTATGACATCTGAAGATATAATAGTACTCCATATAATAATTATATCCATGATATGGGTAATCGTGAGGATTTTGATTTCACCGGTTGGACCAGACTTGCCTCCCTGGAAGTACTGTTATAAGTTAAACTATGTTTTCGTAATTATGAATTTAAAAGAAAATATTTTCCAGGATTGAATTTGTCACAGATGCACCAAACGTAGATAAATCGGGGACACCAAATTAACCAGAATTAACTTAATTTTTATGATTGATAAATGTACAATGTACATACAAGAGTACAAAGGTTATTTTATTGCTATAAGGCGAGTCCTGCTTTATGCTGTTGGACAGAATTCACATGAGACTCCATGTTGTTAGTTTCGATTGGAAGAGATTGCTTTATGGCAATAAACCCCCTTTGTACACTTTGCTGTACAAAAATTTAATTAACCAAAATATATAATTTTATGAAACGAGTGAAATTAAGACATACGGATATCATAAAAAATAAACAAATTTATAAGTATAGATTATATAATACAATGTAATGAATTATATGTAACAAGCAAGATGTGTGGGGTATGGCAAGCAATGTTAATAGGTACATATATTATGTATGTGCATAATATATTTAATTAAATGATTTCTGCTGTGAGATGTACAATGGATGTTATATACCAGTGAATAATATTATTGTATAATAATAATGTTCAAATACTTTCTCACATACATTACAATTCATACATACTACACACACACACCCAATGTCAATTTGAGAAAAGTAAGCTACATAAACTCACAATGAAAATTTTGTTTGCCAACATTGAAGTACTCGTAATTAAATCTAATACCTTTTTTGTCAAATTATGATTTTAGGGTGAATAGTCATGAAAAGGGAACAAAGATTTTAGTACGATCAGCTAGACCACGAAATAACTTATGTCTTAAAAGTCATCTGTATTAAAAACACTTCCTTACACAATTTATTACTTTAGTACAATAATTGACATTCCTGTTTACAGGTTATGTAACAAAAATAGGAAGCAGTTTAGGTAGCAGAAACAGGGATCCTAAAATTGTGTTTCTCCTACATCTTCAGTATAGTTTCCGGCAAATAACTTGAGGATTTTCATCATGGAGGAGGCGATTTTTTTTTTTAAGATGTTTATTTTTTTAATAAAAAGTAATACATATATATTTTCCCGCCAAACTGCAAAGCAGTTTTTTGTCAGAGCAGGTTCTCTCTTTCACATAATATTATTAATTTCACATAAAATTATTTCATTAAACTTATCTCACATATAAAAAAAAACGGAAACTAAACAAAATTTGAAAGAAAAAAAAATTAAATAAACCTTGTACATAATATAAATATATTATACCTATAATTAATCAACAATAATAATTCAAAGTCTAACGAATACTTGATTTCAGATACAGATGTTTCAGAGTATTTTTATAGTTACTATTTACGTTTAGTCAGACTTTAAAATATTTCTTATTCTAATCGGCAACATGTTAATAATATGTGGTACAAGATGTTTCCTGGTATGATCTTCATACACGTTGTTTGTCTTAGGTACCTGCAGGGCACGCTCCATCGCCAGCCAGCCAGCCAGCTCCCATATATGTTTGTCCCATATTTCATATATACCAACCAAGCAAATTTGCCCGTGCAATTTATCAGCCAATAATAGAAGTTCTTTGTAAATGTTTAAATCTAAATTCCAGTACGAAGTACCTAAGAATCTTTAAATAGTACCTAAGGCTGTGTTTCTCGAACAAAGATTAAAGTAAAAGTATAGTTGAAATACTTTTGACAAAGTTTTGGTTGTTTTATCGAAATCTAATGCCGTCAAACAATGCATTTTTGATTCAATTTCACGAAATCACAGTATTTTAACTATACTATTACCGTTACTTTTGTTGAAACAACCCAGCCTAAGAGTTGGGAAACGTTGGTAAAACTAGCCATTATCTTTTTATAAAACAATACATACAATCATGCCATATCACAGGGTAGGTAGGGAGAACAAAACACCACATTTTTATATCTTGACACGCATCCATCGCCTCATCAATATTCATGCATTGTCTCATACATGTTAGTCTGTTATTCAGGCTTCTAACATTTCCTAATTAATATATGAATTAATAATCAATAAATATCTATATATTAATACATGAAGCGAAAACTTTGGACCTCTATTTAAGCAAACTGTGCACACGGAAGAGTGTGAGATTTGGCATAGTTAAGTTTATATGGAGAAGTATTTCAGAAAGCTAAAATTTATACATAATATGCGATACAAATAACACTCAATTAAATAAATAAAAAATCACGTCAATCCAAAGATTGTTTACGTTTATAATGCCAATGTCAAACGAAATTGTTTTATACTACAAATATTATTATTATTTGTTTATAGGCAGGCAGCCAAGGCTGATGTGCCTATATCCACTGTCAAATTTTATTATTTGGTTGTAACTATTTTGCTGTGTCCAAAAAAAGTCCAGTCTATTGTTGAAAATATTAACATTTTCAGTATCCAAAAGATGTTGAGGCAGTTTTATTCCAAGTATTCACCACTCTATTTGAAAGAAAATGCTTTCGAGGATTTGTTGATAACCTACTTTTCAAAAGTTTTAAGCTATGACCACGCAAATTAGTGTTATGACTATATTGAAAGAGATTTTTCATGTTTACACAGTCACAATGGCCTGATAATATATCAGTTTTCCAGTTTTAAGAAGTCCAGTCAACGTCCTTGGAAAAATAGGGACTCCATAATATATAACCATATTCCAACAATGGTCTAACAAATGCTTTATATATTTTTAACATTAAGTCTGGTGTGATGTTCTGGAAAGCTTTTCTGATGCAGTAAATAAGGGAGTTAGCTTTCTTAACAATCTTAATTATATGAAACATTAAGATTGTTAAGAAAGATGATTAATAAATATATAAATTAATATAAAAAATGTACTTACATCACCGGAATCTAATCTATAGGTTCCATTGTGCGGTATTCCCTGGAAACCACCATCAAACTCACTGGAGTCTCCTTCGGCCTCTCTGCATCTCGTGATTGTACCGGAATTTATGGTCTGTCTCCTGTCCTCACCAAAATTCCTGGAATGTTTTGTGATTGTCTTTGTGCCACACATGAACTGGACATTGTTGTTACTACCGTAGTTCTGCACGACAGAGTGGAGACTTGGACGCAAGTTACGCTTCTTGGGGCGGGTGTACGTTCTCGAGTCAAACTTTTGCTTGTTTAAATCTGAAAAAAGAACACAAAGATATTGTAATTAATATTTATTTATATACTTTATGTACAGTTAGTACATAATGGCTGGATTATTGCTATAAGGCAGTACCAAATTGCCAAATTTTTATTCATTACTTAGGAGGTACTACACTGACCACTGGGAAGACCAAGGCAGAGATTAATGGACAATGTCACCTGAGATTTGAATGTGTTAAATGCTTGTGATGTCCGACTGCTAAAAGCAGTCTGTGTATCTCTGGTCTAAGTTTTAAATATGACATTTGAGGAATTTAATTTGGAGATATGGCAACATTATTCAGTTTATTTAACTGACTGACAGTCGTACTAACATTACCACAAAGTGCAATTTTAAGTGAAACACATAATACATTCAAGTATGTGATTAGAATTTTGGAAAACCATAGCGCATTCAACTTAAATTGTTTTGAAACAAGAATAAGTAAAATTCAAACATGAATTTTTCGTACATCCAGTAGCCTTACTCTGTAAACTCGAATCCGATCCCAATTTAGAATTTTTGTTCATAACTTACCTACCTGTCGCCTGCGTACTTTCAAATTATCCACTATTACGATTAAAATAAACCTACCTTCCACATTATTCTCCGATAAAAAGGTAGGCATCAGATTTACAGTAGATTGAAAAGCCTTAAAAATATAGATATAGTTTTACTTTATGATAATACCAAATTCTTTTAATTTGGTTTATAAGAGTCAAAAGAAAAAATATCAAATAATAATTTGTATCAAATATCAAATAATAAATAATTTGTAAGAAATGTTGTTTGGATCAATTTATTTTTAAATATTTTATAGACTTATATACACCAATGGTAACTAAAATATACAAAACTAATTTGATGTAAATTTTAAAGTATTGATAAATATGTCAACAGCATTTGGCCATTAATATGGTATGTAGATGTGGATGGTAACCCAATGAGAAACAGTTTGTTTTATAATACAGATAGCTATAGCACAAGCAGCAGTAGCGTATAGTAGGAAACAGGTTCTGATATAAATATATAATATGTATATTATAGAAAACTAACCACAGACATTATCAATACAATGGTTTGCTTGCAATTAATTAATGGAAATTTAAAAGTGTTTGATAGGATATAATTTGATGTATTTGCATGTTTATAATAACTAAAAATAAAAAATCCATACATTTATTTTTGGATATTAGAGATAAATGACCACAGAAAATATAATAAATTCCTATCTTTAAATTTCAAAAGGGTTGATAAGCCCTGGTGTGTAGAAAATTTAAAACTCGGGTCAAATGCGACAAGAAAAACAGTTATGATTCACTTTTATGTATGGAGTAGCATCATCAATATATATAAATACATACCATCACGCTGTATTATACATATATACTGGGTTAGATATGTAGAACCGAGCGTCACTCACTTCTATCTTTCTTTACATCTAATTCTTCAGTCAGACATCTTATATTTCATTTGATTATATTATATTTATAACATTTTTTTTACTTTTATTTCCATAATATGAAATAATATTTTTATGACAAATTTTTAACATCTCAATAGAGACGAAGTTGGAATATTATAGGAGAACTGGGAAATCATAAAAATCATTGATTCCCAACAGGACAAAAATCATTGATTCCCGACAGGGTAAAAATCATTGATTCCCGACAGGGTAAAAATCATTCATTAATTCCCGACAGGGTAAAATTCATTCATTGATTCCCGACAGGGTAAAAATCATTGATTCCCGACATGGTAAAAATCATTGATTCCCGACAGGGTAAATATCATTCATTGATTCCCAACAGGGTAAAAATCATTTATTGATTCCTGACAGGGTAAAAATCATTTATTGATTCCTAACAGAGTAAAAATCATTTATTGATTCCAACAGCGTAAAAATCTTTCATTGATTCCCGACAGGGTAAAATCCATTGATTCCCGACAGGGTAAAAAATCCAACATTTGCATATATGCAACTATACAAATATTTGATATAATATATTGAACACTGGGGGGGGCTTGCTGCCATTAGGCAATTTCTTCCAATCAACCAGACTAGCACAGTCATATTATTAATAATTCTTTGAATAAGAAGACAACTACTATTTTTTCTATATTTTTTTCTTTTTTATTAATATATATCATACTACGAAAAATGTTTCTGTTTATTTAATAATATGATGTGTTTACATTATGTTTATCTTCTTTTTTATTTACACTCACACTCTTTCTAGATATCTCTTTCACACACACATGTATTACTCTTCTCTCATACGCGCACCCCACTAATTCACACTTTTTTGATGTATTATTTTGATATTAGGTATAGTACGTAAGAGGTACATGTTATTTCTGTATTTTTATTTATTTAATTTTAATAATTGTATGCATGTACTGTGTGCTGTCCTTTGTAAAATAAAATAAATAAATAAATAAATAAAAATACCAAAAATTAAATTATTTAAATTAAGTAATATAACAAATAAATTGGGTTGGTTTGTACCACCTCACTAGGCCAGGTCTGTTCCAAGGTGGTGGTTTTATGTAAATGTTTTTTTTATCGTTAATAATAAATAAAAAAAATAAAATGACACATCCATCTATCAGTAATGTCATTTCTAATGCATAAATGATTTATTCTTATAATGTCTTTTCGTCATAATAGACTTAATATGAGAAAAAAAATAATTATGAATTGTAATGAAATAATAATGTACTATGTTTTGTAAGTTCACACTTTGGCCAATTTATATTAAAGAGAGTTTTTTTATTAAAAACTTTCTTTAGACATTGCATATTATATTAGTATTATGCATGTATTTGCATATATTTAAAATTATAATTCACAATATAATTGATCTGCATCAGTAAACAGTGTATTTGAATATGTTATTCAACTATTTTTAAAATAATTAATCATCCCAAATGGAAGAAAATATCATTATTATTATTACTATAAAATACGAGAATGTAAGAAGCTTGAACAATAGACAGATGTTTGTATGAATGTATTTATTTAAGTGTAAAAAATAAGTACATTTTCTTGCACCTAGTATTAACCAAAGAATAATAAACAATGTTGGAGAAAAAAGAGATAAAAATTTACATAGTATGACATATAAAAAAAATTAACAAACTAAAAATATCCAATATCCGTATACAGAAAACAAAGAAAGCACACAATATTTTAAAAGAATTTTTTCTTTATGTATTCAATACCTAGGCGACGAAAAGCGGCAAGACCAGATGCTTCCTGATTGTGAGACAATGTATGAATACAGACGAGCCAAAGGATGATTGCCAACACAAAAAATGTAGCATTCGGTTTTGTCTGGTCACCCTATTGGGGACACGGCATGATGGTAAGTATAATATATTAATATTTATATCAATAAATTGCAAGTGCAATTATTATAACTTGCAATAAACGAAAACGATCATACTCAAATTAAATCAAAGTGGAATTTTTTGACAAACTTTATATCGCCCTCTTCTATAAATATATATTTATAGAAGCGGGAAATCAGGCATCTTCGGGACTTACGACCTGTCATAAGCTGGGTTACGTGATCACTTTACACTTGCGAAATATTTACTTCCCTTATCAATCAAAACTTTAAAATAAGCTGAAAAACCACCGACCTTAATACCGTTACATAGTGGAATTATTGAAGTGTTAAGTTCTATTAATTTTAATATTAATATAAGTTCGATTAATTTTAATATAAATTAGTATCCATCAAGCACTTTCGGTTGATAAACTAAATTAAAATAAATATTGTTTACAAATTTGGACACACTAAGAAAAACAACGAATTTTATACAAATAATTAAAAAATATGTAAGTTAATCATTTAAGGCCTTATATAGCAACACTAACGGTTAAAATAATAGACATAACATCATTCATTATCCTAACACACTCGACATGAACCGTTAAAAAAAATAGTTCACATTATTGACATTGATTTCATCTCGCTCCAATCAAATACAAATCTGTTGAAACAAGAGTGAAACAAACAAGGTTATCAAACTCTATTCATACTTCCCACTCTTGAATGAATTAGCCTCCGACCCACTGATTAAGGATTAGCGAAAAAAATGGTCTACTTAAAAATAATTTGATAGAGTATAATATATTCTTAACGGATCTAGCAATTTAATTGAATGATACAAACAATATAAATCATGCCATGTCCCTCACGGGGTACGCAGAGAGAACTTAACACCACATTGTTCTGTCTTGAAATGCATTCCTCGAAATTGTCACATTTCCTTATTTTAGAATGTTTTTCACACAGTGATGCCACATTTTTCTTGGACGACCTTGACTTTTCATTCCATTCCTGTCAATCTTTTATATTTTCTTCATTTTCATGGTATTGGTGACATATTTCATTACATTCTTTCCTAGTATCATTATAGTACAAGCATTCCAAGCACTACAAGCATGTGTCGGCCTTCATGGCTCAGTTGGTTAGGTATCTGACTGTTGATCCAAAGGTCCCGGGTTCGATTCCCGGTGGAGACACGGTTTTTAATTGTGTTTTCAGTCTGGATCTATGAGACAATTAATATCGTAAGTCTCCAGAATGTGGCAACTTGTTATTGGGTGTGTGTTAAATTAATATTTGACATAGTACCTGTTAGTTGCCCGAGAAGCAATATAAAAATATTATAGTCTGCCAATCTGCCTATTTAATGTAGCATATGATTCAAAACAGGTATGGAATAAAACAAAACTGCTATACAGGGTGTCCCGCGAAGTTGACGTCAAGCCGGAAACGGGTAACAGGCTAAGTCATAATAGTAATCAGAAAAATAAAATAAAAAATCTATGTTCTGTATTTAAAAAGTTATAGGTATTTAAAAAAAATTGAAAAAATGGACACTCTGTGACGGTTTTTTCACTCCTGTTACTACAGATATATTTTTTTTTAATATTTTTTTTTCTGTTATGTAATCCCGAATACTGCATCTTTAAATTCTGAGCTAAAATTTTAAGCCAGCTGCTCCAGCTTGGAAGTAAATCTCATCTGTCTCTCTCACACTATCGATGATCCTCACCGTCGTCTCTATCACATAAGAGTCACTATCTGTCTCGCTCACACTTCACAAAATGACTCTTTCCGTCTCACTCTAACTGTAATATTAAAGTTACGGCCTTGAGGAAAGCCACGGGTACATTAAAATCATTTTCAAGTAAGTAAGAAAAAATTGTTCAAACTTGTGTTTTATTAGAAAAGAAAAAAATATCCGCAATATAAGAAATAAAATATCAAGTATCATACCATTTTGGAATCCTTGTTAAATGCGCCAGCTTTTGAAGTTACTTGCCAAACTCACCTAGTTTTTTTTTTTTTCAGTATGGTCAGTTAAAACTGGGCAAAGTATTAAGTTTGAATCTTTGGTTGGGCAAAAAGTGAGATTTACTTCCAAGCTGGAGCAGCTAGCTTAAAATTTTAGGTCAGAATTTAAAGATGCAGTATTCGGGATTACATAACAGAAAAAAAAATATATCCGTAGTAACAGGAGTGAAAAAACTGTCACAGTGTCGATTTTTTCAATTTTTGTTTAAATACCTATAACTTTTTAAATACATAACATAGATTTTTTATTTTATTTTTCTGATTACTATGACTTAGCCTGTTACCCGTATCCGGCTTGACGTCGACTTCTGGGACACCCTGTATAGATGGATTGGTAGCAAAGATGAATCTGACGCATATATTCTGAAGACGTATTTAATGAGGATAGATACGTACTTATTTCAGGGACATACAAATAGGTACTTCATTTTTTGAGATATCAGATGTTTGTATTTTTTACATTCTTATTATATCTTTCGTTTTATGAGTAAACTATAGATGCCGTCAAACTCCTTGAGCCGTTTTGCCGTATAGGGGGGTGGAATGCACATTTACAAACCAAGCAAAAGGACACAAATTTGAAATCTGCGTACCTACGTTACGAGCTTAAGTTGTTTTCCGATAACTATACATAAACAACATTAATAATCGACAAAGTTTTTATCTTGTAGAATTTCATTATAAATGATGTCTATAATTAAAAGTTAACCACTTTTTGATTCAACATGAATTTTATGACGTGCGATAGGCCTATTTCGCCTTGTTAGGGCATCTTCCAGCTTAATGCCCTAATAAGCTAGAAGATGCCCTAACAAGGCGAAATAGACTTATCGCACGTAATAAAATTCATGATTATCAAAAAGTAGTTTACTTTTAATTATAGATATCATTTATAAACAATATTTTAATAAGTGTTTATATAATATTATTATTACTTTAATACATCATGACACTTAATTGATTACAATTTTAGTCCATAAAACTTTTGTTTTTAATATAAACAATAGACTGTAAGAAAAACATTAATTGTTACATAAAAAAAAGTTATAAACACACACAATTGACCTCATTGTCCAAAAAAATGTGGGAACTGACGAAAAATTCAAGTCCACCCACACAACTGATCGATATTCCCACACTCAGGTGAAAAAACTCAATGGCATATGCGGTCCAATCAAGGCAACTTCGTCAAAATGTACGAACATTCGTTTGAAAAAAGAGAAATATCTAAGTAAAATAGTTGGATATTTTTACATCAAGCGCAAGTAATGTCATGTATATTTGCACTGCGAGTCACACTGTATATTGTTGCCAAAACATGCATTATCCCCACACAGGTTATTACAATACACAAGCATTTTTTTACGATAATGTGAGGTCATCAAACAATATTATCTGGAGCATACTTTGGTTTTGAAAATAAAATTTTTGCCAATATATTATTGTAAGCACCTATTAATAGCTTATTTATCTCAAAATGAGGTAATAATTTATTATTGAAATAAATTACTGATAAGAATTTATTTGTATAGTAATTTCTTTTATACAAATCAGCATTTAACATCTTGCATACCAAACTATTTTTTTTTTGGCAAACCTTTTAAAATCTCCATAGAAACGAAGTTGGAATATTATAGAAGAACCAGGAACTCGAGGCACCTACAGGGCTGCTTACGACCTGTCATCGGCTGGTTTACGTGATCACTTTATGCGCTTGCGCAACGTTCACCAATTATACCTTCTTATTGAGTTCTCTTATCAATGGAATTTTCCGAAAGTTCTATGTATTTTAATAATGAGTAACAGATCGCCTAATAATAGAACATATTTACTCTTGCCATCTATGAGGTAGATATGAGCGCCGATGGCCAATTTTACGGCGGCAGCGTGGACCAAAAAATTTGTCGGCGGTGCGCCCGTGGAATGATTTTATAACTTAAATATAAATAAAAATTCTTGGTTTTAGTTCTATCAAGAATTGATGAACGATAAACTAAATTTAGGGATCTTTTTCTTAAAAAAAGACATAAATGAAACAGCACTGTAGGTAGGTACCAAAGAAAGCTTTATAATATTAATAAAAAAGAACGGAGAATATAAACAATTGTCATTGCTAAATCTTAAATATCACTCTTTTCAACAATAATAAGGTACGAAAAACATAAAAAATAATACTTATTTTTTAATTTAAATTTTACAGTCTTATCCAACTGTCGATTCGTTCATGAGAATTCAATTCTCTTAATGAATCGACATTATTAAGCCAAAGCGGCGTTGCCAATTTGTGGGGAATTCCCCAAATTGCGGGGAATCTCAACTCGATTGGGGATTTTGTGGGGATTGGCTTTTTGTGGGGAAAATCTAGCATTTTACCATTTATCAATAGCTAATACATCGAAAGTTTAAAACGTCTGTTGATTTGAAAAAAGATGAAAATGTACACTGTTCAGCTATAATTACAAATTTCCTTAAAAGGTGCCAAGATTTTTATAATGAATTAACATCGGATATTGTTAAGAGATTTGATTTTAGAAATCCTTTTTATTTCTATTATATATATATCGTGAATCCTTCAAAGCTCAACAAATCTAAGTTAAATAACTGATCCCTGTGCTGAAAGGATTTTCAGTGTTTGAAAACTCTGTGCAAATACAAAAATTAATGACTGGATTTTAATCTACATGGCCTTGGTGGATATGCTGATGCGGAGAGTTACTCGGGTAAAGTGTTAAGTGTTTAAAGTGTAAATATTATTGTTTTTTTAATGAAACCTTGTATTTTTCTTGAGATTATAATTATGTGGGGAATTTGTGGGGAATCGGGACTTAAAACTTCCCCAATTTGGGGAATTCGATCTAGATTTTTGGGGAATTTGGTAAATTGACATTGGCAACGCTGAAGCCAAGATGCGTGTACGAAGGAACATTTTGTATGGCGTAGTGGACTTTTTGCATGCTAATAACACTAACTAGAGGCCTCGCAGCATATATGTTCCATACATGGATTTACTCAGAATTCGGAGTAGGACATTTTATGTGAGTTTTGTGTGTCTGTCCGTCCCCCCCTTATAACTTTTGATCCGCTCAATTTACAGAGGCCAAAATTTCAAAATATATAAACAGTTACAGGCCTACAAAACTTTTATACTCAGAATTTTGAATTTTTGTTTCAGTCAGGGGTTATCAACTTTTGAATTTTTGGTTTATTTTTCCATATATCTCAGAAACCATAAAAGCTAGAACGCTGAAATTTGTTACAAACATAGACAGATACAAAATCTCAAACTGGTTTTTTTTTTTAAATACCAGGGTTTCTCAAACATTCTTTATTAAGAAAAATATTTTTTTTATGATAAATTTATGAGTTGAACTGCCTATATTTCCAATTTTTTTAAAAATATCGAAAAAAGCAGAAACACCCTAACTAGTTAATTTAATTTTAATTTTCTATAAAAAATATTAATATTGTAGAAGTACATCTCAATTTTTTTTTAGAAATTTTTATAAAATTTAAATTAGTGAGGACATTGCTTCACACAATTTGTATGGCAGTCGCCTATACACAATATGTAAGAAGACTTAATAGTTTGATACTTAATCTCCCAACATACATACAGAACCATCATGCTGTTTTCATATTCCGGGTAGGAAAAGAGGACTGACCTCCATACTGTCCTATCTTGACATACATACCAACATGTGTTAAAATTTTCAATAATTTGGATTTATGGGTTTATAGTTTGATTCTTATTCTTCAACTATATATACTATCGCTATCGACAGTTGGATCTCATGTGTTACATGCAACTAGTAAATAATTAGAGATCACGTTTACTATTATACATTTTCATTTCTCACAAATTCCCTAAAATAAAAGCATAATCGCTTGTGCAATAGAACGAAATTAGTTGAGGCAGTGTGAGTACCAAAAAAGCTTTGAAATTAAAAAATAAATAGATTTTATTGAAATGTACGAGAAATATACTCAACTCGTTGACTGCCTTTATATTTTGAATGTTTGTACCTGAGTAGCCAACATATAAAATATGTTTATTGAGGTAGTATTTTGACTTTTAACTTTCCCGGTGAATCACTCATTTTAGGAGTTAATTATTAAGAAATTTAAAAACCACTTCAACGTATAAAAAAAATAAATGTATAGTATCACGCCACGAAACACACGACAATCCACTTCAAACGCCGGACGAATACTGCTGAATACAAAATGTATCGAAACAAAACCCCAATCGGGGTTCGTGGCGGTTCGTTATACTAGCCGAATAACCCCGATTGGGGTTCGTGGCAGTCGACAAGTTAAACTATCAGTCTAAATAAAAAATATATAAATTACATATCACTAATATTTTTTTTAATGTAAGTAGTAATTTTATTAATTTTAAATTAAAATTTTTAAATGCTTCTCAGGTAAAAAGGTCTAAAAGGCACTATATAAAATATTAATTGATATCAAGTTGCCACATTTTCCATATTGACGATGATAATCGTCACTCAAAACCTGAGTCTCCAATGGGAATAATAATAATAATAATAACGAACACTTCCTTGCACCTTGCGAAAGTCGCGAGTTTATTGCCATATGGCAATTTCTTCGAACTAACCCGTGTTTCCAGCCCAGAGAAGCAACATTAGCGCGAGAAATGAATTTAAATAAATTTCTCCTCTGCTTGGAATCGAACCCAGGATGCCCGCACAGAAACCGAACGGATTACCAACTGTGCCACGGCGGTCGGCAATCAAATCAGCGGGAATCAAATACGAAACTTATGACTTAGGTGTCAGATACTTAACTGAACCACAAAAAACCCAGATACGGTGCAACTTGCATATGCCATTTGAATACTTTTTCAATGCTTTTCTTATAAATATTCATATTTATCTCGTAAAATAAAATAGCTATATAATAAATATACTTCAAACAAACTTGCTTAAAACAATATATATTTTTCATTATTTCAATCCATCTTACAATAAATTGAAAAAAAAATGTATCGAAAAACTTGAAGCATAATAGTAGGACTACTCAATTTTTTACCGAAATATTATAATTTAAATAAGTTTCAAAATAAATAAAAAGACACTCACTGTATTCATTGTTATCTAGAATGGTAAATATTTCCTCAAGGTTTCTCTTGAATTCAAAAGTGTTCTGATCTTTCCATTGACACTCATTTCTCCACTTTTGAATATCAAGATCATCTTTTCCTGAATAAACTGACGAATGAAGCCTATAACAAAAATAAATAAAAAAACTTAACACGAGAACATACCGATTATTGCACTTTTGACAATACTTTTACTAAGGTGTGATATTTAACTAATGTGACCAAATAGCAATTTACCATGTTTGGTTATCGTTTAAATTTAAAGTTTGGACATCGATTATGTCCAAATCTTTAATAATATTGTCATATTCTAGAGAATTAATCATTGTGCTATTTCTGTTGACATTTGGCACAAAAAAAACTGATAAAATTTCACGAGCACATATTGAACATTTTTCACGACTTTTTCGACAACACAACAATAAATACATGCATTATTTCAAAGCACTCAAAGACAAGAAACTATTTGACATATTTATACATTAATTTCACGATATTTATAAAAACTCAGTCGAACAATCACAGTTAACAACGGTCAACGACAATCAAGATTCCGATCCGAATGTTCGGAATTTGTCGGATATGTTCGGCTTTGCATAAACAACGAAACAGAATGCATTAGGGTAAGATTCTAATTATTGGCACATCATAAATTTCTTATTAATTCCCAATGAGCTGAACAATGTCTATAGCTTGATATATACATAGGTATTATGATCAAAATATTACCATGGGTTATGGTAGCATAGAAGCCAAAGATCTATTATTTTGTTTCAACAAAATACCTTAATTCTTGGAAAACTTTCTCTTATAATGGTTTTATCATATTAACGGGTCTTCGGGTCCATAATGTGTTTAAACAATGCTTATATTTTGTAAATATGTAATTCTAATAATTTTATATTCATTGCAGGTTCCTGGAAGTTTGTACCTTTCAGCTTTGTTGGCCGACGAGACAGTGAAAATGGAGGCTTCCTATTGGTGGATGGTAGAACGCGCCCTGCCGCACGGTGGTGTAGCTCCTCCCTCGTTGTCTTCAGCGGTGAACGCGGTAGATGGTTTGAGCCAGTATCTAGTGGACGCTCGGCCGGGATAGACGAATTTTAACTCACGCGTACAAAAGATAACTTATAATTTTTTTTAAAAACGAACGTAGATCGCGAACGTTGAAAGAAAAAAAATCTTATCTCTGCGAGGCGTCTGCTTGATGCTCAGCATTAAATTTCATATTTGCATGGTAGTGACTAAGTGTGTTTCAGGTCCACATAACCAACGAGGGGTGAATTTAAGATAGTTTAAGTTACTATTAAAAATAACTTTTAATAATAAAAATAACTTAAATAATCGCATAATAGTGAATAAGTGTGTTTCAGGTCCACATAACCAACGAGGGGTGAATTTAAGATAGTTTAAGTCACTATTAAAAATAACTTTTAATAATAAAAATAACTTAAATAATCGCATAATAGTGAATAAGTGTGTTTCCCAGCTGCCACAGGACTAGGTACCTCCACCACGCGGTAAATTATTTTTTTCTCAAGTCTTTTGGTCCAACATTGTAACTGCAGAGGCCTCTCCAGAGTGGAACCAAGGATAGTAGGGACTCCTCAAGCCGCCGCGTGCCTCTTAACACACTAGTTGTATTTTTATCGATTTAACTTTTAATTTTACCATTGACTCGAGGCACCTTCGGTTTGGGAAGTTACTGATTGTTGTAACCGCGTGGAAAGGAGGGCTACAGCCTGCCGCGCCCCTGACCCAGCAATTTGGCCATTTCTTCTGCTTCTTTTCTGTTTTTGTCTTGCATGTTCCGGGATCGAGGACCAAACTGAGGACGTCACCTGCTCGTAGCTTCCCGCCGGCCTACGACTGGGTGGTCTGCTGAGTAGCCCCACATCAGCAGACGGTTGAAGAGGATAAAACCGCGTCCTTTGGGTGAGTGGCTCAAAGTAATCCTACTCGGTCCTATATTGAAATTGCCCGAGGGAAGCGACGTATTAGGGCAGCGCTTCACGCTGTCCCCCTGTCCTTCCCTGAACTGTGCGTTGACGCTGAGTGCTGACCGGGGCTGGACAGCGGCCCAGCCCTCCAAGTCTCCGGACCGCGCTCGGCGAAGCGCAACAACCCCAACTAGAAAATTTTATTTTCTATAAAAAATATTTACATTGCAGTAGTATATCTCAATTTTTTTAACAGTTTTTATAAAAATTGAATGTAGTGACGACATCGCTTCTTACAATTTGTATGGCAGACGCCTATACGCAATATGTGAGAAGAATTGATAGTTTGATACTAGTTACTATACATACTATCGCTATCGACAGTTGGATCTCATGTGTTACATGCAACTAGTCATATACTACAATAGATGTCGCAGTTAGAAAATTTTTATAAAAATTTAATTTAGTGACGACATCGTTTCATATAATTTGTATAGCAGTGGCCTATACACAATATCTAAGAAGACTCAATAATTTGATACTCAACCTCTAAACATACCATCATGCTGTTTTCATATTCTGGGTAAGAAAAACAGAGTGACCTCCATACTATCCTATCCTGACATACATATCTACATGTTTTATATAAATATTATCTTAAAATATTTATATGGCCATCTTAAAACAGGAATTTCCTAGTGAGATGGCCATAGCATATACTATGATAAATTATATATTTATAAAATAAATAAATAAAATTTGTGTTTATGTGTTAATAGTTTGGTACGTATTCTTCAATTATACCTACTATCACCATCGACAGTTGGATATCATGTATTACATGCAACTTGATAACTGATGGGCGCGGAGAAGAATACTGGTCCCACGTTGAGACGCGCCAAATTGATAACTGGTCGTGTGACAAAACAATGGAAGACGTTGGGACGTACCGAATTGATATCGCGTGGGGCCAAATTATTAAAAAAAATTAAAAAAAAACTAATGTCGAAATTGTGTACGTTAAAACCTACTGTTAAAAATGGTATATAGACGTTCCGAATATTAAATAATTGCTGAAAAGGACAAATTTAACATATAAGCTCCTGCTGAAAAGTAAAATACAAAAATAAACATTAAACGCCGTCTCTGAAAAAAAATCTGAGATAGAGACTTGAATTTTTCGCATTCGCGATAAATCCGACTTTATTCGCGAATCTCGCACTTTCTCGCGAATTTTGACGTTTTTGGAAAATATCACCGATTTTTGTCATTTTTACGTCATTTTCGCAAAAAATAACAAATTGTTGTGATTATTTGCAGATGAGACATTTAAAGTAATTTTATTTGTTGTTTTACGTTGTGTTTGGAGTATTTTTAAATAAAATAATGTCGATTCAGAAAGATTTTTATCTTCATACAATAGGTACCGTTATGTCAGACAGAAGAAAAATCTTATAGAAAACTATTTGGCTACAATGGCTATTTTCAATTTTTAAGCAATTTAAATTTGATGCAAAAAATTGTATTGTTTTTTTTTTATATATAAAATGAATGTTTGAAATATAGGTTGACGATTTAGGATGACAAAATTCTATATGTTTGTAATTCTCAAACAATTTTAATTTTGATTATGTAAAAAAAATTAAACGTATAATCTTTTATATTGCAAATAGACCTTGGAATTCTAAATTCTGTGTTGATTTCTTTTAATTTACATTTCTTTTTAGAAAATAACATCGGTTTTTTAAAAATAACATCACTTTTCTTAAAAAAATAACACCGCTTTCACAAAAAATAACACTGATTTCTTAAAAATAACACCGCTTTTCTAAAAAAACAACACCGCTTTTTCAAAAAAAAAATACCACCGATAAATTCAGGTCTCTACTTTTAAAACATAATCGGCTGTCATGTGCCTGAAAAGACTTATACATTAAAATACAGGCATGGCAAACACAATATTATATAACTGGAAAGATCTTACCAAACTGTTCTACAACCAGGACTACAACGAAGCACTTACATTATCACTTAATTGCCTTTTTTTATAACTTAATAACTATCTTAAAATCACCCTTCGTTGGTATACTTAATTTCAACCCCGAAGATTATATGGATCTGAAACTAGTATTATAGCTTCATGTCTGAAACATACTTAATCACTACTTTATACAATTGAAAAAGTTAAGACCGTCCGACAGCCCAGCCAACTCGCACTCTCGCACGCGGCTTGCTACAACTAATCACTACAGACCACTGTTTGATCACTCACTGACAACTACTGAACACAGCAAGGTGACTCAGCGCCCGTGGAACATAAAGTAGGAGGGGAGAGTCTAACTGCATCGCCGGGTGAAAACCAAGGTTCCAGGAATCTGTTAATTACATTTTACATTTTAAATTTATTTTCAATATAAAAGATAATGATTAAATAAATGTACAAGGCCTAGGGGGCCGCTATAATCCGTTCCTAGAATAACAGAAATATATTATTCCAAAGCAAAATAATGAAATTTGGGTTTCTTTGATATAATGCATGGCAATAAATATATCGATCACAATACGTATGAATCATTTGGTTTACAAGTCGGCCATATTTATTTATAATTATGATCTTGATGAGACCTCTCGTCTACCACGAGGAAACATCAAGCCAAGGTGTGGGGAAAAAAAAGGAGAGAAATGATGACGACACTTAAAATTTGTTTTAGTACGGCGCTTTTTTTATTTATAATGTTCACAAATGGTCCATGGCGATAAAATAATAAAAAAAAAAAAAAACAAAACAACAGACAACAAATAAAACAGAAACACGTGGCATTTATCGAAACGAACTGTCAAACACACGCGAACACATGAAAAGACGCCGACCAGAATATACCGCCCCAGGGTACAGCGACATCCTTACTCCAGGCATGTCACTGTCTTCCACGTGGTGACGGTAGATCGATGGGGCCCAGCCTCTGCGTCAGGCTAGCAGGTCTTCCTCGTGTCCGGCGTGGTTTCTTCTTCTCCTCCTCCAGACCGTCACCCATGGCTGGCTCTGTGCCCCACGACACGCTATGACGGCGCATCTCGACAGAGGTGGCATACCAGTCGGGACCTCACCGGAAGGCGAACCGACGCCCCAGACGACACGGATTGCCCTTCGTGGTCCAATCTGCGAGCCGCCGCGTTCCCTACGCGGTGGCCCCACACTGCGCTCTGCCTCCAACCTCCTGTCCTGTTGATGCCCTCATCTTGGTTCTGGGGCACCATCAGCGTCCATGCGCGTGACGGGTCCTGTCACACAGACCTCCTCGTGCTCTTGAAATATGGCCGCCATCGAGACGCGCGTGTCGACCGATGACGGCGTCACACCAAACCGTCCGTCCTCCACCAGCGTCGAATGCCCAGAGAGCGCGTGCCATAGCGCGTGCTAGCTGCAAGTTCCGTTTTTCGCCCGCAACGAGCGCTAGCTGTTTTCCGAAATGTTGCCGTGGAACAAAATAAAAATCATTGTTTTTCGGCATTATTTTTTTCGGGCATAACAATTCCACCCCACTTTTTTGTCGAAAAACAATGTCACTTTACAGTCTCATATCACTGAAATTTACAGGCGCCACCGAATTTTTTCTCGAATTCGGAAACGGTTAATGCACATGGTTCGTTATTTTAGCACAGCACAAATTTACAGTTCAAAACACAACAAATAAACATCACTTTTCTTCCCCACGTGTTTGATCTCAGGGTGTTGATTCGTGCAAATGTCTATTCGCAAAAGCCACACGTTGGCAAGCCATTTGATGAGACCTCTCGTCTACCACGAGGAAACATCAAGCCAAGGTGTGGGGAAGAAAAGGAGAGAAATGATGACGACACTTAAAATTTGTTTTAGTACGGCGCTTTTTTTATTTATAATGTTCACAAATGGTCCATGGCGATAAAATAATAAAAAAAAAAAAAAACAAAACAACAGACAACAAATAAAACAGAAACACGTGGCATTTATCGAAACGAACTGTCAAACACACGCGAACACATGAAAAGACGCCGACCAGAATATACCGCCCCAGGGTACAGCGACATCCTTACTCCAGGCATGTCACTGTCTTCCACGTGGTGACGGTAGATCGATGGGGCCCAGCCTCTGCGTCAGGCTAGCAGGTCTTCCTCGTGTCCGGCGTGGTTTCTTCTTCTCCTCCTCCAGACCGTCACCCATGGCTGGCTCTGTGCCCCACGACACGCTATGACGGCGCATCTCGACAGAGGTGGCATACCAGTCGGGACCTCACCGGAAGGCGAACCGACGCCCCAGACGACACGGATTGCCCTTCGTGGTCCAATCTGCGAGCCGCCGCGTTCCCTACGCGGTGGCCCCACACTGCGCTCTGCCTCCAACCTCCTGTCCTGTTGATGCCCTCATCTTGGTTCTGGGGCACCATCAGCGTCCATGCGCGTGACGGGTCCTGTCACCCAGACCTCCTCGTGCTCTTGAAATATGGCCGCCATCGAGACGCGCGTGTCGACCGATGACGGCGTCACACCAAACCGTCCGTCCTCCACCAGCGTCGAATGCCCAGAGAGCGCGTGCCATAGCGCGTGCTAGCTGCAAGTTCCGTTTTTCGCCCGCAACGAGCGCTAGCTGTTTTCCGAAATGTTGCCGTGGAACAAAATAAAAATCATTGTTTTTCGGCATTATTTTTTTCGGGCATAACAATCTAAGAGAAAAATAGAAAATTCAGTGGGCGCTGGCGCTTCTTAATAAAATGTCAAAGTTTACTCTATGCTATATTTTTATATGGCAATACCGACATTCAATTTCCATAGAAAATTATTTCACTTCTATCTTCTATCCTTCTATGGATATCTCGAATTGACTGATAAAGTTGTTGGAGTGGTGTTTTATTTAATAATTCAATTTGTTGGTTTAATAAAAAAAACATTTAATGTAATATCATTGATACGCAAGTGTTTGGCTAATAAAAAGCCACGAGATGCCACCAACAATCCAAAACGGTCCCAACGACCGCGACAAACGACCTCCGAGAGAAGGAGAACGCAGGTAAAGTATAACATTATGGTTGTTGTTTTGAAATTGTTATTTGCTGTTTATATTAGTCTTGTAATATTTTTACCGGTGTAAAATCATTGTTCTAGGTCTGATTTAGTTTGCCGCGTGAAATACTGCAATACGTTGCCCGATATTCCGTTTGATTTGAAATTCATCACGTATCCATTTGAGTCTACGCGATTCATCCAGTACAATCCGACTTCATTGGAAAGAAACTACAAATATGAGGTGCTCACAGAACATGACTTAGGCGTGCATATTGATCTGATCAATCGCGATATCTATCAAAGCGACGGCTACTCCCATTTGGACCCCGCCGACGAGAAATTACTGGAGGAAGATGTTCACACACCACAGGATTCGAAGCGTTCCAAACATCACGCCAAGAGCGTTTCATGGTTACGAAGGTCTGAATACATTTCCACAGAACAGACTCGGTTCCAGCCGCAAACTATGGAAAAGGTAAATTCAATTGTGATACAGTTTTATTGAATTCAATTTTGATGCAGCTACATTTCATTGATTTTTTAATCTTTTATAGCTGAATATACTATATTCATGCCATCGTTAACCAATGTAAAGCCCCCTTGAGGTGAGCTCTCACGAAAACGGCACAATATATATTCAGTTAGTGTTTTTTTAGAAATACTGGAATGAACAATTTATATTCACTTCAACATTAAACTGACTGGTATTAACTGTTTATTGTAGATACTCTTATTTTCATTGAATTGTAATTAATTAAAATGTCATGACATGTCCCTTACGAAATGTTAACGGAGCCTTTTACACTTATCTGATATTTGTATATAATATACTGTATTTAAAATTGAAATGTATGTATAATTTAGCTATAGTCCAAATGTCTGAGGTAGAGTCTATGGACGATTACAACAAATTGCACCATAAAACATATTTTTGTGAAAAAAGCAAATTCAAAGAACAGAAATTCACAATCACATTTTGACACATAAATTCCCAATCACATTTTGACACATAAATTCACAGTCACATTTTGACACATAAATTCATAATCACATTTTGACACGTATATTCACAATCGCATTTTGACACATAAATTCACAATCACATTTTGACACATACACACACTACTTATCTAGTATGTAATTATAATGTACAGTGTCATTAATTGTAAAATTTCATATTATTAAATTTATCATTTGTCTGGTTGTAAACAGGTTGAGGCGAAGGTCGGTTACAACGTTAAAAAGAGTCTTGGTGAGGAGACTCTCTACATGGACCGTGACAGTCAGATGAAGGCCATCGAGAAGACGTTTGAGGATTCCAAGATTACCATCGACAAGCACTACAGCAAACCAGGCGTCGTACCAGTCGAGATCATGTCCGTCTTTCCCGACTTTGACACCTGGAAGTATCCCTGCGCTCAAGTTATATTTGACTCGGATCCGGCGCCTCAGGACAAGGGCATAGCGGCGCAGATCGAGCAGATGTCTCAGGCCATGATCAGGTTAATATTTGCGTCTTTGACACAAATACCTTCATGACAACTTTATGCTTTTATTTAACCCAATTAAGACGAGGAGAAAATAGCATTTGATGTAGCTAAGGGATATGCGCCGATTGTGTATTGTTAAGGATAAAATTCAAAGCAGAATTTTCGGTGCAATATAAGAAAATGTCTCATAGCACTCTTTACAGGATGAATTGCTTTAAACTAAAAAAAAAAAAGAAAATGAATCGGCACAGTATAATAATCGGCACAACTATTGTTTCAAGTTTGTTACGTGTGAGCATAGAATTATAAGGTACAGAAGCCGCGTGTTATACAAATTTCGAATTCAAATGTATGACAAGTTTTATTTACATGTGTGTGTGAGGTGGTAGATCGGTAATCGAATCTGTAGGTGTACTTATACTGCATAGAAAAGAGATTTTACATGTACTACTATGTGTTTTATGACTGTATTGAGGACCGGGCGAGTGAAACTCAGAACATTGTTCTTAGTTTTGTTGTCATACTTTTATTGCGCTGACTAGGTATCTGTATCATATATAATCTAAGTGTGTGAGATATTATTTAATTGAATGTGTTACTTTTTTAGAGGTGTCATGGATGAGAGTGGTGAGCAGTTTGTGGCTTACTTCCTCCCAACTGAGGAGACCCTGGTGCAGCGCAAAAAGGACGTCCAGGAAGGGGTATCATACACAGACGACCAGCAGTACGAGTACAAGATGGCGAGGGAGTACAACTGGAATGTCAAGAGCAAAGCATCCAAGGGCTACGAAGAAAACTATTTCTTGGTTAGTTTCATTTTAATGATCTTGATAATATGTATAACAGTTCATGTAACATGAAGTGAACAAATACCGTGGGTTTGTAGCTAATGCCGTCTTCGTAGGGAATTGGGTCTATAATACTCTTCCGAAGAAGCACACGTTGGGGGGTGTTAACCAGTTTATTACATTACAAACATTTAATTTGTATATGAAATGTATAGTGTCCAACCGAAGCTTCGGCTTCGGCCACCTTCGGCAAAAAAAAACACCTTCTGCTTCGGCTTCCGCCAAAAATAACCCGAATTTTCGGCCGAAGCCGAAGCTTTTTGTCAGCTGCTGAAAACAGTTGAAACATGCGCGAACATGACATGACATGTGTAGCGGGTGTATAGATTGGGCCGGCCCAGTGTCGCGTGTTGACTGTCGACAGAAACAAAACAAAAGAAGTTCTGAACACACATGATAATTAATCATTATTAATAATTTTTGTTTGTGCACTGTGTTGTGTTTTGTTGGTTTGAATTAGAATAAAGTGTGAGTAAAACATTAAACGTTGAGTATATTTAGTTAGATATCTAACCAACTAAGTCACGAAAGCAGATTATTTATTATTTTAATTGATTTTTTTAGTAAAATCAAACCTTCGGCTTCGGCCGAAGGTTACGGCTAAGGCCGAACAATCGGCTTTGGCCAAAATCTGACCTTCGGTCGGACACTAGAAATGTACAGTGTGAAATATAACCTAACAATAACAAACCTATTGCAAATAACAATTCATTGGCCCACTGGACAGCAGTATCTCTCGATTTCCGAAGACAGCCAACTGTCTCCAGAGATCTCTTACAACATACATATATAGTAATAATAATAATAAAAATCTTTTATTGCGCGATTTTTTTTTCTCATAATGTATCACACTTATAGTCCATAGACGATTTCTACCAGTCAACCACACTAGTAAATACATCAGTAGTAGCAAGTAAAAAAATATATAGGTATTACAAATAAAAACTAATATACATTACTATGAGAAAAAAATACACAAAAATACAAAATTTTATATAAAAAACACAAATTAAAAATAATAATAATGAGCAAAAAATAGGAAAAGGATGGGTTGTGAAGGATAAAGGAATTATAGGTATGTGGATGAGATGTGTCATCAGTAGCTTCTTTAAAACCATTAAGCTAGGAGCTTCTCTTATACAATTGGGTAATTGGTTCCACAACCAGGCTGCGTGAATTGTGAACGAATAAGTGTAGGAGGATGTGTGGTGTATTGGTATTGATAGTGTACTTTGGTTTTGAGATCATAAATTTAGGCCATGAGAGGAAAGATGGGCGATTTTCTCCTTGCGGTACTTACGTGTGAGAGGGTTCTTAAGTGTCTGATAGAGTAAGGAAAGAACATGGGAATTATAGTATATGCTATGCCACGGAATCAAAAAACCAAGCTAACACTATATAAAACTATTATCAGACCAGTTTTCATGTATGTTTCTGAGACCTAGACTCTAACTAAAAGAGATGAGGACTAACTTTTGAAAGAAAGATCCTGCGGTGAATAAACAGAGTTGTTTGTGAGGGTGGTGTGTGGAGAATCAGGTAATGTGGATGTCAAGGGATTCATCAGTATTGGAAGATTCAGATGTTTTGGATACGTGAAGAGATTGAGTGCGCAACTGCCCGCTAGAAGAGTCTTTCATCAGAAAATTGTCTTTTATCTGAAGATTTTTCATGAGTTGAAAATTATCACTTTTGTTACTGTGAAAGTTACTTGAGTTTTTGGTGTTTATTTGAAATTTGTTACATCTGCACAAATATATAGCGAATATGTATTGTTAAAATATTGTTAGTGTTGCCACACTTTTATCTTTGAAACCAGGGGTGTATTTTCATTGAAAATTATACCAATATATCAAGTGATATTTTTGAGAAATCGTGACCTTACCCAGTTTAAAATATGGCCACTAGTTTTTTAATGATGTTTATTTTTTATAAATCTTAACTTTGAATGGCTCTCCTGTAAAGTTACAAAATGTTACTTAAATATTTAATTTGGTGTATAATTATTAATTTATTTGTGATATATAGGTTGTTCGCAATGGCGCAGCTTACTACAACGAACTGGAGACTCGTGTAAGACTGAGCAAGCGTCGACAGCGAGCTGGTGGAGCGGGAGCAGGCGGTCCTGGGGGCACTCGTCTTGTGGTGCGCCATCGTCCCTTGGCCCTCCACGAACATCGTATGCAGAGACTCAGGGACAAACAGCTTGAACCACCACAGGAGGTAATTATCATTTTTCAAACTCAATGGTAGATTTAACTCCTTTTTTTAATTACTGGCGTGTTAAAATAGAAATTTTCAACACTGAAGAGGCTGTTATCTCCGTAAGTCACCACTACTCAGGGTTCTTATTATCCAATGGTTGTTACCTGCTGTGGTATCCTTTAACAGAAAAAAGCGAGCTTTTATACTATGACTTATGTAAGTATAAATTTTGTATGGTTCCAATATACAAAATGACATAAGTCTATAATTGCGGATCTTACATTACTTCATGCAATGATTAATAATTAATTAATGTAAATTTGAAAATAAGTAGGTACTAAGTAATGTTTGTTATTATATTTTTAGGATGATGAAGATGAAATGGAACAAGAAGAGGACGAGCCGATGGACACAAATGAAGACCAAGAGCAAAGGTACACAGATTTTTATTTACAATTTCTAAAACAATTGGTTTCTTTTCATTGTTCATATTTCTGATTTGTTGGTCATGATAAGTGATAAGTAAAACAACCAAAAAGGTCCAGTTATAACAAAGTTTATTGAAGCTAAAGTTGTATAAAAACCACACGTGTATACGTTACAATAATAACCTATGCCGTTTTTTCTATATAACCAGTGTTACCAGTTCTGAGGCATGATTACATATCTTATTTTCAATGTTCATATTTCCGATTTGTTTTGGTCGTGATTAGTTACTTATTTTCACTGTTCATATTTCTGATTTATTTTGGTCATGATAAGTTACTTATTTTATTTGTTCATATTTCTGATTTGTTTTGCCTCGATAATCTGAACCCCAGCTAATCCGAACTCCTCAATAATCAAGCAACCCCTACCTGCCCTACTTTTTAATCCTATTTTTTGCAGATTCTAAGTAAGTGAATAAAATAAATTCTAAGAATTTAAGATTGGATACATAAATTATACACAAACAAACATGGCCATATTGATTATTTATTTGACAAAATTTGCATTATATTCTTCCTGGAAAATAATACATTTACTGTTTCTTTTGCAGGAATTCTCGCTCAAGGTCTCGTTCACCAGCCGGCTCAAAAGAGGGATCACCCAGAAAATCACCGCCAGGATCAAGAGCCGCATCGGAAGAAGGTTCCAAACGTGGCTCCGAAGCTGGATCAAGGAGAAGTTCACGGTCCAAGTCAAGATCCAAATCTCGGTCAAGGAGCGGATCACGTTCTAGATCTCGATCCAAATCAGGATCCAGAGCTTCTCGGTCTAGATCCGGTTCCAGAAGAAGTTCAGTCGCTTCGAGGGAAGGCTCCGGATCACGCAGGAGCTCCAGAGCTGGATCTGCGGCGTCGCAACGATCCAGGAGTGGATCCAGAGCGAGTTCGCGGTCCAGATCTGCATCAAAATCTCCGTCCAGATCAAGATCTAGGTCCGGATCTAGATCTGCATCTGGATCACGAGCGGCTTCCGAGGCGAGGTCTAACGTGAGCTCAAGAAAGACGAGATCTCGCTCTAGATCCAAGTCTGCCTCCAAGTCAAGAAGCGGATCAGAAAAGTCTAGGAGTAGGTCAAGATCCAGGTCTGCCAGTGGGTCAAGACAAGTAAGTTTTTTCTCTCACTGTCAAGACTTATAGAAATGTTTATAATTTTCAATGGTAAAAAGAATTATTTCTTATTTAGTTATCATAGGGAATATATATTTTTTTATTATTATCTTACCAAAGTATATTTGCAATATAGAAAAAATGGTGTTTTCTTAATTCAACCTAAATGAATTTTTATTTTTTTCAACTAAGGTATATCTATTGTTATCACATTTTCTGGTTTCTAAATTTATATTGCAGTCCCATGATAAGAATATTCATTTATTCCTCTTTCATATGTAGATTTTGTGAATATATTTATTATTCAGTCAATCATGTAGCCATTTTCATAGTTTTTTTTAAAGAATGAATATATCCTTGTAACAAGTACATATACATCCTCATAAATTTCCTAAAATAAGCATATGCTTGTACTATAGGTAACTAAATTGGTCGATGCAGGATTCGAACTCGCGACCACTGGATTACTAACCCAGCGCGCTATCCACTCTGCCACCACCCATCTTATCAGCCATATTTGTTGAATAGTATCACTAAACGTTGACACTGACAACAAAAGTTGCCAGTTAATTTTCATTTTCTCAATTTTACTGTTTTCTATATAATTGTCTTATTTTTAATGTCAATTAAAAATTTTCCAGGGTTCAGGTGGTTCACGTAGCAGTTCAGCATCTTCAAGGTCTTCTGCTCGCAGTGGGGAAGAATCTGAGTGAATCGGTTGCTTTTATTTTGTATGCATCTGTATTGTGAAAATTAAATATGTATCTATTTGTGAATTTTTATCAAATAAAGTTTTAATTAATGAAACGAGACACCTATTTATTTCAATCAATAAATCTAGTTTGATCATGCCTACAGAAGAAAAATGTTAACTTTCCGATTATTTTAAAGTTCTAGTTGAGTGGCCCCAGGCGCCCGAGGCCCTCAGGCATGCCTAAATTTTTTGTACTTGGAAAAAAAAATAAAAAGAATTTTATTGATTTAAAATGATTATGCAGTGAGAATTTTTTATTATTTTTATTTTAGTCTAAATAAATGGAATCACAGGCAATTTTTTCCCCATTTTATTGAAAAGCCTGTGATAAATAAAACATCCCTCAACATGGAGGACACAATGAATCATAGTGTTCGTTTTATCCAAAGTTTGCCTTAATAAGTTATTTTTGGGGTAATTGACACAACTTAAATGCAGTTTTTCTTCTTCGTGCCATATTGCTAAACCATGACATCTGGCGTCTTCCTATTCTGAGGCGTTTCTCTATTTAAATATAAATACAGAATCATTAATCAAACAATTTGTATGCTAATCATAGAGGCCCACACTTCCATAGCAATACTAGTTAGTTTATTTCACAGAGCGGAGACAAAACATAATCCAGGATAAATATGCTGAAATGAAACATTACCCCCTATTCAGTAACTATTGTAACTAAATTAAGAACGTTCTAAAATTGTAGATTTTAGATTTACAGTCTTATTTCAGCTTCATAAAATATCAACTTGGACTAAATGGAATAGCAACGTACCTATATTGGCCGGAACGTTCTTAAAAAGTTACTAAGAAGGTTCAGTAACTTTTTAAGAACGTTTCGGCCAATATAGGTACGTTTCTATTCCATTTAGTCCAAGTTGATATTTTATAATGCTGAAATAAGACCGTAAATCTAAAATCTACAATTTTAGAAATTCCTAATTTAGTTTCAATATTACGTTACTGAATAAGGGGGTATTGGGAAGATTTTGTGGTAAATGATTCTCTTTCAAAGAAAGGTAAATAAAACCAAATGAAATCTTGCAACATAAAATAGTTTAATGAAGAATATAAAACATAATAATTAACACATATAGGCTTATCATTATGACAACAGTATAAGAATAAAAAAGCTGTTACTTCGCTACATATCTTATAACTATTTTGCGTTTTACTTAAAAGTGCTATCGCCAAATTAAGTTTCTCTGATCTCATATTTAAAACTAAATAATAAGAAATTGTAAAAGGAAACAATCTAAAATTTATATGATAGAATGAAACATGTCTTATTTAATTATTTTAAACAAAGCTCTTGTTTTTGACAATTTGTGTAGATTTATCAGAGATAAATTTCACAAAAATTACAAAAGAAAAAAAAATCCCTAATTGCTGGAAAGATGAACTGGTATTTTATCAAGTGCGCAGGAGAGTTGATTGAAATTTTCGAAATATAGAAAATGTTACCCATTTGTTTTTACAATAATGTAGGTGAAAGATTAGAAGTTTTTAGGATGTTGCTTCTAAGACATAGTTTTTGAAAATGTTAAGAGTAAAAAGCAAATTTATTTGCATAAAAAAGGATGCTTTTTTAATCATTTATTCAAAAAGTTTTAGTAATTTCACCTTTCCAGAATCGATATTATATTTAATTAAGATAATTTGTCTTGCGACAACCAAATCACAGTTCAAATTATTAGTGGATAGTGATAAACCGTTTGAATTCTATGCCAAAGTTTGATGTTGATCGCAAACATAAGGGAGAATAAGTTTTAATTTTCTGTACTTAAACTAGTTAATGATAAGGAAACATTTACAATGCTATATGAAATCAATTCTTTTTATGGCAGCTAAAAAAATATTTTAATAAACATTAAAAAATAAAAATTACTGCTGATTTGAAAATACGAGTTACATGAAAAAAAAATTCTTGTATTTTAAAGTACATGTAACCCGGCAAGTGTGGATTCGTTATAATGCGGTATTTTTTTCACAATCAGTTTTTAGAAGAAAATGAAGATTATGAGTGATTGGGTCCTGCTATAGCGTGATTGTTGTGTATTAAGTCCCATGATTTACCAAAGGTTCTTCTGCATGCCCAGAAAACTCTGACTCTGACATAGTACCTGTTAGTTGCCCGAGAAGCAATACAAAATTTAAATAAATATTTGTCTATTACATAGTTACATGTAACATAACATAATGTTTAACCCCATAATGTGTTCAGTTCTGTGACACTTCAAGAACAACATATTCGCTCATGTTTTACCTAATGTTAACACAATATTTTCGTTGATAACAATTTTTTGAGGTAGACTTAAAAATATTCTATATTACGGCTACTTCTAAAAATCTCATAAAGCTTTTGTTGATTTGTGATCATTTATAACTAAAATTTTGAATCAGCAAAAAGTATGTACATAACGTACATTTAACACCTGTAAAGAAATATTTACTTGCAATCAATAAACTTAAGTCTCATCACATCATGGAAGATCATGATGAGAAGATCATGGATTAGGAAACACAATTAAACTTAAAAAATCTAACAGAACAATTATTATTAAAAAATACAATACATATTTTATAAAACTTCATTGTTTTGTTGAAAATAAATTGTATTACAAATGTACAAGTGAAATTGATAAATATTAATAGATAGAATATCTATTCTAATTTCAGTAAATAGATATTATGTAGTTTTTTAGCCTTTGAAAAAACATCATACAAATGAGATTGTAAAAAGTAAAAACAGAAAATAGCAAAGTAAATCAGTCTTAACAGTATGGCAAGAAAAATAAATTTAGTAATATTCTATACTTAACTCAATTTTATTTTTAAAAAATGGCCAAAATTCAAAAGCAAACTAGATTTGACAAGTTATTATTACTTTTTTGTTACATTCCTTTGAACATTAATTAATTAATATATTATATATTACTTAAAAACTTTGAAATGTATAACTTTGTACATATTCATTTTATTACTTTCTTAAAATATAAGATTAACATAGCATGTATTTAATTATCTATGAATTGATATGTTTTGTGGAATGTCCATGTAATATAAAGTTGGCAAGCTTGGAATTGATTCAGTCTTAAAATGAAAACAACAATCCCATTTTTTAAGAATACCTATTATAAAATAAAATAAAAACTAAGGTTATAAGTTGAAAATTCTACAGCTACACACATCAATGTTTCTAATAATGAAGCATTATACATACAAATATTTAAATATTTTTATATAACAATATATTTTATAATATATGTATATCAATTTCCCGAAATTGGTACATTAAAAGTGATACCAATACATGGAAGACAGTGAAAGTATGTTATAGAAAAAATCAGTTCTTTGGTGAAGATTATTTGGGTAATCCCAACATTATTTTGCCGTGTACTCTTATTTCTAGAAATAAATATCTTTCAATTACATTTTCTGATTTATATAAACGAAAACTTCTAATTTCTATTTTTTCCTTTTGCTTCTGTAGAAACAAAAGGTATCTTTGATAATATTTTTGTTTATTGGTCCATATTTTTACATGTTTGTATTCATTTGTGTTAGTTTCTATGCATTTGACAAGGATGAAAAAAACAATTGATATTATTAACTTTAATCATCTCCTCTAAAAGAAATATGATAACCGAGAGAATTATAATTTTATCTGACATTTAGAACATAAACCAATTTAATGAAAAATAGATATTGGCTTTTACCATGTGATATGGAAGCATCATTTTTGGTTTTACATCACCTTAGGCTTCTATAATTTAAGAATTACTGAATCAAAAAAACAATTTTATAATAAAGTCTATTAAATTTTCATTTATATGCTGAATATATTAAGAGAAACATACGTTGAAACATGTTTGACATTAGATTTGTCTTGTACAATTACTGATGATTACAAAACCATTTTGAATAATTTTTTTTTTTCTAACTGTATTGCAAAATATTATTGAATCTTTATTACTATTAAACTTATATAGACCATAGATTTATTAGCAAATGTATATGAAAATAATTAGCACAATATGGATATAAAATTAAATTTTCAAAATTAATAAAAAGTGTAATATGCTCTATCTTTAATGTTGTGTATAATATACTCTATTTTTTATATTATGTAAATCTTCTACAATAAATTTGACCACATTTGATAGTCGTATCAATATAATATATATATATATATATATATATATATATATATATATATATATATATATATATATATATATATATATATATATATATATATATATATATATATATATATATATATATATATATATATATATATATATATATATATATATATATATATATATATATATATATATATATATATATATATATATATATATATATATATATATATATATATATATATATATATATATATATATATAATCTAATAAATACAATTCAATTCATATAGCTAAATTTAATAAACATAAAACAAAAATATATTGTTGACTGTTTTCCTGGTAATTTATCATTTATTGCTTTTGCATATTTTGCCAATTTCACATAGTTAAACCATCATTAATAATGTTGAAGTACATGCTTCGACGAAGTCATTTTAAGAATAATTTTTGCAACTCATACATTTATATTTATTTTTCTATTTAAAAATAACTGTTTTTTTTATCTCACGTGTCTCAAAAGATATTACACTATCCATGGAATAAAATAATGGATAAGTGTAATCTTACAAACACAATTCTAAAGACTACAGACAAAATCATCAATCATATCAGTCTTTGATGAGATAACATTCTTTAAATGTCAAGTCTTGACAATATAGAAATATGTTAGATATATAATTTGACATTCATGCATCACATTTATCAATTGAAAATTATTTTTTAAACAAGGAAAAAAAAATGTATTTGATTCTCTGTGTATCTATTTTCTATTTGCTGTGATCATATTTAAGTGAGCAATATTACAAGTCTTTTATATTAGGCAACTTGCTGTGCTAAACCAATTTATATTTTCTATATAAGTTAAGTGAATAACATATAAGTTAATTTTGAAGATGAATATGTCCTCTAAACAAGATCAATGCATTCCCGAAAATAACAAAACAATTATTGTACTTTAGGAGATATGGATTATTAATAACTGGTGGGTAAAATTAATAACAGAATTCATAATTAGCAATATGTTGTTGAATAAATTTGATTAGTTTAACAACACTGATCTTGACTTGGACACCTGGACAATACCCGAGACCTAATTGAAGCCTTCTTCTCCGTCGTTGGATTTTGTAGCTTAACTGTTGGATCGTCGATGGATGCGACGCGAAACGGTTGACGACTGTACAATTTATGGGCTAACGTCATGAAGATGGCGTCGACTGTTTCCGTCTCAGAATCCAATCGAGCTGATGTTTCGAAAAGCTGTAACATAAAAAATATGTTATTTGACAAAGGAAACAGACAGTTATAGACACTCTTCAGTTATCTTACTGAAAATATTTATTCATATCAATGAGAAAGATGGACTGTCAATATTATAACCTTAAATAGAAAAGAATATAAGATTGTCCCTGATTTGAATATTAAAAATATCAAAATGAAGGACAGACATCAAGATTGTGAATTTTACTGTTTTATTTTCATACTGTGACTTTTATGTCAATATTATATTTGATGTAATAATTCCTTGAAGGAATAAATAGGAAAGACAGATGTCAGTTTTCATTTGATACATCCGACTTCAATTGCATTGTAGAACTGATTGCTTCAAATAATGAGAAAAATAATATGGATAAAGTAAATTTGTGGAGATGTTCTAATAAATAATTATTAAATAAAGTACAATTGATCAGGATGGATTTCAGAGATTTTATGTTACTCTGTATGAGTTTTACTATAACTTTACCTACTCCTTTTAACTACAGTTAAAAATATTTCATAACATAAGATATATTAAAATACATACAGGCATCCCATAGTGATCGGCCAATCTCTGCGCAGTCGAAGTACTAACTATCTTTCTCTCTATGTGATCACAATGGGTACCGACCAGAATTCGAGGAATTTCATCTGACAAACCTTGCTTTGTGCATTCAGACACCCAATTATGCACAGACTGGAATGAATAAATATATTGTTATTTAAATAAATTCTTGTTTGTAATAAAGTATTGAATTTATTTACATTAGTTATTAGAAAGCTGTTTTTAAGAGTAACTGACATATAAGAAGCTTTTTTCCATTTCTTTTGTAATATGAACTGGAATTATATAAACGATAAAACATTCAAAACAATTGATCAATTATTTGTTTGATAATTAAATTATTTTATTCCCAATCAAACCAAACGGAATTTATGTGATATAAAAAATATATATATTTATGTGTATCGTGACTGATAAAATCAATAGCAAATTTTGGTTCTATCGCCATATCAGCTCATCATTTATTAAAAAAAAATTTCCCCAAGTGGTTTAGGTGGATGAAATAGATTGAGCTACATCTGATAAAGAAAAAAATACAGAAAAATGTGTAGAAATAATTAATTATGAAAATTAGGACCAGATTTGGGGATAAAAATTAAATTTAGAATGGATAAATGTGAATACAATTCCAAATATGTTCTTATTTGAAGCTTGAAAAAGAATAATTAACAATTGAAATAGAATTTTCTTAAATCGGGAATGGATAAATTAGAATAAAATATCTTTTTATTTGAAGCTTGAAGAAGAATATTTTACCTATTCAAATAGAATTTTAATAAATCAATTCATTTTGATAGATTTTTGTGTAGATAATAAACTTTAAAAAAATACTATTGCTAAATGTATTAAACAATTTTTCAAACAAAAGAATAATTCATATAATTAAAAAAGTAATCAGGGGGCAAGTCTGGTCAGCAGGCGGAATCAAAACCATCCATGTTTACCTATATCATGGATATAATTATCTTATGGAGTTCTATAACATCTAAAGATATTATATAACTCCATAGGATAATTATATTTATTTTTTTTTAATTCAAAAAAAGATGAATATGTCCTTGTTAAACAAGTACATATACATCTTCCTACGTTCCCTAAAATAAGCAAATAAATGTTTGTGCTATAGGTAAACGAAATCGGTCGAGGCAGGATTCGAACTCGCGACCATTGGATTACTAGCCCAGCGCGCTTACCGCTCTGCTATCGACCCATCTAAATATCTCATCCATGCTTAACAATATCCATGATATTGTTAAGCATGGATGGTTTTCATTCCACCAGTTGAACAGACTTGCCCCCCAGATGTTGAGTCAATGCCAAGAGAGGAAAGAATAGGATTATTCTCAGTACCTACTCCAAATAAATAAATGGTATGTCATAGTATGTATAGTGCAGAAAAATGGTAATAGAACTGAATTGTAATAGATAGTGACATAACTGGTCAAAGTGAAAACTTAAAGATTTCATTTGTTTGAAAATGATATACAGAACAAATATATACAAACATATAAACAATACTTACATTAAATGAATTAATTTTGGTCATATCATAAACAATGACAACAGCATTAACATTTCTGTAATAATGTTTAACCATTGATTCACGAAACCTCTCCTGTCCAGCTGTGTCCCAAAGTTGCAGCTATAAACAAAAACAATCATACACAATAATAAAAATATTGAAAATACCTATTTATTTATTATTAGTTGGGGTAAAACTGGGTACTGTTGAGGGGCACCCAGGAGGGATTCGTAGAGGGATAATGAGGGTATACAATTAATATCTAAACTGGGTACTGGGTACTGATGAGGGGCACCCAGGAAGGATTCGTAGAGGGATAATGAGGGTATATAATTAATATCTAAACTGGGTACTGATGAGGGGCACCCAGGAAGGATTTGCAGAGGGATAATGAGGGTATATAATTAATATCTAAACTGGTTACTGGGTACTGATGAGGGGCACCCAGGAGGGATTCGTAGAGGGATAATGAGGGTATATAATTAATATCTAAACTGGGTACTGATGAGGGGCACCCAGGAGGGATTCGTAGAGATAATGAGAGTATATAATTAATATCTAAAATGGGTACTGATGAGGGGCACCCAGGAGGGATTTGTAGAGGGATAATGAGGGTATACAATTAATATCTATATGGTACTTACCCAAACTCGTCATTCTTATTTTTTGTAGTGTTTCTGTTGCTTATTTATTTGGTCATTACAACTTTTTTCTCAGCTAACCTCTAAATATCATTACACTCTTTTTTTAATAGAATGAATATATCCATTCCCTAAACTAAGCATAAATGCTTATGGTATATGCAGATGAAATCAGTGGAGGCAGCGCAATGCCCATATTCTTTTACATGGCCAAACAATACAGGGCATAATCTAACATTTCCATATCTTGCTACCATACATTATGGTCTGAATGAATGTGATTGACTAAATAGAGAACAAATACCTAATCTGCTTTTAAAAATATTCTTCAATGTGCATATCTTATAGTGATCAGAGTATTGTTCTACATTTAACCCGAGTATTATATTAGAGTATTATTCTACATTTTAACCCGAAAATACGCGTTCTTAAACGAGGTCGGGTGAGATGATGAACCGCCACACCTCTTCAAAATACGTTCTTTAATAAAAGTACAATTCTCACCTTAACATCATCCTCTCCAATTTTGACAGTCCTCTCGTGAAAGTCCACTCCGATGGTTGCATCGGTTTTCCTCAAAAACTTCCGTTCACAAAATCTGTATGTGAGACAAGTTTTACCGACATTTGAATCTCCAATTATAATTATTTTCAATACTCTGTTTTGCAATAGTCCTTCCACGGGCCGTCGATAACATTGTGCTTTTTCAAAAAAATTCGCACTAGACGTGTTTTGCATTTCAAACAAAATTAACTCGTCATTAGTTTTATCACAGAGTTTAAAGTATTATTTGTATTTTTAAAGTCATTGATAGTAAACATTACTTTTACGTCAAAAAATGACAATCTGAAAACCATAGAAAAACATTACAGAGATTATATTATACGTTATACCATAAATCAAAATATAGGCTCTTTAAATTACGATATTCCCGATTCTAATATGCAATCTTTATTTTCAAATACATAATAATATTATACAAGTATAATATTATTATGTATTTAGATGGGTCGATGGCACAGCGGTTATCGCGCTGGGTTAGTAATCCAGTGGTCGCGAGTTCGAATCCTGCCTCGACCGATTTCGTTCACCTATAGCACAAGCATTTATTTGCTTATTTTAGGGAACGTAGGAAGATGTATATGTACTTGTTTAACAAGGACATATTCATTTAAAAAAAAGTAGTTATAGGTACAGTTCTACAGTGAAAATGAAAAACTTGTATTGAAGCAATCTTGCTGTAGCCGTAAACTTTACTAGCGTCTACTATCCGCATTTACCATTCCGCATTCTGTTTCCAGTTGGCTCTCTGATTGGTTGAGATCTCGTAGTATGGAGTCAAATGAGCTGTGAAATTTTATATTAAATGCGAAAAATTAAATGAAAAATGTAAATGTAATTTATAATTCAATTTATAAAGCAACTCGCTCACGCGAGTCGCTATTATTTATTATAAACAAACTTAAACCTAACCTAGGAATGCAGAAAAGAAGAGCTGGGACTTGACGCTACTGTAAAGTTTCAGCAAAGTGAGAAAAAAGGAAGTAAAGTCAAAATTTCCTGCAGACAAACGTATCTCATACGTGATGACATGCATTGAAAATCCGCGACAGTTCTTTTTTCCCATATGAGTGGTGGCTTAAATACAACATTCTCAGCTCCGAGATATCCTGGTTATGTGATGTGGTATGAAGGTATGATACTTATGGAAAAGGTGGCGTCCTCAAAGAAAGATGATGTGAAAAAAAATTACAAACATTTTCATAATGACGGTCTCCGTCGGTGCTGTAAAAAGGCCGCCGATGACGGATGCGTTTTCTCTTCCGCTAGAGTCTTGAAATCGATGAGCATAAGACGGATGAAGAACACCTTCTCTTCCTGAACACCAGTCGCCCCTCTCAGACTTCGCTCATACCATTTTTCATTTTTCGCTCATACCATCGTAGGTGGTACCTTTTTCGGGCACAATATCAACTTTTCTTTTCATCTTTTTTATAAATGGAATTTATCATTTTCATATACACTAACTATATTTGAGATACATGTACCGAAAATATTGCAATTTCGCTTTAAATGGTTCGTATCTTGTAGAATCTATGGTGGGAAATTTTAAATCTCTCGAGAAACCTTGGAAATATGAATAGTAATGTGATATCACATACATACATAACAAAGAGTATATAATACCTTTGATACATAATTTAATCACAAAAAAGAAAGCCATGTAAAAATAAATATGGTTCTTAATTTCCTTGATATAGATTTCATTCACAATAGAAAAATGTAAGTGAATCTGCCATAAAGTCATAAATATTCACTTCAACATTGTTTCAGTTTTCATTACTTTTCATACCACTGTAATAAGAGTATAATATATAATATCTAGGGATAGCAATAATTATGAATGTCCATAATTTCTCAAATTCAAACTTAGAACACCAACCTAACACTTTATATACAATGCATCACTAGGACCTATCCATAGGTATTTGCTAGGACCCATCACAAGTATCTGGATGGGTGAATTATTCCAACTGAAAGCTTGATCGGTGCGTTTGTTGCATTTTATTTAATTTACAATTTACGAATTGATCTGCCAATTATTTTGAGGAAGTGTATAGTGGTAATTATAATAATTGAGTGTTTTAATTATTTATTTTTTAAATGGCACTTGTAACCTCAAATGGAGGAACAAATTGAGTATTTATTTGTACTACTTAATTGATATTAATAACAACCATAATAAATCGACCATCGCCATTAAAAAAAATGTATTTCAAGAAAACAAGTAAATACTTTTCTCATTTTTAAATAAGAAATTTCTTTCACTGGAAAAATATTTGAAACAATGTTATTACTAATATAGCGGTAGTTTTAGACTTAAAAGATAACATAACATTAGTCGACTTTCGTGGCTCATTTGGTTAGGTATCTGACTGCTGATCCAAGGTTCCCAGGTTCGATTTCCGGTGGAGACACAGTTTTTAATATTGTGTTTTCACTCTGGATTTGTGAGACAATAAATATCATAAGTCTCCAGAATGTGACAACTTGTTATTGGGTGCGTGTTAAATAATTATTTGACATAGCACCTGTTGTTAGTTGCCCGAGAAGCTACATAAAATAATAATAATAATGACCACTTCCTTGCACCCTGCGCAAGTGGCCAGTTTATTGCTGTATAGCAATTTCTTCCAACTAACCAGTGTTTCCAGCCCAGAGAAGCAGTATTTGCGTGAGAAATGAATTTAAATAAATTTCTCCTCTGCTGGGAATCGAACCCAGGACGCCTGCACAGAAACCGAACGGCTTACCAACTGTGCCACAGCGGCTGGCAATATAAAAATAACTGCTCTATATTATTAGAATCTGATACATATATTATAAATGCACCATATATCCAAATTACAAAATTAAATCAGAAATAGAAATGCATAATGAGTTACACTTTATATGAATGAAAGAGTAAATTTGTCATACTTTCATTTGATTTTTAATCACCTCCTTACAACAAAAAAGGATAAATTTATCAAATCTTCTTTCAATACATATTAGTTGGTTGGAAGAGATTGCCTTATGGCAAGAAATCCATTTTTATGCAAAAAATAAATTAATGTATCACACACTTCAATAGAGGAATAATGTGTCACATTCTATAAATGGAGGAATGCGATTAAGGAATGAAGGCATCACAGAATATCAAAATTATAATAAATACTAACTTGCACACTACACAACTCGTAAGCTTATAACCATTTGGCAACTTCTTCCAACAAACCATATAGTCGATGGCAGAGTGGACATTGTGCTGGATTAGTAATCCAGTTGACATGATTTTAGATCCCACCCAGCCTCCACCAACTTTATGCTAAGTTTAGGAAATGTATGAGGATGTATATTATGTTCTTGTTACAAGGACATACATGTTCATTATTAAAAAAAAATTATAAATTTTTTCAAGGACAATAAATTATAGGTGAAATGTTAAGATGGGTCGATGGCAGAGCGGTTAGCATGTTGGGCTAGTAATCCAGTGGTCACAAATTCGAATCCTGCCTTGACCGATTTTGTTCACCTATAGCACAAGCATTTATGCTTATTTTAGGGAACTTAGGAAGATGTATATGTACTTGTTTAACTAGGACATATTCACTTTTATTCTTAAAAAAAAAAGGTCTTTAACAGACTGATACTGGTCAGTGTCATTCATAATAAACAGACTGATGCAGGTCAGTGTTATTCAAAATAAATAGACTGATACTTATCAGTGTCATTCAAAATAAACAGACTGATATTGGTCAGTGTCATTCATAATAAACAGACTGATGCAGGTCAGTATCATACATAATAAACATACTGATATTGGTCAGTGTCATACATGTAAAGAAAATACCTAATAAGTACTTTCTTAAAAAGGATTTATTGTAGGTGTTCTAAATTCGAACACCTATGAAAACATGTGAAATGAATTTTGATAAAAATATTGTATTTTAATTTGACAATTGAATAAGAAACTTTAAATGTCGTTTCCTGTAAATAATTATAAATAATTAAATATTCAGTGCAACAACAAAGAGTTTCATTTGTCAAGCAAGATAAAAATAATACTAAGTACCCTTATAAAACGACATTTTGTAGTTGAAAATGGAGAAATTATGTTTCGAATTTACCCTATTACCGGGTGATGAAAGTGATGAAAAATCAAATATTTTTTCAATTACTTCAATAACAACAACTGAAAATAAAGTGTATTCAATACCAGAAAAGCTACAATCAGTTAATCATCATAAAGAAATAACCAAAACATCTACATATAATAAAATAAAAAATAGTTTAAAAAAAAGATACCAAGTTAGACGAGTTTGGATTAAAATGACAGAAAAACTAAAAAATACATACATAGATGAGGATGATAACTTACAATTTCAAGATCAATATCTAGAAGAAATGAATCAAGAACAACATGTTACTGCATCTAAAAAAGGTACAGATACCAGTACATTAGAAATACTAATAGAGAAATTAGTAGAGAATACAAAACAAAATAAAGAACAAGATTCAAAACAAATATCAGAAAAATTCATGATTGAAAAGTTTACAACAAAAAATTCAAATGCAATACAATGGATAGATTTATTTGAAAAAGAATGTATTCGCTTAAAAATAACAAGAGATGAAAATAAAATAGAAATTTTAAGATTATTTATGGACAAAGCATGTATAGAATGGTACAGCTCAATGATTATGAAACTAACAATGAACTCAGAATGGTCAACTTGGAAAAATAAATTCTGTGAATCGTTTGCAAACAAGGGATGGAACCTAGTCACTTATGCAATGTTATTTAAATACAAAGATGGTTTATTATTGGATTATGCCATAAGGAAAGAAAAACTTTTATTAGATATGAGAAGATCAATTGACACAGGTACTTTAGTAGATCTTATTGCAGCTGGATTACCAGAATTTGTACTTAATAAAATTGATAGAGAAAAATTAAAAGATACAGTGGATTTGTTTAATGAAGTTAGCAAGTATGAACACATGGTAAATAAAAAAAAAAGTCTGTATAATAAAACAAATGACAATAAAAAATTTAATATTGAAAATGAAGGACGTAACCCATGTAAAATTTGTGAAAAATTAAATAAAGGTACTCGTTATCATCTGGAAACTACATGCTGGTTTAAAAATAAAGATGATAAGGTAAAGAAAAATTTAATTAAACATGTAAACAATTTAGTGATAGAAGCCGAATTAAATGAAGCTGATCAAAAAAACGAATAGTAACACCATTAATAAAAGTCAAATTACGATTAAATGATGAATTAGAAATATATGGAATTTACGATTCAGGATCAAATGTTTCTCTGATAAATTCAAAATTATTGAAATTAAAAGGAAAAAGAAACAGTTTGAATAAAGCTGAATTAATTACGATTAATGGTGTTAAAAAAACAAGTGGTTTGACAACTTTAAAAATAAAAATATTTAAATTAGAAAAAAATGTAGATGTATATATTATTGGTGAAGAAGACTTCAGATATGAATTTTTGATAGGATTAGATTTGATAAAAGAGTTCAAACTAATCCAAAATGAAGATTTAAAAATAACTCAGAAAGAGAGTCTAAATAATAAAAACAAAGTAGAAGAAATTTCTACTGAAAATATAAATATAGTAGAAAAAATTTCTGCTGAAAATAAAGACAACGTAGAAGAAACTTCTACTTGTATCGAAAAAAAAAAATAATGAATTAAAAAGTATAGAAAATAACATAAACTATACCAAAAAATACAAAATAAATAATAATGAGAATGTAAAAAAGGAAGATATTGAAATAAAAATAAACCATTTAAATCAATATCAAAAATCTGAAATAAAAAGATTGATTTGCAAACATATATCAGTTTTTGCCAAAACTAAATACGATGTTGGCACCGTTGATGGATATGAAGCAAGGACAGACTTAACAGAAGACAAATATTGTAGTAAGAGACCTTACAGATGCACTGTAGAAAATAAAAAAGAGATAGAAGAACAAATATCAAAATTACTAGATAGAAAGCTGATAGAAGAATCCTACAGCCCATTTGCTGCACCTGTAACTTTGGCATTTAAAAAAGAGGAAAATAAAAAATCCAGACTGTGTATAGACTTCAGAGACTTAAATAAAATAGTAATGCCTCAAGCTCAACCATTTCCATTAATTGAAGACCTAATGATAAAAACGAGAAATTGTAATTACTTTTCAACCTTGGATATAAACTCTGCATTTTGGTCAATTCCTCTTCGAATCGAAGATAGGAAAAAAACAGGATTCGTAACACAAGAAGGACATTTCCAATGGACCTGTCTACCTTTTGGATTAAAGACATCTCCGGCAATTTTTCAGAGGATATTAAGTAATATATTGAGGAAACATAAACTTAATGATTTTACCGTTAATTATATAGATGACATTTTGATATTTTCTAAAACTTTTTCCGAACATTTAAACCATTTAATACAGTTATTGAAAGCTATAGAAACAGAAGGTTTCAAGTTAAAATTTACAAAATGCACATTTGCATCAGATCTAGTAAAATATCTTGGTCATATAATACAAAATAATTCTATTAGACCAGTTAAAGATAATTTAATTTCAATAAAAAATTTTCCAATTCCAAAAACTCAAAAAAATGTCAGACAATTTCTAGGGAAAATCAATTTTTACCATGAATATATACAAAAGAGTGCAATAATACTAGATCCATTAACAATAATACTAGATCCATTAACAATAATACTAGATCCATTAACAATAATACTAGATCCATTAACAATAATACTAGATCCATTAACAATAATACTAGATCCATTAACAATAATACTAGATCCATTAACAATAATACTAGATCCATTAACAATAATACTAGATCCATTGCATAATTTACTCAGGAAAAATCAAAAGTTCGTTTGGTCTGATAAATGCCAAAAAGCATTTGAAATGATGAAAAACCTATTATGTTCCCAACCAGTTCTGGAAATTTTCGATCAAGATTTACCAATCAATATTTATACAGACGCTTCTTTAGAAGGTGTTGGAGCTATTTTAAAACAGACACAGCCTGATGGAAAAGAAAAACCAGTGGCTTATTTTTCAAAAAAATTGAATGAGGCACAAAAGAAAAAAAAAGCAATATACTTAGAATGTTTGGCAATCAGAGAGGCAGTGAGATACTGGCAATATTGGTTGATAGGTAAATCGTTTACAGTTTATTCAGATCACAAGCCACTAGAAAACATGAATCTAAAATCTAGAACCGATGAAGAACTGGGTGATTTAGCATATTATTTATCGCAATATGAATTTAAAATAAAATATGCTCCAGGAAAAAAAAATTTGGAAGCAGACTGTTTAAGCAGAAATCCAGTATTAAATCCGAATGAAAATACAGACGAACAGTTAAAAGTTGTGAACTTGATTAAACTGGAAGATATTCTAACAGATCAAAAAAATAATGAAAATATACAAAATAACAAAAGGAAATTTATTGAAAAACACAGTATATTCTTAAAAAAGGTCAGAAAAAAAGAAAAAATTATTTTATCAGAAGAATTTAGCATCAAACTGTTAAAAAACATACATGAAAACCTGTGCCATATTGGAATTAGTCAAATGCAAAAGATGATTAGTCCACTCTATGTAGCCAAAAATTTGACTACAAATATAAAAAAAATTAGTAGAAGCTGTGAAATTTGTATTAAAAATAAAACAAGAGGACACAACAAATTTGGCTTGATGTCTCATCTAGGCCCAGCCACAAAGCCTTTCGAAATAATCTCTATAGATACAATTGGAGGTTTCGGAGGATCTCGATCGTCAAAAAATATCTACATCTATTAGTAGATCACTTTTCAAAATATGCATTCACTCTAACATCAAAAACTCTGAATGGCACCGGGGTTATATGGTGTCGCAAGCGTTGTGCCCTCTGGAAACTGGTCCGAATCCGGAGTGTAAGTAGGACTTGCCATGACGTGGGGCTCCGTTATGGTGGACCGTCTATTTCCCCTTACTTTCCTAAGGTCTGGAAGTTGCCTTGTCGACTGAAGGACCGTACGAACAAGATGAATACAAATAAACCAAAAAACCCACCTTCGTCCTCCCGAAAGGGGGGGCCTAGACTCGCCTACACAGGGGAGTCATTATCAACCGTAGCCGGAGGTAATACAGCTATTCCCGCCCGAAAGGGGGGACCAAGACCCGTCTGCAAAGGGGGGTCGCCAACCACGATAGAAGCATCCAATGAGGGGAAGGAGGGGAGACTGCTGCATGAAAGTGGTTCAGATTAATCTGCACCACTCGAAGGCGGCGTCTGCCGCATTACTTCTCCGCCTCTTAGAAAAAGGAGAAGATGTTGTCTTAGCCCAAGAACCATGGGTTGTCAAAAATCTAGTGGCTGGGTTAAAATCTAAAGACTACAGAATCTTCTATACAAACAATAAAGGTAAGCCAAGGTCTTGTATTCTTATAAAGAAGGAGCTCAATGCCTTTAAGGTGTCAGAGTTCTGCAACGAAGATATCACGGTACTGGCAGTAGAACTTCAGTCCCACACCATTTGGCTGATTTCTGCCTACCTAGCACATGATCACGAAGAACCGCCCCCTCCAGGTATCCTTCAACAAGCCATACATAGAGCAGAAGATGAGAGGATACCTGTGGTGACAGGTGCAGATGCCAACGCACACCACACAATCTGGGGCAGCACGGACACAAACGAGAGAGGTGAGTTAATTTTTGAATATATTTTATCACATAACCTCGAAATTTGTAATATAGGTGATACTCCAACATTTATTACCGCAATAAGGCGTGAAGTTCTAGACATAACAATTGCCAATGAATATGCTGCCGAATATGTAAAAGAATGGAAAGTCTCAGCTGACCACTCCTTCTCTGATCACCAGTACATTGAATTTAACTTAAACTTTCAGAAATCAGATAGAGTCATGTACAGCAATAGAAGGAACACACAATGGGATAAGTACAACACTGCCCTCAGAGAATTTCTTTCTGAAATACCAACCAAACCCTCAACAACAGAGGAATTGGATAACATGGTAAAGACCCTTACTAATGCTTGTAACCAAGCCACCAGGGAATCGTGCCCGGTGCGTATAGCTAAAGGGAGAAAAAGACCACCATGGTGGACAGAAGAGATAATTACCCTAAGAAGGGAATGTCGCAAACTATTTAACCTAGCCAAGAAAAACAATGAATGGGAAACTTATAAGGCTAGTCAAAGAGTTTTTAAGAGTAAAGTAAAAACGGCAAAAAGAACCTCATGGGAAGATTTCTGCACAAAAATTGAAACAATCCCTGAGGGAAACAGGATTCGCAAAATCCTAGCTACGGATCCAGAGATGCCTGAATATATAAAGAAAAACGATGGCAGCTGGACCTCAAGCAGCTCTGAAACATTAGAGCTATTAACAGAAACACACTTTCCTGGATGTAAACTCGACATGCCTAGGGAAACCGTCCGCCCGATAGGGGGGGCGCAGACCCACCTGCAAAGAGAGGGCATGCCTGAGACAACAAACCAAACCAGGAAACAGAAAAACTCCCAGAAATTATTTAATACAGAAATGATTGCTTGGGCAATTTACGAGTTTGAACCATACAAGTCGCCAGGTCCGGATGGTATCATTCCAGCGGAACTGCAAGCGGCCTCGGAGACTGTCATACCCTGGTTGGGGACAATCTTCAAAGCATGTATAGAACTCTGTTATACCCCCAAATTATGGAGAGAGGTAAAAGTGGTGTTCATACCCAAAGGTGGAAGAACATCTAATAATACATCCAAGGATTTCAGACCAATCAGTCTATCCTCGTTTGTCCTTAAAACGCTAGAAAGACTCATAGAAACCAGAATAAGGGGTAAAATAGAACCTTCAAAGTGGTCAGAGTCTCAACATGCGTACAGCAAAGGGAAATCTGTAGAAACAGCATTACACACCCTGATACACAGAATCGAGAAATCGATGAAGTATAAAGAGTACACACTGGTCTCCTTCCTAGACATAGAAGGAGCCTTTAATAACATTAAATATGAAACAATGACTCAGTCTCTGAGGAAATTGGGGATAGATACTTCGCTCATAGAATTTATCGACAATATGTTGAGAAATAGAGTTATAAACTCAGAACTTGGGGGCTCAAAGATAAAAAGATACCCGGTGAAGGGAACACCCCAAGGAGGCGTTCTATCACCTCTTTTATGGAATCTAGCCCTAAATAAACTGTTGATGGAGTTAGACGACACCGGGGTCGGAGTAATCGCTTATGCAGATGATCTCGCCATAGCGGTGTCCGGTAAGATCCTCAACATACTCTCATCTCTCTTACAGAGGGCACTAGACAGGATAACTCAGTGGTGTATTAATAGTGGGTTGGGAGTGAACCCAAAGAAAACAGAGTTGATCCTCTTTACAAATAAACGGGTAATCCCGGCATTTACATTGCCAACCCTAGAAGGGGTAACATTAGAGATCTCAGCTCAAGCTAAATACCTAGGTCTGATCCTGGATAGAAAACTGAGCTGGAAGCCTAACACGCAGGAAAGAGTACGGAAAGCTACAAATGCACTGTACACCTGCAGAAAGATCGTGGGAAAACGGTGGGGACTACATCTCAATATAACCCACTGGATGTACAAGGCGGTCATAAGGCCAGTCATGATGTACGGAGTGGTGGTATGGTGGCACTGCTTGAAAAAAGGAGTGCACCTAAAAGAGCTGGCAAAAGTTCAAAGACTAGCAGAAGTGACAACCACTGGCTGTCTGAGAACTACACCATCAAAAGCCCTTGACACCATCCTGCATCTGATGCCGCTTGACCTCCTAGGAAAACAAATGGCAACGAAAGCTGCCATAAGAATGAATTGTGTCAACCCTTGGAGGGAGACACACATTGGACACTCCATGGTTCTTCAGGAGTTCAAAAAGCCATCCGAAGGTATCGACTATGTCATTCCCAAGCCTTTCTTCGAGAACAGGTTCTCAACCCAAATCCCCTCGCGGGAAATGTGGAAGGAGAATCTGATCCCTCACGATGAAGCTCAGGTGTTTTTCACTGATGGGTCAAAACTGGAAGGTAAGGTGGGCGGAGGAGTCTTTTCGGAGAAATTAAATATTAGTATCTCTTTCAGGTTGCCGGACCACTGTAGTGTTTTTCAAGCAGAGATCTTGGCAATCCAGGAAGCAGTAGAATGGATACAAAGCAATACAGTATCAAACAGCATTGTCCGTATTCTCACAGACAGCCAAGCGGCTATTAAAGCCTTAAAAGGCGTAAGTACTACTTCCAGAGTGGCCCTGAACTGCCGCAACATCTTAAATGGGGCAGCGGAGCGGTTCAATCTACAAATCATGTGGGTGCCGGGTCACAGTAATATAGCGGGGAATTGTAGGGCAGACGAACTTGCCAGAGCAGGTACCCTGTTATCTCTAGACAATATCAAACACAGACCTGGAGTCCCCATGGCAACATGTAAACTCCGGGTCAGTGAAAAAATTATTGCTTGTGCTGACCAAAGGTGGTCTGAGGAGAGCACATGCTCCATTGCCAGACAAACATGGCCAAAATATGATCTCAGAAGAACCAGAGAAATACTCTCGTTCAGAAGAGACTCACTCGCCAGAGTCATATCAGTATTAACGGGACACTGGGTTATAGGAAAGCATGCCAGAAGGCTAGGGCTGGAGGCATACGATTACTGCAGAGCATGCCAAGACGAGGAGGAGGAGGAGACGGTGGTCCACTTCCTCTGTCACTGTCCTGCTCTCTCTAGAATTAGGAGAAGCTCCTTGGGAAGTTTCTTCTATGATGATTTAATTGACATAGCGTCGGCCGACATTGCAGACATTATGACATTCATTTGCCGCTCAGGCTGGTTCAAGGGGGATGAGTGAGTGGGAGGACAGCCCCAATGTGGTATCACAAAGGGCCAATTGGCCTAAGTGTGTTCTCCTCAAGAACTGCCACCCGCAAAAAAAAAAAAAAAACATCAAAAACTCAGAGTGCAAATGATTTTATAAAACTAGTCATGAATGTATCAGAAACGGAGGACATTGGCATGCTTCTCACTGACCAGTACTCGGGAATTAATTCAAAAGAATTCAAGAAATTCTTAAATGACAGGAAAATACCAATGGTTTTTACAGCAGTAAATGCACCATTCTCAAATGGACTAAACGAGAGGCTGAATCAAACATTGGTGAACAAAATCAGATGCAAATCAAATGAAAAAGGAAAAAAGAGAGCTTGGACAACAGTAGCTCAAGAATGTGTAAATAAATATAATGAAACTAATCACTCAGTCACGGGATTTTCACCAACTTATCTTTTGTATGGTACAGATGTTACAATTTTACCGAATGAATTAAAACAACTAAAATCAAATAGTGACTGGATCATAGATAGAAAAACAGCACTTGAAAATACAATAAGATCACATAACTACAACAAAACATTATACCACAAAAATCGCATACAATATGAATTTAAGGTTGGAGACATGGTATATGTGGAAAATGGTAATAAACTAAACAGGAAGAAATTAGATGAACTGAAAATTGGACCATATAAGATCGTTAAAAAAATTTCAAACTCAATATATAAAATAGAAACTGGTCACAAAAAAACGGAATCCAATCTATTTCACATTACAAAACTTATTCCAGTTCCTACATTAGATGAAGAAGAAATATTAAAAACCGAGGAAGACGAATGAATTCAGTGAAAATTTTGTTTCAAATTTTCTTTTCCAGGGGGGGAGATGTAAAGAAAATACCTAATAAGTACTTTCTTAAAAAGGATTTATTGTAGGTGTTCTAAATTCGAACACCTATGAAAACATGTGAAATGAATTTTGATAAAAATATTGTATTTTAATTTGACAATTGAATAAGAAACTTTAAATGTCGTTTCCTGTAAATAATTATAAATAATTAAATATTCAGTGCAACAACAAAGAGTTTCATTTGTCAAGCAAGATAAAAATAATACTAAGTACCCTTATATACATAATAAACATACTTATATTGGTCAGTGTCATACATAATAAACAGACTGATTTGGTCAGTGTCATTCAAAATAAACAGACTGATACTGGTCAGTGTCATTCAAAATAAACAGACTGATACTGGTCAGTGTCATTAATAATAAACGGTGAATCTAATCATTTTTGTGTTGTGATACTTACTGTTTTTTTTTGCTTAAAATTTAATATCAATACGAGGTTATCAATACGAAAATTCAATAAAACAAAGTATGATCAAGTAAATAGTATAATTCTGATAAACTAATAGTCCTTGATATAAAAAAATATCTACTAATAAAATAAATACACTTATTAATCTAAATACAGTTCATATCATACAGAACTTGTGCAACTGTCCTTGAAGCTTCAACACTGCTCAGAGCTATTCCAGCCAGATGGGGTTCATATCCACGTAACAGTCTGAAAACATTCAAGATATATCATAAATTATTTTAGATAAAATTTATATTTTAATAGAGACAAATTTAGGATATATACTATAGGAGAACTGACATAGTTTACATAACTTGCACAACATTCACCAATTGAGCCTTATTTTTATTGAGTTCCCTCATCAATCCAAATTTTAAACTTGTAAAAATGTTGTGTGGTACTTTCACATTGCTTAAAAATAAGGTGAAAACATTATCGCCATCTATGTAAATAACATGGAAACTTTTTCAAACGCTATCCACTGAAAAAATAGTTTGTAAAAAAAGATTTACGGAGGTGTGGTGAGATTTATGGAAAAATGCATTATTTATTTATTTGAATCTTCCTGCACATACAATTAGTACACTGGCGGGCTTATTGTCTTATGGCAATTTCTTCCAACCAACTAGAGTAAATGTTAAATATACAAAACAATGACATGTGACAGTTAATCACATTACAAAACAAATAAAGATAGCAGAAGAAAAGTAAAAAAAAAACTAAAGAAGATTAGCATATAAGAACAATTCATAGCAATGATAGGAAAACTGAAGGATAAGGAAAGACAGAGGAGAGGAAGATGTAATCAGGTGTTGTCAGATAAATATTTTTGCTTTAGCCTTTTCTTGAAGATGTTTAGTGAGATTATCATCAAGACATCCAAAATAAAAATTGAGATTCCGTTTTAATCCTGTTTCTGTTAGGTATTTGATGACAATAAAGATAGCTTATCAATTTTCATAAGATGTCAAAACATCTATCACTTTCTTAACAATCAAAACAAAAAACATTCAATTCTGAAAATGCACTAAATTTATTATGAAATGTCTAATTTATTAGATTGAATAAAATAAAGGAAGTTTAATAAGATTAAAATGACAAAAGAACATCACTAGTGTATTATAAAATGGATAAAATTTAAAGTGTGCACAATAGATCAAAATATGGTAGCAGTGCGGGGGGGTATAAGGTCCCACTCCTAACCAGTGGGTCCCAACTTCCATACAAAAAAACGTTCTATAGGAGTTATTAAGATCGTGAGGCAACATAGAAAAACTAAATTTAGCCAACATTACGAACCCAATTTGCAAAACTACACTAGTAAACTTCAAGTGATTTCAAACCATTTTCTGCCATTTTCTTTTAACCTTTCAATTTTGCTGTTGGTTATTGAGGTTATCTGAGACGCATTTCATATTTTTTATTCTGTTTGGGTGATAAGTGTTAATAACCAATGATTTTAAGACTTCTGAGGATAATTAACGATAAAGACTAGGTAAGATTTATATTTTGTTTATTCAATATAATTCCATTTCATAGAAACAACTTCCATTTTGCGGGCCACTATTAAGAACCATGTGTGAAGTTTATTTCTTTTTGCTATGAAAGCATTAGTGTACATATTTGTTTTGAATGTTTTTATTGCTTAGAACCACATGAGGATTTTAATTCTTTTGCTATCAAAGCGTGAAAACATCAGTGTAGATATTCATGTTTAATGTTGTTATTGTTTAAAACAATATGACAATTTTAATTCATTATGCTATAGGAGTTTGAAAATAATTACATTAGTGTATATATTCAAGTTAAATGTTGTTATTTTTAAGAACCATGTGAGAATTTTAATTCATATAGCTACATATTAGAGTTTAAAAATAATAACATAAGTGTGTGTAAGTATTTGTGATTATAATGATTTTGTTTTATGTTCTAATTCTTGAGAATCAAAACAACTTCGATTAATTTTGCCTTTTGAACATCTTTCAGGTGTTTGTGTTTAATAGTATCCGCACCTACATAATGAGTTATTGAGCATCATGAGTAACGCGACGTCCTACGTAGGCGATTCAAAGCGAATGCGAAGCGGCGCGGCGCGGCACGAAAATAACAAACAGTCGGTAACTATGGAAGTGTCCTACGTTACCGACCGCGAGTTGGTTTCGATGCAGCGCGGCGCGATACGAAGCGAACGCGATCAGTTGGTTTGATATTTTCGCGCGAATTGATAGCGGCGCCATTGTTTTTTGACATGTCAGAAACAGAAATTTTAATTTCTGTCCATGAACGTCCCATATTATGAGACAAAAGAATTATTATTATCGAACCGTGAATTTTAGGATTTGGCAAAAATAAATGGGACTACAAGTAAACACATTTATTTATTATTGCTATTTTACACTAGGATGTTGTTCAAAACACACAAAGTTTTCTCTCGCTTGCACGAATGTCAAATTTTGATACGTTTCCCGGAAAGATGTAAATTCAGTCTCATTTATTAATTCAAGATCACGTAATTCTTCATACAAATTGTGATATCCCCCATAAATATGCCTCTCTAACTACGCAATATTAGTTTCACTTCTCTGCTGTACATACTTCTTGAGTATTTTATATACGTACATCCATGACAGTAGCTGGCGGCAGAGGGAACGATTCGCGCACACGTAGGACAGAGCCGCCGCGTCGCCCCGTATCGCATTGAATTCGCTTGTATCCGCACCGCATCGCTTCGCAATCGCGTACGCTTTGAATCGCCTACGTAGGACGTAGCGTAAGAAAGACAGAAAATGCGTTATTTGTAATGAGAAGGTGAATAACACGAGCGAAAAAAAATCCAGGTTTCCATCACAGGAAAGTCGGTGAGTTCTCTTTCATATTATTTTTTTTCAATTAAGGTATATTGCATATATATTTTTTGGGGTCATAAAATTATATGGGAGATGAGTTTTTCCTGTGCCTAGGCCCGTGGGACTCCAGGTGGTCAGAGTGCATTTTATATTTTATCATAATTTCAGTCTGGATCTGTGAGACGATTAATACCGTAAGTTTTCAGAATGTGGCAACTTGTTATTGGGTGCGTGTTAAATTAATATTTCACATAGTACCTGTTAGTTGCCCGAGAAGCAATATTAAATTAATAAATAATTAGCTAAATTTATTTTATAATAATTTTATTTAGGTGTAAAAAATAAGTACCTACATTTCCTTACACCTATTATAAAACAATTAATATAAATAATGTTGGAATTTTTTACATAGTATGACAGAAAAAAATAACAAACAAGAAAATATTCCAATATCCATATTCACAAAACAAAGGAAGCACATAATATTTTAAAAGATTTTTTTCTTTATGTATTCAATAATCAATACATAATGCATTTATCATTTTGATTTCAGATGCAAAGAATGGGTGAAAGCTGTAGGCAATCCAGAATTGGTATTTGTTCCAATAGAAAGATTGTGCCAAATTCGATATGTGTGTGGTGACCACTTCGACAAAAGAAGTTTTAATCGTAAAGTGAATCGACTTAAAAAAAACTGCCATCCTCACTTTAAAATTATCTTCATTGTCACTTACTGATGAGCAACTTAAGTAATGTTCTTTGAAGTATATTTTTGAACTTATTTTACTACAATCCAGTAATCAATTTGTTTATTATTTTCCAAAATGCTATGTTGATTTATTGAAATTGTATAATTTTTGTAGCAGACTTTAACTCATTTATATTATAAAAAAAATATATTATATTAAGTTTCTATTGTTTATAAAAATATATTCATTTATATAATATTAAAAAATATATGCTGTATGTGTTATTTTCCTGTTTTTGAGTTAATAAATAAACATAACATATTCAATGTATTATGTTTTTCCCTGTTTATAAAATGATAAATAAACAATATGTAAACTATGCTGTGTATTTTTTACTCCTTGATTATAAAATAGACATTTAATGCTTTTTTTGTAAATTAATAAAAATTAATTTTGATGTTGCCCATCACTAGTGTTGGCAGCATTTATAAAGCTCTTTCCCATCCCTATGTCTTGTCCACTTGTCAAAAGTGCAGAGAGGCAACATGACAATTTTTTATTATTTTTCTCTTATGTTGTTTTTTTCTTAATATTTTTCATACATTTTGCTAATTCAATTTTTTTGTATGGAGCTATGTCTCTTATCCGTAAGGTATTATATACTCTTTGCTCCTAACTAATAATAGTTTAATGTGACAGTTCTGGTCAACACATTTTTGTTTTTAATGACTTTATTGTTCATTCTAATTTCAATTTGTCTGCAATCAAACCCATTTTCAATGTTATCATAAAAACGTTACAATCACTAAAAATGATTTTAATACAATAAATAATTAATTATTCATTGAATAGGAAAATTATTTGTATATAATACTGCAAATGATTCCTTACCTCCTCCCAACATGTGAATATATGACAATGTTTCTGAGAATGAGGGCAGCTGTTAATCTTATACTTTTCGTGACAGGGCCTTCGTTGTCATCCTGTTAAAAAATAAACATAATTATAATCAAAACAATTTAAACCGTGAAGGAACGAATAACTGAAAACAAGAGCAGAGTAATCAGGGTATTTACTACAGCTATTTAATCTATGCAAAATGCAGAAAAGAATATAAATGTAAATGATAAAAAAACAATTTGTTTATGATTGAACATATTTAATTTATTTACTGTTTCATTAATTTGGAGCGGTGACAGCCCAGCGGTAAGGTCGTCGACACACATGCGTGAGGTCGACGGTTCGAATCCGGACAGGGCACTCACCTCTGAATTTTCAAAAAAAATCTATGTGCGGATTTATATCACTAGCTATGTGTAGCCATGATCCAATTTGTCTGGTTCCCCTTTCTAAGGGTTACGAATGTCAGTTGCTTCAATGTAATGACCAGACTCGCCAATTCCAGGATCATGGTCAAAGCGTACGCCGATAGAAATGGGACAAAAGCGCTAAAGGGAAAAGAATGATTTCTCTCTTGGTAAGGTAAAAAACGTGTTTAATTGATTTATCTATTTTTTCAATTGATTTATATATTATATGTATGTATATTAGATGATTTTCTCAGTAAAAATACTTTTGTAAACTAAATCTCAATAAAAAAATATAAAAACCTTGTAAGATAGAATAACACACAAATCAAATAAATATACTGATGATAAAAATATGCAGCTATCACTATCACAGATCTGACATAAGTTACGGCCTCAGGCCAGTTGATTGATACACAGAGTGAGGTGGAACTGGGATATCCCAAACACATTCAATGTTTAAGTATAAATTGGATATTAATGGCACATTTATATAATAGCTAAAGTATTTGCTTTTCAAATTTAAATGTCTTTGTCAACTACATGTACTTTTTGATATTAGTGTTGAGTATTGTTTCAATTTCCATTTCGAACCATTCCCAAAATATCTAAATTTGATTGAATATCGATTGTACCAAGAAATATTCCTTATGTCATGTCTGTAGATTATCAGTCTGTGGCCAGCTATATATGCAAAAAAAAACTCAAGCATGCAAAATACACAAGAAAATATTACAACATGAATCAATATGTTAAAACAATTAAAATATTCAATCACAATTGATATAAATATGACATTTCAACAACACAACATGCTAAATAAAAGTAAAACATGCATTTTGAATTTAGTTATATTTATAAAAGGACCAAATCTCAAAGCAAGTGTATGGTTTGTATTAAAAACAAATACAGCGTTTTTTGTATATCGGGTCGATCGACGTCATTTTTGTGGTTCTTATATGACAATATAAGACGAAAATTGAACCAAGTATTTTCATGCGATCATTAACAGTCAAGTTCGATTTTTTAATCTCTCAGCGATGTCACATTGAATTGTTATATGGCAGTTTGCATCAATCAATCAATGCCTTTATGCACCGGTTCATACATGTGCTTGTTATTCAAGCTTCTTACATTCCCTCACACACTGATGGCATCCTTTTCTTGTTCAACCCCTGCCTTTAAATCCAAATGTGTCAGCCATTCTTTATAATTTCAAAGCGATTTAATTCTTCTTTATGTCCTTATATCTCACCCAGTCCATAATCTCATAAACAGATTATAATAATAATAATAATAATGAACACTTCCTTGCACCCTGAGCAAGTGGCGAGTTTATTGCCGTATGGCAATTTCTTCCAACTAACCAGTGTATCCAGCCCAGAGAAGCAATATTTGCGTGAGAAATAAATTTAAATAAATTTCTTCTCTGCTGGGAATCGAACCCAGGACGATTATTTCAGCAATTTGATATCACCTTCATCTATTCTGCTTTGATGCGTTTAGTGTATACAATATCTATATAGGAAAAAATACTTAGTATCCATAAAATAACTGAAATAGTATATATCAGACAAATACAAAATGCACATTAAACACTGTCACTACAAAAATATGAATTTTCAAGCAAGATGAATAAAAATAATAAATAAAAAAAAACATAGATAAAACACAAAAAAAAGAAAACATACATAAAAACAATGGACGCAATTACTAAGGCGAAAATAAAAAACACAGGATGAGCAAAAATATTAAAAATATATTATAGAACCCCACAGATTGAACATAAAAATTGTATATTACGGTTGGGCCATTTATTATTCTCACCGGTATTTCGAGAGTATTCCGGTTTGCCTCTGCTCTGTTCTATAAATCAACACCAGAAATATGTTAATTTTATTTGATAAAGTCTTACAATAAAATCTAATAAGTTGTCATTGATATTATTGTCAGCTGTTTCCAAACTGTGAGTCCTAGGATTATTTTTATTTATTTATTCAACTTCTTGAACACGTTGATATTTTCTATAATGACAAATTTACTGTCAATTAGATTTTTTTCCAAACAACCAGAATTGATTATGAGGTAAAACGATTAATTCTTTTAAATTTTGATATTAACAAATTTTAAATAAAAATAGAGATTGAAAAAGAAAAAATAATAGACAGCATAAATATAATAGGAGAACGAAGGATAGGAGAAAAACTAATTAAGATAGGTGAAGTAATTTTGATGATGTAATATTTTGTACTGTTCCAATGTCTTGTTGAATAAACAAATATATACAGCTGAAGAATTTTGTATTGTAAGGTTGGAAAGTATTGTACAATATTGAAATAAATATTTGCACATAAGAAACATATTTCTAAAAAAATATCAGTCGAAATAGAAAGATGAAATAGCTCTTAATTTTTTCCATTATGAAGGTTCTAATTTTTCACTATGTAGATTGTAATGTTAAATTTAATTAAAATATTAACAAACGATCAATTACAAGATTAATTATGAAATCACCTAAAGGATACTTTAAACAATCTTCACAATATTGAAGTTCCTTTTAAAAAGTAGGACATTACGAGTCTTATAACATACTATATTCAATTCAATTCTGACAAGTAGTCAGAAAAACTGAATGATGTCATTGGTAATCAAAGTTAGATCAATTAAGTCTAATTAGTATTTTGCTAATTTAGCATTCACTGTATTTAGTAAAAGTTCTTCCAAATGAGGTTGTGTGTAAGATATAAATGGTGCAGAATAAATGAGAGCAAATGATAAACATAATATGTGTACAAGAACAATGATAAATGTTTGGAATAGTCTTTTTACTCCTCACTAACCCAAGGGGATATAGTGGGGAGTTATGATTTCGCAATTTTTAAGGCTATTTTTTTTTTTGCAGATTATCAACTAGTATCATGCTGAGATTGTATTCTGAAAGTTTCATCACAATGTATCTGTGTGTGTGTGCTATGTGCTGTGTGCTATGTACGGCGTGTTCATTTTTACTTTATCGATTATAGACTAAAGTACTCATTCGATTCTATTCAAATTTTGCAAATATATATATATCTAATACTCGCTTAGACCCCATTAGATTTTGAACGATATATGAATAGTGCTTCTCAATTTTTTTAACTGTCAAATATTTCAAAGTGACCCCAAACTCAGGAAACTTAAAAATTGAAATTTATATTATCAAATTGATAAAAAGACACATCACTTTCATAAAATGGCATTGAAGAGTTATCAAGTTTTCATACTAAAATATTTAAATAAAAAATTATTTAACAAACTCATTTCATGAAAATGCTGAAAATTTTCCATACAGAATTTGAATACTTTATAGAATGACTTGTTAGTGAGGAGTTTAGCGTTGGCCACAACCCACTCGTTTTGTTTATAATTTTGATGGCCTCAATAAATCAGATTCAATTTGTCTAATTTAAACATCTAATTTCGAGATAAAATCATGTAATTTATTTGAAACGCAGATAACATAAAATTAATACATACCATTTCAAAACTTTAATGGTATTAATAAACATATTTATTTTTTTCTTTGTAGGATATCATAAATTGGAAAAGTTACTACATTTGTATTGCTGTGAGGCACTTCTAGTTGGATAAATAAATTCTGCAGTATTCACAACAAAGTAAAGGCCCCCCATTCACGATCATCCTTCCAAATGGCTTGCTATCACTCCAAAATGCGCTTGTGAATGTCGAAACCCGCGCAGCCCAATTGGCCTGACACACCAAAACGAAATTCCAAACAATCGTAACTCCATAGTGCCGCGACAAACGGCGTGGCGCATACTGCTGGTACGGCATGCACGTGAGTGTGAAAACCAGCGGTACACTGCGCCGAGCTGTTTGACTCTCCCGTGAATGCGAAAATCCGCGCGCCATTTTGTCTCAGTTCGCTTTGAGTTATTGAAAGGATCACACGTACGTTGTACATCGCAGTAGGTACAATGAGTACAGATCGAGAATTCATAATTGAATTTATTTCAATGTTTAAAGAGTTACCTTGTTTGTGGCAAATTACCCACAAAGATTATCATAATAAACAAAAATGATACAGCTTTTTTGGAAAAATACTAGTTTTGATAATTTTGTCCGTGAGTGTGATGAAAATTTTACGATGCTCCAAATGGAGCCGGTCCATATGGAGCAACGCCAAATGACACGATCGTGAATGGGCTACTTAAGATTAATAATGCTAGTTTCATGACACACCCCCCAAAACAATATGACCATATTGAATTTATTTAAAGCTTTGTAAATTCGTAGAGTAGTGAAATGTTTCAAATGTTAGCAACTCCGTAGAACTAAATTGACCAAACTGACAACAATGCAAGCTTACCAACAAAAAATACAAAAGGAGTTATTAATTGAAACAGACAGAAGTAAAAATTATCTGAAAAGTAATACATATTTATATAATTTTTATATAACTTTTCTGAATCTATAATAACATATAATGTAAAAATTAAATATACCATAAGCTCCCTGGGATTGAGAAAGTCGACTGCGTGCCTTTTGATGGCGTGTAACGCAGCATTGGTCGCATAGCCAGGATGGTTTGGTCCCTCCTCTGAGGAGTCTCCTTGACTGCTGTCAGCCAAGCTGGTCGCTGTGGAGGTTGAAGGACCAGAGCTGGCCATGGGAGCAGGCGATGGAGTAATTCCCTTTTTACGCTGTATGTGCGCCGAAGTGAGAGCCTGAAATGTACAACAAGCAAATTCACAATAATATTAAAATATTCCAGAGAACAAATATTTATCATCCGCACAGTATTTTTTAAGGTTCTTCTAAATATGGATTTGATACATTGTATGTATATAAGCCAATAATTCTGTATCTATAGTTATCGGAACACAACATGAGCCCATCACGTGGGTGCGCATATCGCGAATTTGTCTTTTTACTTGGTTGGTATATGTGGAAACTGCCCCTCTCCGAGGTGAAAAGGCTCAAGAAGTTTGATGGCATCTATATCGAAACTAAGAAGAAGGATATTCAGACTTATGCAGGTAAACAGAGCTTGGAGAATATGACGCAATGATGAGATCTACAATATTTATAATGAGCCCAACATTATAAAGGTAATAAAAATAGGAAGGCTGCGATGGGCAGGATACGTGGAAAGAATGGGCGATGACAGAGTGCCAAAAAGGATACTGCACACAAAGCCCCAAGGTAAACGAAACGTTGGTAGACCCAAACTCCGATGGCTGGATGGCGTGCAGCGGGATGTAGAGGCTGTTGGTGTAAGGAACTGGAGGGGAGCATGTCAGGATAGAGGGAGATGGCGAGGAACACTGGAGGAGGCCAAGGCCCGCAATGTGCTGTGGAGCCAATGATGATGATGATATCGAAACTAATTTAGAAAAGAGTGCTTGAACTCTGTTGAAGGGTAATTTACCTGCAGGCTAAGTCTGTAAGTAGATCTCGACCGATAAATGACGAGATTAACAGTTTTGGTAGTCACTAAGCAGATAACGCGTCGAATCGTTCTCGCCCACTTATTTGATGGCGAGATTGGGTCGACATCGAGTCGAGAGACAAGGATCTAACGCCGCCATGTTGAATTAAATGTCATTTTTTACGCGATTAAATGTCATTTTTTATTTTGAGAATAATTGTATAAACGGGTTAAACGACGCCGTTTAAGAGATTCTTCAAACCCTTTAAATATTCCGCGTAATTCATTTATTGCTAATTACCGTGTAACAAAAGTTTTATATGGTTATATATTTATTGGAAATATGCGTCCGTTAGATTATAACATTATAATTCTATGCGTCCATAAATGTTTTCCGTAAGTATAGATTTGAAATAATTTTTGATTTTGATAAAGTATTCCTGTAAGCTATTTTATCACATATGTATTTTTACACTTAACAAAAGAAAATTCGGCGTAGTTTTTAGTAAAAAAAATGACACGCTGCTGTCATCACACTTGATAAATTGATCGGAATATAATTAAAAATAATTTTTAAAATTACTCTCAAAACATTCAATAAACACAAATTGTAGTTAATTTAATCGTATTATAACTTGCTTTCGTGCTTAAAAATATGACCATATTATATTTGTTCAACAAATTTGACATTTATTCAAATCATGGGGAAAATATTGTGTATTGCCATAAATGATAATTCAAAAATGTACCGCAAGCCAGCCCAACGGCGATAAATACTAATAAGTGCATTTACGAACTCGACAGCGCTTAGTGACTACGAATTGTCGTCACGGGCGTAAACATGGCGAGAAGAGCGGCGATACGTTGTCGGATCTCGACTTTTTTACTGACTTGCAGAGTTTTGGCCTGCAGAGTTTTTGATTACTATGTCAGCATCTGTTGTTAAGCCGTTTGAATTCTGTACGGGCATCCTGGGTTCAATCCCCAGCAGAAAATAATTTTTCATACAATTCTCTTTTCTCTGGACTGGAAACACTGGTTAGTTGGATGAAATTATAACTTTCTACTTGCGCAGGGTGCAAGGAAGTGTTTATTATTATCAAAATATAGTACACAGTTTTCAACATTTTTTACAAGTTTTTGACATTTGATATAACTGATGTTGAAGCGACCGCTTCTTCATTGGCATGGGTGATAACATAAAGTTACTCTAATTCGATAATGTACATATAGTGAACATTTGCACTCCCTACAATATTGTTGAGTGAATTTTAGAGTGGGTATTTCTATCATCTAACCAGTGTTTCCAGCTCATACAATCAAGAACCACTCTATGGTCCGAATGCAGATTCCTACCTAAATACTAACCATGTTTTCATTGCACAGTCGCTCACTTACATTAGGAGATCACGTGGCTTCCTAACTGGAGGATGCTACGACGTTTTTCTATGAGAATTGCATTGCAGAGACATATCTAAATGCTTAACGCATGTGCATCGGCATAAACTAACATTTGCGAATTGTCAAAAAGTAAGGTTGATGGCGAGGAACCTTACGAGTGGTTTAATACTAAAATATCAAATACCAAACAGAGTATTCAGCGATCCATACGAGATGTTGAAAATTCGCTGGAATTTCAGAAAAATCGTGACATCGAGCTGTCAGTGTGAGCTTGGTTCCATAATATGTTTGTGTTTTGACAAAAAAACATTTTAAACGTCAGTCTAAGCCCATAGAAAACTATCTAAATAATGTGAAATTTTAAGCCATTGACCTTAAGTTTGGCATAGTATTTAGTTAGTGATGTCTCTGCAACGCAATTGCTAACTTAAGAATACTAAATACTCCCAGATTTAGGTATTTAGGACTGTGAATTCGGGTCTATATCTTCGAGGGAGACTTGTAAGTAGCACAAATTAAAAAAGGAAACATATTATCCTGGCATAAATGTCAATCCATGGATAAAGATATATAAACGACAAAATATAATATGTATTCATTGTTTGTTGACAAACCTCTGTGGAACAATGTCTGTCTTGTAAGTGCGTCATGAGACAAAATATAATATGTATTCATTGTTTGTTGACAAACCTCTGTGGAACAATGTCTGTCTTGTAAGTGCGTCATGAGACAAAATATAATATGTATTCATTGTTGACAAACCTCTGTGGAACAATGTCTGTCTTGTAAGTGCGTCATGAGACAAAATATAATATGTATTCATTGTTGACAAACCTCTGTGGAACAATGTCTGTCTTGTAAGTGCGTCATGAGACAAAATATAATATGTATTCATTGTTGACAAACCTCTGTGGAACAATGTCTGTCTTGTAAGTGCGTCATGAGAGAAAACTTCTTTCTCGGAAGCTGATCGCAGTGAGCCCAGAGGCACGGCAGCTCGGGACGGTTGCAGTGTACAGCGCACGCGTGTGAGTACACGCCCGCTGCATTTGAAAATACCCTGCAAAGAAAGATGTTTAAAATTACTCTACACTGTTATTTTTTTGAGTATTAGTTGTCAGTAAAGTCAATAATATTATTTTAGCAAGACGTCTTTGAGCTTTTGTCAGTTTCAACGAGTATTTTTACTTTTCCCAAGGACGTGATATTTATTCTTTAATAAAAATAAGTAAAAAATATGTGTTGAATAATTTGAATATAGTAAAAATATCTCTTACATGTCACAACCTCTCCAAGAGCAGACCCAAGGTACATCCAGAATCTTTGCTGGTTGAGGCTTCTGAAATTATTTTTAAATTAAAATAAACATTAAAATATAAATGATTTTCATTCATTGATTTTCTGAAGTCATCGTTTTATTTAACACATCATATTGATCATTAATCAATCATCAATCTATTGAAAATTATATTTTATATTTTTTATTTAATTTTATTCTGGGAACAGACATTTTGTAGGAAAACATAAAACACATTCAGTTATAGTAATAAAAGTGTTGTAAAATTTACACAACCGTTTAACTCTCGTGTAGGCAAAAACGTTACTAATAAACGCTGTGTAGCAGATCAGTTGGTTAACGACTGTGTATCTCTCATACAAATTTTATACAACACTTGCACACCTGTCCTAGGTAGTTTAGCAGTGTTTTAATACAACTGTCATCTATCATAAATCAAATTTGTTTTTTATCTGCATGTTTATATTGTTATATCTTGGAATAATATGATGAAAAATCTTTATAAATTATTATAGGAGCGAAAAGTCAAAATTAGAATGGCGGATGGCGTCTCTGCGCATGCACGAGAGCGAAATTACAACGTTGTCAAATTAATTTCTATTGTAAATCTGTTGCAACTACCCAGCCGTTATACAGCATTTATTAGTAAGATTTTTAAATAATTGTTAAACGGGGTATTATTTTATTCTGGGAACAGACATGTTTTACATCAAAAATGTTGTAAAACATAAAACACAATACATATAAACAAAATCAGTAAAGTTCCCTAATGCTTTTATAAAATCCAATAAGTACATAGCTAGGCTTACAAATGTACAAACCTATATTGAATAGGGGAATATGAATAACCTCCAAGATTTTTCAATTAACACCTTAATCAATTACACCAACAACAGTCTCACCCCGGGACCTAAATTAACCAATATCATCATGAAAAATGTCCAGGGTTTGCCAATTATTTACTTTGTTGTAGTTAGTTGTTGCACTATTTATAAATGTATTTTTTATGAAATTGGTTCACGGGCATTTTACAAAAAAGACAATGTGGAAAATTAAGAGTTATTAGTGCAAGTAAGTATGAAGAATTGGTAATGTTTTTTACAATTTATTATTGTACAAAGTATATATAGTATAACTTACTACAACTTGGGTCTGCTGCGCATTCTGTGCTGCTATCTTATTGGTTTGTATGTTTCGAACCTCGTTAAGTGTTGTCTGTTGGTTTTGCACCATTATTTTCTGACCCTGCATTAACTGCTGGTTAGTCACTACTATCTTCTTTTCCTGCTTCACGCCGGCTTGCTGCTGGTTCGATTGCATCACAATGTTCTGCCTGTTGTTTTCCTGCTTCACAACGGTTTGCTGCTGGTTCGATTGCATCACAATGCTCTGCCTGTTGTTTCCTTGCTGCTCCACTATGTACTGGTTGCTGCTGATGATGCGAGAGGTGCTAGATACAACGGAGTTGCCGCCCTGGAACGGTTGCGACACGGATACAATCTGTTGATTGTTGCTGCCGATGAACTGCTGCTGGCCCTGACTGATGATCTGGTGGCCGCCGGTCGCAACGTTCCCAGTGACTATCTGCTGGTTGCCGACGACTATCTGCTGGTTGCCGAGTACAATCTGCTGGTTTCCCATTACTATCTGTTGGTTGCCAGCAATTAATTGACCGATTTGCTAAAAAAACAAACCGGTATGTATGATAATTACTTGATTCAAATATTTATTAATCAATAAAATTAAATAAAATGCAGCTTTGTGTATACCTACCACTAAAATTTTAAACTTTATTCAGTTGAACAAAATCCCTCTACATGTTACAGTAACAAGTTCCCTTCTTCAAGACACCCACTCCGATGGCGCTACAGCCCATATCGAACCTTGGCCTCCTGTAACTTTTGCTTCCAACTCATTCTGTCCTCGGCTACCGTCCTCCAGCATGTCACGTGAAGGAGCTGCTCTGCATCCCTCTGACCTCATCCTCCCACCTCAGTCTGGGTCTTCCAACTCGTCTGCTTCCGCCTGGGTGTCCGTTCAGTATTATTTTGGGGACGCGTGATTCTGGCATTATTTGTACGTGTCCAGCCCATCTCAACCTAAGCAGTTTTAAATGCGTTGAGATGCTACGGGCCTGATATATTTCGTACAGCTCGTCATTTGTGCGAATACGACATTGGTCTCCCTCTTTTACCGGTCTACAGATTCGTAGGAGGATCTTTCTTTCAAAAATATCCAGCATCTTAGCCATCCTTAGTGTCAGTGTCAGCGCCTCACGACCACATGCTAGTACAGTACGTATGACTGTTTTGTAGATGGTAATTTTGGTTTTCCTGTGGACGCTACGTGACTTAAACTATCTGCTGTGATCCGATATTTTCACATCAAATCACATTGACAGGGTAAGCGACGTGGACGCTAGCGAGTTGGACTTGCTGGAAGTGTTGCTGATGAATTGCAACATGGCGTGACTTGGTATTTGTTGATGCCCACCCTCCAGCAAAGTAGGCACCTCCGAGACCCTACCAACCATTTGTACCTTCTTCAAGACTGTATTTTTATATTATTTTTCCTATTGATATGTTTCTTGTTTTCTAAAATTTTGAAGCTGTCTAACTGTCTATTTTTACATGAAGAGGGATTTTGTTCAATTGAATTAAGTTTTAAAATGTTCATTGCGAACAAAAAGTTATGTTTCATTTAATTTAATTGATTAAAAATGTTACCACAAAGTAAGAAACAATTGTTTATCGAAGCAAATATTTTTTTATTTAATAATCCACGAGTTATAATTTCTATGTCCGACTTATAATGCAAAAGCATGATGAAATTTATCTTTACACTTAAAAACAAAACTAAATTTATTGTAAAGCCAATCTTCAATCATTCATCAAAAAATTACGTTCATTGAAAATTTACAAAAAAAATGCTACGGCGTACGGCGTATACGCCATACACACAAACACATCACGACGAAACTCATAGTGTGCATTCTCTACATGATACCCATTGAGAAATTGATGTAAAAAAAATACGCTTAAATTTTGCGAAATCATGACTCTCCCCTATTCCATAGTGTGGAGAGTAAAAAATATTTCATATGGATGATAGAATAAAAGATATTCTTATTCATGTTTCAGCAATAAAATACCATTTTACTACAAAGCAGTAAGGATAGAACGGTAGTAATTGAAGGATGCCGAAAGAATTTCATTCAATAATTATTTGATAAGCATAATTCTAAGTTTTTTTTTTAAATATTTGTAGAGATTGAGATGGCGTTATATCGTCACTTGAAGTTTTCCATAGTCTAGCTGATAATACTAAAAAAAAAAAGTTTTTTCATTTATTCTTTAAAATCATATCACAAACTTACCTGCTGGTTGCCGGATATGATCTGCTGATTGCCCGATATAATTTGCTGGTTGCTGGATATGATCTGCTGGTTGTTTGTTATGATCTGCTGGCTGGATTGTGGCGGTGACAGGATCTGGCTGGAGGAGATTATTTGCGGCTGAGGCTGGTGAGTGATTATCGGCTGCTGGCTGGACACCATCTGCGTCTGGCCCTGAACTATCTGCTGCTTTATCACCCCCGGCTGATGGATGATACCGTGGGAGCCCTGCATCATCGGACCCTGTGTGGATTGGATGATGCTCTGAGAAGGTTGAATTACAGCTTGCGTCGATTGGATTACGCCTGTCGATGTTTGTATCAGCTGGCCTGTGCTCTATAATTATATGAAAAAATAAAATTAAGTATGCAAATACAATAAAAATTGGGACATAATTATTTTATTTATTTATCTTTTCTATGTATATAATAACGCGACGTCTTACGTAGGCGATTCAAAGCGAACGCGATTGCGAAGCGATCCGATGCGGTTACACGCGAGTACCCTACGCGCGTTTGGTAACGTAGGACACTTTCATAGTTACCGACTGTTTGTTATTTTCCCGCCGCACCGCGCCGCTTCACATTCGCGTTCAAATCGCCTACGTAAGACGTCGCGTTACCAAATTATGCATGTACAACAGCAAAAAACAAAGTATAAAAAGCATATTTATATGGAGTTGTTAAATGATTCAGGATGAACTAAAAATATACAATTTTCATTCATTCATACCATCACGGCATATCCCACAATGTGGGGTAGCCAGCGAAAGGTGTGCGGGTGTGCATTGCCTTATGGAGCACAACATATCTGTGTATACCCACACACCAGTCTCGTCTCACATAAAAAGGCACTATATTCAGAATGGGTGGTGAACCTCATTGCTGAACTATGTGAGATGTTATTGTTGCCTATTGTATTTTCGATTACCCGGTTCTTACGGGACACTCGAAAACAATAATAGAAAAGAGTGGAAGCACTATTCTAAGCCGGTTACATATAACCCAAAATATTCTTGTTTCAAAAGCTTTTTAAAAATATCACTTGTTTCAACTTTATAAATAAAACGATCTTATTCATAATAATTATGTTAGGTTTGTAGCAGTTTATAACAGCGTCACAAACAATCACTATTCATAATAACAATATAAGGCAAAAATGCTTCGTAACGACTTCACTACGTCTTCATAAGTTAAACACGGTCTCAGGTAGTTTTAATAATATTAGGAACGTTTCTAATTTCCCGAATATATCCTATGGTCACAATAGATATCAATAATTATGGATGTTTGTGAAGCTGCGTAAGTTCATCAAAAATAATAAAAATGAAGAATGGACAATAGTATTGTTAATATGAACAAATGTACCTTTTATTTCGTGTTGTGAATAACCAAAAATATCTGTCATAACCACTGACATATCATTAATGAGAATGGCCACATGAATCTTAAGTTACTCACTTTTTCATTTGTGCTATAATTGTCGCCAATTATCTAGAACTATTTTGCCGAGAAGGGGGCAATTAGCACGTATACCAATGAAGCAAAAAGACACAAATTTGCGATCTGTGCTCCCGGAAGCCTGGTTCAAGATGTTTGGTGACAACTATACCGTTTTTCAAATAAAGATATTCACGAAATAAAAAATTAGATGAAATCAAGTATTTTTTCTTCAAAACATCGACAAATGTCAAATCAACAGAAAAACATTAACGAATTGCAACGTTGACAGATCAAACACCATAGTTTTGTCATTGTTATGGTGTTCTTAATATTTTATTACGAATAGTCAAGATTATAAAAGCTTTGAAGTGTTTTAGTTATATCATTTTAGCATAAGAAGAACATTAAATATTATGAATAAGACAATTCAATATTATGAATTAGACTTTAAAATTTGTAATATTTGACATAAAAGGGTTTGTGGATCCCGATATTAAGTATTAAATGTTTAATAACATTTAATTATAAAATTAATTTAAAATTTTATTTTTTCAACAATTTTTATGTTTTTTTTTCCCCCATTTAAACATGTTTTATAGAAAATTATACAATAGTAAAATATTAATAAATTAATTATTGAAACAAGAATTTATATCACAAATGCTCTTTTTTGTTAGAATATGTCACAAAGTATACAATCACTAATAATAATAATACAATAAAAGCAGTGAATAATGAATAAAAAAAATTGCAGGTTCACAATGAAAACACACTAAGAAAATAATAACATTTAAATGATAGGACTTTTAAAGCAAAATGAATCAGCATAGTCAGGAAAAAACAACCATGATTTTGTGGAACCAACAAATATTGTCAATTGGATGACTTATTAATTACTTGACCATGAACATTTCAATACCCTACCAAAATACAATGAAATACAAAGAATAAACTGAAAAAAATATTTTAAAATGTCAGCTGGTTTGATGTTTTTTTCAGCTCAACATTGATGCAAGTATTTTAATATACATGTTTCATGTTGGTCAACAACATTAGGTTATAAACTGTGTTTCCATGGTAACCTTTGGTTCGGCAGTCAGATATTTAACTAAATGAGCCATGAAGGATGACAATTCTGTTGTTTATAGAGTGATAATGAACAGTAAATATTATAAAAAAACAAATGTTTATTTTTTGGCTTGTTAAAGTTGAATACACATTAAGAGGGCGACTGCTGCCAACGTACCTATTTTTTCAATTTGAATTTCCATCATTACTACAAAACGAATCATTTTGAAAAAAAAAATAACCTAGTTAGTTTGGAAGAAAATAATAAGCATACCCCGATTTTTGACATTTATCTTAAATTTCTAAAAAACTATAAGGTATTATATTTTTTTATAAATTAAAGAAGATCAAAATATCTGGAAAAATATGATGTAACGTTGCATTAATGCATCAGGTTATCTCAATAGACCAAAAAAACTTTTATTTCACAATGGCGCTGAATGGAAAATAAATGTTTTTTAGGTTTATTTACTAAACCTGAAGCATTAATGCAACGTCACATCATATTTTTCTAGATATTTTTGTCTTCTTTAAATTAAAAAAATATATGTTGAACTACGCCTTATATTTTATTAAAAATATAAGATAAACGTTGAAAATCGGGTTATGCCATTATTTTTCTACAAGAATTTATACAGAACATTATCAAAAAGTAAAGATATATTTTTCTTTATAATACCCAAAGTATCCAAATTATTTTTTCAAAACGATTTGATAAGAAATAATGATGGCATATCAAATTGAAAAATAGGTATGTTGGCAGCAGTCCCCCCTTAAAATGAGAGCAAATATTGTTTTGATCCATCAACCTTAATTTGAAAAAGAGGAAAAAATTGGAATAATAAGAAATTCTAGAAATCAATAGAGTAAAAGTAACATTGATTAATGTACAAATAGATTTTAAATACTTCGCCTGTACTTTGCCTTTATGCTGATTTGTTTTTCTATGGATCGTTATTTAGAGAATTCATTGAAATATTAAAAACCCTCTTGTCTGCCGTTTATTGAAAGTTTTTAACCAATTATTCCATAGTTTAAATAGTCCAAATAAAATGATAGCCAACTGTGGCATAAGACAATATCAATTTGACAAATTGGTTGGTTCTACATGACAGAGTCGGTTGGTACCTGAATGACAGAGCTGCCACCCTGATGGTGTTGCTGTTGTTGCTGTTTTTGATGTTGCTGTGTGATAGCCTCGCTGGCCTGAGATATTAATGAATTAAGTGTGTTCTCATCCAAACCACCTGGATTGTTTACCTATTGACAGAACACAACACATTCATGTTTGCCAACATCACTAAATTAATAATTGTTTTTGTATCAATTAACTATTTATACTTATTTACTTGACATTTGAAACACATGACTTAATAATCGAGTCAAGCACAATTAAATTTATCATAAAAATAATATACTTGTAGCACATTTTAACCACTTCATGGTAGGGTTTTTTTTCTTCACAAAAATGTGACTAAAACATCAGGGGGGCAAGTCTGGTCCAATCAGCGAAATCAAAACCCTCACGATTACCCATATCATGGATATAATTATTATATGGATTTCTATAAAATCTTTAGATGTCATAGAACTCCATATAATAATTATATCCATGATATGGGTAATCACGAGGGTTTTGATTTCGCCGGATGGACCAGACTTGCCCCCCAGGTCAATTTATAAGTCGTAAAATTTGCATACTATCACTAATTGTTGAAATATTATATATACAAAATATTATTGTTATACTAAAACAGATGAAACGATTTCCGTAGTTGGGTGGTGGCAGTGCAGTTAGCGCACTGGGTTAGTAATCCAGTGATCGGGAGTTTGAATCCTGCCACCACCAATTTCATTCACCTATAGTACAAGCATTTATGCTTAGTTTAGGGAATGTATATTGTACTTGTTTCAAGGACATATTCACTCTTTTAAAAAAAACCTCTACAAGCTTCAAATGGCAACTGGTGAGCACAGATCACTTGCTTACCAAGTATCGCTCGGGTTGGTGCGATATGACGCATGCACCGCCCACGAACACTACTCGTTCAAAAGCATAAAGTGTTTAAACAATTTATAATCTTACTTTTCAGGACAAAAAAGTTTTTTGTATGTATGTAACAAAACCTAACTTTTTTTAATAAATAAATGTATGTTTTTTTTGCCTATTGCCTAATCATGTTTTTAGTGATTTATTTTATTTCACAAGTGATGTTTAAGACCAAATCAATTATTGTTTCTCCAAAAAAATCATATTACATAGTAAGTAAGTAATAATTATACTGCCCACATGCAGTTGTCATCCATATTGAAGATGAAATGCTAGTATTCAAATTGGTTGTATCATATAACTTACCTACATTATAATCGGTTGTATCAAATAACTTACATTTTAATCGGTTGTATCAAATAACTTACATTTTAATTGGTTATATCAAATAACTTACATCAAAATCAGTTATGTCAAATAATATGATGAAAAAGGGAAACGCAATCGTGGTTTCACTGGATTCACGACTCTAGGCCAGATTACCAGTCAGAATAGGCGAGTCACACGGGCTTGCGACCATGTATGCGGACTTAAAGGGCCCCTTTATGACTCGAGTCACGCTTATCATTCATCCGCCAACCTCCGACTGATACTCTACTCTCCTGCGCAAGCAAATCCAACAGGACGCGGTAATGTTGCTTTTAACACTCAATCCAGAAATTTTATTTTACCCCTAGAGAGACCTAGGTCCTTAAAGTAGGAATATAAAGACTTTGCAGACAGGACTCTCGCCCCCACCTCTACAGCATATATATTTGTGCTAAAGCCATTTTGAACTTTTTTATCTACCAGTTCCTTGTACTTGTTTAGCTTGTCGTTAAAATAATTTGTAAATTGTTTAAAAACTAGTCACAATGTAAACTCCGAACAAATTGTGTAAAACTTAATGATTTTTACATAATTTTGATATCACCAATGTATAAGTTGAAAAGCAGGTGGGTACTTACTGTTAATGTGATAGGGGCGTTGGGTCCGTTACCACTCTGCAGAATTATGATGGTTTTGTGTGGCATCACACCACCTTGCATAAAACCTAAACCTAGAATATAAAGTAATTATTGAAATAAAGTCAAATTCCTTTAAATAAAAATCAAACTATCGAAACATTCGGTCTACGACTGTTTTACCACAAATTTGTCTAGATCTTTAAAATCAATTTAAAATGTCAACAATTGCCTTAAAAAGTTGCCCACAATTAAGAGGATTTCTGTTACCTAAATCACTGGACATTTATTAAGATAACAGTACTTCCTAAAAGTTCATAATTATCCAAACTACTAGACATTCATGTAAAATCATAAATGTCTCACTAGTCTTAAACACCTGTTCTGTGTGTCAGCATTAATGAATTTTGTATGACTATTGTTGAACAAAACATACCCGGTCTCTGGCCAGGATTGGGAGTAGACTTGGTGGTTGTTATGCGTTGATCCCTCCTAACTGATATAGCAGCATGACCAAAAGAGGGAAACAAATTCACACTCTGACATAAGACGTATTTCTAAATATGTATATTACATACACAAATTATTCTACGGAATACATTGATACTACAGGTCAAATCTCAGAATAGCAAATACCGAAGTAACGAAATTTTCAGTATAACGTATATGTGATTTGTCTCCGATAAACTTTCATACAAAATATATTGAACTAATATTCACTGTAGCGAAACCGATCTCAGAATAACAAATTGTTTTTCTAGAATGATGTTTCAATTTGTCTGTTTTGGACACTTGGTGGTGCAGTACATATCTATTAGATATTGCGTAGGTATTGTAGGTAACATATGGTTTTACAAGTGCTAGACTTGGTTTTTATGAGTACGCATCTTTACCCATCTTCGGTGTTTCAATTGTTTCTAAAATTTTATTTGAATGGACAAAACCAAAATAAAAAACTAGCATTCATTATAGGAAATTTTCAGTATAAGGAAACATTTTCTGTAGTCTTGTGAACTTTGATATACTGAAATTTGACCTGTATTTCAATTTCAATTTGTTTCGTAGATGAAAATAAATAGATCTATAAGGATGGTTAGAATCATTGTTCGTGGATGAGTGTAGCGTAATTTATTTGACTTCAATTATGATAATATCGCATTGTGAATGTAAAACTAAAGTATGTGCAAATACTAAAGTTGAAGATGAAGATGGGAGTAATCTAGTCATCTTCAGAGAGTAAGAAGAGTCTTTGAGGTGAAGCAATGATCGGAAGTATTTGTAAGAGTTTTGGTAAATCCAAATTTTTACAAGAAATGCAAAATCTTTAAACTCCCATACCTCCCAACTACTTCAGTAAAGGATACAATAGATTAATAGATTTGACCCTTTGAACGCGTAAATTGACTAAAATCGCCCAAATTTTTTCCTCTTTCGACGCGTAAATCGACTATAGTCCATGGCTTGTAAAAAACATTACCTTTGGATGCGAAAAAAATATATTTAAATTAAATTTTTTGAGCCCCCCTCCCCCCAAAATATAACGTGACAACTATTTTTTGGTGTATTAAATCAACATATAGTATAAAAAAAAAATTAAAAGAGATTTTATAGTATACTTTATTTTTTACTGAAAATTTGCATTTTTCAGATCAAATTTTATTTTTTGCTTAACGCGTTTAAAGGGTTAACCCCATTAAGATGAGTAGGAAAAAACTGACATTTTAACTAAATCACTAGTTGCATGTAACACATGAGATCCAACTGTCGATAGCGATAGTATGTATAGTTGAAGAATAAGTACCAAACTATAAACCCATAAATACAAATTATTTAATATTTTAAGATATTTGGTTTTCTATACAACACATGTACCTAGGTATGTATGTCAAGATAGGATAGTATGGAGGTCAGTCCTTTGATCCTACCCAGAATGTGAAAACAGCATGATGGTATGTATGTATGTTTGGAGATTAGTATCAAATTATTAAGTCTTCTTAGATATTGTGAGTAGGCTCTTATCTTATGCTTGTATCTACCGATCTCCAAATATGAGTGATTATGATTCTTCCGAGCTTTTCAAATACTTAGGAGAAACCATTGACAGTCTTCTGTCTCGCTACCCGTCGGCAGAATTTGCGGTTCTCGGCGATTTCAATGTCCATCACTCCGATTGGCTGAAATCGGGAACTACCGATTCGGCTGGCCGCATGACGGAATCCTTTGCTTTGTGTCATAACCTGGAGCAACTTGTTCAAGAGCCAACTCGCATCCCTGATGTCTCTGGGCATCGTTCCAATCTGCTTGATCTTTTTATGACTACCTCGCCAACGGGATACACACTGAAAGTCACAGCCCCACTGGGCTCTTCAGACCATTGCCTTGTGCAAACGGCCATCCACTTCATCCCGGACCTTCCACCCGAAAAACCTAAAAGGAAAATTTGGCAATACAAGTCAGCAGATTGGAATGCACTGCGAATACACTTTCGCGACTTTCCTTGGAATGAAGTCTGTTTTAGAACCAAAGACCCTTCTATCTGTGCGCGTGAGGTAGGGGATGTCATCACTTCTGCTATGGATGGCTATATTCCCTCCTCCCTCAAAACCTGCGGACCAGGCACAAAACCTTGGTTTGATTCCAAATGCCGAGAAGCAGTCACGCGTAAAAATCTGGCTTTCAAAACATTTCAAAAACTTCAATCCCCGTCAAACAAGAAAGCATACAACAAGATGACAAAGGATTGTAAAAAAACCATTAATCAGGCTAAAAAACTCCATGACCAACATATAAGTCAAAAACTCTCCTCATGCCCTAACGGTAGCCGAAGATTCTGGTCATTGTCAACCTCCATAGGTCAGAACTTTTGCACATCTTCATTTCCACCTTTAACGAACCATGACGGATCCATTGCTAACTCTGCCACCGACAAAGCTAATCTTCTCGGTAAATTATTTGCAGATAACTCAACCCTTGACGACGGAGGAAAAACTCCTCAACCAGTTCCACATTGTGGTTTTAAAATGAACGAAGTAAGGATTAACTTCTCTGAGGTTTTACTCGCCATCCGAGGGTTGGATGTTAACAAAGCTAATGGACCAGATGGAATTCCCGTTCTTGTGTTAAAAAAATGCTCCGCCGAACTAGCCCCAGTTCTCACTAAACTCTTCAAACTCTCGTTTAAAACTGGTATTGTCCCATGTGACTGGAAAAAAGCGGTCATCCACCCAATTCCCAAAAAAGGTGATCGCTCCAACCCATCTAACTACCGACCCATCGCTATTACTTCTGTACTCTCCAAAATAATGGAAAGGGTACTAAACACCAAGTTGATCACATACCTCGAAGCAAACAAAATTTTAAGCGACCGCCAATATGGATTTCGTGGAAATCGATCTTGTGGCGATCTACTCGCGTATGTGACATCCGTTTGGGGTCGAGTTATGGAACGCTTTGGAGAAGCTCAAACTGTCGCCCTTGACATCTCTAAAGCTTTCGACCGGGTTTGGCACCGAGGTCTCTTAATGAAACTCCCTTCTTATGGACTACCCCAGTCTCTGTGTACTTGGATTGCGAATTTTTTAAAAGATCGCGAAGTCATAACTGTAGTGGACGGTTGCTCTTCTTCTCCCCATTCCATTAATGCGGGAGTCCCTCAAGGGTCCATTCTATCTCCAACCCTATTCCTCCTACATATCAATGACTTGCTCTTACGCGCCCCCATCCACTGTTACGCTGATGACAGCACAGTCCATGACAATTTCTCTTTTGACAAACCTCCTAAACAGAGTGAAATATCAGAAGCCCGGAAAGACCTTCATCAAAAAATAAATAGCTACCTCCACTCAATCAATACCTGGGGTGAAAGTAATCTTGTTTCATTTAACGTCTCAAAAACCCAAGCCTGTCTAATTTCTGCGAAGAGAAACCCCAATGAATTGCAAGTGTCTTTCAACGGAAGCACCCTACCTAACAGCAGCTCTATCGACCTGCTTGGAGTATCTATAACGAACCAATTACACTACAAGGGCTCCATCGAAGCTAAGGTGAAACTCGCCTCCAAAAAATTGAGCGTACTATATAGAGCGCGCAGATATTTTACTAAGACCCAGATCTGTATACTCTACAAAGCGCAAATACGCCCAATTATTGAATATGGCAGTCACCTCTGGAGTGGCGCCCCCCAATACCTACTGAATACCCTCGACGCTGTCCAAAGGCGTGCTATACGTCTGATTGATGATCCATCACTGACTGATGGATTGCAATCACTAGAACACAGACGCAGAGTCGGTATTTTAAGTTTATTCTATAGATACTACCACGGGAATTGCTCAGAAGAACTTGCATCTTTGGTCCCTCCTCCACCCACTCGCAACAGAGTCACTCGCTTCACTCAATCGCAGCATCCATTCACAGTGGACCTTCAACATATACGAACAAGTCGCTTCTCGAACTCCTTTATTAACTCAGCAGCCCGACTGTGGAACGATCTTCCGAATTCTGTGTTTCCATCTTCGTACAACCCGGGTCTTTTTAAAATCCGAATTAATAAACTCTTTTCTAGATTGCAAACCCCTCCCAACGCTACGTAGTGCGCTTCTTCGGAAGAGTAAAATGGACCCAAATCCTAATAGCTGGCGTCCCCTACGTAGACATGTTAAAAAAAAAAAAAAAAAAAAAAAAGGCTACTTCCATACAAATTGTATGAAACAATGGCCCTGAGTCAAATTGAAAACGCTGTTCGTTATCGCCAAGAGCTATTTTTTTTTTGTATGTGATTTGACGTTTGTTGTAGAAATTTTTTCTACAATAACAAACAACAAACGTCAAATCCCATACAAAAAAAAATTAGCGCTTGGCGATAACGAACAGCGTTTTCAATTTGACTTGGGGGCCATGTCATCACTAAATTCAATTTTCCAACTGTCGATTCGTTCATGAGAATTCAATTCTCTTAATGAATCGACATTATTAAGCCAAGATGCGTGTACGAAGGAAAATTTTGTATGGTGTAGTGGACTTTTTGCATGCTAATAACACCAACTAGAGGCCTCGCAGTATAACTATAACTTTTGATCCGCTCAATTTACAGAGCCCAACATTTCAGAATATATAAACAGTTATAGGCTTACAAAACTTTTATACTCAGAATTGTGAATTTTTGTTTCAGTCAGGGGTTATCAACTTTTGAATTTTTACTTTATTTTTCCATATATCTCAGAAACCATAAAAGCTAGAACGCTGAAAATTGGTACAAATATAGACAAATACAAAATCTCAAATTGGTTTTTTCAAAAAAATTCCAGGGTTTCTCAAACATTTTTTATTAAGAAAAATATTTTTTTTATGATAAATTTATGAGTTTAACTGCCTATATTTCCAAATTTTACAAAAATATCGAAAAAAGCCGAAGCACCCCAACTAGATAATTTAATTTTATATAAAAAATATTAACATTGTATTAGCACATCTCAATTTTTTTTAAAAAATTTTATAAAAATTGAATTTTGTGATTGATTGCTTCATACAATTTGTATGTCAGTCGCCTATACACAATATGTAAGAAGACTTAATAGTTTGATAGGTACTTAATCTCCAAACATACATACAAAACCATCATGCTGTTTTCATATTCCTGGTAGGAAAACAGGACTGACCTCCATACTGTCCTATCTTGATATACATACCAACATGTGTTAAAATTTTCAATAATTTGGATTTATGGGTTTATAGTTTGATTCTTATTCTTCAACTATACATACTATCGCTATCGACAGTTGGATCTCATGTGTTACATGCAACTAGTTATAAAAATTGTTGAAAAAAATTTGCAATGTGCTAATACAATTTTAATATTTTTTATAGAAAATTAAATTTTCTAGTTGGGGTGTTTCGGCTTTTTTCGATATTTAAAAAAAAATTGGAAATATACGCAGTTAAACTCATAAATTGATCATAAAAAAAATATTTTTCTTAATAAAAAATGTTTGAGAAACCCTGGAATTTTTTTGAAAAAACTAATTTGAGATTTTGTATTTGTCTATGTTTATACCAATTTTCAGCGTTCTAGCTTTTACGGTTTCTGAGATATATGGAAAAATAAATCAAAATTTCAAAAGTTGATAACCCCTGACTGAAACAAAAATTCACAATTCTGAGTATAAAAGTTTTGTAGGCTTGTAATTTTTTATATATATTAAAATTTTGGGCTCTGTAAATTAAGCGGATCAAAAGTTGTAAGGGGGGGACAGACAGACACACACACAGACACACACACACACAAAACTCACATAAAATGTTCTACTCCGAATTCTGAGAAAATCCATGTATGGGAACATATATGCTGCGAGGCCTCTAGTTGGTGCTATTAGCATGCAAAAAGTCCACTACACCATACAAAATGTTCCTTCGTACACGCATCTTGGCTTAATGTCGATTCATTAAGAGAATTGAATTCTCATGAACGAATCGACAGTTGGATAAACAAGATATAAATAACATTTGAATAAAAAAGTTACCTTGAGAATTTGGAGAAGCAATAAGTTGTAACGGGGTGGAATGTGAAACAAACTGTGTTCCTTGAGTGTTGGATTTTCCACCTGCTCCTTAAAAATATTAAACATATCCATATTTTATTTTATTCACATACAACAAAAAAAAAACAATTGACTTCTGAAGATCAAAACAAAAATATAAAGAATTTACAAACCGTGCAGAATGATCTGTCCCCCCTGATTCGATATGGACGGCACGATAATCTGCCCTTCGTTCTGCTGCTGCACCACTTGCCCCCCTTGCTGGATAACCTGACCCCCTTGCTGGATCACTTGCCCTCCCTGCTGGATCACTTGCCCCCCCTGCTGGATCACTTGCCCCCCCTGCTGGATCACTTGTCCCCCTTGCTGGGCAATCGTGCCCCCCTGCTGGACGACCACACTTGGCTGCTGCTGCATCACTATTCCTGTCTGTTGGATGACTTGGACCCCAGAGACGACATCCGGCACTACAGGATCATTCGGAACCAATATCTGGAATAAAATTTTATTGAATAAATTAACATACTTATACATACAAATTAAAATTTGGAATACTGGTTATAACCTGTTCGGGCTTTTAAGATCCAGTCTATCCATATTCTATCCTAGGATATCCATATTCCATCACCACGCTGAGATCAGATGTCGCCCACCGCCGTCCAGAAAAGAAAGTACCTACCTACCAATAGGAAACTACATTCGGAACGCATTCAAAAAAAGGAACATTCATTTATTATATGCCATTTTTCACAAGTGTAAGGCGACAGTTACACGTAAAGTATTTACTGTGATCCGTCAATAAATACTGATGTATCTTACTGAACGTGTAGTCTAGTGTATTGATGGATGTCAATATTTATTTATGGATTTAATTATGAATTTATTAATACATCAATAAATACTGACGTCCATCAATAAATATTAAATTGATGGATCACAGTAAATACTTTACGTGTAACTGTCGCCTCAGACACATTACAAATTCATCATACACATTTTCTAGACACTATATGTTCCCAATAAGTGTTGTGAACCATTTCAAGAAACTTACGAGGCTCTGGTCGAGAAGAAAGGAAGGCAACATTCAGTGCATCGCCAAGAACCCGGGTAAGTCAATCTCAGTTCTTGATGATAAATTTTTCTTTTCCTATCCCAACCCGATCAATTCCTTCAAAATATACAGCGCACTTAAACAAGTCGGGCAGTATTGTCCAGAGTCAATATTACCAATTTTCATTTCACCAGGGCCACAACATAACCCATTTAAAACAATGGAATTAAATATATTATCCATGACCTTCTGCACATTATGTTTACCTGGTAGATGGAACAAATTATAAAGTATGTTGTGCTGTTTTTTCTTGCCCTATTCTATGTGCTCCTGATATTTGAACCGTATTTAATAGGTCGCAAATCTCGCATTATTCAATTCAAAGAAAAACATTTCTTAGTCTAAGCTCTCCTGATATTCAAACTTTGCGATCGATGCACAATAAGCAGCATTACGTGAATTACTCCGTGGTATGAATATTTGATTTTAGCAGCCTAATGCGGTCAAAAAAGCAGTTTAATTGACAGACCATCATGGCAAGTCACACAATGAAATCAAAACCCTTTTGATTACCCATATCCATGATATTTGACCAGACTATAAATTTGGTACTTTGTGAAAGTGCCTTGCAATATTTTAAAAACAGTATTAAATAAAATAAGACTAACCAAATCTTCCTCATCCTCCAAGGCATCAGCCGCCAAAGCGGCATACAGATTGGCTGCTTTAGATGAGACAGCCTCCTGTGAAAATACAAAATCTTGTAAAATAATCTGTATCGATACAGTAAAAAAATATATATTGAGTGCAATATACAAGTGACAGGAAGAAGACATACAGTTCTGGCCATCTTGCTACTTGGTTCATCAGGATCTTCGTCTCTGCTCAACTTCCTCTCTTCGATGGACTGGATCTGCATCGGAGGAGAAGTTCTCTTTTCCAGAAGGTCTGCCAGCATTTTATTCTGGATGAAAGAACAATACATTTATTTTTGGTATCTATTTAATTATGGCAAACCATTGAGGTTCATTTGTTTCAGAAAATTTATTGACAAAAAGATTTGATTTATTCAAGCAATTGAAACTCATTGACAAAAAAATATGGAGGATTCTTTATTCGGGCAAATCCATTGACTAAAAAATATTGTAGGTTTATTATTCCGAGGGTAAACTTATAGATATCAAAACATTGCAGTTTATTTATTCAGGCAAACCTATTGACAACAAAACATTGTGGTTTATTTATTCAGGTAAACCTATTGACAACAAAGCATTGTGGTTTAATTATACAGACAAACCAATTGACAACAAAACATTGTGGTTTATTTATTCAGGCAAACCAACTGACAACAAAATATTCTGGTTTATTTATTCAGGCAAACCTATTGACAACAAAACATTGTGGTTTATTTATTCAGGTAAACCTATTGACAACAAAGCATTGTGGTTTAATTATACAGACAAACCAATTGACAACAAAACATTGTGGTTTATTTATTCAGGCAAACCAACTGACAACAAAATATTCTGGTTTATTTATTCAGGCAAACCTATTGACAACAAAACCTAGTGGTTTATTTATTCAGACAAACCTATTGACAAAAAATCATTTAAAAAAAAATGAAATGTTCTTGTAACAAGTACACATACATCCTCATACATTCCCTAAACTAAGCAGTAATGCTTGTGTTATAGGTGAACGAAATCGGTCATGGCAGGATTCAAACTCGCAACCACTGAATTACTAACCCAGCGCGTTAACCCATCTAATTGTGGTTTATTTATTCAGGTAAACCAGTTGACAAAATATCTATCAATAAGACTAAACCAATAACTGTCTCCGTAAACGGCAGATAGACAAGCAAAGTATTAATTTTTAACAACATTTGACACAACTTACATTATTAACTGGTGAATTATCTTCCACTATAATAGTCTCTTGTATTGGGGCTTCAATTATGACACCCTCTGAAAATAATACACAGCAATTATATTAGGTAAGTACATTGAAATTTAAATATTCCTAACCGTATTTATAGCCTCACTTATAAAATGGAAGATTTTTATTTTTTTTACTCTTACATATACATATTTCGTTTTAGAAAGCTTGCCTTATAAAAATATTATAATTATTCAAATTTCTAATTAATCACAGTGTGGAATGCCATGGGAATGCCATTATGATAAGTCAGCTTTTTTAGTATAAGTGACAACATTGTTGAGGATTGACAAAAGTCCGACAACATTTCGACACTTATAAAAGTTTAGTGGAAGTAAAACAGTGCACTTTTTATCTTACTATATTAGAATATTTGCCAAATATAAATAACTTATCAAAATATTATATTTTTAATGCTTAGTTTTATTTCATAAGTGACATTAAAATTATAACATACAACAATTTGATGATCTGTAATGATGGTATGAATGAATATACTTTAGATAACTATAAATTGCACAAACCTGCTAGTTCCTCTTGTTTTATTGTTGTGATGTTTCTAGCTATCGGGGTCAACGGTGGAACAGAATTATTCTATCAAAATAAAATTATATATTTATTTATTTGAAAAACAATACAAAATACACAATATTACAATATATACAGGTTAAATAAGGATTGATTTACATACGGCTCAACTTCAAAAAGAGAATTTCTCGTGTTTTAAAGTGAGTCACTTTTCACAAAACAGACAAACTATATAAATCTTAATCTAGGCATCATATTAAGGAACATTTTCGGACGTTTAAGATCCAACCTGTCCATATTCCATCCTTGGATTATAATCACCATGCTGAGACCAGACGTCTCCCACCGCCGCCCAGAGAAGAATGTACCTACCTACCATTCGGAATCTACATTTAGATAATTCAAATAGTAACTTTACGTTCCCACTAAGTATTATGTACCATTTTAAGAAAAATAAAGAAGCTCTGGTAGAGAAAAGTGGAGCCGAGAATCTGGGTAAGTCGATCTCAATTCCTGGTGATAAATTTCTCTTGTCCTATCCCAACCCGACCAATTCCTTCAAAATATACAGTCCACTTAAACGGGTCAGACAGTATCGTCCAGAGCAAATATTACCAATTTTCATTTTGCCAGGGCCACAACAGAACATAAATAATATTTACATTGATATAGAAACAAAATTTTGCAAAAAACATGACATCCCAAGCAAAAAGAAAAACATAATAAAAATGCATACTATAAATACAGTTAAATCATATTTAATAAATACAGTTTAATAAATACAGATAAATTTCAATAAATTATAATCAACAGTTAAATTTCAAAAAATCATTTCATAAATTTAAGTCCCGCAGTAAAAATGTATATTTAAAACTGTAATCCACAATGAGTACAAGAATCAATAGGCCTTATCAATTTCGTTAGACACAGCGAGTGTCCTCAACAACTAAAATTATAATATTAATTATTATATTTTATATAATTTCATCTGTCAAAACATACTAAATGCCATCACACTATGGAAAAATTCATTTTAATTATTTTTGTTTAAGGATTTTCAACTTTTGGAGGAAAAAAGTGTACACTAACTTAAGGCCTCACATGTACGAATGTTCACCTTTAATGGAAGTCGGAGACAGACAAATGGAAGCTATTACACTAAGACCCAAGGACATAGGGGGCGTTCCAATCACCAATTTAAATCTGAGGCTTTATTAAATAAACCGAATTGCTATTGAAATGACAAACGGAAAGGCACAATAGATTAAATATGGTTGCAGTGCAGGAGCCAGTCCCACTCCTACATAGCTAAAAATAATAAGTAATGGAGAGTGTATACTCATTTTCATAATTATGTATAAAGCATGATGGCGTTTTTGTCGTTTTAGACTCTCATGGAGTTCCGTTATATTGGCAGTTAAGAGTGGGGGAAAAAATTCTGTACATTATTAAGTAGGCATACACAATTCTGTACCCGATGAGGTAAAGCATTTGTTCCCTCCACACTCAGCTGCTAATTAGGGAACTTCATGAGAGTCTTTATTAAGTAGGCATACACAATTCTGTGCCCGATGAGGTACAGCATTTGTTCCCTCAACACTCAGCTGCTAATTAGGGAACTTCATGAGAGTCTTTATTAAGTAGGCATACACAATTCTGTGCCCGATGAGGTACAGCATTTGTTCCCTCAACACTCAGCTGCTAATTAGGGAACTTCATGAGAGTCTTTATTAAGTAGGCATACAAAATTCTGTGCCCGATGAGGTACAGCATTTGTTCCCTCAACACTCAGCTGCTAATTAGGGAACTTCATGAGATTCTTTATTAAGTAGGCATACACAATTCTGTGCCCGATGAGGTACAGCATTTGTTCCCTCAACACTCAGCTGCTAATTAGGGAACTTCATGAGAGTCTTTATTAAGTAGGCATACAAAATTCTGTGCCCGATGAGGTACAGCATTTGTTCCCTCAACACTCAGCTGCTAATTAGGGAACTTCATGAGATTCTTTATTAAGTAGGCATACACAATTCTGTGCCCGATTAGGTACAGCATTTGTTCCCTCCACACTCAGCTGCCAATTAGGGAACTTCATGAGAGTCTTTATGTCAAAAACGCCATCACACGTAACCTCAAATACATAGTTAAATAGTTGAATGATACATACTTTCATTGATCCAAGTGGTGGTGTAGTGCTTGTGACACCCGTAGATGTGATTGTACTGCAAGATATAAGGGCTTCTGCATCCAACTCCATCTGCAAGTGTCATATAATTAACAAAATATAAAATAAATATAAGGAATGTAATAAAAACAAACACCGTTATAATCAAAGAAACGGATAGATAGCTCGGAGTCAACCTCGCAAGAGAACAACATCTCTGCCGACAACGGGCCTCAGGACCTAGTGTTGTCTCACCTAAAAAAAGGCAACAATCAGAATGTGTGGTGAACCTCATTGCTGAACTATGTGATGATATTTTGACTGTTGTATTTTAGATTACCCTGCTTTTACGGGACAACCAAAAATTATGATAATAAAAAATAAAGTGAAAAAAGATCATAGATAATGAAAATAAAATGAGTAAATGATCTTAGATAATATAAATAGAATTAGTAAAGAATCTTAGATACTAAAAATAAAATGAGTGAATGATCTTGGAAAGTAAAAATAAAATGAGTAAATGATCTTAGATAATATAAATAAAAAGAGTGAATGATCTTAGATAATAAAAATAAAAAGAGTAAATGATCTTAGATAATATAAATAAAATTAGTAAAGAATTAGATAGCAAAAATAAAATGAGTAAAAATAAAATGAGTAAAAGATCTTAGATAATATAAATAAAAAGAGTGAATGATCTTAGATAATAAAAATAAAAAGAGTAAATGATCTTAGATAATATAAATAAAATTAGTAAAGAATTAGATAGTAAAAATAAAATGAGTAAAAGATCTTGGAAAGTAAAAATAAAATGAGTAAAAGATCTTAGATAATATAAATAAAAAGAGTGAATGATCTTAGATAATAAAAATAAAAAGAGTAAATGATCTTAGATAATATAAATAAAATTAGTAAAGAATTAGATAGTAAAAATAAAATGAGTAAAAGATCTTGGAAAGTAAAAATAAAATGAGTAAAAGATCTTAGATAATATAAATAAAAAGAGTGAATGATCTTAGATAATAAAAATAAAAAGAGTAAATGATCTTAGATAATATAAATAAAATTAGTAAAGAATTAGATAGTAAAAATAAAATGAGTAAAAGATCTTGGAAAGTAAAAATAAAATGAGTAAAAGATCTTAGATAATATAAATAAAAAGAGTGAATGATCTTAGATAATAAAAATAAAAAGAGTAAATGATCTTAGATAATATAAATAAAATTAGTAAAGAATTAGATAGTAAAAATAAAATGAGTAAAAGATCTTGGAAAATAAAAATAAAATGAGTTAATGATCTTGGAAAATTAATAATAAAATGATTAAAGAATCTTAGATAGTAAAAATAAAATGATTAAATGATCTTAGATAATAAAAATTAAAATAAAATGAGTAAAATATCTTACAGGTACAACTGTTGGTTGACTCTGAGTTTGGTTGGTGTTAGTTTGCACTGCTGTTGTCTGACCCATCATTCTTTGTTGGTTCTGTCGCTGGGTCACCTAAACCAATGCACATTTTGTTTTACAATATTGTTCATTTTGTATAAAAATATCTAACATCTTGTGAAGTTGGAGGGTTGAATCAAAACTTTTTGTATCTAAGCAAAGACTCTTTAAAATATGCGGCGTGAATTGCTTATGCTATAGGCAAAATGAAAGTGCTGGATGTAAAAAGGCTGAGTCCACTGATTAACTAGTCTAGCACACAAAACAGTAAAGAATCATTTTTGTTAACTCATTTCTTTTGACAACAATAAAAAAATTGTAAAATTAATAAAAATAAATATATGTGCTATATATTGGTGTTGCATATTTCAAAGGAGACTACTGGAGTGGCTAGATCTGAGGTCCAGACCCGTAAAGTAGTATTTTAAAGATTCATTGATAATAGACAGTTTAAATTATAATTAATTTATATCTATATTATAAATTTGAATGTTTGTATATATCTATGTATGTATCTATGTATGTGTTGAATGCGCTCCTAAACCGCTCATCCGATTGCGATGAAACTTTGGTGAACTGTCGAGAGTATACCAGGGATGGTTTCTGGATCAAAAAATTTTAACTTCTTCTTCTTCTTCATCGAGTTTTAGGTCATTTTACCTATGAAGGTGGACTATCCTGGGAACCGTTCATCCGATTGAAATTAAACTTTGGTGAATTGTCGAGCGTATGCCCACGATGGTTTCTTGATTAAAAAAAAATATTCTTCTTCTTCATCGGGTATAAGGTTATTTTACTTATGAAGGTGGACCATCCTGGGAACCGTTCATTCAATTTCAATGAAACTTTGATGAATTGTTGAGTGTATGCCCGGGATGGTTTCTGGATTAAAAAAAATTTCTTCTTCTTCTTCTTCATCGGGTATCAGATCATTTTACCGATGAAGGTGGACTATCCTGAGAACCGTTCATCCGATCGCAATGAAACTCTGGTGATTTGTCGAGCGTATGACCGGGACCTACTGAAGGGACGGGAGGTAATGAAGGGTCTGAAAGGACGGGAGTAACTGAATGGACGGGAGTACCTGAAGGGACGGGAGTAACTGAAGGGACGGGAGTAACTGAAGGGACGGGAGTAACTGAAGGGACGGGAGTAACTGAAGGGACGGGAGTAACTGAAGGGACGGGAGTAACTGAAGGGACGGGAGTAACTGAAGGGACGGGAGTAACTGAAGGGACGGGAGTAACTGAAGGGACGGGAGTAACTGAAGGGACGGGAGTAACTGAAGGGACGGGAGTAACTGAAGGGACGGGAGTAACTGAAGGGACGGGAGTAACTGAAGGGACGGGAGTAACTGAAGGGACGGGAGTAACTGAAGGGACGGGAGTAACTGAAGGGACGGGAGTAACTGAAGGGACGGGAGTAACTGAAGGGACGGGAGTAACTGAAGGGACGGGAGTAACTGAAGGGACGGGAGTAACTGAAGGGACGGGAGTAACTGAAGGGACGGGAGTAACTGAAGGGACGGGAGTAACTGAAGGGACGGGAGTAACTGAAGGGACGGGAGTAACTGAAGGGACGGGAGTAACTGAAGGGACGGGAGTAACTGAAGGGACGGGAGTAACTGAAGGGATGGGAGTAACTGAAGGAACGGGAGTAACTGAGGGAGGTACTGAAGGGACGGGAGGTACTGAAGGGACGGGAGGTACTGAAGGGACGGGAGGTACTGAAGGGACGGGAGGTACTGAAGGGACGGAAGGTACTGAAGGGACGGGAAGTACTGAAGGGATGGGAGGTATTGAAGAGTCTGAAGCGACGGGTGGTTATGGAGGACAATTTTTAATTATACAGGCAATACGAAGTTTGCCGGGTGTTCACTAGTTTTTAATAAATAAAAATAAAAACACTTGTTTAAAATTAATTCCACTATTTATTTGAGGACTATAACCTACGACCGGTTTCGTGCTAAGCACATTTTCAAGTAGTCTACTTGAAAATGTGCTTGGCACGAAACCGGTCGTAGGTTGTAGTTCTCAAATAAATAGTGGAATTAATTTTAAACAAGTGTTTTTATTTTTATTTATTAAAAATATAAATTAATTTAAATGGAATTCCATCAAGAACTGACGACCAAAAAGTTAAATCTGTTTAAATTATTATTATTAAATGTCATCAGACAGGCAGCTATGCTGATATGTCTGATCTCACAACAGTTTTCACTTGTTCAGTCTGTCAAGTCTATTTTTGAACACATTAACACTTTGTGCAACAACAAGTTCCGGTGGCAAACTGTTCCACGCATCCACAACTCTATTGGTCAAGAAATGCTTCCAGGGGTTCTGCCTGAAACTGTGTTTATCTAGCTTCAAACTATGACCTCTTAAATTAGTATTTTGGTTGAGGCAGAACATCAATTTCAATTCAGGGCATTATTATTAACACCAACAAATATAACAGTTATTTCCTTATTTTTTATTTCATGCGATTTTTGCCAAAAAAATACTTAATTTAAAACGTTAATGCTTCAAACATTCTATGGAAGACACATTGAAATTGTGGAAATTCATTTAAAATAATTAAAATTGTTAAGTTAAATTTGTTTTTTTCCACTTCATTGTTATTTTTAATAAATACACTACGGCCCAAATTTATAAAACGTACTAAGATTTTTCTCAATGCTTAGCATGACAAATTCCATACATTTCGGTATGCTAAGTATTGACTTAAGCACTGAGAATGGTTTATATATATGGCCCTACTAGTTTCGAGAACTTCCATCCTCTTCTTCAGAAAAGTCAATATTTGTTGATACTTGTCAATACTCAAAACTAGTAGCGTATTAAAAACAACAATGACGCGAAAATAACTAAAGTTATTATTATAATTTTGAATTCTATAAAAGATTTCAAAATACACACATTGTAAATCGAATATTCTTTTTTAATTGCATATACGCAAACATTGGATTTTTTTCCCTTTCGGGAGTCAAATGATATTTTTTTATTGACAAACATCTTTTCAACATCTCAATAGAGACGAAGTTGGGATATTGTAGAAGAACCAGGAACTTAACTGGACTGGACTTATAAGGACTGTTGCTTTCATTGTTTACAAATAAAAATTAATTTCTCAATGTCTCAATAGATGGCGTTACAAAAAGGTTTCTCCGTTACTCCATAGATGGCAATAGTAATAATGCATTATTGTCAAATAAAATGTTACACACTATTCAAATATATAGAATTTTTTAAATTACATCGATAAGGGAACTCAATAAGAAGGCATAATTGGTGAACGTTGCGCAAGCACATAAAGTGATCACGTAAACCAGCCGATGACAGGTCGTAAGCCCTGTAGGTGCCTCGAGTTCCTGGTTCTTCTACAATATCCCAACTTCGTCTCTATTGAGATGTTGAAAAAATGTTTGTCAATAAAAATACACACATTGTATTTGTTACAAAATTGGCATTAGACTTAACTATACAATTTTAATAAGTGGGATTAGACTGAGAGACTCTTAACTTTGAACGAAATTCATCATTGTTACTATATATTAGTAATATATTCTAATTAAAAAAACAAATTATCTTGTTTATGTATTTCACTAATTGTTATCATAATAATATAATATAAAAATGTGGTTACTGCTACTTCACACCATGCATATTAAAATCAATGTTAATTTTCAGTCAAAATTATTGAAATTAAATTTACCAGATCTTTTCTAAAATGTCACCCAGAAACTAACCTTTGTGCAAAAGGAAAAAATTATTCAATTACAATAATGAGATATTCTAAATTATAATATTTTGAAAATTACAACAACCTACAATAATAAATTGACAGCAAGTCGCAGAAAAAAGTTATTTTTTGCGGGTGGCAGTTCTTAACCTTTTTAAGACGAGCGTCATGTATAGATGCCCACCGGCCGCGTGCCAAAACGCGGAGCGTGTTCTATACATGCCCTCATGGCTATACACAGTTGTGAACCTTCATATCTCAGTAAATTCATACTTGATTGAGACGAAAATTGGATTAATATTACTCCTGCGCTTTGTAAGGATCCAATACTCATGCGCGTAGGAAAGAGGGATACTGCGCCAGTTCATTTTGTTGTTTCGCGCTCAACATTCTGATTTAAATTCGATCCCTACCAATACACAATCGGCGCACACTCCGTATCTACATCAAATGCCGGAAGGATCACGTGACATATCGATGACGCCATGTACTTTCTTGTATGGAGACAACTACGATAACATTATTCTTCATTTATCTTATGTTTATATTATGAAGTGTTCAATTTCATTGAGTTTATGTGATCTTTTGTTTATCTTTGATCTTTTTATGATAAATCTATATCGTTAGATTTTTTTTTACCGTTATTATATTCAATTAAAATGAGATTGAAAAAAATCTGTGAGCGACGCGAAATACCGTCCGTCCGTAGGTAATGCAAGTACTCGTACCTATCCATCTTGATTGGGTTAAAAAGAACACACTTAGGCCAATTGGCCCTTTGTGATACCACAGTGGGGTTGTCCTCCCCTTACTTATCCACCCTGAACCAGCCTGTGTGGCTAGTGAATGTGATAATGCAGAAAGATGTTAGAAACATATGATGTAATTTTGGGCTGTAAGATAGAATAATAATAAGATGGAAAACATAGAAAGAACCGAGAATAATTATCTACCTAATTTGAGGACAAGCTTTTCAAATTTAAATTCTTAATTTAAAACTTATATAACATAGAAATTATTCAATTTACCGATTCAAATTTTTAAATTGTGTTACAACTCAAAATAATCATTTTATTGAATTTATTAAATTTTCCCCAATTTTAATTTAGTTGACAGTTATATCATGTTTAAAAATGTATATTATTAAATGTAGATGTATCACAAATATAAAAAAATACTTGGTTTTCGTTCTATTGAAATATATTTGATTATTGACGCGTTTCGTGCAAGGCACATCGTCAGAATAATCTCTACAAGACTGAGACTAGTGGTTATATTATTCCGACGATGTACCTTGCACGAAACGTGTCGATAATCAAACAAATTTCAATAGAACTAAAACCAAGTATTTTTTTATATCTGTAATATATCTACATACAATGGAGTTCTATCAAGAATTATTGTCGATCGACAAACTAAACTTAGTATATTATTATGATTTTAACAGTTTTTACATTAAGAACATGTAAAAACAGTCAAATATTACTGTTCAATTTTATCAAACAAATCAAGCCGGAAATAGATTAAACGAGCATTGTCATCGGGAATACAAAAATTCTAAAAATTTCACAGCTCAAACTGGCCGGTAAGTTAGTTGAACACTGATAGCAAAATTCTAGTACAGACAGACAAGTGAAGTTTAAAAAAGAGATTTGTATTTTAAGAAGGCTATGGACGAGGACATGTTTTTTTTCTGCATTTCGGCAGAACTGAATAACAAAAAGAACATTTTTCAGCAGAGCAATTTGATACTGCTTCTATAAATGAAATTATTACTAAAAATTACATATATTTTCAATTTATGCTATAAAATTAAACCTTTCCTTCCAAATAATGTATACAACCAAACAGTTTTCACCGTTGAAATTGACAGAAATTGCAGAAATCAAGTTCCGTTCAAGCATCTTTAATTTTTTTAACATGGCTACATGGGGGCCAGGGCCGGATAAATGTGTTTTTGCGCCCTTAGCAATATATTTGAAACCGCCCCCCACCCTACATTTTTCAATGTAGAACAATTTAAAATTACCTACATCGGGTCTAAAATGACAAATCATTAACTTTTTTTACATACACACCATCACGCCGAGCCTCTTTCCGAGTACGCAAAGAGAACCGAGCGCCATACCTGCGGATTTTTTATTTATATAATTAACATTTTTGGATTTTAAGCGCCCTTTTTAAGCCAACCGCCCTGACTTCTTGTTCCATATTGTTCAATGATTTAACCGGCCCTGATGGGGGCTGCTGTATTAATAAAGGAGTTTGAGAAACGACTGGTTCTTGTATATTGAAGGTTTACTGTGAATGGGTGTTACGACTGAGTAAAACGAATGACTCTATTGCAAATGGGTGGAAGAGGGACCAGAGATACAAATTCTTCTGAGCGTCTCCCGTGGTGGTATGTATAGAATATACTTAGGAGAACGACATTGCGTCTGTGAAATAGTGATTGCAAACCATCATCATAATGATGGATTATGAATCAGACGATCTTTAGTACAGCATCAAGGGTATTCATATGGTATTGGGGGGCATCACTCCAAAGGTGACAACCATATTCAATAATTGGTAAGTATTTGCGCTTTGTAGAGTACGTTTTTGTTGTAAAGAATAATTATGTCTTAGGTCCGAATGCAGAGTCCTACCTAAATACTAACCATGTTTTCATTGCACAATTGCTCACTTAAGTTAGGAGATCACGTGGCTTCCTAACTGAAGGATGTTACAACGTTTTTCTATGAGAGTTGCATTGCAGAGACATATCTAAATACTTAGCGCATGCGCATCGGCGTAAACTAATATTTGCAAACTGTCAAAAAGTAAGGTTGATCTTGAGGAACTTTACGGGTGGTTTAATACTAAAATACGAGATGTTTTCGATGGATGATGATTTTAGCGACTTCGGCAATTATGTATTTGGTAATTTTGTCAAATCAAATACCAAACAGAGTATTTAACGATCTATACGAGATGCCGAAAATTTGCTGGAATTTCAGAAAAATCGTGATATCGAGCTGTCAGTGTGAAGTTGGTTACATATGTTTGTATTGTTATAGCAAAAAAACATTTTAAACATCAAACGTCAGAAAAGAGATAGATAGCTTTCTAAGCCCATAGAAAGCTTTTCTATCTCTTTTTTATCTCTTTTCTTCATACACCATAATGAGGATTCTACGCCATCAACCTTAAGTTTGGCGTAGTATTTAGTATTTAGTTAGGGATGTCTCTGCAACGCAATTGCTAACTTAAGAATACTAAATACTCCAGTGAGGTTAGGAGTTAGTATTTAGGTACCTAGGACTGTGCATTCGGGACTTATTGTATTACAAAAACTAATACAAGTTAGTAATGTTAGACAAAATTACCTGCATTGGCATGCGATCCGGTGCACTTCCATGGGCACCACTAACCTTGTGCGCCAGCAGATGCTTGATCAGTGAAGTGTTGCTGGCAGCCGCCCCCACCGATTGTTGACTGGATTGCTGAATGTTTTGCTGCTGGGAGGACATCTGTATGTTCTGTTGCTGGATCGTGTTGGTCTGAACTTGGACGCTCGCCTGCTGGACGTTGGTCTGCTGTTGAAAGTTCTGGATGTTTCCCTGTTGCTGCTGCTGCTGGTGTGAGGATCCGGGTGTGCCCGTGCTGCTCTGGGAAGACTGCATCAAGGGAGGGGGTGAACTGGACATTACGGTGGATGAAGCCTCGCCGAGTGCCTGACTCAAGTGTGGATGAGATGTAATCTGGAATAATTTAATTAACCAAACTATATTATATTTATTTTTAAACAAAAACCTGTTGAAATTTCATAAATCTAGTATATTTTTTTTACATACATACCATCACACCATGTCCCTAATGGGGTAGGTAGAGAACCAAAATCCATATCGCCTCATACACGCTCATCTGTTGTTCAAAAAAATTTCTTACATTTCCATCTTTTAGAATGTCATTCACATTGTCGTGCCATCCTTTTCTTAGATGGCCCCGACCTCTCATTCCATTCCAATCAACTTTGTTTCTCCCCATGTGGCCAAACCATCTCAATGTAATTACTTTTATACTATTGATGACATCTTTCTTTATTTTACATTTCATTTCTAATGTCCTCATTACTTACCATCTTTTGTATATTTAAATGATAAAAGAATTACCTGCATTTTGTTTTGTTCTACTTTGTTCAGCTGTGCCTTTAGAATTGGTGATGATGGACCTAAAATAAAACCGTTTACTGGAATTTAATAATTCTAGTTGGTTGGAAGATATTGTCAAATAGCTAAAAGCCAAATGGTAACACTTTATTAATTGTCCATGGTATAGGTTCTTCATTAACTTTGATAAGTCAATTTGAACATTCATAATAATGATGATGATAACTATGACCATGATGATGGTGATTACAGAAATAATGATGATAGTGATGATGGCAATGACATCGATAGTGATATACAAATAACAATGATGATAGTGATGAATAAGATGATAATAGTGATGATAATGATTTTTATTTTATTTTATAGAATACAACAGCAATACAATAAAGATTTATACAAATATACAAAGATAATTTTTATGTTGCCAATTATAGTACCTATTCTAATATATAATACATACACATTTTTTAACAATTATGAAAACAGGATGGGAAAGGAGAGAGGTAGGAAGGGGAGTAGGGGAAGCATCGACCACTAGAAACTCATATTATGATTTACCTCACGTGACTCAATGTATGAATAATAATAAATTAAAATTAAGTTAAAGGGGCACAGTTAAAAAGTTAAATGATGAAGACGATATTGTTCTGATTGGTTGGAAAAAGTTGTCAGTGTGCAATATATTTATTTAAATGGGTCGATGGCAGAGAGGTTAGCGAATTGGGTGAGTAGTCCAGTGGTTGCGAGTTCGAATCCTGCCTCGACCGATTTCGTTCACCTATAGCACAAGCATTTATGCTTATTTTAGGGAACGTAGGAAGATGTATATGTACTTGTTTAACAAGGACATATTCATTTTATTTTAAAAAAAAATATTATGTGGTACAAAAAGGTAAATAAATAAAAAATGACGATGGCAAAGATAGCGAGATTCATGATTCATGATGAAGTTGATGATGATTCAGAAAAGTATATTAACAATGTACATACCCTCACCTGGTTTGACATTGGTCACTGGTTTATTGATATTGGTCGGTCTTTGTTTTATACCCAAATAGCATTGCTGACTCTCTCCGTTGATATTCTTGACAGGGTTGGGACCTACCATTCCACCAAACACAGACCTGTTACAGACAAGTTATATATATATATATATATATATATATATATATATATATATATATATATATATATATATATATATATATATATATATATATATATATATATATATATATATATATATATATATATATATATATATATATATATATATATATATATATATATATATATATATATATATATATATATATATATATATATATATATATATATATATATATATATATATATATTATCTCAAGATAAGCAAAATCTAACTCATACAATATAATGGTAACAAGTTATACCTAACACAGCGTGGGAAATGCAACGGTGATATAAGTCCCTTTCTTCCAACCTTCTGACAGCAAGCAATATACTGCTTGTACAGTTCTGCTGCATCCAGTCTGATGTTGGAAGAACAAGGCTCCCAGGTTGTGCGAAGCCAGGCCAATGCAAAGTATTCATTTTCCTGAAATTCATAAAAATACTTTTATATTTAATAAATAATATATGAACGAAAAGGCAGCTGGAATAAAGAACATGAATTTATGTACACATGTAGATATTATCATGCTAAGTCTCAATAATCAGGGTTGTCAGAGGAATCCTTTAAAGTAGAATTGATTTCCTCTTGACATACATAGAGCTCAGTCTTGACACATTCATAAAAAAAGCAATTAAAATGATTTTGTACCATAAATATATATTTTTTGGCAAATTCATATCTAAATAGAAACAAAGTTGGAATATTATAGGAGAACCGGGAAATCAAAGCACGTACAGGGCTTACGACCTGTCATCAGCTAGTTTAAGTGATAACTTTATACACTAATCCCTTATTAATCCAATTTTCGAAAATTCAATATATATTATTCATCAATATGTTCACTTGAGAATAAGCTGAAAAACACTATCGCCATCTATGGAATTATGACGAAACTTTTTTCTAATGCCATCTATTGAGAAATTGGTTCGTAAAATATCATTGACTCTTTATTTGCGTATTACTTCTCAGGCAACTAACAGATATTAATTTAACATGCATCCAATAACAAGTTGCCACATTCGGGAGACTTGTCTAGAAAAGGTGGGCCTTGAAATGAAGGATACCTCCTACACAGAGTTGAAGATGGAGCAGAGAGGAGGAAGATATACATCATTTTGCTGCCAAACAATCCCTAAGATTGAAACTAATGAAGATGAGGATCCAGACTGAAAACACAATTAAAAACTGTCTCCATCGGAAATCGTACCAGCACCCCTAGACAACGTGTCATTTAGCTCAAGAAAAGAAACAAGAAAACTGGCAACTGTCACTTCCATACATTGAGTTATCTTTTCTTGTTTCTTTTCTTAGTCTTAAGCCTTAGATTAATAGGTGAGGGGACCAAGACAGTAGTATTAATACAAATAGCTTGTAAGATATATAGTTATAGTATGATGCTAGTTATAAGTACCTATAAATCAAGATTAGTTTTAATTAGTAAGGTGCATTAGGTAGGCTTCATCCTTGAATGAGGGCACTGCGAGTCCATAATTTAGTAGGCGGGGTTTGTTGGGAGGAGTCCATCCGGCAAACTCCGAGCCTCCCGCCTGGGTAAAAAGCAAGTGCGGGTAAAGAGGTGCTAACGCGACTGAGATACCCGGGTAAGCAGTGGGTGACTTTCAGTGTTTCTTTTCTTGAGTTAAATGATACGTCGTCTAGGGGGGCTAGGACCTATAGCTCAAGAGTCAGATATCTAAGTGTGATGTATGCAGGAATGAAAAGATTGAGAACGAGTGACAGTTTGGGAAAGCTGAATGACGAACGGCTGTTTTTAATCTGGGAATGGGTTGATAAGATAATAATTGTTAAGTCACCAAATAAAAGTGTGTCATTCCTTGTGAAGAGTGAAAATGTCACCTGTATGGCCTGTTGGTGAGCGTGTTGCTGTTGTATGGTGAGTTGTGCGGGTGTGGTTGCTGTGGGGGTCGGTTGCGGAGTCGCATTGGTAGGGGGCTGCGGCGTGGGAGTCGTGACGGGCTGAAGGACGGGGGTCGGCTGTGGAGCCGGCGGCTGGTGCTGCATTTGCTGCTGTTGGCTGACGGCTTGCACCCCCTCCACCCTCTGTGGGCCCACACCCACCAGGTTGGTGGTCGTCTGCTGGGAGGCGGTCACCCTGGCATTCATGCAAACGCAAAATATAACGAGTTATGAAACATTCCAACCAGTATAGTTACATTTAAGCTTTACATAGCTTTATAAATATTTAAGTTTGAAAAGTCATTGGAATCTGTGCCCCGTTCCACCATCATACTTTTCAACTTTGCGCTTTGCACTTTGCAATTCGTCGGCTTGTTTTCGTTCCACCATTAAATTTTTTCGCAAAGTAAAAGTTGCAATGTGCAAAGCGAAAAGTAGACGCCTATTTGCAAAGCAAATAAGCCATTCTGTTCCACCATCGCTACTTTTCATAAAAAAACTTTGCGAATGAATTGAAAAGAATATTTTGACATTTCAAATTTGCCATTCGTCGAGTTGTGAAAGTAGAAGTTGTTTGTTTAGAATTTTTAAGTAAATTTATTATAAAATTTTGCATAGATTTTTGTAAGAAAGGGATGAGGAAGAAGGGGTTGTAAGAAATTATAGAGAAAGGATAAATTTAGAAAATATTTTACTCAAGCAGTTTTTCGAATATTTTCGAATAAATAGCATTCAGTGTGAATTCAGTGTGAAAAAAGCACATCCCTCGGGGTTTCCGTAGAGAGTATATACCAGCCTGGAACTCACAATGTGAAGAATTGTACAAGAAATACGAAGAAACACACGATGCAAGCACTGCGGGAGAACTTCTACGGGCATTAAACCACAGCCGCCGGGACAGATGGAATGAAACTGTTAAGGACATGGACTTCCGACATTCAAGTCGTAAGGCCTGGTGCATCTTGCGAAAACTGGGAGCCGCCCCACCTAAACTCCCAAGTGCGCTATCCACCACACCTGTAACTCCAGGTGATATAGTTAGACGCATGGTGTCTGTTTCACGGATCTCAGTCAGCAAAGAACGCAAAAAAGAGGTCAACTACGAGCTACGGAAAACCAAAGCAAAACTCCCAGAAAACTCTTACTTCTCCGAAAATTTCTCCCTGGATGAAATGAACCTAGCTTTGGGGAATATTAAATGCGGAAAAGCGGCGGGTTTGGATGAAATCTATCCCGAATTTATCAAGAACATGGGCCTACGTGCGAAACAGTGGCTGCTACAACTTATGAATGAAACAATGACAATGGGACAACTACCAAAAATTTGGAAGCACTCAAAGGTAGTGGCCATCCTAAAACCAGGCAAAGACGGAACTAACCCTAATCACTATCGACCAATATCATTACTGTGTGTCCCATATAAAGTGTTAGAAAGGCTCATACTACAACGCATTGCCTCCTCAATAGACGCAGTAGTTCCCATTGAGCAAGCGGGATTCCGAGCCGGAAGGGATTGCTGTGAACAAGTACTTGCTCTGACCAGCACTATAGAAGCTGGATTTCAAAAAGGAAAAAAATTCTCGGCAGCTTTTGTTGACCTGTCAGCAGCCTACGATACTGTGTGGCGTCAGGGCCTACTCTTGAAGCTCGCTAGAGTGATACCATGCCGCAAAATTCTACATTTACTAGACTCCATGTTATCATGTAGATATATAAGAGTATCATTGGAGGGAAAGATGAGCAACAGCAAAGTTCTAAACAACGGGTTACCACAGGGATCAGTCCTGGCTCCTGTCCTATTCAACCTATACGTGCATGATATACCTAAGACGGAATCAACTATGTTCCAATATGCGGATGACATTGCCCTCTTGGCTGGAAGTAGAGATTTAGATGCAGGTGCCCAAGTGTTGGAGCGGGACCTGCAAATGCTATCAGCCTACTTTAAAAACTGGAGACTGAAACCCAATCCAACAAAAACTGAAATTTCAACATTCCACCTGAATAATAAGCAGGGCATCCAACTGCATCAGACTGAGCACCCAAAGTACCTTGGTGTTACACTTGATCGTACACTTAACTTCAAAAAACAAGTTGACTCACTATGCGCGAAACTCAAATCAAGAAACAATGTCATTCAAAAACTGGCGGGGTCTGGATGGGGCGCATGTGCTGACACACTACGAACAGCGGGACTATCACTTGTCTACTCTACTGCTGAATACTGTGCGCCTGTGTGGGGCGGCAGTGCTCATACCAAAAGGGTGGACACTCAACTTAATACCACCATGAGAACCGTAGCCGGTGTGTTGAAACCCACACAATGTCAATGGCTACCAGTACTAGCCAACATTGCTCCTCCCAACATCCGAAGGGCAGCATCTACATTCAGAGAATGGGAAAGGACAAAGAACAACATCTCCCTTCTGAACTTGACCCTGAGGGATATTCCAGCTACCAGACTGAAATTGAGAAAACCCTTCTGGACCAGAGCCCAAGCTCTGGAGAACAGTAGTTTTACAGTCGAACAAGCCTGGGCCGAGGAATGGCGAAGTGGACAAATAAAAAACAAGCACCTCATCATGGACCCATCAAAAAGGGTTGCCGGTTTTGACTTAGAGCGCAAAGAGTGGGCAACACTGAACCGGATTAGGACAGGTTGCAGCAGAAGTGCAGCTGAGCGCCACAAATGGGGCTACATAAGTGACCCTAGTTGTGAGTGTGGCGATCTGGTCCAAACCATAGATCACATTGTAACGATGTGTCCATCTCACCGATTCGATGGAGTGATGGAGGATATAAATAACTTGACGACCGAAGCCAGAATATGGCTAAGGGAACTAAGTGTAATCTTGTGAGCGCCTGACTCACCATACGAATATATATATATAGTGTGAATATGTCTTGAGTAAGTTCACGATACATTCTTATTTTTTTAGGTAATTTAAACTATGTTTATGTGATTATTTTGTCGGCTTTTTAACTTTATATGATTATTTTACTACTCATCTATATTTTAAGGTATAGAACAGCACTAAGATAAGTAAAGGATTGTCTCCTCAACAGCAAATAATTCAGTGAAGCACCTGTTGCCTCACCGTATTAGTGTCACTAAATGCTCCAAAAAAACTTCTTTCCTTTCTTTAATTATCTCCAACATGGCTACTTTTTTCTTAATATTGTCTTTTCGGCTCATTTTCTAACAACAACGAAATCACAGAATAGACAAGAACGAACGGTGTCAAATGATACGCTACGCGCGAAACACTCGGTACTACTAAGTTATCACTAGGTGTCGCTAGCGTCAATTGAAAAGACTTTGCAAATGTTTGGCGACGCCGCGAATTAACCATTTTTTTTTTCGTGGAACGTGAACGCTTTGCACTTTGCGAAATTCTCAAATCGCAAAGCGTAAAGTGAAAATTACAATGGTGGAACGGGGCACTGATCCCGATTTCAAATTTTCGTTTATAACTTACCTACCTGTCGCCTGTGTGCATTCAAGTTATCCACTATTACTATGAAAACACATCTACCTACCGCATTATTCTCCGTTACAAAGGTAGGTTCTTAGTGAATTGGATCGTATTGGGTTCGGATTTGCAGTGGAGAGTAAGGCTACTGATCTATAATAAAATGAGTAGGTTGGGGCCAATGCAATACTCTCACTACCAAGTCACTTCGTAAAGTATTCAAATTTTGTATGGAAAATTTACAGCATTTTCATGAAATGAGTGTGTTAAATTATTTTTGATTTAAATATTTTAGTAAGAAAACTTTATAATTCTTCCAATGCCATTTTCCTGAGCTTGGGGTCACTTTGAAATATTTAACAGTCAAAAAAATTTAGAAGCACTGACAGATATCCTTCAAAATTTAATGGGGTCTAAGTGAGTATTAGATATACAAATTTGCGAAATTTGAAAAGAATTGAATGAGTACTTTAGTCTTTAATCAATAAACTAGAATAAACACGCCGTACATAGCACATAGTACACAGTACACACACAGATACATTATGGTGAAATTTTTAGAATACAATCTCAGCATGATACTAGTTGATAATTTGCCATAAAAAATAACCTTAAAGATTGTGAATTCATAACTCCCCACTCGTTTGGGGTAGTGAGGAGTAAAAACATCACGTATTCATCAAGGGATACAAAGTTTTCTTTTCGCATTTCGAAAAATACGTTTAAAAAAATAGAACATGTTCTATTTTTTTCCCACCGCGTTGAAAAACCCATTGTAAACCTGAACTCCGTTGAAAGCCTCGTCCGTCTAAAGTGCACTTAATTAATTAATCTACACTCAAATCTATCATAATATAAACGATAATGTTACATGATTTGGCAGAAGCAGACTCGAGAGTATGGGAAATACAGTCTTTGATATAATAATGTAAAGAGACATACTGTGGTGTGTGTGTAACAGCGGGTGGTGGTGTAGGGGCAGACGGTGGATTATTATTGATTGGAACACCGCCTGGTACTGTCTCTACAACACGCATCAGAATACACGCCTTGGGACCGTAGCTCTGGGCCTGAAAAATTTACAACGGAGAAGATTGAAAACAATCAAAAAAATAATTATCGTTTGGTCAATGCATCACATCAGGTACATATTAAATTATTTGCACAGTACTAGTAAAATGATATGTTATTAAATGTTATAACTTACCTCGACAGTGATCAATGACACCAAAGTGTCAACGAGTCCATGCACTTTGACAATATAATCGCAGGCCTTCTCTCCCAGAGTGGTGAGAGCGTATACACACTCCAGTGTCACCACCAGAAGCATTATGTCGTGTAATGTGAGATATGAGCACACCTGTTCGTATACCTGGAATTCAAAAAATAAACCATTTTATTTACAGAAAAAAAAAAAACAATTTTGACATTTCTCTACTATTTGAAACATATTATAATACGTACATTACCCCGTATTCAGTAACTATTGGAACTAAATTAGGAACGTTCTAAAATTGTACACTTAGATTTACGGTCTTATTTCAGCATTATAAAATATAAACTTGGACTAAATGGAATAAGAATGTACCTTACGTATTTTGGTGGGAACATTCTTAAAAAGTTACTGAATTAGACGTATTTTGAATTGCATCACTGTCTACATTTTAAAATAAAATAACTTTTTTTGTCTTTGTAGTGTACTCTGACTTGTGACCGACTTCTTTCCTTATAATAAAATATCTAAACACCTCGTCAGTAAATCTTCAGGTATGTGTTGTCTCTTTTATTATACAAAATACTTGGTATAACCTTCTGTTCGAGACATCTTAAGAGCACATCTTCATTGGCCTCATTCTGTGCCAGCTTGTTGAGGACTTCCAACGAGGCCAGCACGCGAGCCCTGTCTTCCGAGTGCAGCAACGCAGCCAGCGTGCCGAACAAGTGGCGAGACAAAAGACATGTTGCGGGATCTCGGACGGCCAGCTCCGTCGAAACATTCCCCAGAGCGTCCAGACCCATCTGGCGAGTGCTGCTCTGACCGCTGTTGATGCAAAGCAGCACAAACCTGGATCAAAAAAAATATTCGGTGTCAATCAATATAGTACAGTAGTGCTTCGATAATCCGAACCCCAGCTAATTGGATCATCTTTATAATCCACCACCACAGTTACAAAAAAATATTGTTTTATTTTGAAAAATGCCTTTCAAAATATCTGCATGCTATAATCCAAACGCTTTGTACATCCAAGCAGTCTATAAATTTTGGGTGTTTGGAGCTCTACTGTAGGTACTCCGGAGGAAGAAATCAAGTATTTTTTTCAAGAGAGAACTGAAAGCAACATTATTATATCTTGACATGCATTCCTTGTTTCACTTTTTGACTCCTACAATATCTTCACTTGCATAATATTTTGTTGATTCTAAAATTGCATTAAATATTGCCTCGTTTCATATGTTGCAATTATATTAGTTGTGCAATTATATTAATTGTGCAATCAAATAACTAATTAATGCTTCAGTAAATTCTTGATTACCTCAATAATTACCCTGCTGTTCTATAATTGAGCTAATTAGCTGGAAAAAAATGTAGTCAAATATAAATTAATTAATCACTTAAGAAATGTCTATTCCAGAATGGCTAACACATCATGTTTATTTCCTAAGAAAGTCTATTTTAACTAGAATGGCAAACACAAAAAAAGTATATACTAGAAAGGTAAACATAAATTAACTACACAAAAATTGTGTCGATATCCGATTTCTAAATCAAAGGTCCTGGGTTCGATAACTGTTGGAGACACAGTATTGAATTCTGTTCTCAGTCTGGATCTGTGAGATGATAAATATCATAACTCATAAGGAATGTAACATGTACTTGACTTTTTTGTATGGGAAACTCACTGATAGCCTTTAGGCTAGTGAGATCCCAATTATTATGTTAAACTTTTCTGAAAATAAATAAAAAAAAAGTGTGACAACTTGTTATTGGGTGTGTGTTAAATAAATATTATATAGTACTTACATATGGAAGAGTTACAGTATCTTGTAAGTCTGGTGTATGAAGGATGCATAGAGAATGGATTGAGGATGAATGCCAACAAATCAAAGGTCTTTGAAAAGAGTGGATGTGTAACAGCGTGTCAAATATAAGTAGAAAAATGCCCGAAAAAAAAAATATAAGTAGAAAAAGGCCCGAATTTATAAAACTTACTAAGAATTTTCTCAATGCTTAGCATGACAAATTCAATACATTTTGTTGTGCTAAGCACTGAGAATGGTTTATAAATACGACACTGAATGGCTCGAGTATCGAGTGATAGCTCAAAAGTTGCATGAGTGACAAATGAAAGATGATGTTTTTGACAGGAGTGTGTCAGATGAGAATGTTCTAAACCAGGAATGAGAATGTTCTTACCTATTTCAGAGTGAAAAAAAAAAATTATTACAAAAGTCTATTCTAGAATAGTGAACATAAATTAACAACAAAAGAAAGGTCTGTTCTAGAATAGAAAACATAAATTTATTACACAAAAGAAGATCTATTGTTACCTTAGAAAGGTCTGATGTTTGGCAAGCAAGGAGACATTATCCTCGTGAAAGGAGAGGTTCCTCATGATGGTGGCTACTTGAGACACTCTCCTTGATATTACATCGCGAGCTCCACCATTGCACTTGTTGGTCAACACTCCGTCTTCTTCACCCAACAGCAACGCAGACACCTCTTCCAAAGCAGGCAACTCCTGCATAAAAAGTGAATTTATTTCCATAAGTTGCACAGTATTCCTTGGCATTGAAATAAAATGTTCTTCTAATGATTTTGTATTTTTGATCAGTCTCTGCAGTCATATCACAACTCGAACATCAGCATGGATCAATGCTGAAGTTCCGCAGATGCTGGTGTCCGCAACAATCCTTTAATATTTAATTTATTCATTATAATTTAACTATGTATTACTCATACATTGAGACACGTGAGGTATAAATCATAATATGAGTTTCCAGTGGTCGATGCTTCCCCCCACTTCCCTCCCTACCTCTCTCCTTTCCCATCCTGTTTTCAAAATTGTTAACAAATGTGTATGTAATATATTTTAGAATACTATAATTGGCAACATAAAAATTATCTTAGTATTTTGTATAAATTGTTCTGGTTTGCTGTTGTGTTCTATAAACTAAATAAAAAAAAAACAATCCTGATTTGTATTTTTTTAAATAAACTTAAAATTAAAAAGAATCGTACAGAGAAGCTAGAATTGAGTATATTATACGTATACTTACAACATCCACACATTCACCTATAGCACAAGTTATAGGTGAATGTTTAACCTTTTTAAGACGAGCGTCATGTATAGATGCCCACCGGCAGCATACCTAAACGCCGAGCGTCATCTATACATGCCCTCATGGCTATACACAATTGTGAACCTTCATATCTCAGTAAATTCATACTTGATTGAGACGAAAATTGGATGAATATTACTTCCATATATTTGACTTCAAGACATCTGTCGGTGAATCAACAAAACAATTGTTAAATTATTTAAAAAAATTAAGAACTCTAAACACTGAAATTCATCGATCATCGCCGGCGAAATTCACACTCTCCCGCGCTTTATAAGGATGTAATACGCATGCGCGTAGGAAAGAGGGATACTGCGCCGGTTCATTTTTTTGTTTCGCGCTCAACATTCTGCTTTGAATTCGATCCTTACCAATACACAATCAGCGGATATTCCTTATCTACATCAAATGCCGGAAGGATCACGTGACATATCGAAGACCCCATGTACTTTTTTGTATGGAGATAATTACGATAATATTATTCTTCATTTATCTTATGTTTATATTATGAAGTGTTCAATTTCATTGAGTTTATGTGATCTTTTGTTTATCTTTGATCTTTTTATCATATATCTACATCGTTAGATTTTTTTTTACCGTTATTATATTGAATTAAAACGAATTTGAAAAAAATACTGTGTGCGACGCGAAATACTGTCCGTCCGTAGGTAATGCAACTACTTGTACCTACCCGTCTTGATTTGGTTAATGTTTAAATTAGAGAATGTATGAGGATGTATTTATTGTTACAAGGACATATTCACTCTTCATAAAAAAAATTGTTACTTCTTGTTGTGACATTGTGTAGACTAAATTTCAAGTTTTTCTGTTAAATCAAAATATTTCTTATGTTGTTACATGGCGCATTTCTGTTGCATATTTAGACATAGGTCTGCAGATCAATAAAAATAAAACAAAAGCAATGAAACAGACCAGAAGCGCAAACCGTTGGCAAGGAAACACAATACATTTGAAAGACAATTATGACTTTGAAACTGTTGAAGACTTCAAATACCTGGGTTCCACAATCAACAAAGATAATGAGGACACAACAGAAATAAAAAACAGAATAACAACAGGTAACGGAGCATTCTTCTCTCTTCTACCGGTGTTCAAATCAAGAAGTGTCCATAGAAAAACGAAAATCACGCTGTATAAAACCATTATTAGAACAGTTGTAACATATGGATGTGAAGCATGGACACTTACAGCCAAATCTGCTGAAATACTGGACACGTTTGAGAGACGAGTGCTTCGTAGAATCCTAGGACCTGTGCCTGATGGTGACGCCTGGAGGATTAGATACAATAATGAGCTGTATGCTATCTACAAAACTTCCAGGCTCTCTGTGCATGTCAGATTGAGCAGATTGAGATGGGCCGGACATGTACAGAGAATGCCACCACAGCGAATACCAAAGAAAGTTCTGTGTGGACATCCAGGTGGAAGACGAAAGGTTGGAAGACCGCGGCTGCGATGGGAGGACGAAGTTGGAAGGGATGCTTCCCAACTACTGCAAGTGCCGGGCAGTTGGAAAGTTGCTGCAGAAGATAGGAGAAGCTGGAGGCGAAGACTGACGGAGGCCAAGGCTCGATATGGGCTGTAGCGCCATTGAAGAAGAAGAAGAAGAAGTATTTAGACATTGAGACATGATGAATTATACGTAGCAACGAAGCCCAATTGAGGTACATCCAATTCATGCATTACCTTGTCATCCTCGGGCAGTTCACCACCCACGAGGCAAGAGTTGAGACTGAGCTGCGACATTATGGCTCTCATTGCCAACCCGTGCAGGGGGAACCTCCGCTCGTCCAATAGCTCCATCGTACCGGTCGGCCGAAGTGTCTCTGCCCAAAACACCTCCATTTGAACCTTTCGAGCCTCCTTGTATGACTTGCCGATTACATCTCGAAGACTCACTGAAAATATACAATTATTATAATTTTATTTTTCTTCAATAAACATACTTGAGCAACGAAATTATAAAAAATAAATAAAATAAGTCTACTCATGTAGACTTGACTGTAAAAATATATTATTAGGTAACCACAGAGACCATTGAAAACACACAAAATCATAACACGGAAATAAAACACTTTAGTTAAAAAAAAAAAGAAATTATAAATGTTGCCACCCATTATCATTTCAAATATATCTTACATTAAGATAGTTATTTGAAAATTATATAATCTAAAAATAGCATCTTTACTAAAATTAATTAGTTTTGTCATACCATGATTGTAAACGGCCGCATGTCCTAGCAGAAAGTCGATGATGTGCGGAGCTGAATGTATGGGCAGCTTGTTGCTCATGTCCGCAGCCAATATGGTGCACACGTTGATGGCAAAGTCTTGCTCGTTGGGCAGCGGGCTCAGGAGGGAGAGGGCCAATCTCTCCATGCTGCCGCCAAACTTCTGAAGGGGGGGGAGGCCGACAGTTTCACGAACATGATCTGTAAATAATTAAAAACAAACATAATTCATTTGAAAACAGATTTTTAATTATCTCAATAGAGACGAAGTTGGAATATTTTACTGTAGGAGAACCGGGAAATCAAGGCACCTACAGGGCTTACGACCTGTCATCGGCTGGTTTACGTGATCACTTTATGCGCTTGCGCAACATTCACCAATTATGCCTTTTTAATGAGATCCCTATCAATTCAACTTTTGAAAGTTCTATATATTGCAATACTGAAATTCTTTTCGCTTGAAAATAAGGATTTTTACTACAGCCATCTATGTGTGAAATTATGAACTACATTCTAATTATTTTTTATTTATTTTTGTTGTAACGTCATCTATTGAGAGAATTGGTTTTTAGTAAATAATGAGAGCAACAATTCTTATACCTGAGGTGACAATGCATTTCATGCATCTCAGGTATAAGATATGAAAATTTGTGTCCTCTGTACAGATCAAACTAAAAGGCCGATGAACTTAATATTGATAACATACGTGTGAAGTACATAAACTTAGAGCTGATTAGTTTTTCTATAGACAACGGTTCATTTTTTCTCAATGTTTCTCTATGATTTCATCTGTTAAAACTGAAAAAATGCTCTCACGACTTGGAAACTTGAGATATTTTAATTTTGTTTAAACTATTTATACAATACCAATAATCTTCAAAAAACTGCATTCAAAGTTGGTCAACGTGAAAGAAAAATATACAACCGTTATTTAAAATTATGTTCATAATAATAGATTTTTGTATGAAAAATATATATAACTAGAGAATTTTTTTATGTTTGGCAATGTTAAGTTATTTGATTTCATATGGATATTACAGCGTAATATTAGCAGGGAAGCTTCATTTTGTAGTGGAGAGTTTAGCGTTGGCCACAACCCACTCGTTTTAAAATATATTGCTGTTTTTATTGTTAGCTTTTTTGCACTGTATCCAGTGATTGGGTTTCATCATATTATTTATGAATATATTATTATTATTATGGCTTTTTGATTTTGTTGATCTTTGTTTCATATAATTTGCTTGATTTTTTATTTTATCAAATGCGAAATTAGTTCATTAGAAGTTCACTAAGTGTCCTGAGGAAGAACACATTGTTCTCGAAACATGTAGATTTTGTTCTAATAAAAAGTGGTTAATACAAAATTATTTTATTGTTATTAATTGATTTTTTAAATACTATGTAACTACTGTACATATTGTTTATTATTATAAAAGGCTTCTAGCCATTTATTTTATTTTGGTAAAACAAACAGGATTAAACCTATAATTATTCTACACAATTCACATTGTAAAATAATTACATTACTGTGTATAAAATTACAAATTATAAAGTACAAAAATTACAAAATAAATTAAAAAGCATGCAAGGTAGTAGCAGTAGGTACTAAATCGAGACATGCAAGGTAGTAGCAGTAGGTACTAAATCGAGACATGCAAGGTAGTAGCAGTAGGTACTAAATCGAGACAATTCGATTGTCCTTCGTTTGTTTACAAAATATACATACACTGAGGTAGGTAGGAAACAAAACATCAAATTCACTGATATCTATCCCGCATTGAATACTACATATGTGAGTATACATTGCACAAGCTCCGCAAATCAAGGCAAGAAAATATATTTTTTGAATTCTTTAAATTCTGAAAAAATGTCTACAAGAGGTCTGGTCAACGATATGTTAAAATCACGAGTAAGTCTAGGGAGGGGGGAAAAATAGCCTATATTAGTTTTATGTGACTTTAAAAGAAAAAAGTCCCGAGATCTTGTATACACTTTTTTTGCTTTAAAATTCAATAGACGCAGTATATTGGGGGCATCCAGTTTGCCGATGACGACATTACATAGGAAAATTAAGCCAACCATTCTTCTTCTTTCCTTTAGGGAGTTTATTTTATAGAAGTTCATTTTTTCAGTTCATTTAGACAAATAAATAATACTTTATAAGCATAAAACAACTAGGAAAAGGGAACTGTTTAACTTAAAAATAAGAAACTCGAATGTCTCTAAACACATGTTGATTTGTTCACATATCTCCCAACTTATAGAAAGAATATAATCAAATAGATGGGTCGATGGCAGAGCGGTTAGCGCGCTGGGCTAGTAATCCAATGATCGCGAGTTCGAATCCTGCCTCGACAGATTTCGTTCACCTATAGCACAAGCATTTATTTGCTTATTTTAGGGAACGTAGGAAAATATATAAGTACTTGTTTAACAAGGACATATTCATTTTTATTTAAAAAAAAAAAATAAATAAATAAAAAATATGATAGTGGTACTAATTCATTTTTATGTAAACTGAATATTTTAATTTTATAAAATTATTGTATTTTTGTGTGAAAACTATAAGGGCGATGCCTGTTGTTTTCACCTTTATTTCTAAAAATAAATAAAAATGACAATTTCCTCTTCCCGGGTAAGCCCGTAAAGTGATCATATGAACAAGTTGTTCATCGCAACTCACCAGGAATGTTGTGCTGATTGTAGTTGTAAGAGAGCGCCACCGTGTTCCTTGGCTTGGGCGTTCCCCACGCGGCTCTGCGCGGTCGGTCGTCGTCCCCCTCATCTATTCCGCCATCCATGTCACCTCCCCCTCCGCCGCCACCACCCCCACCGCCCCCTCCGCCGCCGCTCGCTCCCCCGCGCGCCCGTTCCCACCTCTCCAGGTAGCGGAGATACAGCTGGCGGATGGCGACGCCGCCATTGACACACGCTGCCGGCAGACCCATCTGCTTTAGGAGACTGTCCCACATGCCCTGACTGTTTATCTGCATTCAAATAATTCAACATTATTATAAGAAGGTTTTACATTCAATTTATTTATTACTTCTCGGGCACCTAACAGGTACTATGTCAAATATTAGTTTAACACACACCCAATAAAAAGTTGCCATGGAGGATAGCCGGGTCCCAAAGAAAGTATTGGACACCTGTCCTGAAGGAAGAAGCAGAGAAGACCTAGGATGAGATGGCTGGACGACATCGAGGGAGATATAAGAGCGATTGGAGACAAATTGGAGGAGACTTGCTGTCGACAGGGCAGGATGGAGGCAGTTTCTTGAGGAGGCCAAGGCTAATGCTGATGAAGGTTTATTCACACCGGCCACTTGCCTAAACACCGAGCATCATCTATACATGCAACAATTGTTATTTTATTGTAATGATAGCTGAAATTTGACATTTGAAAGTTTATTATCACTGTTGTGATATAATTTTTCTACTACATAAAAGAAAAAGCTGATTGTTTTCAATAAATAGAGACATAAGTAAAAATAAAACATACCTTCACCCATCCCCCATTGTGTGTGACAACCATATACAGAAGATATAGATCAATCTCTTTTCCATTTATAACGGGTAAATGGCGAATTGTAGAACTGGAAATAAAAAATAGGCATCTTAATAAAATGTTTTTATTTTGTCACTGTACTGTACTGATTCAACTGTCTATTTGTTCAAGAGAAATTATTTCTCTTAACAAATCGACAAAATTTGAAGCCAAGATACGCGAGATTTGTATGCATTTGTATTTATATATTTTTCACGGTTTTTTCAACTTTGAAGTCAAAGAGGCTTCATAGCATATATGATCTATATATTGACTTGATCAGAATTCGGAGTAGAACATTTAGTGTGTCTGTATGTCTCCCCCCATTATAACTTTTGATCCGCTCAATGCACAGAGCCTAAAATTTCAGAATGTATAAAAAGTTGTAGGCCTACAAAACTTTTATACTCAGAATTTTGAATTTTTGTTTCAGTCAGGGGTTATCAACTTTTGAATTTTTACTTTATTTTTCCATATATTTCAAGAACCATAAAAGCTGTCACGCTGAAAATAGGTATAAATATAGACAAATACAAAATCTCAAATTTTTTTATTCAAAAAAGTTACAGAGTTTCTCAAACATTTTTTATTAAGAAAAACATTTTTTTATGATAAATTTATGTTTTTAACTTCCTGTATTTCCAAAATTTCACAAAATATTGAAAAAAGCCGAAACACTCCAACTACATAATTCAATTTTCTATAAAAAATATGAATATTGTAGTACTACATCTCAATTTTTTTTTAATTTTTATAAAAATTAAATTTAGTGACGACATCGTTTCATACAATTTGTAAGGCAGTATACATAACAAAATATCTATGGAGACTCAATAGTTTGATATTTAATCTCCAACATACATACATACAATCATGCTGCTTTCATATTCTGGGTAGAAAAAAAGACTGACCTCCATACTATCCTAACCTGACATACATACCTACATGTTTTATATAGAAAGCAAAATATCTTACAATATTTATTAATTTGTGTTTAAGTGTTTATAGTTTGGAACGTATTCTTCAATTACACATACTATCGCCATCGACAGTTGGATCTCATGTGTTACATGCAACTAGTATAATATAATGATGTGTGTACCGTAGCAGCTATCAAAAGATGAAGAGGCTGGCAGGAGATAGAGAGTGGATATTGATAAAAACATGTTTTATAATATTCGCCAAACATCTTGAACAAGCTACCGGTTGCGCAGAGTGCAAATTTGTGTCTTTTTGTTTCTAAAAATTATTTGGCGACAACTATAATAAAAATATGGGTTTAAAGTTTCCGATTCCGATTTGTACAAGCATTTATGCTTAGTTTAAGGAATGTATGAGGATGTACATGTACTTGTTACAATAACATATTCATTCTTTTAATAAAAAAATGTGTAGGGAAAAATTAAAAAATAAAATAAGTAATTTTTTTTTTTTTTATTATTGAAACCAAACAAAATATAACAATATACAAACAATAAAAATATTAAAAAGAAAAAGTACATTTTAAATAAGTTATATGAAACATTTTTTTATAGGATTATTTGGTATATACCACCTCACTAGGCTGAGCCTGTACCGAGGTGGCAGAATTTTTTTTTTTTGCGTTATATCTGACAGAAAAATATTAAACTTGTATTTAACTAAAACTTGTTATAAAATATACCTATTATAAAAATATAATATAAACTATTGTAGCTTGATCATGTTTACGCAGTATATAATGCCCTTGTTTCTAATAACGCAACAGACTGGTAAAAATAAAGGTCACCGAAGCTACACAAATCAATTTGTTTATGCGTGATAAACATAAATTATGTTGAATTAGATTCATTAACTATCAAGAAAATACACATCAACATCAAAGTAACAAATATTTATTTGCATATATTCGAATTTCGTGGAAGTAATGTTGCAGGATTATTCCAGCAGCATAATATAGGTTAAGTTATATAAATACAAAACACTAATTCTAAATCTAAGTCCTAATTCAATAGTTAGTTTTGAGAAATATTCTCAAAACTAACGGGAGCATCCAAAATGAATGACCATCCTTTTTACACATACATCCTATATGATATATAGATAGGTACATTAGAAACCATCAATCACCGGCATATTTATACTTTGGTCTGAGGGCATTTAACTACATTACTTTACAAAAATCAAACACTTATCGGATAAATAATAATATAAACAGAATATTATACTGATAAAAACAAATATAATTCAATAAGAAATCAAACTAGTTTAATTAAAACGTTTTTACGAATCATCAATTGCCGATTCAATTAATGTTTTTAACGGTGTAATGTGCAAACTTACCCACGAAGTTCATGAAATTGCTTCAAATCTTTAATAAACACTTCTTTGTCACGTAGATATGAAGATGAATTAGTTTTTACGTGAAATTTTGTCATTTTTAAAACGATTAGCGAAATCACGCGCCTATTATTATAAACAAAATCTTTTTTTATTAATTACGAATACAAAACAGTTTACTATCTTATACTATTGCTTGACAGACGCCAAAAACCATAGACGAACCAAGTTGGGCAAGTTGAATGAAATGATTGACCATAGACATATATCGTGGAACCATAGCCGACTGTGAAGAAGGCCCAAAGATTTCATAAAATCATTTGATTACGAGAGTTTTTTGGCATACCTACTTAATATTTCCATAAACATTGTGATCGATATATTGGCATGAAATAAGATAGCAAAGAAATCCAATACCCATTATTTTACTTTGGCCTAATGTATTTCTTGTATTAATACTAGGAACGGGTTATTGCGGCCCCCAGGCCTTGTTCATATACTTGAACATATCTTTTGTATTGAAAAGAAATTTAAAATATAGTTAACAGATTCCTGGAATATGATTTTTCCGTCAGGTTCTTTGGTTTCCCCCCCCCCCCCCTCCTATTTCCCCCTGTCCCGCTGGCGCAAGCCACCCTAACGAGTGTTCAGTCAGTAGTTGTGAGTAGAGTCGCTTCCGAGAGTTCAGTCATGGCATATACGTAGTCTAACGCTAGTCGAACCGAATTCAGTATGTTTTCCGCGAACGGGGTTGTATCTTAAAAAAGTTGATTAGCTGGGATGTCGGAAGGTCATAGAATTTTTAATTGTATAAAGTAGTGATTGTGTTTCAGACATGAAGCTGTAATACTAGTTTCAGATCCATATAATCTTCGGGGTTGAAATTAAGTATAAATAAAAAAAATCTTTCACCATTAGCAACGGGAGTGATTTTAAGGGTAATTATTCGGAATAGTGTGTAAACGCCAATTTTGTTGATTTTTTGTCTATAGGTAGATAAAAATATACAGATTACGGGAAAAATATTCATTTTCCCGTGAAACGCCCAGGAAAAATTAAAAAAATTAAATAAACTTTTGGGACATCTATCGGCGAATAGAAACGAATACAATAGTTTTGCCATACTTTGTTGACATCTATCGGCGAATAGAAACGAATACAATATGGGTCAATGGGTCGATGGCAGAGCGGTTAGCGCGCTGGGCTAGCAATCCAGTGGTCGCGAGTTCGAATCCTGCCTCGACCGATTTCGTTCACCTATAGCACAAGCATGTATGCTTATTTTAGGGAACGTAGGAAGATGTATATGTACTTGTTGAACAAGGACATATTCAATTTTTAATTAAAAAAAAAAAAATAGTTTTGCCATACTTTGTTTACAAAAACTATTTCTCATTTAAACACCGAATTTATATGAATAACTTTAATTAAAACACAAAGTTTGAATGTATGGAGTTATTATTGTAATATCATAAAAATAATAATATTACGTGCGAATATCATTTCAACTATTTTAATTTGGTTAGGTTGAGTTACAATCAATTTCCACTAAATGTATAATGCAACTCGCTCACGCGAGTCGCAATAATAACTAAATACAAACCTAACCAACCTCTTATAAGCAAACTTTTGGTAAAAATTGGTTAGGTTAGGTTTGTATTCATTTATTATTGCGACTCGCGTGAGCGAGTTGCATTACGTACTGTCACTCAATGTATAATGCAACTCGCTCACGCGAGTCGCAATGATAACTAAATACAAACCTAACCAACCTATTGTAAGCAAACTTTTGGTAAAAATTGGTTAGGTTAGGTTTGTATGTAGTTATTATTGCGACTCGCGTGAGCTAGTTGCATTACATACTGTCACTCAATGTGTAATGCATTTTGCTCACGCGCAAAGCATACAATATTTCATTTTGATGACCTAAAATAATTTCGATATACTTAATCTCACCGGAATTCTTGTTTTCAATCAGTGTCAAAAAATTCAAATTTAAGTAGTATTTAAATATTTTATAACATTGTATTTTTTTAAACATTACTAATTTTCGATATTTCATAGAATTTTCATTAACTTCAGATTTTCGCCGCGTGTTTCTATACTAAGAATTAGTTTGAATATTCGCCCATAGAGGTCAAAAAAGCAACTATTTGCTTAGAATTTTTCATAATTTAATATTATTTTTTTTAAATTTTTCTAGACGTTTCCCGGGAAAATGAATATTTTCCCGTAATCTGTATATTTTTATCTAGCTATAGACAAAAAATCAACAAAATTGGCGTTTACATATTATTCCGAATAATTACCGAACAGTAAACAACAGTTAAGACTGAATATCTTTTTATAATAATAAAATAATAATGATAAATTATACATATACATATAATTGAATAAACATTACCTGTCATCTTTTTGCGTATTATTATGACTTATGACATATTGAAAGCAATGTTGTCACTGTTAAAAATAGATATTCCGCAGATTATTACGGTTAAAATGTATTCTGAATGTTTAAAATTCCTTTTTAAACAATAATATTATCAATTTATGTAGAAAATACATTTTAAACGATTAAGTTGTACTTTTTCGCATCAATTTATTTTTCATTTTAAATAAAAATTTCGAACGCGAAAATTTTTTAAGGAATAATTATTTCACTGGCGATCCGTTGAAGGACGAAAAAATATGGCGTACAGTAATTATTGGTAATTATATTATAGATGACAGCCGATTATGCTTTACAAGATTTTTCTTTTTAGAGACAGCGTTTAAAGTTTATTTTTGTATTTTACTTTCCCAGCAGGAGCTCATATGTTTAATTTGTCCTTTTCAGCAATAACTTAGCATTCGGAACGTCTATATACCGTTTAAGAATTTGGCGCATTCCAACGTGGTGTCTTACTAACGTTTTTTTAACAATTTGGCGCTATTCACCGTGAGGCATTCAAAGCAGTAGGTTTTAACGTAAACAATTTAGTAGCGTCTAGCCCCTGAGTTTCTTTTCTGCATTCTTAGGTTAGGTTTAAGTTTATGCATAATAATAATAGCGACTCGCGTGAGCGAGTTGCTTTATAAATTGAATTATAAATTATTATAAATTAAATATATAATATTCTTTTAATTTTTCGCATTTAATATAAAATTTCACAGCTCATTTGACTTAATACTACGAGATCTCAACCAATCAGAGAGCCAACCGGAAACAGAATGCAAACGGGTAGATTCAGATTGTAGACTCTAGTAACAATTTTGGCAATAGTGGTGCCTTTTTCACATTTTTTGTAACAATTTGGCCCCACGCGTTAACATAATACCTACTTTGATATTATTATGTGAACCAAATTAAGTGCTTTTGTAACTGAAGTTTGTTAACTGACGTGATTTTTAAAGAAATAAGGCAATTATTTTATAATTTTTATTGCATATTTATCAAAGACCTTATATCAAGGTCTTTGGTCTATACATTAATATAAGGTCTTTGATACTTATCGTTATTATTTTTTATGTTGTTGTTTTTGGAATCGGTTTTTTAAAATTGGTTTTATTTAATTCAAATGTACATAGACATTTAATTACCATTTCAACGTCTAACAATCGGATATTTTAAATGGCTTTTTGCTGATTGAAAACATGATATTAAAAAAAGAGCACATCACCATAGTCGTAACACGACACAGCGCCATTGTGTCTTGCGGATGCATAAAAAAATAAAAATGACTCGTTTGTGGATACTTATACAATCATTTAAATGGGTCGGTGGCAGAGCGGCTAGGGCACTGGATTAGTAATACAAAGAACGCAAGTTTGAATGTCGGCCTTCATGGCTCAGTGGGTTAGGTATCTGACTCCTGACCTAAAGGTCCCGGGTTCGATTCCCGGTGGAGACACAGTTTTTAAATTGTGTTTTCAGTCTGGATCTGTGAGACGATAAATATCGTAAGTCTCCAGAATGTGGCAACTTGTTATTGGGTGCATGTTAAAATAATATTTGGCATAGTACCTGTTAGTTGCCCGGGAAGCAATATTAAATAAATAAATAAAATAAATAATTATCACCTCGAACGATTTCGTTCATCTATAGCACAAGCATTTATATTTAATTTAGGTAATGTATGAGAATGTGACGCGACCTATCCTGATCTTCTTTTTTGTTTAAATTCGGCACATTCGGCAATTTAAATGTGTTTTTTTCAATAAATAATGATTGAAAATTCGTTATTTTTTATTTAAGTTATCCTTGAATCCATTCCTCAAAGCTGGAAACATTTTAAAATGGAAATTTAAATTTGCCGTGGACCGGTCGCGTATTCATTGCCCCTATAGCGGAGATGCGAGAAACCTTATGATTATCCGGTTACAGCTTCTATGTATTGAGTGACACATCTGAAGTATACTGAAAGTTTACTTCCATATTATCTGTGCATTCGCATTCCTCGTACCCAGGATAGCTCCAAAGGAGATAACGGTCTTTCTCGCTCCACATCGGTAGCCGTGGATGTGACACTTGAAGTGCCGAAATGGATCGACGCATCACTATTCGGCAAAAGAGCCGAGCCTTCCTGGACAGTGGCGGATGCTGAGTTTGGAAAGTGCTCCAAACGCAGTTGAGTCGCGCTGGACCCTGGAGTAACTAGCCTCGCCGCCGTTTCGCTAATGACGCAGCCACTCAACCGGCATCTGAGATCCGAGGATGCTTTCGCCGATAGCCTGTCCCCTTCACCCATCGACGGAGGTCCATTCCACCATTGAAGGTTCATCAGCACGCTCATGGTCGCGAAGAAACGAAATCGCCCTTCGTGGCTCAGTTGGTTAGATATCTGACTGCTGAGCCAAAGGTTTCGGGTTCGATTCCCGGTGGAGACACAGTTTTTAATTGTGTTTTCAGTCTGGATCTGTGAGACGATTAATACCGTAAGTCTTCAGAATATGGCAACTTGTTTTTGGGTGCGTGTTTAATTAATATTTGAACCTGTTAGTTGCCCGAGAAGCAATATTAAATAAATAAATAAATATTGTATGTGAGCAAGAAAACCACAATAACTATATTTGTGATGGTATTTCGTCTGTTTTTTTTATTCTAATTTATTTAAATTGCTATTTATTTTATTATCGAACTACAACACCATAATTTTTGACGTCCAGAATGAACTATAACACCACAATTCATCTCCTCCGTCCTTCTCTGGTTTTAGGCCGAAGGCCTGTTTTTTCAGTCGGGGACTGCCTCTTGTTATCTGAATGTCTAGCTGTCACTCCATCTTGCTGGTCTCCCCCTTGCTCTAAGACTCTCCGGGATTTCCTCGGAGACAATTTTGGGTAGTTGATTGTCTCCCATTCTCTCGACATGGTCTCTCCATTGACGCCTTCGCCCTCTACCCTAGCGGATGATGTCGTCTACATCGCATCTCCTCCTTATATCCTCGTTCCGGACTCTATCCACGAGTGTTACGCCGACTATGGAGCGCAGTGTCCTCATTTCAGCAGTCCGGAGGAGATTTTTTGTTCTGATGGAATCGGTTTTGGCTTCGCTGGCATAAGTCATTATGGGTCTTACGCACGTTTTGTAAATTATGGTTTTACTTTCTGTGAGCATATTATGTTTGTTTTTCCAAACAGTGTCCCTAAGGCAGCCAGCTATAACGGCTGCTTTATCGGTTTGTTCTTTAACCTCGTCATATAGATCATTGTCATTTGATATTTTGGCACCCAAGTATTTGAATGTTGTGACTTGTTCTATTTGCTCATTTCCGTTATGGCGAAATCGAGTTCTTATCATGGTGGCATGTAGTCCAACTTAACATATCGACAAAGTTTCAAGCCAGGATACGAGAGATTTGTATGTATTTGTATGTATATATTTTTCACGGATTTTCCAACTTTAAAGTCAAAAAACACCAACTTAGAGGCTTCGCATATGGATTTCCTCAGAATTCGGAGTAGAACATTTCGTCTGTGTGTGTCCCCTTATAACTTTTGATCCGCTCAATTTACAGAGCCCATAATTTCAGAATATATAAATATTTATAGGCCTACAAAACTTTTATACTCAGAATTTTGAATTTTTGTTTCAGTCAGGGGTTATCAACTTTTGAAATTTTACTTTATTTTTCCATATATCTCAGAAACCATAAAAGCTAGAACGCTGAAAATTGGCATGGATGTATATAAAGTAACATCCATGAAAATTGGTATGAACATAGACAAATACAAAATCTCAAATTGTTTTTTCAGAAAAATTCCAGAATTTATTAAGAAATATATTTTTTTGTCATAAATTTATGTGTTTCACTGCCTATATTTTCAAAGTTTTTAAAAATATCGAAGAAAGCCGAAACACTCCTTCTGTAAAAAATATCAACTTTATAGTAGTAAAAAAAAATACACCATCATTCGTGTGTTTTTATTAATTTAGTATTATTAGTGTTACATATTCTGGTCCTTATGTGGGTAATTGTCTTATTTAATGTATTTTTTTGTAATTGTGACTGTTTGTAACCATAAATAAATAAATAATTTGTGACGTCCAGAATTGATATATTAACTGGATTGGTTGGCAAGAGCACTAATCGCGAGGCTATTTATTTATTTGAATGAAAAAAATTTCCTACTTTTTTTAAATATAGATTTATGAAGTTTGTAGTATATTTTAAAATTTCTTTTAATATAAGTATGTTTGTGAATGCTACTGACCCACTTGAACTAATAGACACATCAATTGTTATTTTCACTGTTTAAATTATGTTAATCAATTTGCCAAAAATCATTTTTGGGATAAGGCATATTTGATTATCTTGTATTTTTCAATAAATGAGAAAAAAATCAAATTTTATGTTATTTGTTGAAACTATGCGACTGGTTTCAGAATTTTAACAAATAATGTTAAAAATATAGTAAAAATTGTACAAAAGTAATTATTTACAAAAACTTAATAATTTGAGAAAATAATGACCACGAAAATGGAAAAATGGTGACACCACTGATTATTGACATTTCGCTACAAAATAAATACAAAATTACAAAAAAAAGAAAAAATTATCACAAAAAACACACGTGAATGCGAATATTTAATATTATATTCACGTTTTGCATTGGTTATTATAATATGGCTTCTCGCACGTTTTCTTTATTAAAACTCGTACCTATTTACGTTTCCTGTAAACTGATTACCTGACAAAACAGCTGTTGCAGGACAGCCATATTTAAAATTATTTTACGTTTCCACATTCGCTTCAACTTCACTTCAGTAGAGTGCTTCACTCAGAAGGGAGAGGAGTGCAGTTAAACGCACCGAGCTCTTGACATTATTACGACAATATTATATACAGTAGACCCTTTGTGTAAAGTTCAAACGTTCTTAAGACTTACATGTTTTCTTAATTTTATCACTGTTTTGGGTGACTGTAATAGTGTTGTTATTTTTTGTTCAAATGGCGCTTAGTTTATAGTTTTGTCAGTGTGGGCTACGTGACATATCTGTTGACTGGAGAAGCTTTCGAAAAGCCCTTGTGAATGGTGTCAAAAATACATAAGATTCATTTTAAACTGTGATGTTTCTGAATATTCACGGAATCATTCAAGTTTGAAGCGATAGGATATCCATTTCTATTATAGCGAGGTAAGAATCTTAAGAAAATATCCTTGTAATTAAGGCAGTGATTATTATTCTTTGTTCGTAAAATACGCGATTGTTTATTGAATTTACATATTATATTATAAATATGTGACATTTCATTTCATTACAAACAGTTAAAATACGTATTTGATTGCGAATTCTAAAGATTCTTACTGTTTTTGATTCTTTGGTTACATTTTACCTTCGTTTTGCGTATCAATTTTTCGTCTTCATGCCGATTTATTATGTTCTTCGAGTCTTATTTTATTACACACCTACTGTATATACCTACATAATATATTGAGGAATAAGACAGACACTCATGTGAACCATTAATATTATATTTATTCTTTATAAAACAAGATTTTTGTTCAGGCGTTCAATATTTACAAACATTGTTTAAAGTCGATGTATGTTGGCTGTAAATCTTTATTTAACCATTCCGACAGACGTAGCTCATTCAATTCAGAAAGATTTGTAAACATATTATTATTACTACGATTTACGCTATATTTATATTGTACCTAAACATATTCATAATATTTGATTATGATTAATTATTTTTTAGTATTGAATGTTTTTACATGCACATCCTTCGTCCTAGATGTATTTTTTTGTTTTGTTTCGAACCCCGATCGTCGGCTTGCTTATCCAGTGTATTGACCGCCCAGTCACTAATCCATTTGAGTCTTGAAATTAAAAATGTAATTTGCAAGGTAAAACAGGTTATTTAGTCTTTTATCCTTGTATAGTTGCTATTTGTAAAAAAGAACAATAGACAATAGAAACGTTATAAATATTTCTAAGAAAATAGTACCTGCTTATTTTCCTGTGCCAAATTCAAGCGAAGCTGAGACGAGACTTTCATAATTTCAAATCTCATCCCTAAATTATTAACAATATGTATTTGTGTTTTATCTCCTTTCCCGCGTCTATTTTTATATTATCTAAAGCGCGCTTGAGGTGGTTTTCTCAAAAAAACGGTACTATTAAAAATTAGCCAGTTTTATTGTCTGGTTGGTTGGAAGATTGTTTAGTGGTACTTAATATATATATTTTTTTTATATAAAAAGATAAATAAATAAATATATTTCTACCATATTTATTTCATATAAATACATACCATCACGCCATATCCCTAACAGGGTAGGCATAGAAAACCGAGAGCTATAAACCTCTATTTGTGTACACATTCATGGCTTCCTTACATCCATGTGTGGTCTTATACATGCTCGACTATTATTATTTCAAGTTTCTTATTTATTTATTTATTTCGTTTTAAACGCCCTAAATAGCCTTTTACATAATTATAAAATTAATACATAGATTTATGAACAACGAAGTAAAATACATTTATTTATTCTTTACAGTTGTTTAATTTTTTTATTTGCGACTGACACCCGCTTCACTGGGAACATACCCGAGTCTGAGCGAGTATCAAAATAACATTTTATAATCAGATTGTCACATCACAATTGAACCCTAAAAATAACTCATACATTAAGTAATTACTAATAAATTTCTAGTTGCAAATTAACAGCAATAAAACAAAAACACAACACTTGTCACTATGTCATTGGCATGTCCATAGATAAAGGCGACAAGTGGCGGGAACATGATAAAATACAAAAAAAGTATACAAGTTGGCATCACTTCTTATGATAGGGTAACGTTCAGGTTCATGTTTCCTTTTTCAAAATATCATTAACAAGGTCATGTTATTCCATTTTGGGACGGCCACTCCATCTCTTACACCCTTGTATAATTTTTGGTCATTCGTTCATCGTTGATTCTTTCAATATGCCCAAACCACCTCTATTTTACAGTGTTCCAAATTTTAGTATGTTTTTTCTAATTGGAATCTATTGGAGTTTCTTTATTGGTATTATATAATATTGTAATCCAACTGGAAAAGCATTCTCCAAGATATTGGCTGGTATTGCAAGAAATATCTTGGGAATTATAAAGCAAATCTGCCCCTTTTCATACATTTATGATACATACTTGATAATTCTCCAATGCCATTTTATGAAAGTGATGTGTCTTATTAGCAATTTGAAAATAAAAATATCATTTTTTTAGTTTCCTGAGCTTGAGGACACTGAAATATTTGACAGTTAAAAAAATTTGAGAAAAATAAAAGTCATATATCCTTCAAAATCTAACGGGGTCTAAGCGAGTATTAGCTATACAAATTTGCAAAATTCGTATATCTAATAGAATCAGTAATTTAGTATACATTTTACATACATTTTTAGTATATATTTTAATCGATTCTTAAAGTAGAATAAACACGTTGTACATATGTAGTACACAGCACACACACACACATATATACCTACATTGTGATGAAAATTTCAGAATACCTACAATCTCGACATAATCTGCAATAAAAAAAATAGCCCTTAAAATTGCGAATTTATAATTCTCCACTATATCCCCTTGGGGTAGTAAGAAATAAAAATAAAATAAAAACGAATTTCATTTTAATATTTTTTTTGTATGCCTTAGGTACTATGAAAATGATTTGTCTCCACTGTACATCCCAAATTCATATAAGTCATAATATTTTTGTATCTTTTTATTTATTTATATTTATTTATTAAGCTTCATCTACAATACTGTGTACATGGCGGGTTTATTGCCACAAGGCAATTTCTTCGAATGAGACAAAACAACGTGAGGCCCATTATACCCCCATGGTGAGGCCATAGATAGTATAGTGTTAGGTACATTAAATTAAATAACAAACGGATAGAAACACGAAACATTATGTCAGAGTAAATTGACAGCAACAAAGGAAAGAAGGAAATAGAGGTTGAGGGAGGGGAGGGGAGGGAGGATGGATATGGGGTGTCAGTTAAGAATTATTAGACAGGTAAAACAGATTTAGTTTCTTTTTAAAAAGTTGAATTGATTGAGACGTCGCAGTATAATTACTTAAGGTGTTCATAGAATCTACTCCATATTGATATCATATGTTTATAGTGCATTAAGTAAGAACTGATTGTTTTCCATAAATAATATTCGTCCATTTTTCTCTATAATTTCACCTGACAAAATATTCGAATTTCACCGATGTTTTTGCTAAATTGAATTTTCAATATATTTGTGTTAATAATTTATTGTTAAAATATAAATGGAGGTAGGTACTAAATAAATAGATTAGGAAATGTTATGTACCTTCGAGAAGAAGAAATGTGTATTGAATATTTATAGGTACATATTAATCTTCCTCGTTTATCATCTAGAAGTAGACCAAAGAACACCTGGATAAACAAGAGGTCCAAGATCCTACAGAAAAACGGCTTGCATGAAAGCGATTCCCAGAACCGTAAAGTATATACAGCTTGAGGACGAGAAGAACCGACTCCAATAGCCAATATATGGAGTAAGTTGGGACAGTACCAGGAAGAAGAAGTTTAGTGTTGACCATAACCCACTCCAAAAGCAGGAGACCATGTTAAAAAAAGTGCCAGCTAAACGAAACCGGTTAATTAGCAACAAGTCGTAAAGATAAAAAGTTGAAAAGTCATGTATTGGCATGAATTAGCATTAGCATAGCGGAAGGTTCAGTGTTTTCCCTATTAGGAAGTTTTAAATTTATATTAAACCATTACTTATCGTAAAAAAATAATAACCTACCTGTGCGTTGTATAAAAAAAATATGCTATTGGACGTATAATATAACAATCAAAGTTAGTTTTTTTTTACTTCCTACAAGAATATCATTAAGCCGGTCGTTCAGGGTTATTAGTCATTTGCAAATTAATTATTGGTATATGTGACTGATCCTTTGTTATGTCAGCTCAGTGTACATTTATATACAGTATATTATAGGTATCTTCATTTCTCACTTGTACTTTTGATACTGAAATACTTTATCGACTGTAAAAAATCTTGTACTTGGATAACACCTATTGGCTATAATAATAAATATGCTAGTGATGCATGGACATTAGGGTGGAGCGTTTGGTTTAGTTTTATTTTTAAATTTCTATTTGTAATAATAACACACCAAAGATGGTATCAATACACACCACCGGCAGTGACAGAAAACGACAGATACAAATTATACTGGAATAGAGACATTATCACAGACAGAACTAACCTACACAACCGACCAGACATTACTCTTGATATTTCTATTAGATAGACACATATCTAATAGAAATATCAATACCAAACACATCAAATCTACAAAAACACATTTGGAAAAAATCGACAAATACATACATAAAAATAAAATCACAATGAAAACAAAAAAAAGTAACAATAGTCCCGATAATATTATCATCTACAGGCATCATACCAAAAACACTCCAAAAAAATATAGACATACTACAGTTACCCCCATACGTCATCAGCAACATACAAAAAACTACAATAATCAACACATGTACAATAGTTAGGAAATTCTTACAGGTACCACATTAAACAATTTTGTTTGATTTTGTTCACAAAAAATGTTTAACGCATTTATGTTTAGTTAGGGAATGTATGATGATGCATTATCTACTTGTTATGGACATATTCATTCTTATATCAAGTTAGCATATCAATATTATACTTAGATAAATTGATGGATGATAGAATTTGGAACGAATGTAAGGGCTTTTCTTTTAATATCTTCATCAAGAAAAGAAGTCGAAATTGTGGTAATTCTTTATCAGGTGTTTTTATCAATAGATATTTTATTTTATTTTACAAAGGACAGCACACAGTACATGCATATAATAAATTATTAAAATTAAATAAATTAAAATACAAAAATAACATGTACCTCTTACGTACTATAATATCAAAATAATACAACAAAAAAGTGTGAATTAGTGTGGGTGCGTGCATGAGAGAAGAGTAATACATGTGTGTGTGAAAGAGATATCTAGAAAGAGTGTGGGTGTGTATGTGTGTGTGTGAGAGAGGGTGTGCATGTGTGTGTAGACGAACATATATTGACAGATTCATGAGTTGAGAAGAAAAAGAAAATATTATATTGCTGAGGGTGGTTGGGAAAAATAAAATTAATCTGTACCTAATTGTTATATACCTACTTTCTTTAGTATTTTCTTGAAAATAGTAAGTATAATATTGTGCGTTTGACAACAGAGTATACGGGATAAATTTTGTATTTTTCCTCGCCCAAGTATTCCGCTTACAAAAAAACATACCCACTTATGAAAATTAACTGGGTACGTAAAAGGTCAAACGTCATATTATTATTCCACCCTTTATTTTCTTCTCATTTCGCCATTTTGTTTTTACGTGGGACGTAATGAAAATAAATAATAACGTTAAGCTTATTGAATTATTATAAAATTTGGAGTGTGGCGTCTTTAAGAGGGCATATAACGGTAAATCTAAATCGACTAAATGACTGAAAACATGATGTATTAAAACCGCCAAATGCAGTATGAAATTAAAAGTAACTATCGCGTGCTCACGAAAGGTTTAATTTATTAAACAAAATTAAGTTTAACTTAAGAAATAAAATAATTAAAATCAAAAGAATAATTAATAATAAAAAAATAATTAAATAGGTAATTAATATTAAAATAATTAATTAATTATTAAAATAATTAATTAATTATTAAAATAATTAATTAATTATAAAAATAATTAATTATATATTTAAATTTTTTTTTCAACTCGGACAACTGAAAAACATTCGTCGTAATTTACCCAAGAATGAGACTAAAACACTTGTAAATTCATTCGTTGTGTCTCGGCTTGATTACTGCAACGGCATTTATGCTGGATTACCGAAGTATCAGCTCGATAGACTATAGATGGTATTTGACACAGCGGCAAGACTTATTTTCGGTGCAGAAAAACGATGTCACATAACTCCACTACTAAACGAATTACACTGGTTGAAGTGTCCAGAGCGAATTGATTACAAAATTTGTTTGACAGTATATAATGCTTTGAACAACCTGGCACCAAAATATATACAAGACCTGTGTCAGAGAAGAGATCTCTCTGGGAGGCATCTCACACTCAGGTCGTCTGGATCACAGAGTAACGATTCCTTAAAGCAGTTGGACAGAGTCAACAAAGCGGCTTACTATGACCGATGCTTTAGTGTGAGTGGTCCTATTAAGTGGAATTCACTGCCTCTAGATGTCCGCAGTGCTCAAAGCAAGAGCACTTTCACTAAAGGAATAAAAACAGCTTTGTTTCAGAGAGCAACACAACATTAAACTATCAGCGCCCTTGGTATGATCTCGAATCATTAAACGGCGCTATACAAATGACTTATTATTATTATTATTAATTAATTAATTTTTTAAATTTATAAATTAAGTTTAATTATTTATTTTAGTTTTATTTTCACGTGATTCAAATGGATGGTAGCCCAAAATTTATTTCGTCATCGATAAATGATTGTTTTTTACTTTGTGGTATAATTAAATGAAATAAAACACAACTTTGTGTACACCACTACATACATAAATTTTATTCAATTGAATAAAAATTCCTCTACGTGTTACAAGAAACTTCCCTTCCTCAGGATACAAAGTATTTTTGTATCCTCTTGAGGAAGTATACCAAGTCCTTTGTTCCCGTAGAGTAGGAATTTTTATTCAGTCGTATAAAAGTTATAATTTTAGTGGTGTACAAAATATTTATTAATTTTCTTGCATTTTCGGAACAAACTTGGCCTGCCCTTCCTAGACAACGTGTCATTTAGCTCAAGAAAAGAAACGAGAAAAGATAACCTAATACATAGTTGTCACGTGACTGGCAACTGTCACTTCCATACATTGAGTTATCTTTTCTTGTTTCTTTTCTTGAGTTAAATGACACGTTGTCTAGGGGGGCTGGTCCCTCAGTCAAATTGAAAACGCTTTTCGTTGTCACCAATGCTAATTTTTGTTTGTGTGTGGAATTTGACGTTTGTTGTAGAAATTTTTTCTGCAATAGCTGACAACAAACGTCAAATCCCATACAAAAAAAATAGCGCTTGTCAATAACGAACAGCGTTTTCTTCTGTCACGAACATTCAGTTTGATTTTATGCAATTTTTAAGAACAAGTGTTTTTTTTATCTCTACGACGTATCAGTTATATAGTAATTGATAAATGGTATTTTTAATAAAAAAAATTGAAGGGAAATTCATGCTAAATATTAAAATTTTGTAACGCTCATTCAGTAAATAAATGTTCAAAATACTTAAGAGGCTTGTAAACCCCAATGGCCTTGGGCAAACGGGTGGATCCCTTTGCTAGAGGGAGGAGTCAACGATTCGACGCCCCGCTCCCCGCATCATACAACGAACCCCCCGACAGTGTAGTTGGTTTCAAAAAATACTATATAGCCTACTATAGCCTCTTAAGGGGCAGGGTAAGGCAATGTAGGCATGTCAAATGCAAACTTTGTTAACTATTGTATGAGAATGTACGTCCTTAAAGATTACAATCGTGTGCGCCCAAGTTAGTACATTTGATTCGAGCGTTACATAAAATACTATGTTTTATTTGATTTTACAAAAAAGTGAGAACATTGTGTGAAAACGTATCGAGCCAATGTTTAGATTTATAAAATACCTATCATTTAAAAAAACATTCATGTTTCCAAGCCTTATAAGTTTTGAGTTATTAATAAAAAAACTGAGAAAACAGGTATTATTAAAATAAATATTACGAAAAAGTACACAAGATGAAAGAAAGTGTATTGGGCCAATGTATAGACAAATAATGTGAGAATAATATATATTTTTGTTATATATATTTTGTTAATAATACGGCGTAATGAGCATCCAAAAAGTACCTTGGAGCCTATCCCGTCACCTTAAGGTATGTTTTTCTAAACAAATTGTTTTACATATCCCAGAATGTGAGGTGTCACCACCAAAAAGCACTACCTACATTCATAATGGGTGGTGAACCTCATTGCTGAACTATGTGACATGTTATTTTGTTGGAGCTGGGATTGTTTTTACATAAATTAACATGGATACCCTATTAATTTTGATTATGGACGCGTTACGTGCAAAGCATATATAATTAAAAAAATTTTACATGTAATTTATATACATAATCATAAACTGCTTCAGAACAGGTTCTTAACCTAGTGAAGCAGTTTACGATCGCATCTAGGTTTAAGAAATTTTTCTGTATCATTTTGTATTATATTGTATCTGGATGTACAAATGCTGTAATAAACTGTATTTTACAAAAAAATATGTAATGCATATATACCAAAATGTATGTGTCTATAATATGTATGTAAAATGTATATTCCTACAATTTCTTTTTTTTTATATTTGTAGTTTAAAGAATGTTTATAAATTGATTTCCTCTCCTTCCCACCTCACATTTTTATTTATTTATTTATTTAATATATCTTTACACTTTTATGACATAATGTTATATAATAATCAACCTCACTAGGACTAGCCTGTATCGAGGTCGAAAATTTTACAAAATCAAATGGTAAAGACAATAATATAAAATGATATAAAAATAGTATGTAATACAAAAGAAACATAAAAGTATAACAAAAAAAAATTTAAAACTATAAGAAAAGATACATAAAATAACAGAATACAAATAAACACAAAAATGAACCCAGAGCTATAAAATATACTATGTTGCAGCTAAATACAGTTGGGTACCTGCGTCCATAACTGCAACAATAATTATATACATCACAGCTCTGGACTCACTATATACCTACATACATACTAATAAAATTCTACACAAAAACTAGTGTGACCACACGTTTGGAATAAAATATAAATTAAATGACAATATGAATATAAATTATAAGAATAAAAATTACATGACAATGTGAACACTATTGAATACATTTAGCATATTTATACAATTTGAAATAACATAGGATTTTACCAGTTTTTTGAAAATTACAATAGGCATGATGACTAATTTTGAAAAACTATCTCACGATGTTTTTACGCATTCACTGTTTTCAAATATATATACATTTCTACATAAAATAAAGGTTTAGTAGCAAAAATCGCCATTTTAAAATCAAATTTGACATTTACGCCAAAAAAAGCTTGTAGTATCATGGCGGCTGCCGACCCTGACGGTGACGTCATGGTATCGTAAACTGCATATCACTACTATATGTAATATATGTGTTCTAAGACGATTTGTGTATTTATAATCAATTCAAAAGTGCATAAGTGTTGTGCGGTCCCTAAATGTACAAACACGACGAAAAAAACACCTACTGAGGTATTTGTTTTCGTCCCACGCGAAAAAAAAGAGAAATAAGTGATTAAATTTCGCACGGCGAGACACAAGTGTATTTTATTAAGTACGCGTTTACAATGAAGTACAGTATTTGTTCCCCCACTTTTAGCTCTCAATAATATAATATTTACCATTATTTAGGCAATAAGCATATAAAGAACTTCATTAATGTCCAAACGTCAAAATAGGCCATCATAAGTTTCCCGCGTATGTTTTTAGCTTATGAACACATAATGTAGAGAGAAGAAGGAGCATATTTTATCGATTTTCGAGATGTAAGTTGTATTTAAATTACAGATAAATAAAGTACTTATATGTACTTATTATTAAGTTTTTACGTTTCGAAATTCTGATGAACAAAAGTCTTTGTTCGACGCAAAGAAATATCCGACCATCAAAAGTTCCATTCTAGTTAAGAGTAGTTAAGACAGGCAGAAAAATAACTACAATGGCTGCTATTGCTAAAAATAACGATAGCAGATAAATATAGCTTGTTATGAACACAATACAAATAACGAGCGCTATGTAATAATTCGTATGCTGCTAAAATTGTAACGATGTTTTAAAACGCATGCTTCGCGTAATCGCCGTCGTTTCGCAAATCGCTTCATTGCATGAAAAAAATATAGCTTGCTAGTTTAGTTTGGCAGTGACCAGCATCATAACATGTCGAACGTTCGTCAGCTCACCATCGCGTGACAAAATTGTAGAATACTAAAACTAAATTAGTTTACCATACGTTGCGAGCGTTCATTATTTATTTATTTATTCAATAAAAACTAAGTTACATACAAAATACAATTAACATAGGCCCGATATTACAGTCGGCCCTCAACTCATTGAGTTTGCCAAACTCAAGATTAATGTTAAGGGGAGATTGAATCCATTTCCGTATTACAGTGCAATATGACATGTCAGTTACTAAATCTTCAATTATAGACATATTTCACTTTTTCTGTGGTTATTATCTGTCAAATTTAAATAACCTCAAATAATACGAAATACAAAACGGGACGCTACGACTTTAAATACCATTGTTTTATTATCCAACATGGTAAATTTAATTTTTTTCACCAAAATAATGCTTTTAAATGCCCGTGTTCGTTTCAATACGGCTGTCAGTTTGTTTTGTTGTGTGGCGCCACCTTCGATACAACACTGAAACTACACACGTTGCCTAACGCCTCTAGTGATAGAAACTGAAACTACACGAGTTGCCTAGCAAATGACAGTTGACTCACAGTTAAGTACTTAATCTGCCAGAAACGTTGAGTTAAATATTTGTCGTTTTAGTGACGTATTTGAGGGAAGATTAGGTCTAAACGGACACTGTAATACGCTATATTTTTGTAAAACTTGAGTTTAGCTCTTAAACTGACACTGTAACACCGGCCCATAGTGTCCCCCGATAGGTAGGCGAGTATCTAGGTAAATTGAAACTATTTGCTTTGATGAATACTTGTTCCATTTATATTTAATTTGTTTTAGTTTTAAGTATCTAATTAAAATATTAATATATCGATAACACCAAAATAAACATAGTCCAGACCGACAATTAATGCGTATATTGTATTGAAGACTATCAGAAGAATTGACGCGACCATACTATGACGTCGTGCGCTCTGATTGTTTTTTCTCATAAAATGGCGGACTAACACATTTTGTATTTTTATATTTATAATATTATTATTATTCACTCCTATAATTAAAAAAAAAAACATTTTTTAAATCTTTATAACCTATTTTATTTTTTAAAATCATAATTTCAATGATTTTTTTCTTACAGTCATCACACCTATTACATATTTTAATATATTAATCATAATATGTATATGAATCATAACAGTTATCCCATATGTATATTAGATTCATCATAATACATTGTGTATTTCCATTTCAACCTCATGTAACACTGTACAACTCCCACAAACAATATAATTACATCATTTTATTTTATAATCAAGCAATGAAAGCCACCAAGTTATTTATTTCTGAAACGTTAAATATTCTCCACCACGTTACAATACTCGGTGCGTGTTATAACAGATGCGTCAACGATTCAATAGAGCGGATAGCGATATTATTTGGTTTATTGTCCCAAATAAACCAAATAAATCAATAAATAAAAATAGCATGTTAAAAATAAGCAGCATATTCCATATAGCTTGTTATGAAAAAAATAGCCATTTCGAACAACACAACAGTTGACAGTAACAAACACAATTGACAGTGACAATATGGTGACGTCATGCGCTCTGATTGGTGTTTCACATAAAATGGCGGACAAACATATTTTGTATTTTTATTTTAATAATATTAATATTATTCGCTCTTTTAAAATGAAAATAAATATATTTTTTCAAATCTTTATAACATATTTTATCTAATAAAATCATAATTTCAATGATTTTTTCTTACTGTCATCACGCCTATTGTTTTTGCTGATTTAATTAAAGTTGTTATATATTATAAGGCAACAAGTTATTTATTTGGGAATAAAATGTTTCAATTGCCTCCCAAATGAATTAAAGCAGATGAAAGAATTTAAAAAATTTAAACAAAAATTAAAATTGCACTTATCTTCTAACTTCTAAAATATTAGAATTCGATTTTGTTTGTTTGATTTGTTTCAATTGCCAGTATTTTCTTTTTTTATTCCTAAATATGTGTTTTGGTATGTTTGAATAGTCTATATTGCTCATTTTTCAATTTATTTTCATGTCTTTCCTTTTGTTTTATTTGAATATGTATTTAGATATGTTTACTCATTTGTATATTTCTCATTTTTATTTTTATTTTCAAACTTTTTTAATGATTATTTTTTTTTATTCATGTTGATTTGATTTAATTACTCTATTGTTGACTTTGTTTAATTGCTTTGTTTTGATATTTTTTATTTTTTTACTAGCTTTTATGTCCCGCCGTTGGCCAAGAATGTAAAATTGTGAAAGAAAAAGCAATCGTTTTTATAATATTGTCACCCAATTATTTTGCAATATCAGACTATAAAAAGTGGTTTGAAATTTGATTGAGTTTAAGTATTGTAAAATGTTCAAGTGATGGCCACAACCCATTCTTTTTTATATATTGCTATAAAGTGTGAATGAAGTATAATATTTATACAATTTCTGCTCGCATGGACTATGCGTAATGGTTTTAAATATGACTGTTTATCAACGTTGTAAAGAGATTGGTTTGGCCACAACCCCCATTTTTAAATATTATCATCGAAAACAAATTGTAATGTGTACCTATTGAAAATTTAGTAATTTTCGATGTTGGGATGTGGTTAAAATTTGATTAAACAAACGTAGGTACTGAAAAGATCTAGTATTGGTCACATCCCATTCGTTTTTATATTTTTTCATCAAGTGTGCATTATATTTTTGCTCAATTTGACTGAAAGTCTTCATTAACGAAGAAGAAGAAGACTTGAACTATAGTAAAAAGTTTTTAATTTGAATATAAATGTTGTGAAGAGTTCAGTAATGGCCACAACCCCCATTCTTTAAATATTAGGTGTTGAAAATTATTCAAAATAGGATGATATAAATGGTTTAAATTTAATTAAACAAAAGTATTGAAAAGATTCTAGTGCAGGTTATATCGTCACATCCCATATCCCATTCATTTCATATGTATTTTCATCAAGTGTGCATATCGTTAATAATATTTCTGCACAATAGACTATTAGACTTAAAACTAACCCAAAAGACTAAATAAAAAAGAGAAAAATAAGTATAAGACTATAAGAAATAGTTTGTATAAAAAACTATTCCAATGGTCTACATAAAATAAGTAAAAATACATATACCTAATAGAAGAATTAGACTATTGGAAATAGATTGTATAAAAGCTCACCCAAAGGTCTACAAAAAAGAAGAAGAAGAATATTTAGACTATTGGAAATAGTTTGTATAAATACTGACCAAAAGGTCTACATAAAAGAAAATGAATAAGACTATTGGAAATAGTTTGTATTAAAACTCTCCCAAAAGTCTACGTACTTAAATGAAGAAGAATAATAATTAGACTAAAGGAAATAATTTTTATAAAAAAATGACCCAAATGTATACATAAAAGAAGAAGAAGATGATTTAGACAATAGGAAATAGTTTGTATAAAAACTGCCCTAAAGGTCTACATAAAATTAAGAAGAAAAAGAATTAGACTCCAGGACCCGCCGCTTCAGGCCCTTCAGTACCTCCCGTCCCTTTAATCCCTCATTACGTCCCTTCCCATCAGGCCCTTCAGTACCTTCCGTCCCTTCAGGCAGTTTTATACCTCCCGTCCCTTCAGGCCCTTTAGTGCCTCCCTTCCCTTCATTACATCCCGTCCCATCAGTCGGTTAAGAAAAGTTTAAATCCAGAAACCATCCTGGAAGAACCGCGAAGAGATGAAAGAACCTTTTTTTCCCAGGATGCTCTACTTAATAGGTAAAATGACTAAATACACGAAGAAGAAGAAAAAAGTTTAAACCCAGATACCTGCGAAGAGATGGAAGGACAGTTGGACCTTCTTCTCCCAGGATTCTCCAACTTCATAGGTAAAATGAGCAAAAATACACGATGAAGAAGAAGAAGAAGAAATAAGTTTAAATCCAGATACCTGCGAAGAGATGGAAGGAAAATTGGACATTCTTCTCCCAGGTTAGTCCACCTTCAAAGGTAAAATGACCAAATAGACGATGAAGAAGAAGAAGAAAAAAGTTTAAATCCAGAAACCTGCGAAGAGATGGAAGGAAAATTGGACCTTCATCTCCCAGGATAGTTCATCTTCATAGGTAAGATGACCAAGTACACGTTGAAGAAAAAGAAGAAAAAAGTTTATATGCAGAACCCGTCCTGGAAGACCTGTGAAGAGATGGAGGGACAGTCGGACCTTCTTTTCCCAGGATACTCCCCCTTCATAGGTAAAACGACCAAATACACGAAGAAGAAGAAGAATAAGAAAAAAGTTTAAATCCAAAAACCATCCTGGGCATACGCTCGACAATTCACCAAAGTTTCATTATAATCGGACAAACGGTTGATAAATAAGTAAATAAAATAATTTTCCTATAGGAAATCAGTATAGGTATATTATTGTTGATTTGTAAGTAAATAGTATTAGGTAGGTACCTACCTACAACAACCTTCTAAATAAATTCGATTCCTAACAAATTTTATTTGAATATCACATTCTTTCTGTAGCCATGGAAACGATTCGAACACGTAAGTAATATCGAATGGTTCGGATACATTTTTTGAATATGTAGGTACCTACATTGGTTTGTTCCATGCCATAAAAATGAAAATTGTCAGAAAAATCAAATATTATTTACAAATTATGCAATTTTATTATGCCTATATCTTTACTAATAAATAACACATTTTTACAATATATGTCTTAAAACTTGCCGTAATGTCTTGTGTTTCATTTTATTATTTCATAATTACATTTATTTCAAAGGTTTATTATTTTCAAGAACATATTCATTCGGTGGGAAAATGAAATATTGTATGAAAAGATATTAAAATGGCGGCGTTTATGTACAAAAGGCTTACTTTAAAAATAAGTTAAACATTATAATTATACCAAATATTCACCATGTTTTTCACTTAAACGCTAAGTTATACTTCAAAATATTTTTTTTTTGTGTAAATACCTACTTCTAACTTTTAAACTAACAGATATTTGCGTGCAAAATGTACACTTTTTTGACAGATATGACTTGGAAAATTTTGTATGAAAAAAATAATTATTTAAATATTTTTAAAATTCAGCATTTTTATCGCATTCTTTTTAGCGTGACACTGCATCAGGTATACTGGTACATGTTCGCACTTAAATTAGATTTTTAGATGCTCTTGGTTTTTCAGAAGGCGTGAGACAAACACACACACACACACACACATACACACACACACACACACACACACATACACTAACATTTTGATTGCTTTATTACTTTAGATAAGTGATTTCCCTCATCAAGCACAAGATTGCAATCTTTTTGATGAGGCACTGCAAAGAAAAATTTGTAAAAATATTATTACCTGTGAATTATATCTTTAATTGTTATTGTAAAATTATTATGTTAAATAAATAAAATAAATAAGTAATTTTTGCACTACATTATTTTATTTAAGGCTATGTAATTTACTTGCTATATATTAAGGCCCTTGTATAACCTGGGTATACGGATGTACGCAAAAATGCACACTAAATTACCTTCTAATGTATGAAACACGAAAAAATATTGTATATCACCTAATATGTGATAATATACAACATTTTATCGTGCAAAAGGGTAAAATTTAAAGTTTTTTTTAAATAGCAAAAATAGTTATTAAAATATGAACTATAATATGATGGGTCGATGGCAGAGCGGTTAGCGCGCTGGGCTAGTAATCCAGTGGTCGCGAGTTCGAATCCTGCCTCGACCGATTTTGTTCACCTATAGCACAAGCATTTATTTGCTTATTTTAGGGAACGTAGGAAGATGTAGGTATATGTACTAGTTTAACAAGGACATATTCATTTAAAAAAAATATAATAATAATAATAAAAACTCAGCCGCTAGATTTTAATATTCTCTTTCTATTGAAGTAAAAATTTTCTCCATAGGCCTTGTAATTTTTTAGTTACTTACAGTAAAAAAAATAAAAAAGGGTTTTTCTAAAACTAATTTTACAAGAAAAGTATTCAACAAATTCAAAAAACTCATGCAATAGAATAAAAATGTAAATACAAACTGTTCTTTCTTTCTTAGACGTATATTTTGTGGGTACTGGGGAAATTATTTTCAAAATATACTATATAGCCTCTTAAGTAGTTGTGCCTGTTTGTTGTGAAATAAATAAAATAAAATTTTTTTTTGTTTTGATTGAATATTAATGTGGAGTTTTTTCTAGAATCTTTATGGTTACAATCCAAGGATTGTTTTGCACCAAGCACTCCATCTTCTCACATAATATATCCGATGCCCGCTAGCCTCTTCATCTGTTGGTAGCTGCTACAGCGCACATCACTGATCACCTGTTTCATATAACTGTCTCTAGGGCGACCTCTTATAGTTTCTTCCCTCCGTCATTCCTTCGGCGATAGTAACAAGCAGACCTTGATGTTAATTATGGTCTATCTGTTTGGATCGTTGTCGGACAACCCTCTTTAGGAGTCTCGTTTCTTCGACTCTGCCCAGTACCACGTCGTTTGGAATGTGGTCTGACCAATGGAACATAGCCATGCGGCTGCAGCACCACATTTCGAAGGCAGCCAGACGCCCAGATCCTGATGGTCTGCGTTTCTCAGCCATACAGCAGCAGACTCCAGAATAATCGATCGATAAGCCAAATTTAATATATTAAAAAAAATAAATTGATAGATATAATAAAACAATATAATACACACATAACATGTCATAATCTAATACAACATCGCCTCCCTCTTAAAGCTGACGAAGCTTGTGTAGGGGGAGGCCGTGTGTAGCTATCATAAAGGCCAAAATATTGATATCCACTTAATTATTACTATTATTAGCTACATATGTATTTACATATTAAATTTTATTTAATTTCACTCTATTCAAAGCAGACAGTCAATGACTGGACTGGACAAATACAAGTGATAGGTATACAATATATAAAACATAGTCACGTTTAGGGTCGTATTACGGGAGTCACCCAAGAAAATGTAAGAAAAAGGTATTCCCCCAAACAATCCCCGCAACACGAACCCCAGCATCAACCATATGTATTTGTATACACTTATACATATTTACATACATAATACCATCACGCCATGTCCCTCACGGGGTAGGCAGAGAGAACCGAACCCCACATTTTTCTATCTTGACACACATTCATCGCCTCATCAACATTCATACATCGTCTTATACACGTTCGTCTGTTGTTCACGCTTCTTACATTTCCATCTTTCAGAATATCGCTTACATGGTCGTGCCATCATTTCTTGGGCGCCCCCCTCATTATAATTAAGCAGTGAAGGAAAAAAGACAAAGAATAATAAATGAAAAACAAGGAAAAAACGATAAAAATGTAGGTAATTGAAATAATGTGTCTATACAATGAGTGATATTGAAAACATATTGCAAATATTAAAGGTTATAATGTCGCGATAGTAGGTAAGTATGTACATAAGTGGATATACAGTAGATATTATCTGTATATCTATATAAAAAGTAACACTTTTATATATATATATATATATATATATATATATATATATATATTATATATATATATATATATATATATATATATATATATATATATATATATATATATATATATATATATGTGTATATATATATATATATATATATATATATATATATATATATATATATATATATATATATATATATATATATATATATATATATATATATATATATGTTATTATTAAGTATTTTGGGGATAACCCGCGTCAAATTATGATTCCCGAGAGAATCAGTCGTCTGCCGACGTTTCGTCTGAATCACATCAGACATTTTCTAAAGGCGCCTTGTTAATAAATTTTCGTCTCGAGGGATAGTGCACGCACGTCCGTTCGAGTCGAAAGCTTACTACCAAGTGAAAGTTTGAAAGGAAGCCGCGTCAAGTGTTAGTGGAAGGGTGGGTTTCCCCAATGACGTCATTATTGCGTTTTGTTTGGCTTCTAGTGACTCTAGTACTTAACGGTATATTGTTTACAGGTGGATTATCAGTTTTCGGCTTACTAAGAATTTTACTAATGTTTTTAATGTGACTATTGTTAACAAGGCGCCTTTAGAAAATGTCTGATGTGATTCAGACGAAACGTCGGCAGACGACTGATTCTCTCGGGAATCATAATTTGACGCGGGTTATCCCCAAAATACTTAATAATAACATATTTTGTACTCGCGAAAACCTTAGATTTAACATAAATAACCTCTACGGGGAGGAAATATACAGTGAAACGAAAAAGTTTGAAAAATTAAAGTCAAAACACGCGAAGCTTCTATGTGACCTAACCTTTTTGTGTCGATGTCGTGATAAAAAAGTAGTGCCAAAGTGTTTTCAACTGAGACAACGCGGTAGCAGAAAATCGGTGAGAAAAATTCTTTGTAATACTAGTTTTTCCCTCATACGCGACGAAATCGGTTACATTCATTTACAATTACATACACTTGGTACTGATATTAAAAATCTTCATTTAAAACTTTCTAATATATTACACCCATTAATATGGTCCGAATTAGATAATCTCATTCATAATAGAATTGAAACAAATAATAAAATAAACTCCGACCGCCAAATAAGTAAATTCACGCGTATCGAAAACAATATCAAAAAAGTAGAATACCAACAGTCTTTAAATACCGATAAAATAATTCACAATCTCACCGATCTTAAATTAAATAACGATACAATATCGGTTCTAAGTAAAGGTTTTAATTTTGGTGTTGTTCCTCCGAAAATTCCAAAAGAAGACATTGTTACGGGAATCGAATCAGCCGTATGTAAACTACCAAATAATATAGCCGAAACTATACGACAAGAAACTTGCCATATACTTAGAAAATCGCTTCCGCCGAAAAGAAATATATCTCTCGATGAAATACGAGCTCTTAAAGAATTACGCGCAAATAAAGATATAATTATTCTTCCGGCAGATAAGGGAAACGCAACAGTAATCATGAAAAGCGAAGATTATCACATTAAAATTACTAATTTGCTTAACGATCCGGCTTATAAACTGCATCCTAATAATCCTATAACATACTTAGAAAAAACGACTAAAACTAAAATTATGTCATCCAAATTAAGTCCCGAATTAAAAAAGTCGTTAATACCTAGAGAAAAATCGTCACGTTTTCCGAAATTATACGGTTTGCCAAAAATTCATAAGACGGATGTTCCTCTTAGACCCATAGTCAGTTCTGTCGGTTCTCCACTTCAAATGTTATCAAAGTATCTTGCCAACTACTTACAACCAGATGTAGAATCAGCGGAATCTTTTGTCAAAAATTCGGAACATTTTATACAAATCATTAAAAATCAAAAATTAAACAAGGGCGACATCCTTGTCAGTTTTGACGTCGTATCCTTGTTTACCAATATACCCACAGACGAAGCTCTCCAAGCAATTAAAGAAATGAGTGACCCACCGAATGACATAATAACTTTAATAGAACATTGCCTCAATAACACATTTTTCACTTATAATAACGACATATACAAACAAGTAAAAGGAGCACCAATGGGTCTATCTCTTTCACCGCCAGTCGCTAACATATTCATGACCAAGTTAGAAAAGGAAGCTATAGATAGAGCGCGCTTAAAACCAAAGCTATGGATTAGATACGTGGACGATACCTTCGTTATATGGCCTCACGGTTTGGAGGAACTTAACAAATTTCTTGATTTTCTGAACGATCTCCACAATAACATCAAATTCACAATGGAGATAGAAAACAACGGTGAAATACCTTTTCTTGATGTTCTCGTAATCAAAAAAGACGATGGCACTCTCGGCCACACTGTGTACAGAAAATCAACACATACCAACAGATATCTCCACGCATCGTCGAACCATCATCCAGCACAAATCGCCTCTGTAGCAAACACCTTGGTAACACGATCATTAAGGATAGCCGACTCCGAAAACGTTCAAAACGAATTAGAGTATCTTAAAAACGCGCTACGAAATAACGGTTTTTCTAATTTTACGATTAATAATGCAGTAAAAAATCAAACTAATAAAAATTTTAATAAAAAAGATACGTCAACTAAAGTAAAGCCACTCTCCATTGCATTTTTGCCTTACATAAAAGGCACTACAGACAAAATCAGTCACCTACTTTATAAACACAATATTCGCACCATTTTTAGAACAGACAACAAAATTTCATCCTTTTTAAAAAGTCCGAAAGATAAAATACCATTAGAGTCACACGGTATTTACGAAATCCCATGCGGTGATTGCTCAAAAACTTACATAGGCAGGACAAATCGCAGAATCTCGGCGCGCGTCTCTGAACATCGCGTAGATGTTAAAAACCGGAAACTAACTTCATCTCTTGTAAATCACTCATTGACCGAAAATCACTCCATAGACTTTGAAAATTCAAAAGTAGTCGCGAATATTAACAATGAAACATTTAGAATTTACAGGGAAGCAATCGAAATATATAAAAGAAGCAACAGTATAATGAATAACAGGGACGATAGCATTCGAATCCCGACCGCATGGACAAGTGTACTTGAAAACAACATTTTTAAAAACCATAGTAATCAAACTACCGATATTTCAAACAATAGTCACATTAAAAACATTAGTAAAATTCTTAGTAAGCCGAAAACTGATAATCCACCTGTAAACAATATACCGTTAAGTACTAGAGTCACTAGAAGCCAAACAAAACGCAATAATGACGTCATTGGGGAAACCCACCCTTCCACTAACACTTGACGCGGCTTCCTTTCAAACTTTCACTTGGTAGTAAGCTTTCGACTCGAACGGACGTGCGTGCACTATCCCTCGAGACGAAAATTTATTAACAAGGCGCCTTTAGAAAATGTCTGATGTGATTCAGACGAAACGTCGGCAGACGACTGATTCTCTCGGGAATCATAATTTGACGCGGGTTATCCCCAAAATACTTAATAATAACATATTTTGTACTCGCGAAAACCTTAGATTTAACATATATATATATATATATATATATATATATATATATATATATATATATATATATATATATATATATATATATATATATATATATATATATATATATATATATATATATATATATATATATATATATATATATATATATATATATATATATATATATATATATATATATATATATATATATATATATATATATATATATATATATATATATATATATATATATATGTATATATATATATATATATATATATATATATATATATATAATAAATCATTATTGCTTTATATTTTTACCACGTCTCAGTAATTACATACGTATTTGATTACAACGATACACATAATAATAACAAGAAAATAATATTATAGTTGATGTAATAATATGTAATTCTTCCATTGCTTTATTCTTCGCTTGACTACCTGTGATTGTGTACTTAAGCCTGTTTTAAAATTATTGCGTTTGGGAAGAATGAATGACCGACCGCCGTGGCACAGTTGGTTTATGTACGGGCGTCCTGGGTTCGATTCCCAGCAGAAGAGAAATTTATTTAAATTTATTTCTCACGCAAATATTGCTTCTCTGGGCTGAAAACACTGGTTAGTTGGAAGAAATTGCCATACGGCAATAAACCTTCTTAAGAGGACATATATCGCTAAACTTGGTGACTGAAAACATACATACATACCATCACGCCATGTCCCTTGCGGGGTAGGCAAAGAGAACCGAACTCCACATTTTTCTACCCTGACACGCATCTCTCGCCTCGTCCACATTCATGCATCGTCTCATACATGTTCGTCTATTGCTCACACTTCTAACATTTCCGTCTTTCAAAATTTCGTTCACATGGTCGTGCCATCCCTTTCTTGGGCGTCCCCGACCTCTCATTCCATTCCTTTCCGCTCTGTATATTTTCTTCGTCAGGCGCTCCTCATTCATTCTCCCCATGTGACCAAACCATCTCAATGTGTTCATTTTCATTCTAGTAATGACATCTTTCTTCATCTTACATTCTTTCCTTATGTCCTCATTTCTTACCCGGTCATACATCGTTCTATTACAAATCCTTCTTAACGATCTCATTTCAACTGCATTTATTCTACTTTCATGCGTCTTCTGCCATGTCCAGGTTTCACTTGCATACGTCAAGTTTGGCACTACGATGGCGTTGTGAATGGCAACTTTGGCATCCTTTGAAACTGAAAACATGATATATTAAAACCGCCTAATGCACTATGAAGTTACGCGTTAGTAAGGGTAACTATGGCGTGTGTCAAAAAAGGTTTATGCGTGATTTAAATTATCGAAAACCGCAAATTTGTTGATTTTTTGCATTTAAAGAACAAACCTTAGTTGAAATTAAACAACTTTACGGTCATTCACTTTGATTGTATGCACTCTTTAAGCATATAAAAAATTATTTCTCTACGACACATAGTTATGTAGTAATTAAAAAAAGGATAATTATGGTATTTTTTCTAGAAACACACTGTTTAACATATTTGAGGGATTTGATTTGAAATTGAGGTGTTTAGGTTTATATGTCCCCTTAAGGCCCCCATTCACGATCACGATTGTGCCATCCTTCCAAATGGCTTGCTATAACTCCAAAATGCGCTCGTGAATGTCAAAACCCGCGCAGCCCAATTGGCCTGACACACCAAAATGGAATTATAAACGATCGCAACTCCATAGTACCGCGAGACAAACGGCGCGGCGCATCCTGTCGGTACGGCATGCTCGTGAGTGTGAAAACCAACGGTACATTGCGCCATGTCATGGCGCCGAGCTGTTTGACACTCTCGTGAATGCGAAAATACAGCATTTTCTCTTTGGTTTTTTCTTTTTATATATAAACAAACATCTGTAGCAGTTGTACAAAACTCATCATCAGAACTCATTTTTAACTGAAAATAAAGAAAAAATAGAAATTATTAATGCGAAAGCGCTGACAGCTTGTATATAGGTACTAATTTTGATGGTTCGATGGCGCGCCCGTGAGTGTGATGAAAATTTTACAATGCTCCAAATGGAGCCGGTCCATATGCCGAATGACACTATCGTGAATGGGTTGCTTGAAGAGGGTGTCTGATGTCAGCTTACCTATTTTCAATTTGATATTCCATCATTACTACTATCGAATCATTTTAAAAAAAAATAGCTAAGATAGTTTGGATATTTTTCATAAAGAAAAGTACGATGTTTCTATTAGTTATGGTCCGTATTTATTGGTATAAAAAATAAATAGCATACCCCGATTTATGACATTTATCTTATATTTCTAATAAACTATAAGGCTTAAAGCAATATATTTTTTTTAAAATGAAAGAACACAAAAATATCAAGAAAAATATGATCTGGCGTAGCATGAATGCTTCATGTTCAAAAAAACATTGTCAAAAAACATTTATTTCGCAATTGCGCTAAATAGAAAATTAAAGCCCCGTATAACGGTCAAACAAATATTTCTTATAATAGCGGCCGTCACAAGGAATACATTCTGTATTCGCTCGTTTGTAATTCAGATCCGCCCAGGGAGTATAAACAAAAATAATATAAACAAGTTGAAAAATAATTAAACAAATTCAGCCTAGTGAGATAGTAAAATTTCAATATTTTAATTATGTATACTTTTTATGAAATGTACCTACTATATTGAAATATGTAAATAAAATAAAAAATAAATAAAATCTACAAAGTATGATTTATATAAAACAACAAACAAGAAAGTAATCCAATATACTAAACTTTTTGAAAAAATGGAAAAATTAGGGATTACCGGAAATGAGTTAAAATTATTGAAATGCTATATGACAAACCGAAAACAACTAGTCAAAATTCAAGACACTCTGAGTTCGCCTTCCAATATAAAATACGGAATACCTCAAGGAAGCATACTTGGTCCTATCTTATTCCTCATCTACATGAACGACCTATGCAATATGAATATAGGAGGACAAATCATAAGTTTTGCAGATGACACTGTGTTGTTATTTAGCGATAAAAACTGGGAATCTACTTACAAAAAAGCAGAAAGTGGGATGCATCTTATTAAAAACTGGCTAAACTGTAACACACTTACATTAAACAATGACAAAACAGTATACATAACTTTTACCAAAACGGACCAGGGACAACCAAATGAAAATAGACCACTGAAAATTCATGACTGCAAAGACCAACAAAGTAACTGTATATGTACTGAAATAAAAAAAACTAGACAAACGAAATACTTGGGAATAACAATTGACCAATGTTTAAAATGGAAACCCCATATCTCAATTTTAAGCATGAAATTAAAAAAAATTAATTTCATTTTTCGCTCCATCAGAAATGTTTTACCGAAATCTGTCATTAAATTAATGTACTATTCACTTTACCAATCAATAGTAGAATATGGTATTATAGGGTGGGGTGGCACTTACAGAACAAATATAGATTCAATAGTTAAAGCCCAAAAATCCGTTTTGAAAATAATATTTAATGCACCTATTCGCACACCCTCAGCCGAACTATTCAAAAAACTTGACATCCTAGACATACCACAGTTATATGCTAAAAACATTTGCACTTATATCTATTCACACCTTAGCGACTTCCAATCGACCCAAACTACACGTCAGACTAGACAGACTAGACAAGCAAATATACAGATACCGAGAACCAAATCGACTTATGGACAAAGAAATTTTCATTTCCTTGGAGTAAAAATTTTCAATTTGCTTCCAATTGAATTGAAGAAAAATACAAATATAAACAGCTTTAAATGTGGATTAAAGAAGTGGATAAAAAAAACAGACAAGACAGTGATAAATAAACAACTCTACGTTAACATACAATGACACACACGCACACCTAAACAATATACCTATATAATTATAAGCTGCTTCAGAACAGGTTTTTAACCTAGTGAAGCAGTTTACATTCCGCATCTAGTTCTTAAGGATCTTTTTTTTTGTAAAAATATTGTATTGTTAAACTTTGATGTGTACCTGTATATTATTTCTTATGTTACAAAAGAAAAAAAAAATCTATCAAAGAACACAAAAAACAAAAGAAACATACAATAAATAAAATAACTTTTTCTTAAGAGGCTATGGTGGGTTTTAAAGAGTAAATATTGCAAATCTTTTTCGCAGTACCCTCAAAAAAAACAGTTAATTTTTCATCTTTATTCTATTGCGTGAGTTTTTTGAAATTTGCATTTGTTTAATACTTTTCAAGTAAAATTAGTTTTCGTAAAACCCCTTTTTATTGTAAGTATCTGAAACACTACACATAAATTTACTTCAATCGAAAGAGAATATGAAAATCCTTCCTTCGTTATTCCACTCCCAGGTGCCAGACATATCTTTTTCATACCTATATTCAATAAGAAATAAAATATATATAAAAAAAAAACAAAAGAAACAAATAAGAAAAAAAAATAAAAAAAAACAATTAATTAGAAAACACAAAAAATTAAGAAAGAAAATATAAAAAATTAACAGAGAAAATATAAAAAAATGAAAAAAAAGACAAATATAACAAATAAGAAAGAAAAAAAAAACAAATAAGAAAGAGATTATAAAAAAAATAAACACAAAAAATAAACAAATTAGAAAGAAAATATAAAAAAAATAAAAAAAACTAATAAGAAAGAAAATATAAAAAAACAAATAAGAAAGAAAATATAAAAAAAACAGCCATCAAAAAATTATTAATCGAAAACATTGCTTGGACTATAATAAAATTAGAATAATCGAAATGGGACAACGCAGTAAACAGTAATAAATTACTAAACATACATAAAAGAAAAAATATCACGTGGAATACAATAATATATAACCTTTTCGCTACTCCCACCACCACCCGCTCTGCCTATGGGGACTGTAATCGGCCCCTTCACAGAACGCTAAGTGAACGACAAAAAAAAATGCATAGCACGAAAAGTAGCTCATGGAGCCCTCTTGATTAGCAATCTCGGCACCATAGTGCAAAAAGAAACAATCAACGAGTGCGAACAGAAAATTCACACCCGTGGACTGTCTATGACCTCAGATCCCCCTACATGCAGACCATCAGAGAAGTGACCAAGATCTCTGGAAATAATTAATTTAACGGGAATCTTCTAAAAGTAAGGCACCATATCTATGACAGAAAACCTTAAAAGCTTTATAATTTTTCTTTGAGATCACAAAATCCGCATGACCAATGGGACCTTGAAGAGGCCCACGGACAGCAACGAGGAGCTCCGATCTATATGAGGACACCATTGGGTGGCAACATTCCCAAAGGATATGTTCCGAAGTTTGGTCCGGGTATTGACAGAAATGACATGAAGCAGAGGAGGCAATGTTAAATCGGTGAAGATAACTTTTAAAGTTTCCGTGTCCTGTGAAAAATTGGGAAGTCCAAAAGTCTGGAACAACCCAGGGAGATTTAAGACGATACCTCACGTCGGGAAAAAATAAGTAGGTAATTCTTCCCACTGAGCAGGCCGTCCAGCGAGTCTGCCAGATGTTCTGCAAATTTTCATTTACAGTCCTTTCAACAAAGCCGCGTGACACTTGACCCTTTGGAGGGAAGAGAGGAATATTTCCGATCATAGAAGAACAGCCCCGCGTAAGGTTGAAAACAGCCCCTCTACGCTGAAGTTCCAGATCAAGGGGAGTCATGCCTGTCAAAATTGGCAGTGCTTCAGTGGGACTCGTTCCATATGCTTTGGATAGAGCGATGAGAGCGAATCGTTAGCCTGAGAGCAAAATTCTACGTATATGTTGAAGCTCACAGGCGTGAGACCAACATCCTGCTGCATAGCAAGCAATGCTGAGGTAAACTGCCTTATATAAAAGACAGGATACTTGAAACTGTAAACCCCAGTGTGCCTTGGCGATGTGTGAGATCTTTAAAAAAGCAGACTTAGCTTTGTCGACACACAATCGAGCATGGTTTTTAAAATTTGGTCCTCTTTCCAGAACAACTCCTAGGCAAGTGATTTGGTCCCGAAAACTCACATTTGTTCCTGAGAACTTGACGGCTGTCTACGTAGTAAGCCTTTGAAAACCAAGCCATATGTCTTATTAGGAGCGAAGCAAAGTTTATTTTTTACACCCCAGTCGGAAACTAAGGAAAGAGCTTGAGTAGCTGAGTTCTCAATAAATCTACGGGAATTACCACGGACGAGGATGTATGCATCATCGGCATACGCTTGAATCGTACAATTACTGGAGAGAGGAAGATCCAGCAAGTCATCAAAGAGAATGTTCCAGAGAAGTGGACCGAGAACAGAACCCTGAGGACATCCAATGCTTACCTGTCGCGTATGTAGAAATTGTCCCCCAGGCAGGACTATGCGGCGATTTTCAAAGTAACTCTTAACTATCAGATATATATTGCGGGGTATATTCCTTGACTTCAGTTTATGCAAAATGAGCGGCCACCAAGCATTGTCAAATGCACCACTAATGTCAAGGGAAATAGCAATAACATATTTTTCGTCAGGTCTTACAAATTCTGGCATATAATTTATAGCATCGACTGTTGAAATTCCAGGTCGGAAGCCAAATTGGCGAGAAGAAAGTGGACATGAGTTAGAAAGATGGGATTCAATTCTACTGCATATAAGTCTTTCCAGAATCTTGCCCAGAATAGGCAGGAGAGTAACAGGTCTATATGCTTTTGGGTCCGTGCTAGGACGATCGCATCGTTTGGGAATTATAGTCATGAGGCCCGTTTTCCAACAGTCTGGAAAACAGCCCTCGTCTAAACATCTTTTTAAGAGGGAAACCATTTCAAATTGAGCCAAACGCCAACATCTTTGTATTAAAATAGAGTCGATACGGTCGAGGCCTGGGGATTTATTTAGTTTAAGGTTCCCAATAATTAAATCGAGTTCCTCAACAGAAACTGGTGGCGAAGCGGGTGTCTGAGGAATGTTGTGTTGAAGAGCACGTACCCATTTATGAAAAACATTATCGGTAGACGGATAATGTTTTTAATATATAACCTCTCTGTTTTTATAAGTCGGTTAAAAGAGCATACGACGCCAATAAAAAATTACAAATCTAACGATGAGAAGTTGTTGTCAGTAATGCCCATACTTATCACGTGACATTTCTAATCCGCCATTTTTGCCAAAATTTACTAGTGATCTTCAATTTTCGTTTTATTTCGACGAATCGTCCTTGAAATTTAATCAGGAACTTTGCGTGACGTCTTTGTCAATATGTTGTATTTCTTTTTTTAGAATAAATTGGTATGTTAGTTTTGGTTGTGACTTTGTTAGATTAGATTAGGACGGTCATACGCAAGGTTTTCTGAGACTACAACGTGGATTTTCACAGCGGCTTAGGAATTATTACGAATATTCAAAGCTTTATTACGAGACAGCTGAAAAGTATTCGAAGAAGTCTACCCTCTATAATGATACAAAACACTTATAAATGACTGGATTTAGTCACGGACAATTTAGCAAGCTATTTAGCCATGTATCAGCTTAATAGCTTACTGATTGTGCTTGACGAAGCAACTTAGCTGACACACGGAGCTGATAAACACCTTTTACTTTTCGATTTACATAAGCAGGGTCAAATAAACAAATTGCTATAAATCCGAAAACAATTCACATTAGTCGTTATTCTCTATAGAAAAATTTATGTGGTCTGCCAACCAAAACGTCAAAAATCCCGTGGAAAAATGCCTCACTTCGATTCATGCAAAATTTGCTAACTACGACATCTAGTATATTATAAGAAAAATCTATGAGCCAAAATTGTAGTACACAATGCAATTGTGGTGCCTACTTTGACGTATGCTAGTGAAACATGGACCTGGCAAAGAACACATGAAAGTAGAATAAATGCTGTAGAAATGAGATCACTAAGAAGAGTATGTAATAGAACGATATATGATAGAATAAAAAATGAGGACATAAGGAGAGAATGCAAGTTAAAGAAGGATATTATATGTAAAATGAAAGTGAATGCTTTAAGGTGGTTTGGACATATAGAAAGAATGAACGATGAACGACTGACCAAAAAAATATACATGGGTGCAAGAGATGGAGTGAATAGCAGAGGTCGCCCCAGAAAGGGATGGCATGACCATGTGAATGATATTTTGAAAGAAGGAAACATAAAAAGTTTGAACAATCGACGAGCATGTATGAGACGATGCATGGATGTAAAGGAAGCCAGAAATGTGTGCAAAAATAGAGAAGTATGGCGCTCAATTCTCTCTGCTTACCCCGTAAGGGATATGGCGTGATGGTATGTATGTATGTATGTATGTAAAATCTATGACAATCGCAGTTACAAAATACATTAAATTAGAACCCACATAAAGACCAGAAAATGTAACACAAATTTTACAAAACTTATAAACATACACGAAAGATGGTGTATCGAATCAAAAGGATCTAGAAATTAATTAAATGGAAAGATTAACAATATTTCTACATGCCACCACGATGAGAACTCCATACCGCCATAACGATTTATCATGATATTTACATATTCACATACATTCAAATGCATACACACAAATAATATGCTGAAATAATTATTAAAAGCATGAATAATAAGAAAATCAATAAAAAAGGGAAAATATTATTAATACTTAAATTTTGTTTACTAAGTAGTGCTTTTATCAGTACACTGATCTGGGGGGCAAGTCTGGTTCGACCGGCGAAATCAAAACCCTAGTGATTACCCATATCATGGATATAATTATTATATGGAGTGTAATCACGAGGGTTTTGATTTCGCCGATTGAACCAGACTTGCTTCCCTCATGGAATACGGATGCTGTTGATTCTCGTGTAAAATGACCTCCTGAATCTAAATATGACCGTTTTTGGGTCTCAATTTCTTTGATATTGGCTTCAGCTGTGGAATCACTTAGTATATGGCCTGAACATCTCTTGGTGATGGGTAATAACGGGGGTCATATTCGGATTCAGGTCATTTTACATATGAATCAGCAGGAATGGTGACAGGGCTTGAAAAATATTTATTTTTGTGGACCAGTGCTGTCAATGATTCTTCCATAGGATTTCGTTCTTTGTTCGTACATTCGGCAAAGTTCGCGATTTTGCTATCCGTATTATGTTAATGAGATTTTTATGTAAATCGATTTTTTATTAGGTATATAATATGCTAATTTGGATTATTTTTTCCCCGTCGGGAGTAAATGATGTTTTTTGACAAAGTATGTATAAGGATCGAGGCTTTCTTTGTTTACCAAACCAATCTATCAATAGAAATAAGTTTCATTGTTTTCGATAGACGGCGATGGTGTTCCCGAGCTTATTTTCAAATGATGTGTTGTCACCTAGCAACATAATATAGAATTGTCAAATTTGGATTGATAAGGTAAATCAATAAAAATGAATAATTTGATGACAGGTCGTAAATCCTGTAGGTGCATGATTTCCCGGTCTTCCTATAAACCATATCCTTGCGTCGTCTCTATTGAGGTTATGTTGTGTTTGTGTCGTCAGTTTTGCCCGTTATCCCCTATTAACTCGGTGACACATTGCTGTGTTCGCAAAAAGCGACCTCAATGTTATAACAAATACACCATTGTTATGGTTCGATTAACTCTATTATATTTGGTTAATGTCTGTACCTACATACGTACGTTAACGAGTTCTTTGAAATTGTTCATATACTTCCGCGGAAAACCCGCAAATCATTCGTAATTTGGATTAATATTGAAATTAGGTTTATTATATTTTTTGCAAATTTGATAAAATGGCAACCGAAAAACACAGGAATCATTCGTAGTTATAATGATATGAATATAATTATTGTAATCTACATTTGTGATGATTCAAAGTCTCGCAGTTTAGGTATTGACCATAACTGCATGTTTCAATAGACAAAATAATCTATCAAACTTTAAAATGTCTGTAAAAGAAAGACGTGTTTCCTCATAGTCTTACGAAGTAAATGTCACGTTTGATAACTGATGTGTTAAAAAGCATTTTTCGAAACTTTTATCTTCGAAAGGCACCACTCAAAGTGACTTTAATAAAAGATTTCAAAGTCTTTTAATTACCGTATTCCGTGGTATATCACTATTCAGAGTTCATATTATTATCCAGACGCTGTTAGTATGACTCTGCTGGTAGACATTGTTCGTATACAGTACTACTCATTATGACTGCGTAAGTAATTAAAAAGAAAGCAGTTAAAAAAATCCCTATTTGGAGAACGTATCACGCAGACGGCCAAATGATTACTGAATGCTCGTAGCAAAATGTTGACCAAATTAGTCAACATAAAGCAGTCGTGTTTACTGCAGGCTAAAGAGTATTCTATACTATTATTATTCTATGGGTGTTCCATTGTCTTGCTGATTGTACTTCAAAATAGGAACTGATAAATTCGGTAGAATGAATGGCAATAGCTAGTGTGGTACGTTCTTATTTTTCTTATTTTGAACGCAATGTTTTGGTTAGGGCTGATTTCAATATCGGAATGTTAAAAACTCGATCGTATACAATCAGTCAGTCGGTCAATGTTCTCTTCCTGGTATTTTTTATCATGGTCAGTTACTGTTTTATCTCCACATCTTGGTAGTTACTTCAGGGACTTTGTCATTACGAGTCGGGATCCTTTTATAAATGACATACAGGCTTGTCTCTGTTATCTGCTGAACGTACCACGCTTGCCAATATCATTTATTCTGTCAAAGTTTCAAGTATTTCTTTTCAACTGTGTAAAATTTATGTATCCAAAAAAAGGTTAACGGACCTATTAAATGGAATAAATTGCTTTCTGATGTGCGTGGAGAATAGAGTTTCGGGCCCTTCAGTAAATTGTTTAAGATTTCTGAGGGCAAGTCTGGTCCAACCGGCGAAATCAAATCCCTCACGATTACCCATATCATGGATATAAATTATATGTGGAGTTCTATAATATCTTCAGATGTCATAGAACTCAATTTGACAATTATATCCATGATATGGGTAATCACGATGGTTTTGATTTCGCCGGTTGTACCAGACTTGCCCCCCAGACTTTCCCCCTGTGCTTCGCAGAGCCAACAAATAAACACAGACGCCCTTGCAATTATCTATTACCATAAAACGGCGCTATATAAATTTGATTATTATAATGTACATTCAAATACACAGAAATCAATTTATTTTGTATTTCATTTAATATAGTTTTCACCAAACATCTTGAACCTGGCGCAAATTTGTGTCTTTTTGCTTCGTAATATTCTCGGCGAAATAGCTCGAGATGTTTGGCGACAAGTATATGGAAACGTTGTAATTCCAGAGTCTTGATTGAGGATCCATGATGTGCGATGCTGTTAATGAATGGTATGGACAAAAATGATTGATACAGGCTAAGCAGGAAAACCGCAGAGTCCATCGTAGCGTCGGTTATTCAGCGGGACTTGCTCTGTTATTGCTCGTGTTCATATCGCTTCGAGTAGTCCGTTATCTCTATACTGTGGTTTTATTAACGTCTAGTGTATTGTACCTATGTACTCTGTATCGTAGATTTCCATATAATATACTAGATGGAGTACTCTTGCAATGAGCGAGTCATGGTATATCGCGCGTTTGACGTCTTGTTTGGCAACATATTGCATTATTCCATACATTTCAACACTTCCTAGATAACTGTTTTCTAAATCTTAAGGTACAAAGTGTTTTTTTTTTCGACAAATAAATCCGAAAACAATTCACATTAGTAGTTATTCTCTATAGAAAAAAAGTTGTCAAAAATTCCGCGGAAAAAGCCTCACTTCGATTAATACAAAATTTGCTTACTGCGACATCTAGTGTATTATATGAAAATCTATGCTCTGTACCCACGTGACTTACGGTGAAATTTTCTATGGTTATAAAAAAGAAACATTCGGAGTGTAGTAGTATTATGGGATCAGCAGGTTTTTGAATGAAACACTTTGTAGAATTTTAAGTTTACTTGATTTTATAGACGGAGATACTATAATATGTGACACACCTTTACAATATGTGACACACCTTACGGTCTATTATAATAATCTGATTATTTGATGTGTTGTTTTACTTTATATACAGAATTAATTAGCTGTAGGGCATCACTTTGTAATAGTGTGCATTCTTAATTATACTCTAAATGGTTTTTAGAAATCTTCCATTATAGGCTTTCGAAATTAGGCGGATGTCATCAACATACCAGAGATTCTAAATATGTGGGAAGCCAGAGTCTCTAAACATGTGGGATGGGTAGGTACATAACACCCCCCTTGTAAGATTGAAATTATAAAGGTAGGTGTTTTTAGAATTTCAACAAAAAGGTAAGTCAAACAAAAAGTGAGCAATTACATACATTGCAATACATATTAACATTTTGAGAAAATTTCAAAATATACAAATTTGATTATTATCGCTAAAATTAACCAAAATACAATACATAATAGGCACAGGCGGTTTCTTAGTGTGTGCATAAGTGCACTGCACTGCTTACTAAAATAAAAAAGAAATATCCCAAGAAATTTATCAAAACACTTGTAAACATACATTTCAATAATAATATGTATGTAGTAAATTTCCTGTAGGTACATGGTGAATGCGCGGTGTAGTCGTGACCGTGAGTATACTGTAGTACGAAATATATTACGCGCATGCGCATTAAGGATTATGTGCACTTTCAATAATGCCCGTAAATAAATGTGAGACCTCATACAAATTCTATATTTTGTTCAAAATCGTCGGTGTTATAATGCCTCATTGGTCTACATATGCGTTAGAAAGAGATGTAATCATTCAGTAGTCGTGCACTGCCCGATCTGCCCCGCACACGCGCATTGAAGACATATTCTGTCCATAATAAGAGTTACCAAAAACATGCGTAAAAACGACCTTTTAGATTTGATTAGTAAATATTATTTTACATTTACTGACGTATAATGTTATACAACGTATAATGTTATACAAATACAACAACATTCATGTTTGACTGTTTGACCGGTTGTCCACACAGAACACAAAGTGTCATTCATCGATTTATCTGTTTTTTAAACAAAACATTTTTCTAGAGTGAATAAAGATATGAAATAATATCGACTGAATTGCGTGTTCTTTATTCTCGTGGTATTTTTTCAACGTCGATGGAGTGATAACAATTTAAAAACTATTTGAAATACCTACGATCCAGTCTTATAGTAAATTATCATACAATTATTTGTACAATCTCAATGACAACTGAGGAGTGCCATCGGTGATTTTCTACGCATTTTTTCTAATATTTTTGAGGATAATACATTATTATATTCTTATTATAACAGAAGACTGTCTCATTGCTTTATCAATGGTGTCCAAAAACAAATCCATATTTAAAACAATCGTGTAATCGAAGTGTTTATACAAATGAAAGTGTCGAAAGTTTTTTTTTTCATTTGCATCTAGATATACCCAGTGTGAGTACCTACCTAGCATTTAATGAAACTTTAATTTATAAGAAATATCCATTTTTTATACAAATAAAAAATGTTTTTATATATTTTTTTATTGTGATGTATTTGGCCAAACGATATGAAAATCTTAATTAAAATTAACTTATAAAATCTTACTGTAGTAATTTATTTGTAATACAAAAATTTTGAATTTCTCGCTTGTGTATTTAATTTTTATTAATCCCTTTGTACATAATATATGCAAATTTATTACACACTCGTAGGCTTATTGCCATTAGGCAATTCATTCCAGTCAACTTATAGAGTTATATAAAGTATCGGGTTATATTTCCAGATGAGGTATAGTTTTAATTGTGTTTTCAGTCTAGCTCTATGAGACGATAAATATCTATCCAGAAAGTGTCAATTTGTTATTGGGTACGTGTTAAATTAATATTTGAATAAGTACATTTAAATTGCTATAGAAAAAAAATACAATCGACTATTTTATGATAACATATACTATATACGCATAGATTGGACTTTTTTCCTACTAGTAATCAAATAAATTTGTCAAAAAATAAAAAATACTTCCTTGCATCCTGCATAAGTGGCGAATTAAGTGGCATTTGGCAATTCTTCCAACTTAACAGTGTTTAAAACCCACAGAAGCAAGAATTGCGTAAGAAATATAAAGATGAATGTAGGTACATATTATTATGTTTATGTAAATATGCACCGCCCATAATTTCAATCACGAGCCGCCTCTGATAATAGGTAAGTATTAAAATACAATATAATTTATAAATATAAATTTCCAATAAAATAGTTTCCAACACCGTAAAACTATTTAAATAAGTATATCAAAATTATACAATTTTAGAATTTAGGTATGTAAAAATAAAGGTAAAATTTATACAAGAATATATATATTTTTTTTTTTTTTTTTTAGGTATAGTTAGATGTTTGGAGTCTAGCACTTCTCCTTAATTGAGTTGTGATCGGGTTTTGATTTTCAGGATAATGAACATTATTTAATTCTAAGTTTTCGGGTTCATGTGATGGATGTGGTGGGTTTTTACAACAATTTATCATATTCATGATTGGGTTAATGCTAATGTTAGGAGTAGAGTTATGCTCTATTGGTTGAGAATATTGATGTCTCCTCATGTTAATTATATAATTTTTTATATATTTATATAGTTTGTATAGCAAGTAACACAATAGTAATTTTCCAATAGTGAGAAGTGTATATATTAAAACATTATTCTTTAACAATTTATGAAATGTGGAATCATTTTTACTTTTCATGATATTAATGTCATCTTTGATTTTTTCTAATCTTTCAGATGAGTGATGTAGTTCGTCTAAATTTATATTCGTTAAATGTAGTCTGGGTAGTTTATTTGGAATAAAAAATATTATTTCTGGATGTAAGATGTTTAATTTCGAAAAGAGTATTGAGTCTATTAGTGTATTGATTTCAAATTCTATGTCGGATATAATATGTGTGAGTGTAAGCAAGTGTTCAATAACGTGATTTATTTCTGAGTTGGTCAATTGTCTCCTTTCTAATTCTTTTGTATATAAATGGTATTTTTCGATGTTATCGTTGAATATTTTTTCATTGTCGTGTATATTTCGAATTGTGTTATTAAAAGCTGATATAGTGGATTGGACAATTTGAGTTTGTTCTTTCAATAGATTTAATGTATTTTCATCGTCATTGGTTAATTTGTTCAGAACCTTTTCGTAGTGTTCTGTGTCTTCAAAGTCAGCAGTTCCGAATAAATATTTTAATCCGCTTCCCACCATGTTTATTATACCTCTTCTGATACGTTTTTCGCTAGGATCATTCTGGTTTAAAATTTCTGAAAATAATTTATATTTTTCTTCTAGGTTTGGTATGCTTGATTTGATCATGATTGGAACATTTGCGCATATTATACTTAAACTTGGGTTTTCGCAGATATTTTTTGTTTTTATGTAAATGTCGTTGACAAATTTTATTTTCTTTTCAACATGTTCAATGTCTGTGTATACAAGCAATTTCCACGTATTATGATGAAGTTTCACAGTACCGATATTATCGAAGAAAAGACCGGGGGATATGTTGATAGGTTTTAATTTAAAGTTAATATTGGCTTTTGTAAAGTTTAACGCGAATGTGAAGTAGATGGTGAGGATACAAGTCCATCTGAAACGAAAGGTTTGATTCTGTTATTATGTATAACTACTTCTTTTTGTTTAATTTTTATGGTAACATTTACTTTGGAATTTATTTTTACAATTGGGTATGGCCCATGATAGTTAGCAGTTAATTTTTTAGATTTATTAATTTTTGAGGCTTCGTTTCTGACTAATACTAAATCTCCGATATTATACGTATGGTATTTACCAATTTTCTTATCGTGATTGATTTTAACGGTTTCTTTTTGTTTTATTAGATTTTCTTGCGCAATTCTATGAGATGTTTGAAGTTTTAATTTTAATTCGTCCAAATAGTCATTATAAGTATATTTGAAATGTGGAACTTTCGTAATAGATGAGGGAAGTTCAGGTTTATTACCGAAAATAAGTTCATGTGGTGAATATTTTGTTGAAGTGTGAGGAGTCGTATTGTATGAAAACATTGCAAAATTTATCCATTCATCCCAATCAGTTTGTGAAGGTGAGATGTAATGTTTTAGATAATCGGCTAAAGTTGCATGGCTTCGTTCCAATGCTCCATTCGTTTGAGGATGATAAGCAGAAGTTTGTAATTTTTCTATTTTAAAAAGTTTACATAGTTCTTTTATTAATTTAGAATTAAAATCCGCGCCTTGATCACTAAGAATCTTTTCAGGGAGTCCAAAAATACTTATAAATTCGTGAAATAATGTTTTGCTTATAGTTTCTGCTTCATGATTAGAAATTGCGATAGCTCTAGAAAATTTTGTTAAGTCATCTTGCATTGTAAGGATATACTTATTACCTGATTCGGTTAGTGGTAAAGGTCCTACAATATCGAGTGCTAAACGTTCGAAAGGTTTTGTTGATGTGGAAGTTATTTCTAAGGGTTGTATATTCTTTTGACGGAGGATTTTATTCTTTTGACATTCGGGACATTGCTTTACATATTGACTTATGTCGTGTTTCATATTTGTCCATTTATAATAATTTTTTAATCTATTTATTGTTCTGTGGAAGCCAGAATGTCCACCGATAGGATTGTCATGAAATTCTTTTAATATTTTGGGAATGAGATCTTTATCTGGTGTAACTATCTTGTTATGACAAATTGATACTGAAATTGAAGTATTTGAAAATACATAGTTAATGATTAATTTAGTCTTGTTCGTTTTAAGATGATCTAGTCCTGAATTTTCAGGTAATGGAATCGAAATGCTTGAAATATTATCTTTTAATAGAGTGATTTTTAAATTATTTAAGGCATTGAAAAAATCTTTGTAACTTGGTTTATCCCAAAAGTTATTAGCTATTATTATGTGGTAAATGGTATTATTTTTAAATTTGGATTTAAGTATATCAAAAACTTTACTATCTATCAGTTTTAAATCTTCATAGTTTGATATAAGTTCTTTGATTTCATGAGATAAATCTTGGTTCATTTCTTTATCATTGCTGATAAAATGAGCGATATTATCTTTACATGTAAGCAAATTATTATCGATTTCTTTGATGTTTGATGTATCCAACTTTTGGTCGTTGTAGTGAGATTTGATAAAATCTTCGTATGAATTTAATTTAGGGTTAGATGAAAATGATAAAATATTTTGAGTATCTTCTATTTCTATTCTGGATAATGCGTCAGCATTACTATTTAATTTTCCTTCTTTATATATGATTTCGTAATCATATTCTTCAAGCTTTAATCTCCAACGCGCTCTTAGCGGGTCTTTAGAATTAACTAACCAAACAAGTGGTCTATGGTCTGTAATTAATTTGAATTTTCGTCCATATAGATAAGGTCTAAAGTGTTTTGTCGCCCAAATTATGGCTAAAAGTTCTTTGTCAATAGTTGCGTAGTTCTTTTCTGCGTTATTCAATGTTCTTGAAGCGAATGCTATGGGAAGATCTTTTCCGATAGGTCCTTGAGATAAAACGGCACCAATTGCAATATTTGAAGCGTCACAAGTTAAATTGAAAGGTTTTTCGAAATCGGGATATTGCAAAATTGGTTCAGAAATAAGTTTGTTCCTAAGAGTGTCAAATGCGTTTTGTTGTTCAGTTTGCCATTTAAAAATTACGTCTTTCTTCAGAAGTTTAGTTAAAGGTAAGGCTATATTAGAAAAGTTTTGGATGAATTTACGATAGTATCCAATTAATCCAAGGAATGCTTTTATATCACGAGGTGATTTTGGAATAGGATATTTAACAATTGAATCTATTTTGTCTGGATTGGCTTTGACGCCTTCGTCAGAAATGATATGTCCAAGGTAAGCAACTTCTTTTCTAAGGAATTCACATTTGTCAGGTTGTAACTTTAAGTTATGTTGTCGGAGTTTGTAAAATATTTCGCTCAATTTATGATTATGATCTTCGAGTGATGAAGCGTAAATAACAATGTCGTCTAAGTAAACGAAACATTTTATTCCTTGTAATCCGGCTAGGACAGTATTCATGAGCCTCTGGAAACAGGCTGGACCGTTTTTTAAACCAAAGGGCATCCTTTGAAACTGATAGTGTCCTAAAGGAGTAGTGAAAGCTGTTTTATCAGAATCCTTAGGATCCATAGAAATCTGGTGAAATCCTGATGCGAGATCAAGAGTTGTGAAGTATTTAGAATTACCGAGTTGGTCTAAAATATCTGCGATGTTTGGCAAAGGATATGCATCTCCAATCGTAATATTATTTAGTTTTCTGTAATCAATTACGATACGCCACTTCTTTTTTCCAGATGCATCGGGTTTTTTCTCTACAATCCACACAGGAGAGGACCATGGTGAATTTGATGGCTTTATAATATTCTGGGACAACATATTTGAAATTTGAGAATTGACTTCTTTTTTGTGAATTTCCGGATAACGATACGTTTTGGTGAAAATAGGGTGAGGGGAAGTCACAGGAATACTATGGTGTATTGAAGGAGTAGACGAGAGCTTGTCACCTTCAATATGAAAAATGTCATTAAATTTGTGACAGATATTAAGTAAAGAATCGCTTTCTTCTTTATTCAAATGATCCGTTCTAATTTGAGAATTTAACTTTTTATTTCTGGAATAATCAATTCCTTTTTCATTTTGAATCACGAAAAAATCATAAGAGTCGGTAGGTAGTAATTTAAGTTTGAGTTTTTCTATTTCTACAGGTCTTTCGTTCAAATTTATAATTGATGTTATCGCTTTGAAGTCTTTAGAGACTTTAACTAATGATTTACAGAGGTGTACACCTTCGAAAAGATGAACATCAGGTACTAGTCCTTCACTTAGTTTTAATGAATTCAAAACATCGAATTCTATAAATGACTCTGACCGTGGAGGCAAAATCAGAGCATTATTATTTTTTAATTTGAATTTAAGGGGTAAGGCAATATTTTGAAATCTCAATTCGTTTGTTCCAAAATCGATTTGAGCACGTACACTACTGAGAAAGTCATTTCCCATAAGTCCATCAAGTGGAACATTATTTGAATTAGGAGGTATGACATGAAAAGTGTGGAAAAAGATCTTATTATTAAAGTTTAAGGGAACCGAGAGAGTACCGACGGTTGTTATTGGATTACACGTGATTTCCAATCCCTTTAGCTTAATAGCTTTAGTTGTATCGATGATACAATTGCCTTTTAAATGTTCTGATTTAAGTAACGAAACATCAGCTCCTGTGTCTAAAAGAAAATTGAATTTATGATTATGATTAACCGATAGGTCACTAGACACGGAGACATACGATGTCGTATATGTCGTATTTACATTGAATACGCTACCTTTATTAAATTTACATCTCGAGGTGCGGTAGAATCTTCCTCGAGAACTCGCGAGTTTAAAGGTTCTGAAATGTTCTGAAAATGTATGGATGACGATGATGATGATGGTTTATTCTTATTTAAATTTTGTTCGTTTTTAAATTTTAATTTTCGGCATTCTTCCATTGAATGTCCCGAGTTTTTACAATATTTGCACATAATATTGTTGTGTTGTACACGATTATTATCATTTTTATTAAACTTATAAGGTCTTTGATAATTATTGTCGTTATGATAATTATTATTATTGTGTTGACGAAAGTTTTGACGATTTTGATTATTATTAACGAAAGTATTTTCATTGATTTTTTCATTTGTAGAGTGATTTAGTCGCTTATAACAATTTATATTATTGTGTCCGCTTCTTTTACAATACGAACAGTAATTTGGTTTAGTATTTAAATTTTCGCGGTCTTTTAGAATTTTATTTTCATTTTCGATCTTCTGACAAAATGCAGATGCTTCTAAATATGTTTTTGGTTCTTTGAGTGTTAGGTAAAATCTATATTGGTCAAGTACGCCACCCGTAAATGCCCGAAGACATATCGCGTCTTTCATAATTAGCATACCTGGACGTGAAATATGGTCATTACCGTGTTCATAATTGATCGCATTAACAAATGCATTATCTAACATATCGAGGCGAAGTGTAAATTCCGTAATTGACTCATTACTAAGCTGTTTAAACGTTTGTGATTCAATCATGAGTTCGTCCAATGTTTGGATCGGCGCAAAATAATCTATCAAAATTTCTTTAAGAGATTTCCACGTAGGAGTAATTTTTACGGAGATCATAATTTTAGCCCTGCCCGTTAATTGTTTTCGTGCGTAAGCTAGTATATACGGATATTGCTCCGGCGTTGCCAATTCAAATGCGGCATCGACGTTTGTTATGAATTCATTTAGTTTTAAACGTGAACCATCGTATTTATCGATGAATCGACAAAGCGGCTCTATCTTACGATAGTCGGTTATATTAAAGTTGGAAGAGTAAACCTCATCCTTCTGGATACCTTTTACGTCTAAATTTGGATAAATTGGAGTGCTCATAATTATTGTAAAATTTAGTTAAGAATCAATGAAAATCAACGAAAAATATAATCAATCAAATCAATAAAATAAAATCAATAAAATAAAATCAATAAAAAATATAGAACTGTAAAATTAGAAAAAAAATATAAAATTATGTTAAAATGGAAAAAATATAAATATAATCAATTCGTATAGCAACAAATAGGTAATACACAGAAAATATAAAAATTAGATATAGAAAATAGAAAATTAATACACATAAAAATAAATCACAGTAAAAGAAAAAATAATGCACAGATAAACAATGAAAATTTCGTATAAAAATTGTTCATCGTAGATGTAAAATTTGTAGAGGCACAATACACAGCACAAAAATGTATAAACAAGAATAAATGGTGATTGATGATAAGTTATGAATGTGGACGGTATTTCACTTTCCTAGGAAAGACAATTTGTAAAAAATTGCGAAAAAACGTTGTTTAACGTCTATTACAGTAAACTTACATAGCGTTCTTCATTCTCCAAACAAAATTGTCGACTATTTTGTTGGAAATTGCTTCTTTTCAAACCTTGCTGGTCTCCTTTTTGTTTGTTTGGCTGGAAGATTTTATATTTGGACGTCTCCTTATAATTTCTTCAGCCAGGTAGGTTGTTCTTCCTTCGGTAGAATATGTTGATTCTTTTGTTGATGCTCCAACCCGAAGTTTATCCAACACCGCTGCCACCATTTATTATGGGATCAGCAGGTTTTTGAATGAAACACTTTGTAGAATTTTAAGTTTACTTGATTTTATAGACGGAGATACTATAATATGTGACACACCTTTACAATATGTGACACACCTTACGGTCTATTATAATAATCTGATTATTTGATGTGTTGTTTTACTTTATATACAGAATTAATTAGCTGTAGGGCATCACTTTGTAATAGTGTGCATTCTTAATTATACTCTAAATGGTTTTTAGAAATCTTCCATTATAGGCTTTCGAAATTAGGCGGATGTCATCAACATACCAGAGATTCTAAATATGTGGGAAGCCAGAGTCTCTAAACATGTGGGATGGGTAGGTACATAACAGTAGTTTATTGTATTGCTTCCGTTTGAACATTAGGTACCTATATTATAAAAAGCCAAGTAATTTATAATGATAAAATTATTTACAACGCTGAAAATTTGTATAAATATAGACAAAAACAATACGATACCTATCTCAAATTGTTTTTTTTATGTTAATGTTCCTGGATTTCTCAAACATTTTTTTATTTAGAAAAAATATTAATTTTTTGACAAATTTATGTACTTAACTGCTTAGATTAAAAAAACGAGTGGGTTGTGGCCAACACTAAACTCTCCACACCAAAGTAAGCGTTCATATTTTCTTCTTGAAATGTTGACAATCTCAATATGGTAAAGAATGCTAATGATGTATGAAATATTTTAATAAAAGCAGATACATTTCGTTTTAAAGAGCGTTAGAGCATTTTGAAAATTTTGACACTTGATATCATATGATAAAATTTTATGTTATTTATGGAAAGCTTATCAGTTTTAAGTTCAAGCTCTTTACATTATAACATGAAATCAAATTACTGAACTTTTCCATACAAAAGAAATTTATCTAATTATATATATTTTTATTTATTCTAAATTTTACTACCAGGAATACAAATTTTCTAACGATAGTATATTTTTATATTAAGATAGACAAACTATTAATGCAGTATGGTGAAGAATATTTATGTTGTATGATATATTTTAATAAAAGCAGATAAATTTCATGTGAATGGTATTCTGAAAGACGGAAATATGAGAATCGTGAACATCATACGAACATGTATGAGACGATGGATGAATGTTGATGTTTAGGCGATAGATGCATGCCAGGATAGGATAATGTGGCGTTCGATTCCCTCTGCCTACCCCGCTAGGGTCATGGCCTGATTGTATGTTTGTATGTATGTATGATCTCATTCTAATGATTAGGTAGAATGCCATGTAAACTAAAGAAGAAGAAATATGAATATTTTTGTGACAATATATTTAAAAATGTACATATATTTGTAGTTATTTGCACACTTTCTAAACAAGAAATGAGAATAATATCTCTAATATTTTTTTTTATAAACCCGTTTCTATCGGGCATATCCATTTATTTTCGTTTTTAATATTTTCCATGTTTACATTGTGGAAAATTTTAAATAATCTCCTATATAATTCACTTACTTCTAATACACGTCCATTATCCTTCCCGAAGTAGAAGCGGTCGCTTTGAAACCGGTCGTATGAAAAAGCTTATTCGTGTGGTGAACAAAATGAACTATAATAAAAGATTTTTATTTATTTTTATTCCTATTTTTATCTTACAAATAGTTTTTTAAATAAGAATGAACTTCGTCTTCTGTGGTCTCAATCCTGGGGATTAGTTTACAGCAACAAATGACACCTCCTCCGCCATTCCGGTCTATCCCATGTCACTCTCTTCAGCTCCGTGGCCTACGATATATCGTCATACAAGTCGCTGCGCGGGCGTCCCCTGGCGAACTTATGTTAATACAAAGGTGAAATAGTTTATTACGTTACGGTAGGTTGCGCTTTTATAGTATAAGATGTATTCCGACAATATCACTAAGCACTTTCTATTCGTTTGATTTCCTCGCATTTATTAGTAAAAGTGAATGCAAGTATACATTTAGTCAGGGTTGCCACCAATTAAATTCAACGATTCGACGGGTCAACATGTTTTTCATGCTGCGGGTATAGTTATTAGAAAACATCTTGAAAAATCACGTGAGCTGCGCTGAACATATTTTGTTTTTTTAGCTGGTATCAATATGGGCGAACCGGCCTCTTCCATCAAGATTTTTGCTGATAAGTACCTTCCTATGCCATCTGCCACGTCAAATATTAATTTAACACGCACCCAATAACAAGTTGTCACATTTCGGAGACTTGTGGTGTTAATCGTCTCACAGATCCAGACTGAAAACACAGTGAAAAACTGAGACTCTATTGGAAATCGAACCCGAGATCTTTGACCCAGGAGTCTAAAGAACCGAGTCCAGGTAACCAGGAGTAATCACGAGTCAAGCTTATACATGCCATGAAGACCGACAAATCTTTAAAAAAATCTCAATCTTTACGAATCTGTTTTTTTTTTAAACGGACGGCATAATAAACTAAATCCGGATGCTCCCGGAGGCCTTTCGAATTAAGATAAATCCGGGTTTAACCAGGACCGATGGCAACCTTGATTTTCGTATTTGAATATTATAATATCCGTGTTTAAGCCGCAACTACAGTACCGCGTAACCTTTTAAAATAGGTATGTAATTATGCTCGTTTCTTGCCTATAATTAATTTAAAAACAAACAAATATTATTAATGCGGGATTCGTATGACTTGCGGGATCAGTAATGCGAGAGTATAATTACGGGATCCGCATGACTTGAAATGAAATGATTTATTTTGCATTCTTTACAAGTTGAAAAATATGTACTTACCTATATTAAAAAAACTTATAATAAACATATTTTTTTAACAATGGTGTTGGAAATTTACTGCCTCACTTTACGAGGTATTATAAATGAGGCGTTGTAGTGGGTTGTGGCCAACACTAAACTCCTCACTTAGAAGTAATTCATTTGTTTCATATTGAATTGTATTTATCATTTTGATTTGTGATAAATAATTTGTAATCCCGAAAATCCCACCGATTCGCGGTATTGGTGACCCTAGTTTGACGAAGAAAATATACGAAGCCAACACGAATGGACACGACTAAATGACCGACCACCAAGACAACGAATGAAGTCCAGAAAGCCTGTTTGGTTGAAGCAACTCGGCGAATTCAACTTGCTCAAGAGCATGGAAAGAGAGGTGGAATGATGCAGACCTGGTATTAAACATACACATTATCCAAGGAGTGAGTCTCCGGGATAAAATAAGAAATGAAGAAATCAGATGCCAAACAAAAGTCGTTGATATAGCCGACCGTGTTGCAAAGTTGAAATGGCAGTGGGCAGGACATGTTACAAGATAGGGTACTGAGAGGTGGACACCCAGAATACTAAAATGGAGACCGTGGGAAAATAAAAGACCGGTAGGGTGACCACAAAAAAAAAAAGGTCGACGATATTATTCCGGTTGCGGGAAGGGGTTGGCTGGGGGAAGCACAGGACCGAGAGAGATGGAGTTCATTGGAGGAGGCCTACATCCAGCAGTGGAGAGATGGCTGACAAAGAAGAAGAAGAACGAAAGGGTCCCACGTTATAACCTTCCCCGAAAAGTTTGGATTCAGCAAAACAGAATTCCTACAGATCAAGGACGATGTAACTACCAAATGCGGAAATGGGGAAAAAGGGATTCTCCGGAATGTGACTGTGGAGCAAGAAGCCAAACTATCCAGCATTTATTTATTTATTTATTTAATATTGCTTCTCGGGCAACTTACAGGTAGGTACTATGTCAAATATTAATTTAACACGCACCCAATAGCAAGTTGACACATTCTGGAGACTTAAGATATTAATTGTCTCACAGATCCAGACTGAAAACACAATTAAAAACTGTGTCTCCACCGGGAATCGAACCCGGGACCTTTGGATCAGCAGTTAGATATCTAACCAACTGAGCCACGAAGGCATTAGTAGAGGAGTGCCCGATACGGAGGTATGAAAGAGACTGGGTGGACATCCATAGGGCGACTATAGAGGCTGAACGGGAGCCAAGAGTGTAGAAAAAAATACTCGATGATGCAGCCAAAATTGCAGGAAAAGCCGTAGCCACACAAAAAGTAAAGTAATATAATGGAACAAGTGGTCGGGATTGTCAAAACAAAGGATGGCACTAACTACATTCTGGAAGAGAAATGTTTTGGAAGAGAGAAAAGTGTCTTCTCATTTGGTATTTATTTATGTATATTATGCCATAAATAAATAAATACAAATATCACAGTATTTACTGTAGTGCCATTTACAAAAGAAGTCGGCCTTCGTGGCTCAGTTGGTTTGATATCTGACTCCTGAGCCAAAGGTCCCCGGGTTCAATGCCCGGCGGAGACACATCTTAAATTGTGTTTTCGGTCTGAATCTGTGAAACGATAAACATCAAAAGTCTCCATAGTGTGGCAACTTGTTATTGGGTGCGTGTTGAATTAATATTTGACCACGGACCAATGTAATCTATAGACATGACATTAGCAATATTTCTTGGTACACACCGCGTGCTGTGCCACCAAAATTTGGTGACAGTCAATCTGGCGTGTATATTCATAAATGCCTTACCTATGCTCGATGCAATATGAAAAACACTCCTCTTAACTCGGAAGATCTTCGGTACGATGCACGAGGTGCAAACAACATCAGACCTGCAAAGTGCAGACTGGCAAAGGTCGCAAATAGCTTTGTGGGACAGAGTATTATGCTGTATAATAAACTGCCACCGTTAATAAACTGAGAGAGAGACGAAGTATCTCGTCGATAAATCATTTTATACAACTGACGAAATGCTAAATGAAAGAGATTTCAATTAGCATGGAGTATTTTGTCTTTGTGTATTAATATTAATTTGTTTATGTATAATCAATGACGACTCCGAGTGCTCTGCTTTGGGAGCATATGGAAAAAATATAATGTAAGTATTTGAATATTTTCATAATGGTTCGGAATGAAAATTGAAACAGCACTCAACACTTATTTACATTATGTTAACGAAAAGGGATTTAAAACTCGAAAAGCAAATACTTTTTCTGCTATATAAATGTGTCATCAATATCAGATTTATGACATTTTGAACATGACATATGCTTACTGGAAGAAGTCAATAACTGCAAGAAACATGTTATCGAGATAATGGCTTTCAAAGTTTTTTGGCAATGTTAATTCTCATAACTCCTTTATTTGTTTATAAATTTTTTCAACAATAATTAAATATAAAACTATTTTTATTCTAAAAAAAATCAAACACGTTATCCTTAAAATTATCCTTAAAAAAGTAGTCAAAATCTATTTATAATTACATAATAATGTACACCGGTGAGGCACCGGCTTAGAATAGTGCTTCCACTCTTTTCTATTATTGTTTTCGAGTGTCTCGTAAGAGCCGGGTAATCGAAAATACACCAGGCAACAATAACATCTCACATAGTTCAGCAGTGAGGTTCACCACCCATTCTGAATATAGTGCCTTTTTAGGTGAGACGAGACTGGTGTGTGTGTATACACATACATATATGTTGTGCTCCCTTTTATAAGGCAATGTACACCCGCACACCTTTCGCTGGTTACCCCACATTGTGGGATATGCCGTGATGGTATGAATGAATGAATAAATAATGTACACTCTAGCACATGCCCATGGGCTAGTAGAGTGGATACATCCATGTGACTCCAATGACTCTTATTAGAATTTTATCGGTTTTTGTATATGTATTCTTTTAATTAGTGTTACTCACATAACCGATGTTCTTGTAATAATTGAATGGATTATAAAAAAGTGCGGTATTTGTGATACTCGCGCGACATCGCTATGTAAACACATTGGGTCTATCAAACATTCATATCTCGAGAGTTTTTCTAACCTCGTTGTTTAAAAATAGCTCACCGATGTGAGTGACTCCATATTATAATATTATTTATAAATGCGTTCGTTTCTCGAGTGTTTTTGTTCCCCCATACGAGAGAGAGAGGGAATGACCGCTAGTCGGCAGGGGGCTGCGGCAGCGGTGGGGGCGGGGCCCAGACTCGGTCACTCGATACTCCTCTCCGAGCCATTAGCACTTCGACTCGTGCACTCGGGCGGTTGCACTATCAATTATCAGCAATCGCGAAATACACTGGAACTTGGATAGTTCGAAGATGAAGGGGTACTTGGTTAATTCGAAGATGAAGGTGTAGTGTAAGATAATTCAAGGTGATGGGGAACTTTGATGATTTGAAGCTTAATGTGAAATGGGAAAGTTCGCTAGGATAATTCGATGCTGAAAGGGTATTGAGATATTTCAAGGTGATGGGGAACTTTGATGATTCGAAGCTTAATGTGAAATGGAAAAGTTCGAAAATGAAGGGAACTTGGATAATTTGAAGCTGAAGGGGTAGTAAGATAATTCAATAATATGATGGGAACTTTGATGATTCGAAGCTTAATGTGAAATGGAAAAGTTCGAAGATGAAGGGGTACTTGGATGATTCGAAGCTGAAGGGGTATTAAGATAATTCAAGATGATGGGGAACTTTGATGATAAGCTTAATGTGAATAGACTAAGGACGGGTGTATGAAGGTGAAAGGTAAACCTGGACAGATGGGGAATGCTAAGAGGATGACCAGGGACATGGCATGCGAATGTGGGGAGACGCAGAACATGTCACACCTGCTGAACTGCCCGATTATGGAAGGAGGGTGCTCTGAGGAGGATCTGTGACAAGCTAATTAGAATGCTATTATGGCTGCAAATCACTGGAGGGACACAATATAGGTTGATGATCTTGGACGCGTAAAGTAAGTAAGTAGCTTAATGTGAAATGGGAAAGTTCGAAGATGAAGGGGGACTTGGATAATTCGAAGCTGAGGGAGGTATTATGTAAGTTAATTCGAAGTAAAGGGGAAACTTGGATAATTCGAAGATAAATGAGATTAAGATTCGAATTGCATATTTTAAATTTAGTTTTTAATTTCATAATTAGATATTTTATGAGAAAGGTTGTGATGCTAACGAATTAAATACTTATTTAACTACTCTAAAAAATGAATGAATTTCTTTAAAAAAAATATATTTGTATTTTTAAACGAAATTCTATTTTCTAAATCATATTTTTTTTATATTTTACTCTCTTTTTTGTGTACAAAAAATAACGTTTTATTTTCTAAAATTAAATATATTTTATGTAATACTGTACATATTTACTTAGTTAATATTATACAATCTTAAGAATAAATATATAATTCATTTATATTATATATTTGAATATATAATATAAATTATTATATATTCACATATTTATATTCACATATTATAATTATATATTCACATATTTGAATCGTCTATAATTCTATATATAATTCTATATATAATTCTATATATAATTCATTTTTCAATTATTTTCATGTTTTTCTTTTTTTTCTGGGTTTGAATATGTATTCTGATATGTTTTCTCATTTGAATATTCTTCTTTTTCATTTATTTTCAACCTTTTTTAATGTTGATTTGATTTTTTTTTGTTCATGTATGATTTGATTTAATTACTTTTACTTTTATGTTGACTTTGCTTTGTATTGATATTTTTTATTTTTTTTATAAGTGCTTCCCTCATCAAGCACAAGATTGTAATCTTTTTGATGAGGTACTGCAAGGGAAAATATGTAAAAATATTATTACTAGTGAATTTATATATTGATTTGTATTATAAAATTATTTATGTTAAATAAATAAAATTAAAAAAAAAAAAATTTGACTACGTTTTGTTACAAAAACTACCGCCGACCGCCGTGGCACAGTTGATAAGCCGTTCGGTTTCTGTGCGGGCGTCTTGGATTCGATTCCCATACATACATACCATCACGCCATGTCCCTTACGGGGTAGGCAGAGAGAACCGAACGCCACATTTTTCTATCTTGACACACATTCATCGCCTCATCAACATTCATATACCACGTCTTATACACGTTCGTCTGTTGTTCACGCTTCTTACATTTCCATCTTCCAGAATATCGTTAACATGGTCGTGCCATCCTTTTCTTGGGCGTCCCCGACCTCTTAAAAATTATTTAAATCATTTATCACGCAAATATTGCTTCTTTAGGTTGGAAACACTGGTTTATTGGAAGAAGTTACCATACGGCAATAAACTCGCCACTCGCACAGGGTGCAAGGAAGTGTTTATGATTTTTTTTATTTATTTAAAACTACTAGCACGACTTCTTTATTATTTTTACAGGGTTTTTTTATATACTTATATTATACAGAGGTATAATATAAGTATATAGGACTGAGAAAAATCTGAGAGTTAGAGATGTTCGAATAATCCAAGTTCCACTGCAATTATAAAATATTCATGTAGTTAAACCTTCGTGCGATTAGGTACAGCTACAGATGTGACAATAATTCTCATATTTTAGCCGTATTAACAAATACCAATCCTTCACTTTCTGCGCGAGGTCGTAAGCGCTAGTTAGGCCTTCCTTGGCCAGATGTGCGTAATATTTATAATACTGGATTTATTTTACAGGAAATGTTGAAATCTATTAGACTAGGAGTGTAATGGTGTAAATCGATTCTAATCAAAACTTGTATTTATTTATTTTATTAATTTACAAATACGTGTAGATACAAAATGTCTTGCAGACATATATTTGTAACCTTGAAAATCTTTTTATGAAAAACGATTTACAAACAGTCTTCACTCGTTAGTAATTTCCTCAGGAGCTGTAGTAAAAGAATTATAATAAGAAAAAATATTACATATGTACCATGCTCTCCGTACCGGCGAATTATGTATGATGATGAAGTGGTGGCTGAAACAGTTAACATTTTATGTATGCACGAGTGTAGTGTAGACATCATCGACAATATCTGGCGAACCCCCGTGAATGGTTTTTGTTATATTTTTGTTCGAGTTGGTCGACATCTTGGCGGGGAACGGCCCAAGGGAAGGGTGACCAGCGTTCGTCCCTAACCCGATCCCGTTTGTTGCCTTCAACAATTAATTATATATTATTGTACACGGTGTGAGGTACCGGTATATATTTCCCGGCAAGAACCGGGTAATTGAAAATACAAGAAGCAAAGAAAATCTCACGTAGTTCAGCAATGAGGTTCACCCCACATGCTGAATATAGTGTGGATAATCCACACCTGTCGTTGGTTACCACACATTGTGGGATATACCGTGATGGTATGAATGAAATTTTATATTTTCTGGAATTCTCATGAGTTAATCATGATTATTATTTTATATTACTTCTCGGGCAACTAACAGCTGTACTATGTCAAATATTCATTTATCACGCACTGAATAAAAAGTACCCACATTCTGGAGACTAACGATACTATATTAATCGTCTCACAGATCCAAACAGTTAAAACACAACTAAAACTGTGTCTCCACCGTGAATCGAACCTGGAACCTTTGGATCAGCAGTCAGCATACCTAACCAACTGAGCCACAAAGGCCGACAAGTTGGAAGTTGGTTTGGAAAGAAGTAAGCAAGGAAATGTTAATTATTTTTTATATCATTTTGGAAACAGAATTTTTTTCGCCAGCCAATCTTCTCGTCTTCCTGTGGCACTTCTTCTTGTGTTCCACGTCCTTTTGTTCATGGTTCCCGTTCTTGGGATATGGATAATCAGCTGTCCCTCCTTCTCTTTGGTGGTCTTCCTGGAGGTGTGTTGGATATACATCCTGTGGTACGTTCTTTTTAAGTAAATAAAGAAATACGTTGTCAATCGATGGGCAACTCACAATCGAATAACGTTCGATATCTATCGTACGCTGATTGTCAAACACAAAATATAATTTACTATTAAGGAGCACTAAAATCGAGTATAGTATACCGCATTTGCCTCGTTTAATTTTCATAATTTGGTAATCCATAAGACATGCGTGCGACCGAGCATGACGTATGATTTGGAAACACGAGTTGACAGAGTACGAACAAAGGGGCTCCTAAGGACAGCGGAAATGACGGTTCTAAGGTTAATCACTGGAAAAACTCTCCGAGATCGTGTTCGCAATGTTGAAATAAGAAAAACATTTGAAATAGAGGACATTGTTCGGTGGAGTAGATCCAGAAGAAGACATTGGAGGGACCACGTTGCCAGAATGGACACGTCTACCGGGACGACCACCCAAGAGATGGAAGGATAGTTGGTTTTCGTCATCTCAGGAGGAATAGCAAACAGACACAAATTTGCGCAACACACGTGACTAGCTCAAGTTGTTTTACGATATCTATACCCACAGCAATGTTATTCCTTGGGACTGATAATTTCAGTCCCAAGTAAGTATGGTCACCATATTCGTGCTGCGATGATTGTTTGTTTACAGTGAAGCCAGCCCGTGTATTATTGTATTGTGATGGTTCGCACAAAGGGGATTGCACTGTGCACTGCATGTGCTGTGCTATATGTAAGTAAAGTTATGTTGATCACTTGAATTTTCATCGAGACAAAAGAAGCTTCAAAGGCGTTGTAAAGACTATAATCGTATATTTTTACTCGTGACGACAGCTAAAACGGTCATTATATTATTTTCTTGGTATTTGTAGTCCAAACTTTCTGTGGCTGTTTTGAATTTGAAGCGAACTTTCAGTGATTGTTAATTTTTTATGGTTCTACGGAAAATAATTTGCTTTTATTTTTTTGGTGATAATAAAAGTTGAAAAATAATAATAGCATTCGGTAAATTCAATCTGTCGACGCTGTCACAAGTTGTTTGTTATTCGGCGGTTTGGATCATTAAATCCCTTAATTTTGGCTTTACTGACCTTTCAGAACGTGGTGCACATTTTCAACATCAAATTTGTCGGGAGTAAATTTTGTTTTTTGTAACTAGTTCTAGCACAGGCTTTCTGTCTCTTCGTCCTACATCCTCTTCGTGGACATCGAATAGTTTTTCTTGCTTGAACAGCATATTTACATTTTCAACATAAAATATGGCCTATACGAGATCCTTCAAATAGACACAAAGAGGAACAAGGAGGGTTTCAGAGGGGGCGGAAGAAGGTAGCTTTTTTTAATCTATCGTTACGATTGATCAGTAATAAATAGGTTAAGCTAGGTTAGGTTTGGGATTCCGGATGTGGCGTCACTCATTATAGGTTGGCTCAAGATCGTGATGATTTTGGTGTGATGGTCGCCAATCTCCGTTAGGAGCAGCATAAAAAGAAGTAGAAGTTAAGTTAGTTTTGGTGGTAATAAAATAATATTTACCGATTACAATCATTAGTTTTGCGATAATACCTTATTTGTGGTAATGGCGTGTTACATTCGTGTACAGTAATGTACCTAATAACTAACAAATAACAGCACTAGGATATCGTAATTGCGGATGAAGAAATTAATTACAGATAACAATTGTTGTTTTTGTTGTATTTTGATAGGCCATCGTCATTTGATTGCAAACATCAAGTAACGGGAAACACAATCCGAAAATCGTGTCACCTGGCGTTCATTAGACGGAAAGTTTTTGCAAGCAGAGCCGACAAAACAATCAGACCATTGGTGCTGTGCTATTCACTTTTTTACATACATAACTTCAGTACTTGCACGATACCGACGTCAACAGTTTTTTCCTCTCAAGCGAGTCAGTGTCAAATCATTTGATTATTATTTTGTTGTATTGTTCTCACCCTGAAGTGTCGACGGTTCATTTGCCATTCAATGGGAGCAAGTGTTGCAGGTCAGTGTAGAATTTTGCAGTTTCATGTAAGTAACAGTTACATAATGTATTTCAGAGTCGATGACTCTAGGTACCAAGGTTTTTAAGGTTATTCAGATTCCTATTCCAACTTTACCTTATTATCCGACTACAACATTAACCTTTTCTCTGACTCCAACTTTACCTTATTCTCCGATTCCAACTTTTCCTTATTCTCCGACTCCAGCTGTACCTTATTCTCCGACTCCAACTTTACCTTATTCTCAGACTCCAACTTTACCTTATTCTCCGACTCCCAACTTTATCTAATGCTCTGACCAAGTTGTATTGTATTGCCAGCGTGTACAATTTGTAGTTATAAAAACATTGAATTTGGATACCAATTAGACACTCCTTTACATTGTAAGAATATTTCAGATCGATTTTTTGATCCGACAATGTATAATCAAGTGTCGGGTTTATTGCCATAATGAAATCTCATCCAGCCAACTCAAACAACGTTACCTCAAGCCTCAATTAGGTACATAGACTACCCTTAAAACAACTTTGTTATTTCGATGTCGGTTTTATGTTTTTTTTTTATTATTTTCATGGATATATTTATTGATCCTCGGCTCGAAAGATGTTCACACACACGTGGCATGAATGGGTGTGTGGCAAATGTGGTCCGAGTTTTTTGTCGTCTGTCACCTCACGGAGATTTTGAAGATTAGGTAGACCCCATACAGAGCTTATGAAACATATGTTTGCGGCGTGTATTTGTGATAGTCTTATTCATTCATTTATTTTAATTTTTTTATTCTTCTGACGAAAATAAGCTACTCTGTAAATGATGTCTGTTCTGTGTGTAAAATGAAAACAAATAAAAACGTAAATTATAATCAATTTTACATAGTAGGTATCTTTTGAATTTTTCATAATGTATGTTGAAACCATAGATTTTTATTGTAATATACTAGATTGACCCCATACCATATACCATCACGCCATTTCCCTATTTGGGGTAGGCAGAGAGAACAGAACGCCAGACTCCTCTCTCTTGACACACATTCCTCGCTTCGTTCACGTCCATACATCATCTCATACACGATCTTCTATTATTCTTACTTCTAACATCACCATCTTTCAAAATCCCATTTATGTGATCGTGCCAACTTTTTCTTGGCCGACCTCTACTTTTCGTTCCTCTTTTATCAGCCTTGTACACTTTTTTTGTCAGACGGTCATCACCACAGTCATCACTCATTCTTTCTATGTGGCTATGTGTAGATTTAGTACTCTGTTCAAAAAGTGTGTCATGGAATATCGCGCGTTTGACGTTTTGGTTGGCAACATATTTCAGTTTTCCTTACATTTCAACACATCCTAGATAACTAACTGTTCTCTAAACCTTAACAATTAAAATGTTTTTTTTTTCGCCAAATAAATCCGAAATCAATTCACATTAGTCGTTATTCTCTATAGAAAAACGATGTGGTCTGGAACCAAAACGTCAAAAAATCCCCCGGAAAAATGCCTCACTTCGATTCATACAAAATTTGCTAACTACGACATCTACATAGTATATTATAATAAAAATCTATGGTTGAAAAAAATATTTTTTGTTTTATAAACCACCTCACACATCTTTATTTTTTCTTCTCTCAGCCATCTCTCAAGTGCTGCATGTAGGCCTCTTCTAGGTTTATTTTGTCTTACATATTCTTAAGCAATATTTGTATCAATATTGTAATACTTTGAACAGTTTTCCTTCCCCTCCTCGAACTTTATTCTATCTTTCTAATGTATTACCTGCATGTGTTTTTATGTATATAATTTTTATTTCTTTTGAAAATGAAAATATGATATTGGCTATGTACTTACGCTCTTTATGTTGTGAGGCACCGGCTTAGAATAGTGCTTCTAATATTTTATGTTATCATCATTGTCGGGTGTACCGTAAGGGTCATGACTTGCTGCCCATCGATTATAATCGGGTCAGTGTCTGTGTGAGGAATATTACAAGCCATAAACTGTGTTTTATTCGCACTCAGCACTCGGCCTCCTTTCTGTAACTGGTGCTTCCACGCCAGAAGGGCTTGCCGTAGGAGTCATTGTCTTCGGTGCAGATTGCTTTATATCTTCCGCGTACATGAAAGTATGTGTGAGAGCTGTACAAATTGAATGTAGTGAAGATACTTACTCTTACTTTTATTTACCGGTTCAAAATTACTGAAACTGTTTTTTATAAATTTAATACAAATGCGACCGGTATAGTTTTTTTTTAGATTTTATTTTCATAAAAGTTTTACATAATGATAATTGGGATCTCACTAGCCTACAGAGGCTATTAGTGAGTTTCCCATACAAAAAGGTCAAGTACATATTACATTCCTTACGTTACGGTTTTAAAATTATAATATGGGATACATGTTTTTCATTTAATTACTACTTATAAATGAGTCGTATATTTTTAATTACTTTCTACAATATTTTTTTTAAATATACCTGAGGATATTTTATCAAGTTTATCCATATCACTTGGAAGGGTGTTAAATATTTTCGGTTTCAGTGTCCTTCACCGTAATAGTGGACATCTGGGAATTATCAATTTATTTTGCACAACTTGTCTGGAATTATATATATATATATATATATATATATATATATATATATATATATATATATATATATATATATATATATATATATATATATATATATATATATATATATATATATATATATATATATATATATATATATATATATATATATATATATATATATATATATATATATATATATATATATATATATATATATATATATATATATATATATATATATATATATATATATATATATATATATATATATATATATATATATATATATATATATATATATATATATATATATATATATATATATATATATATATATATATATATATATATATATATATATATATATATATATATATATATATATATATATATATATATATATATATATATATATATATATATATATATATATATATATATATATATATATATATATATATATATATATATATATATATATATATATATATATATATATATATATATTATATATATATATATATATATATATATATATATATATATATATATATATATATATATATATATATATATATATATATATATATATATATATATATATATATATATATATATATATATATATATATATATATATATATATATATATATATATATATATAATATATATATATATATATATATATATAATATATATATATACGTTTTAAATGATTTACCCCATACCCCTATGCCGTATAGAATGTTTGTAATGTTTGTAATTATTGTATATAGCCGTGCGAATACAGATGGCTTAGTAATGAACTTGTTATTTTTTTTTACTTCTCTTTTTCTTTGTAACAATTTTTTCTCCCTCCAGCAATTGCTTAATATTTGTTTGTTAATATTTATTTGTTAGTATGATAATAAAAAAAATTGACGGTGTTTGATGCTTTGAATAACCTGGCACCACAATACATTCAAGAGCTGTGTCAGAGAAAAGAGCTATCTGGGAGGCATCTCACACTCAGGTCCTCTGGATCACAGAGTAACAACTCCCTAAAGGAGTTGGACAGAGCCAACAAAGCGGCTTACTATGATCGATGCTTTAGTGTGAGTGGTTCTATTAAGTGGAATAGATTGCCTCCAGATGTCTGCAGTGCACAAAGCAAGAGCACTTTCTCTAAAGGACTGAAAACAGCTTTGATTAGTAGAGTAACATATTAAGACAGAATATAAGTGCCCTTGGAATGATCTTGAATCATTAAACGGCGCTATATAAATTATTAATTATTTTTAAATAGCGCTGGCCGATTTACTAATGATATTAATAACAACTAAACACTACAAGTTAATAATAACACTCAATTATTATTATTACCATTGTAAACTTCCTCAAAAGAATTAGCAGATCAATGCGTAAATTGTAAATTGCAACATAATAATTCACCCATGAAATGAGGACAAAAAATGAGGACATAAGGAAAGAATGCAAGTTAAAGAAGGATATTATATGTAAAATGAAAGTGAATGCTTTAAGGTGGTTTGGACATATAGAAAGAATGAACGATGAACGACTGACCAAAAAATATACATGGGTGCAAGAGATGGAGTGAATAGCAGAGGTCGCCCCAGAAAGGGATGGCATGACCATGTGAATGATATTTTGAAAGAAGGAAACATAAAAAGTTTGAACAATCGACGAGCATGTATGAGACGATGCATGGATGTAAAGGAAGCCAGAAATGTGTGCAAAAATAGAGAAGTATGGCGCTCGATTCTCTCTGCTTACCCCGTAAGGGACATGGCGTGATGGTATGTATGTATGTAATTCACCCATCCAGATACTTAACATATCAAAGGATTAGGCTCCGAGGAAGTCTCTACATATATAATACCTATCAATCCTACTAATTCATCTATTATTATTATTTTGTCTAATTAATTGTACCTACTAAAAGGAGCTTTAAAAAGGTTTATAACATAATTTTTAATTTAATAAAAAATGAATATCGAATATATTTTTAAATTGCATATATGTACGCAAACATTGGATTTTTTCCCTGTCGAGAGTCAAATGATATTTTTATTGACAATAACATCTCAATACAGACGATGTTTGGATATTATAGAAGAACCAGGAACTCAGGCTCCTACAGGGCTTACGACCTGTCATCGGCTGGTAACCTGATCACTTTACCAGCCGATGACAAGTCGTAAGCCCTGTAGATGGCTGAGTTCCTGGTTCTTCTATAATATCCCAACTTCGTCTCTATTGAGATGTTATTGTCAATAAAAAATAAATAAATAAAAGAAATATAAAATACGTTTAGGTATTGTGAAAACATGTTATTTAGGCATGACATTGTATTATGTATGCTGTATGTTTTCCAAACAAAATAAAATTTAATATACTTTTGTTAATGCTGTTGGTTCTACGATATTATGTCAATAAAATAAAATAATTAATTATAATATTGTGCATATATCAGGAAGTGTACGCTTAGTTGAGATGAAGGTAAAAATTATATGATTCACCTTGGTAAATGTACGTATGTATAAATATTACCATTAAGAAAGTGAGATGTTCATACTATTTATACCTACCTACCTACCTACGTGTTTGTAGGTAAAGTCTTTGCTAATCGCACAACGATGTCATTCATTAGCTCTGCACAATTTCGTTAGGACAATACCTACTGGGGATTTGTACATAGGTAGGTACTAAAAATAATTCACTCCGTCATTTCATTGAAATATCTCACTTTTCAGAATATGAATCAGTATATGTATTATTATATTGTTACGAGGTACTTTCTGAGATCATCTTATTATCATCTCTGCACTACAAATATTTTCTTTCTTTACTAAACCAACTAGTGAAATATTTCGCTGAATCATATTATTTGACATTGCAAGAAGAATTTTTATAGTACCTACCTACCTACCTACGCCGATCTTTAGCGTGACTTCTTGAGAGGGATTATTGTTTATTTATTTACTAGTTGCATGTCGATGGCGATAGTATGTAAGTACCTATGTGTAATTGAAGAATACGTACCAAAATATGAACACTTAAACAAATGTAGGAAACAACATTGTTAAGAGAGCCAATTCTACTCTTTATCTTATCAAGAAATCATTTCACCACCTAGGTGTACAAGTTTTCCTAGAAATATATAAATCTTATGTGAGGCCGACCTAGAGTATGGGTTTCAAATATGGAATCCTTACTTTATCAAGGACATTACACTGCTTGAGAAAGTGCAAAGACGAGCAACCAAACTGCCAATTGGAATGGGTGGTCTGGAATACTCAGAAAGGCTGCAAATTTTAAAAATCCCAACTCTGGAGGAACGCCGGAACCGTGGGGATATGACTGAGACATACAAAATGTTCATGGCTATTATCACTGTAGTGTTATGGATAACTTTTTACGTTGAATCACAATCCACAACTGAGGGGCCATCACTTAAAGCTGAACAAACCATCCTTTTCCCTGAATCCAAGGAAACACTTCCTGACCAACAGGGTGGTGGATGCCTGGAATAGTTTACCGGATAAGGTTGTGTGTGCTGGAACACTCGATCAATTTAAAAACAGATTGGATGCACATTACAAAAATAAGCACATGATACAGACCCATCACCAATAGCTGCCTGCCTGTTAACTAATAATAATAATAATAAACAAAACATGTCAGGATATGATAGTATGGAGGTCAGTCTTTTTTTCTTACCCAGAATATGAAAAAAGCATGATGGTATGTATGTATGTTTCGAGATTAAGTTTCCAACACAAAATCACCAATGAAACATTCATCTATCATTTATTTATTTATTTTTCAGTACTTCTCGGGCAACTAACAGGTACTATGTTAAATATTAATTTAACGCGCACCCAATAACAAGTTGCCACATTCTGGAGAATTGCGATATTAATCGTCTCACAGATCCAGACTGAAAACACAATTAAAAACTGTGTCTCCACCGGGAATCGAACCCGGGACCTTTGGATCAGCAGTCGGATACCTAACTAACTGAGCCACTATGGCCGACAATCTACTCGAATCTTCTTGACCTCTTCAGATGGATTATTGTTTCTTTATTTATTAAATTTCGGCTTAAAAGTAAAGTAAATTTATTATTATAAAATATCAAAAAAGGATACAAAATATATCATGACAATAAAATTATAAAATATACCACAAATTGAAAATTGAAATTATCCCCGAAAAGAAGTAAACCTTGTACTTCGGGGAGGAGTTCAGAAAACTTACAATTTGCACAAAAAACATCAGAGTTCAGAAAATTCACCATTTAAATTTACATATGATAGAAAAAAAATATACAATTCATATGAAGACTCAAAACGTCACACACACATACAAAATAGTATTTTTTGCAATAAACGATCTTCATTTGCTCGCCATAGACCTTCCTCAGGACACCCTCTTGCGTCACCCCACCTTAGCACGCCATGTCCTAGTTAGCCTCTAGCATTCCCCACCTGTTCAGGAACATCACCAAAAATGTGGTTGTCTTGGAAGATATTACCATAACAGCAACAATCCCACCAATGCGCAATAGGTACCATAATATGTGCAATAATTACCAATGTGCACTATGTACCAAATCTGGTTGTCTTGGAAGATATTACTATAATAGCAATAATCCCACCAATGTGCAATAGGTACCATATTTAAAGTTTTCGTATGTATATATGTAAGCTATGTAAAGTGTCGTACTTCGGCCGTATTCTGAGAGGTGAAAAATATACCATCCTTCGGCTTGTCAAGAAGGGAAGATCAAGGGTCGTAGGGGGGTCGGTATGATAACTGTAGAGGAGCTGTTTCACACTGTCCAGGACAGGGGGCTTTTTCTATGGTGGTCGTCAACGTCGGGGGGATCTGACATGACACGAGAAGAACAAGATATAAAGATAAAAAAAAAACTAAAAATAAATATAATGTTCATGTTGTTGATTTTTAAGCTACGTTTTTTATTGATATTATTTTTATCAATAGTTATATTTAATGAAACATTGACCTATATTATTAATATGAAATCAAAATATTATGATTGATAACGTAAAGTTTATATAATTCGCATGTTGATATTATGTATATTTTTACCGTTGTATCTGTAACGACTGGTCCAAATTCTCCGATTCAATGTTACAGTGAATGTGAACGATTCAGTCAATGTAGAAAATTACCTGCCTTTGCCGCGTTTTTGAGGGTCATAATTAAATTTCTACAATCACTTGGGGGTAGTTCTTCTCTGTGTGCCATGTCATAATATCTCATCAAATCGTAACAGGGTTCTCTGTCCTCTGTGGTAGCTGGAACAGTTACTCCAGTCTATTTATTTAGGTCCATTCCCGTTCATTTATTATCCAGAATATCTGCCACCTTCTCTCACCGTGAGTATTTATTTAAGGGGCAAATACAGTCTTATAAAATATACAAAAGGAATACAATATAAAATAAATAAAAAACAGACCAATTACATTTATCCACAGATGACAATCATAATATACAAGCACACACATTACAACGTTAAATAAGTAAGAATATAATCAAAATAAATGAAAATATTATTAGAATAAAATAAAATGTTATTAAAAAAATATTGCATGTTTGCCGGTGACGGGAAATAAAGGGAGGAGGAAAATAAAAATATTGCATGTTTGCCGGTGACGGGAAATAAAGGGAAGAGGAAAATAAAAATATTGCATGTTTGCCGGTGGCGGGAAATAAAGGGAAGAGGAAAATAAAAATATTGCATGTTTGCCGGTGACGGGAAATAAAGGGAAGAGGAAAATAAAAATATTGCATGTTTGCCGGTGACGGGAAATAAAGGGAGGAGGAAAATAAAAATATTGCATGTTTGCCGGTGACGGGAAATAAAGGGAAGAGGAAAATAAAAATATTGCATGTTTGCCGGTGACGGGAAATAAAGGGAAGAGGAAAATAAAAATATTGCATGTTTGCCGGTGGCGGGAAATAAAGGGAAGAGGAAAATAAAAATATTGCATGTTTGCCGGTGACGGGAAATAAAGGGAAGAGGAAAATAAAAATATTGCATGTTTGCCGGTGACGGGAAATAAAGGGAAGAGGAAAATAAAAATATTGCATGTTTGCCGGTGACGGGAAATAAAGGGAAGAGGAAAATAAAAATATTGCATGTTTGCCGGTGACGGGAAATAAAGGGAAGAGGAAAATAAAAAAGGAAAAAGAATAGGAGAAGGATTAAATGTACATTTTACATAATGATAATAATAAGTTATTTGTATAGCGCCGTTTAATGATTCGAGATCATACCAAGGGCGCTGATAGTTTAATGTTGTGTTGCTCTCTGAAACAAAGCTGTTTTTAGTCCTTTAGTGAAAGTAGTGCCCTTGCTTTGAGCACTGCGGACATCTAGAGGCAGTGAATTCCACTTAATAGGACCACTCACACTAAAGCATCGGTCATAGTAAGCCGCTTTGTTGACTCAGTCCAACTACTTTAAGGAATTGTTATTCTGTGATCCAGGCGACCTGAGTGTGAGATCTCTTCTCTGACACAGCTCTTGTATATATTCTGGTGCCAGGTTGTTCAAAGCATTATATACTGTCAAATAAATTTTGTAATCAATTCGCTCTGGACACTTCAACCAGTGTAGTTCGTTTAGTAGTGGCAAGTAAGTCGCAATTTTTTACTGCAGATTATCAACTGGTACGGTATCATGCTAAGATTGTATTCTGAAAGTTTTATCACAATTTATCTATGTGGTTGTGCTGTGTTATATGTGCTTTGTTATTACATATATACTAAAGTACTCATTCGATTCTTTTGAAATTTTGCAAAGTAAAATCGAGTAAATTTTAGTCTTGTATTGTTTGTATCGATAAATCAAAACGAATATTGCCGCGCAACGAGAAAATTTCAATCTTGTAGTGTTCGTATCGATAAACTATATTTTTTAAGCTGCCCACGCCCACATTGTGCCAATTTTCCCTGGGTCTTCTACTAAAATCTGATTTTTTTTAAAGTGCCAATTCTATACATAAACAAAAAAAATGCATAGTATTTACGCTTGTAAATGTATTAGTAGACTCGTGGTTGTTGATTGGTTTACACCATTTGGTGTCCTTAACAACAAACATCAACAAACCCGACAGTACGTATCTATCTCTCGAAGTGCGCGCACGTTTGATTTTTTATGGTGACCATGTGTTCTTAATTAGGAATTGCTTTCATTGATGATTTTTTATTTCTAACTTATGTATTTTATTTTTAGTTTAATATCGATATATAATAATAAATGGATAATTTCTATAGCGCCATTTTTGTGTATCCACCTCAAGGGCGCTTAACAATAACACCTGGAAAAATAATAATAAACAAGGAAATAATCATTTAATCACTATACGAGTTTTTGAAAAAATAAGTTTTTAACTGTTTTTTAAACACACTTTCACTGTCTATCGATCTTAACCTATATGGAAGCTTATTCCACTGAACCGGACCCACTACAGCAAACGCTCTTTCACCAAAGTTCGTCATTCGACACGTATTTTGCTCTTTTAGTCGATGCATTGCCGTATTACTTGCAGAGCGAAGCGTAGATCTTTTTTGGTTCAGGTCATCTGGTACACAAAGATCCATGAGGTATTTTGGAGCACGTCCGTGAATAACTTTGTGCACCATCCAGCATATCTTATACTGAATCCTTTCCGATATTCGCAACCAATGAAGATCTTTTAACAGTGGAGTTATGTGGGAAGACTTCGGTGAATTGAATATCAATCTTGCTGCTGCATTAAAGACTGACTGAAGTCTTTCAAGGTGAATCTGTGGAAGTCCTGCATAAATTATGTTGCAATAATCTAACCGAGATACTATGAATGCGTTTATCAATAAACGTGCTGCGTCTGTAGGTAAGTTTTTCCTTATGTATTTTATCTGTCTTAATTGAAAAAAACACGAACTGATTGTTTTACTGATATGATTGTTTAGAGATAGTCCTGAATCGAGGTTCACACCTAAAAGTTTAATTGATTTTAATGGTTGGATCAATTCACCTTGAACGGAAAGTGGACTCCAGTCAATTTGGTTTTGTTTACGGTGTGTGTTTATTAATAAAACTTCTGTTTTGGTAGGATTAAGTGTTAATCGGTTGGACGACATCCATTCACTGATTGCTTCTATACACAAAGAAACTTGAGATTTTAGTACATTTATTTCCGAAGGTTTCGAGTAGAAATATATTTGCGTGTCATCAGCAAAGATATGTGCCCATAATCCAAAATGTTTGATTATGTTTTCTATTTCTTTTGTGTACAGTATGTAAAGAAGTGGTCCTAAAACAGATCCTTGAGGTACTCCAGCATCAAGAAAGAATGGAAGCGATGTTTGATTGCTGACTTTTACAACCTGAGATCTTCTAGATAGATATATTCTGAACCATTCTTTCGCGCTGCCAATGATCCCATAGGAATTCTCCATTCTAGATAAAAGGATCTCATGATCAACTGTATCGAAAGCCGCGCTTAAATCTAATACAGCCATCAATGTCAGATTTCCATTATCCACCGCTGTTATCATATCTGAGAGAACTCTCGTTAATCCAGTTTCGGTTGAATTAATTATTATTATAAACATGTGTTATCACCGACTTAGTATAGAATAAATGTCGATTATTTATTTGTATTAGTTACATAGTTATATTATTTTTGTATGTGTGTTTGCCTCAATGAACTATTAGGTATGTAAATATTTTGTAAAATATAATTTATTATTTTGTAAAATAATATGTAACTGTTTATTATTATAAGGATTAATTACTTCATAATGTATTATTATTATATTCCTAATAAAAAGTATCAAATAAATATTTTGTTTAAATATTACTTTCCCAGGAGATGCCCATTAACATTTGCAGAAAATACCTAATAATGTAGACCCATTAAAGCCGCATGGTACCGGGGATTAGTATAGGTATGAGTAGATTTGAAGGTTTTGAAGATATATGCATGTGCAAGTTACAACCGTTTTATATCATGAAATGATAAAAAAATCCCATAATATTTTTTTTCTTTTACACTATGGTCACCCTATGAGTTTTGGCACTTTTAAAAAAATCAGACTTTACCCCCCGAAAGTCTCAAAACGCACATAAGGGGGCGTTATCGCCCACGTTGAGAGCCTATGTGTTAAGACGAACATAATCTGACACATAGCTAATTTTACATACCATCGAACTATGGCCCGGTATTACAGTTGGCCCTCAACCATTGAGTTTGTTAAAAGATTAATGTTAAGGGGAGTTTGAACCCATTTCCGTATTACAGTGCAATATGACATGTCAGTTACTAAATCTTCAATTATAGACATATTTTACTTTTTCTGTGATCTTTCAAATTTTAAATAACCTCAAATAATACCATACCATACCATCACGCCATTTCCCTATTTGGGGTAGGCAGAGAGAACCGAACGCCAGACTCCTCTCTCTTGACATACATTCCTCGCTTCATTCACGTCCATACATCGTCTCATACACTCTTTTCTATTATTCTTACTTCTAACATCACCATCTTTCAAAATCCCATTTATGTGATCGTGCCAACTTTTTCTTGGCCGACCTCTACTACGACCTCTCAAATAATACGATCTACAAAACGGGACGCTACGACTTGAAATACTTGTTAAAATTGTTTTATTATCCAACATGGTAAATTTAATATTTTCACCAAAATTATGCTTTTAAATGCCCATGTTCGTTTCAATATGGCTGTCAGTTTGTTTTGTTGTGTGGCGCCACCGTCGATACAACTAACGCCTCTAGTGATAGAACACTGAAACTACACGCGTTGCCTAGCTACGAGTCGAGAAATGACAGTTAACTCACCGTTAAGTACTTAATCCGCCAGAAACGTTGAGTTAAATATTTGTCGTTTTAGTGACGTATTTGAGGGAAGATTAGGCCTAAACGGACACTGTAATACGCTATATTAGACTGTAATACCGACCCTATGTCTCCGTCGCGTGATACGTGAACTCATCTTTTGTGTCACGTTTTGAAAAACTTAATAATATTTGACAAAAAACTAAAAACGTGTCAAGATTTGTCAACTAAGCCGGTAGGTGGTGTGAAGTGTCTAATTCAGTGAAATAATATTTCATCCAATGCGAATTATACATGTTTAGTTAGTGTATAATTCAGTCACGTTTTTGCTCGGGGCTTTATAATAGTTAAGTTTGTGAGGTTTCTCGTACACGTATACATACCTACATAGTGTTGACATATTATATCTACTTGCCCGGTACCTACATATACCTACATGATATACCTACCTAATAAAATCAAACAGAGTCACATGTTTGTTTCCAATAAATTGAATTAGGGGGGTTACATGTAGGTACAACTAGACACGTGCGATATTTATTTATTTTAGTTCTGTAAACTAATTTATCAATATTATAATACATATGTAGGTACCTGTATTAATCTGTATATATTTATAATTCTTCTGTACGTGTGTATGTCGCTGAACTCCTCCTAAACGGCTAAACCGATTTTGATGAAACTTTTTATGTGTGTTTATGTGAGTCCCCGAATGGTTTAGATTCACAAAAATAAATTTTGTACATTAATATAATAATTGGTGGTTCGGCCACATAGAAAGAATGAGTGATGACCGCCTGACAGAAAAAGTATACAAGGCTGATAAAAGAGGAACGTAAAGTAGATAGAGGTCGGCCAAGAAAAAGTTGGCACGATCACATAAATGGGATTTTGAAAGATGGTGATGTTAGAAGTAAGAATAATAGAAGAGCGTGTATGAGACGATGTATGGACGTGAATGAAGCGAGGAATGTATGTCAAGAGAGAGGAGTCTGGCGTTCGGTTCTCTCTGCCTACCCCAAATAGGGAAATGGCGTGATGGTATGGTATGGTATAATTCACACCATCACGGCATATCCCACAATATGGGTAACCAGCGAAAGGTGTACGGGTGTGCATTGCCTTATAAAAGGGAGCACAACACATCTGTGTATACCCACACACCACTCTCGTCTCACCTAAAAAGCACTACATTCAGAATGGGTGGTTAACCTAATTGCTGAACTATGTCAGATGTTATTGTTGCCTGTTGTATTTTCGCTTACCCGGCTCTTACAGGACACTGGAAAACAATAATAGAAAAGAGTGGAAGCACTATTCTAAGCCGGTGCCTCACAGCCAATAATAAAAGAATAATAAAATATTAATCGTTATAAATATTTTCGGAATATGCATATTGATTAGTGGCAACATTGCTTTCGATATGTCATAATATTATGCAATGTTGGTTTGCCATTAAAATTTGATGTTTTTCTCAACGCTCGCGCTGTCTGCCAACATGCATGCCAACGTTCGTGCAGGACAACGTCTGTCGGGTCCGCTAGTAAATTATAAAACTAGTTGCTGGCATGTAACATAATATGAGATACAACTGTCGACGGCGATAGTATGAACAAATTGACAGTTGGATAAAACAACTAAATTAAACGAGTGGGTTGTCGCCAACGCTAAACTCCTCACTAACAAGTCATTCTATAAATTATTCAAATTTTGTATGGAAAATATTCAGCATTTTCATGAAATGAGTTTGATAAATTGTTTTTTATTTAAATATTTTATTATGAAAACTTGATAAGTCTTCAATGCCATTTTATAAAAGTGATGTGTCTTTTTATCAATTTGTAAATAAAAATATCAAATTTTAAATTTCCTGAGCTTGGGGTCACTTTGAAATATTTGACAGTTAAAAAAATTGAGAAGCACTATTCAGATGTCTTTCAAAATCTAATGGGATCTAAGCGAGTATTAGATATAAATATTTGCAAAATTTGAATAGAATCGAATGAGTACTTTAGTCTATAATCGATAAAGTAAAATAAACACGCCGTACATAGCACACTGCACACACATAGATACATTGTGATGAAATTTTCAGAATACAATCTCAGCATGATACTAGTTGATAATCTGCAAAAAAATACCCTTAAAATTGCGAAATCATAACTCCCCACTATATCCCCTTGGGTTAGTGAGGAGTAAAAATAAATAGAGAACACCTTTTTTATCAAATTCAAATTATTAATTTAAAACTTTTATCAACAATTTTTTTATAGTGATTCAAGTTTTTAAATTCAGTTACAACATAGTGTACGTAACAGAATATCAAAAAGGTATTGTACAATAATCCAACTGTCGATTCGTTCATGAGAATTCAATTCTCTGAATGAATCGACATTATTAAGCCAAGATGCGTGTACGAAGGAAAATTTTGTATGGCGTAGTGGACTTTTTGCATGCTAATAACACCAACTAGAGGCCTCGCAGCATATATGTTCCCATACATGGATTTACTCAGAATTCGGAGTAGAACATTTTATGTGAGTTTTGTGTGTGTCTGTGTGTGTGTCCGTCCCCCCCTTATAACTTGATCCGCTCAATTTACAGAGTCCATACTTTCAGAATATATAGACAGTTATAGGCCTACAAACCTTTATACTCAGAATTGTGAATTTTTGTTTCAGTCAGGGGTTATCAACTTTTGAAATTTTGATTTATTTTTCCATATATATCAGAAACCGTAAAAGCTAGAACGCTGAAAATTGGTATAAACATAGAAAAATACAATATCTCAATTTTTTTTAAAATTCCAGGGTTTCTCAAACATTTTTTATTAAGAAAAATATTTTTTTTTATGATAAATTTATGAGTTTAACTGCCTATATTTCCAAATTTTTTAAAAATATCGAAAAAAGCCGGAACACCGCAACTAGATATGTAATATAATTTTCTATAAAAAATATTAACATTGTATTACCACATCTTAATTTTTTTTAACAATTTTTATTAAAATTGAATTTAGTGACGACATTGCTTCATACAATTTGTATGGTAGTAGCCTACACATAATATCTAAGAAGACTTAATAGTTTGATACTAATCTCCAAACATAAATACATACCATCATGTTGTTTTCATATTCTGGGTAGGATCAAAGGACTGACCTTCATACTATCCTATCTTGACATATATACATACATAGGTACATGTGTTGTATAGAAAACCAAATATCTTAAAATATTAAATAATTTGTATTTATGGGTTTATAGTTTGGTACTTATATTATAACTATACGTACTATCGCTATCGACAGTTGGATCTCATGTGTTACATGCAACTAGTAATAACAATTATAGATGAAACCTTATTTTCTCCTTGAATATAAATATCAAAATATGTTATGTGACTTTCAACGGTTCTATGTAATGTGATTTACACTCGATGTATAAAAAGGCTTAGCCTTGCCTTTGTTTGTGAAGGTCGGAGAAACTCATTGACAGTCAGTGTTGGCTGAGCTCTGCGATGTGTTTTTTTCATTGTTTATGGTTTAAGGGTTACTTAACTAGGTTTTTATCTATTATCCGACCTTCTTTGAAATGCGATCTTTTCAAATGCGACTTATTATCATGACAATTTCTTCGAACTTTAACAATAAACACAAAAACATATCTAAACTTTGTATTTATAACCTTACTTTGCAGTAGGGGAGAAGTGGTATGAAAGGGAAGGGATCAAAACTCGACTGCAAAAACTATAGAGCTATCAGCTTGTTAAGTTCGGTTGGCAAGATGTATGCAAGAATTATTGATAAGAGAATACGCAAGATTACGGAATGCAAGATATGGGATGCGCAAGGTGCCTTTGTAGGGGGCAGAGGATGTATCGATCAAATTTTCTCTTTACGTATGGCTACAGAAAAGGTTCTGCATAAAAACCAGAAACTTTTCTGTGCGTTCATAGACCTAGAGAAGGCATATGATAAAGTGGATAGAGAAAAATTGTGGGATATCCTATCAATATATGGAGTGAAGAGCAAACTAATACGTGCCGTTGCGTCTCTGTATGAAAATAGTGGAGCCTGTGTCCGTGTCAACGATGCGTTGACAACATGGTTCCCTATTAATAAAGGGGTGAAGCAAGGCTGCGTATTATCTCCATGGCTGTTCAATCTGTATATTGATCACTGCGTTAGGACATTGAAGAATGAAAATAAAGGTCTGAAACTAAGTACTGTAAACGTACGTGATTTGATGTATGCAGATGACAAAGTGGTGATTGCTGAATGTGCGGATGAGCTGCAGTATTTAGTGAATAAAGTGTATGAAGGATGCCTGCAAAATGGACTGAGAATGAATGTTAGTAAATCTAAGATATTGGTATTTGAAAAGACTGAAAGTATAACTGCATGTATGATAAAAGTAGAGAACGAATGGCTAGAACAAGTTGAGGAATATTTATATTTGGGGAGTATGTTTGAACGGAATGGAAGACCCGATAAAGATATTGTAGGAAGAGTTATGGCAGGGAATAGAATAAACGGAGCACTTAGACCAGTAATGTCCGACCCAAGCATCTCAAAGGAAGCCAAGATTGCAATACACAATGCAATTGTGGTGCCTACTTTGACGTATGCAAGTGAAACATGGACCTGGCAAAGAACACATGAAAGTAGAATAAATGCTGTAGAAATGAGATCACTAAGAAGAGTATGTAATAGAACGATATATGATAGAATAAAAAATGAGGACATAAGGAGAGAATGCAAGTTAAAGAAGGATATTATATGTAAAATGAAAGTGAATGCTTTAAGGTGGTTTGGACATATAGAAAGAATGAACGATGAACGACTGACCAAAAAAATATACATGGGTGCAAGAGATGGAGTGAATAGCAGAGGTCGCCCCAGAAAGGGATGCCATGACCATGTGAATGATATTTTGAAAGAAGGAAACATAAAAAGTTTGAACAATCGACGAGCATGTATGAGACGATGCATGGATGTAAAGGAAGCCAGAAATGTGTGCAAAAATAGAGAAGTATGGCGCTCGGTTCTCTCTGCTTACCCCGTAAGGGACATGGCGTGATGGTATGTATGTATGTATGTATGTATGTATGTAGGTATGAAAGGGACACGTATTGAAAGGGACAATCTAAATCTCCGGTAAAATAAAAATAGTTTCGAATCAACACTATTTTTGTTTTATGACAACCCCAACGCATGTCCATTCGCACATTATTTCACACTTCTGTTATTTCAAAGATAGCGATGGTGTGCGTTTGTTTTTATTTGTAGCAAAAAGTAATTTTACGTTATCTTTAAAAAATAAGTGTCCTGAAAATCTGTGAATTAGTTATTAAATTGTTTACTGTTGTTTATGACAGACTAGCTACATAGTTATATGATAACAAAAGGTCAGTATACTTTTATTATAAAATAATGATTTTGTGGTTATATTTATGATTTGAGTGTAATATTTATGAAAGGGACACAAGAAATATTTATATTTATAATATTTAATTTTATCAACACATCAAATGAATCAAGCTGGAAAAATGCATTATCATCAGGAATACACAAATTCTGAAAAATTCAGAGCTCTAAATGGACGGGAGGTTAGTTAAAAATTTATTACAAACCTCCGGTACGGACAGACATGTGAAGGTAAGTAAAAAAATGTAAAAAGTATTGATCCAAAAACTAGAATTTTGTTTTTTTTTTATTAAAAACCAAATATCTGTAAATAAATCTTTATTATTGATTTTAAATTATTCTCGCAATTTACGAGCATCCACTTGCATCTTAGGTATTGTAAGTTTTATTTTAACCTAAGTAGAGATCGCCAAGCGAAAGAATGTGGGTGAAGTCGCCTTTGCACAAATCAATTTTAGTACAGTGATATACACTGATTTGAATCAACCAATAAAATCAGTTGACGTTATACGTTGTGTATATAGTTTCCGGCAAATAACTTGAATAGGTATTCCCGTCGTTGACCCAAGCAATAAAAAAACGAATTTGCGGTCTGCGTAGTCACTTTATTTGCCAATAACTATAGTGTATTGCATTTTACTATTGTTCTGATTTTTACAATCATAGGAACCTTTGCTCATCACCGTCATCACTAATGCATTTTAGAATTCTATTTCAGGGCCGATTACATTCCACGCTTGCGGAGCGGTTGGTAGGGATAGTAGAGATACTACAACGTGGATTTCTTCTTTAATTTTGTACATTCAACTCAACGATGCTTTTTGTTTCTTAGGAACAATTGATTTTTAAATAAATATGTTATATGAGTATATAATATTCTTATGTTATATTACAAGGAAGCACTTGTGATGGTATATTACTCTGATAGAGTAGGTACCTATAGTAGGTACTTACCTATATGTTTATCACTTTTTTGGGAAAATTAGCATATTAGTATTGGCTGGTGGGAAATCACTTTTTAACATCCTTAATTATCGTACTTATAAGTTTATGAAAATTAAGTATACTTAACTACATAATTATTTATGTTTTTTTTTTAATCTTTTTTGTATTACATTTTTTTTTTATTTTGTCTATGATAAGCTAAATAAATAATTATTTTATTTATTTATTATGCTGTCGCATTAATCATGTTGGGAAATAACATATGAGATCATGTTGTTTTAATACGATTTAGTGGAAGGCTTCTTCGTATTGACTATTCTAAGAACGAGCTTCTTATTGACTGTCAGATTGGATTCTAGGTGGACTCCGAGAAGTTTTACGTTGGATTTAAGAAAAGTAATCAACATTGTAGATTGTAGTTGCTATTCTTACATGATTCTTACATACATACATACCATCATGCCATATCCCTTACGGGGTAAGCAGAGAGAACCTAGCGCCATACTCCTCTATTTTTGCACACATTCCTAGCTTCCATGCATCGTCTCATACATGCTCGTCGATTATTCAAGCTTCTTATATTTCCTTCTTTCAAAATATCATTCACATGGTCATGCCATCCCTTTCTGGGGCGGCCCCTGCTATTGACTCCATCTCTTACACCCAAGTATATTTTTTTGGTCAGTCGTTCATCATTCATTCTTTCAATATGTCCAAACCACCTCAAGGAATTCACTCATTTTCCTTATAATACTCTTCTTCATCTTGCATTCCCTCCTTATGTCCTCATTCTTTATTCTATCATATATCGTTCTATTACATACTCTTCTTAGTGATCTCATTTCCACAGCATTTATTCTACTTTCATGCGTCTTTTGCCACGTCCATGTTTCACTGGCATACATCAAAGTGGGCACTACAATTGCATTATGTACGGCAATTTCGGCTTCCTTTGAGATGCTCGGATCGGACATTACTGGTCGAGCTCCGTTTATTCTATTACCTGCCATAACTCTTCTTTCAATGTCTTTATTAGATCTTCATGCTTCCCAAGTATAAATATTCCTCTACTTGTTCTAGCCATTCGTTCTCTACTTTTATTCTACACGGAGTTCTGTACCTACATGATTCTTCATATACATATTGTCAAGATATTATCTAGGCTGAATCTAATTCAATCCATGAGCTAAAGTATGTACCTACTTACAATGAGCCCAACATAGTAAAGTACATAAGGACTCACAATTTTATTTTATTTTATTTTATTTTATTTTACCAAGGACAGCACACAGTACATGCATACAATTATTAAAAGTAAATAAATAGAAATACAAATATGACATGTACCACTTACGTACTATACCTAATATCAAAATAATACAACAAAAAAGTGTGAATTTGTGGGGTGCGCGCATGAGTGAAGAGTAATACATGTGTGAGTGAAAGAGATATCTAGAAAGAGTGTGTGGGTGTGTATGTGTGTGTGTGTGTGAGAGGGTGTGCATGTGTATGTAGACGAACATATATTGACAGATTCATGAGTTGGGAAGAAAAAGAAAATATATTGCTGAGGGTGGTTGGGAAAAATAAAATTAATCAGTACCTAATTGTTATAATGTCACGATGTTAGATATAAGTTTATTTTTGAATGTTATATGTGAATCAAAAAATATGTCTAAGTCGGCATTTTTTTCGTAAGAGTTAAATAAGTTTATCATTCTGTTAATCGGAGCGTTTTTGGAAGCATTTGTTTTACAGATATTGGAGAAGAAAAGTGACGTATGTCTTGTCCGGCGAGTAGATGTATTAAATTTGATATTGGTAAGAATTTCATGACATTCTATGTTTCCATTTAGTATACTGTGAAGGAACATAAGGTCTGAAATTGTGCGTCGCGTGGTCAAAGAAGTTAGTATAGTAGGTTGGTTAGTATTGATCACGCGGATTTTGTGATCTCGAATAACAATCTTAAATTAATGATAAAGTCGGCAATGAGTACGCCACAGGAAGTTTTAAGGTATAAACCATATCGACCGCTTACCGCCAATACCTCCTAACTCAAATTTCAATTAAATTTGTACCTTCAACTTCTATCTTACACATAAGTGTTAATTAACACCAAAAACGAATATAGAGTTATACATTGTAAAAAACAACTATTTTTTAAAGCAATTTTCATAGTAGTTAGAGCTCTTTCTTGGAAATAAAATTATAAAACAGTGTTTTCAGAATGTTCTGTAAATTTTTGCATATTTAAGATAGGAGGTATTGGCGGTAAGAAGTCAGGCCCAGATGGTTCGGCCATGTGATGAGAATATAAGAGATGACCACGCCGAGAAGAAGTGCCTTTGTTGATTAATTAATTGCGGGTTCGCTTTTCTGGATTATAATAAATATGTCAATTTTTCTCAATTGTCTTCTCAATTTTTCACAGGACACGGAAATTTTAAGAGTTATCTTCACCGATTTAAAATAGCCTCCTCTTCCTCATGTCAGTTCTGTCAGTGCCCAGACCAAACTTCGGAACATATCCTGTGGGATTGTGGTCCTTTTCCAAGGTCCCATTGATCACGCGGATTTTGTTATCTCGAATAACAATCTTAAATCCTTTAAGAAGTTTTGTCATGGTTATGGTGTCTTACTACTTACTGTTAGATTCCCAGTAGGTTATTTTTTACAGAGATCTTGGTAATACCCCTGATGTTTCTCATTTAAAAAAGATCTTAAGTCAATGATAGTCCACGAGTGTGAATCTTCCATTCACATTCGTCGATTGTTATTTCTGCACTATGGTGCCGAGTGCCGAGATTGGTAATCTGGAGAGCTCCATGAGCTACTTTTCGTGCTATGCATTTTTTTTCGTGTCGCTCACTTAGCGTTCTGTTTAGGAGCCGTTTACAGTTCTCATATGCAGCGAAATAAATATGTCATTTTAAGTGCATTAGTACGTGTTGTTCTTGTGTGTCGCGCGTCATTCGCTGATATGAAAGGGTTAGGGATACCTCGGCCGCGCTGTAATAGTTAATTTGGTCGGATGTATGTTGTTAGTAATAAAATTCTCTACTCGCAATAAAACGGTTATTATATTATAGTTTGGTAAAATCAAGAAATTTCAAACATCCAAAATAATTCATATTTTCCACAAAACATCCTACAAGCCCTAGCTTCAAGTATAATTAGAAAATTAAAAATGCAGTACTAATATGAAAATTAAAAATGCAGTTACAATCTAACGGTCTTACTTATTAGATTTCGTTAAAAGCTTACTTAACGCGCAACTAGATAAGCGCGACTAAAATGTTTAAGATCGGTACCTATCAAAAAATGTTACTTAAAAACGTATAATAAGACGTGACTAACTAGTTCACCAAATTGTTTACAAACACACTCATTTTTTTTTCTTATGGCCGCATTGGCTTCACTGATGTCAACAAATAGATAAATGATGTCATCTTTGTATAACTGATGAAAACAAACACCGCGTTGAGTCAATTTAAACACGATTGCGATGTAGAATAACAAGGAAAAACGTTATAAGGATTATATTTTTCTGTTAATCTGAAATATACGTTGGATTATAGGTAAAAGATACGCCATTTTGAAATATTTTGTATGACCATTATTTCAAAATTTAGTCACCGCAAACAACCTATCGACCCGTCCTATCTTGACGTCTTAGTACTAAATAAAGATGTAATAAAGATAGTCACGGTTTATTAGTAAACTCTTTCATTAATCATGCTCTATTACCAGGTACTATACATAGTTAACGTTTATAAGTATGACGGTTTATATTTATGCGCAATTTTTGAGACCCCTTTCGCTAAGATGTGTTAAAAAATAAAATTCGACGGCTCAGCCTATTTATTATGAATACATCATAGCCTACTTGTAAGAATGGTTGGAAGATATTGCCTTGTAGCTTTGCAACCCGCCTTTCTACACTTGCTTGTATATTAAACATTAAATTGAATGTTCAAATTTTCCAGTCAGTTATGTCTGTCAGCAAACACAGCAATGGTTTTGCTAAACATACAAAATATACACAAGTCCCTCCGCATTTAAATCGAGTCTGCACGTGTTTCTGTGTAAACATTCAAGATATTATGTATTATGTAGGTAGGTACATGTAAATCTACCCATTAACTGTACCGATCGTAATCCGACAGAACAAATATTATTATTTTGTTGTCTAGTATGTGTGTAGGTATGTGTGTTGAGTACACATAACATAACTATGTCATTTTTTGTAACATGATTGTGAAATTGCAGTATGTGTCGTCATTAAACGACAGTTTTCGTCTTCCATCAATTCAGTCAACAAAATCATGATAACGTAATTGAATTCCATTTCATTATCGTAATAATACATACACGAAAAACGCACATTTTTCTTTAGGGGCCTCAATCGTTTTCCACTGCAATTAGTTTAGGATTAATGCAGAACAATGATTAATAAATTTCACCGTATGATTGCAGTGTAGTATCGAGACTGATTAGTTGGAATAACTTATGCGAGTTGTAGATTAATAAATTTCACCGTATGATTGCAGTGTAGTATCGAGACTGATTAGTTGGAATAACTTATGCGAGTTGTAGATTAATAAATTTCACCGTATGATTGCAGTGTAGTATCGAGACTGATTAGTTGGAATAACTTATGCGAGTTGTAGATTAATAAATTTCACCGTATGATTGCAGTGTAGTATCGAGACTGATTAGTTGGAATAACTTATGCGAGTTGTAGATTAATAAATTTCACCGTATGATTGCAGTGTAGTATCGAGACTGATTAGTTGGAATAACTTATGCGAGTTGTAGATTGATAAATTTCACCGTATGATTGCAGTGTAGTATCGAGACTGATTAGTTGGAATAACTTATGCGAGTTGTAGATTAATAAATTTCACCGTATGATTGCAGTGTAGTATCGAGACTGATTAGTTGGAATAACTTATGCGAGTTGTAGATTGATAAATTTCACCGTATGATTGCAGTGTAGTATCGAGACTGATTAGTTGGAATAACTTATGCGAGTTGTAGATTAATAAATTTCACCGTATGATTGCAGTGTAGTATCGAGACTGATTAGTTGGAATAACTTATGCGAGTTGTAGATTAATAAATTTCACCGTATGATTGCAGTGTAGTATCGAGACTGATTAGTTGGAATAACTTATGCGAGTTGTAGATTAATAAATTTCACCGTATGATTGCAGTGTAGTATCGAGACTGATTAGTTGGAATAACTTATGCGAGTTGTAGATATTATATTCTCTCTCTGAAACTTATATACACACACTCACACACACATACACTATTCTTATATATATTTTTTTCATATTTTTAAGTATGTAAGAACACCAGCTAAAATTTATTGTTAATATTGTGAAAATTTTAAAATGGTTTAGTTTTTTTACATAATATATCTGTATATGAACCTGAGAGGGGGGGCAAGTCTGGTCAACTGGCGAAATCAAAACCATCCATGTTTACTCATATCATGGATATAATTATCTTATGGAGTTCTATATAATATCTGAAGATGTTACAGAACCCCAAAAGTTCTGAAAGTTGTTCTGAAACAGTATTATATATTTTTTAATTTGTTAGCATTTTTGATTGATGGTCATTTATTTTTTTATTATATATTTATTTATTTCTTTATAAACGGCATAAAAAGCCTTTTAAATACATAGATAAAAACACATATTGATGATAATAATAGATGGAATAAAAAAAAGCAATTAAGCAAAAATAGATGTAAATATGTACGCATTTACAAAACAAGACAGGATAAACAATAACAATGTAGGCAATAACAAAACAACAATAAGTGCGAATACAATCAATAACACAAATAAGAAAAAAGTAGTCAAAGAAAGTACAATATAAGACAACATAATACAATATTATAAAAGAAAATAGAGATAAATGAAAAAAAAACAAGAAAAAAAAACTAGACATAAAAAGAAGAAGAAAAAAATAAACAGTAAGTTTTAGGTACATAATCTATTTAAACAAGTAAAATAAGCAAATCAAAAAATATAATTTGCTCTAAGCATCCTTTTGAAACCATCTATGGTGTGTACATTAAATATATCAACAACACTATATTCCACTATGTTATTTGAATATCAGGAGGAATTGTTTCATAAATGTTTTCAAGTAACTGTTATGTCTAAGTGTTGTAGGTGTTCATTGAATTTATTGACTTCAAAATATAGGAAGTTTCTTTGTCCGAATGTTGACTTAAGTCTAGGTATTAATATTTTAGCCTGTTCGGTCTGTCTAGTTGGTCTAGATGTCTGTGTAGAATGTCTTTTCCTAAAATAAAGTAAATCTTTGTAATGCTTGTAAAAATATTAAAATACCACCGCTATGAAATTTGTCTCGTGGCGCTTAAGTCAAATGGCCTTTCAAACGTCTACATAGAATTGTATCTCTAAATATGTATACATGTATTGATATGATCACTTTGTACAAGATGCTTCTCTGTATGTAAGTCTTCGTCGGCATTGAAAGTGAATCATGCAACGTTAGCGCACATGAACCCAGCAAACGAGACGTTGGTGGAAAAATCGTCTTTGAAAGTCAACGTTTAGACTTTATAATCCCGTGCACTTTGCCTCGCAGTCGGTTGTAGATCGCACAATCGCTTCGATCATTCAGTTAAACCTACATACTATATTGTGTAGGTATGTGTATCGGTACTAGTTCTCTATGCAGAAGGTCAGAAGTACCCAGTACGATTGTCTTCTTTGGAAGGGCTCAGTTAATCGAGGCTTGACCATAAAATATCCGAGGTCTCCATTCGGATCGTACCACCGCGATTAAACCAAACACTCGTCTACAACGATCTTTACAAATATGTACGGAATTATATATAATCTGCATAAGGAGGTTTAACTACACATAAGATGGGTGGTGGTGCGCTGGGTTTGTAATCCAGTTGTCGCGAGTTTGAATCCTGCCACGACCGATTTCGTTCACCTACAGTACAAGCATTTATGCTTAATTTAGGAAATGTATGAGAAAGTATATGTAATTGTTCCCAGAACATATTAATTCTTTTGAAAAAACAAAAGAAAAATGATTCCGGGACCCGCAAGTTAAAACGTAAAATCCGGGTTAACCCGGGAATCTACAGAAAATGCATTCGGAGATCCACGAAAAATGCATTATCACCTTTAAAAAAGGCCCAGCGGACGCGGGCAAGGGTCGCGCAGAAACATTCGAGTGCATTTAATTAATCACTTTTAAAAACTCAAATAAAAATCCACGAAATCGTTTGCTTATTATTTAACAAAATAACCCATTTTTTCATAGAATACAACAGCAACAAAAAATATTCAAAAATCCAATGTTTGTTTTTATAGTGCCAATTGTAGTAATCTATCATGTATATATTACAAGAGATTTTATTACATTTTAACAATTTTGAAAACAGGATGGGTAGGAAGAAAGGTAGGAGGGAAAGCATAGAGCACTGGAAACTCATATTACAATTTATACCCTACGTGTCTCAATGTATGAATTAAAAACATTTAACTCCTTATCAGAAAGCAGACTTCTTATCTTGGTAGCAACATTGTCTGCCACTGAGAAAACTCTTTCACTTTGTATAACTACTCCAAATTGAGAGTTCGTTTCCGAACAAACGTTGTCGCATCAAATTTAAAATTGTTGATAATCTTATTTTTTCCCAGATGTCGGGAATTCCTTTTTTTTTTTTATTAATTTCTGGCGTTCCACCCGATATCGAGTGATATAGCCACTAATCCCTAGTAAGATAAACATTGTAGTAGGTGACAAACATTGAAAACACACCCACCGCAATGCTCGTCCCACTCTTGGTAATATTACATATCTATGAAATCAAACAAAAATAAACGTAAAAATGTGCAAATAATAATTTCTTAGTCAAAAAAGGCGAAATAATAAAAACGGTCGGCATAATTCGAAAACATACGGAATACCCACATAAACTATATACACACAAACTATATACAAATTCTAAGACCTGGGGACAGTTTTTTCAAAGGAGTTTATTGTTTATTTTCAAAAAAATTGTTATACTTTTATTAATATTTACATCATTCAATGACAAAAGGAATTTAGAGTTAACAGGATATGAAGTGCATGCTTTTATTATCTCTGACATAAATTCTTCTATATTTAATAATTTACATTCAAAGAAAATATGATCACTATTCTCTTCCTGTTCCCCGCATTCACATATTCGGGAATTCCTTGATCGGGATCGATAATTTTCACGGATAAGAAATCCTTGTACACATCCTCTCACTTGTCATCACAATTATGTATGTTCAGAATGCATCTGTATTCTCTGCGATTTCTCAAAGAATCTACTCGAAATTATGGTTTTAAAGTAAAAACAACATGTTTATCTGCATAGTTTCATTGTCCTATACAAGGAGGTTTCCCTACATATTTTATCTTCTCATCTGTAACGCTATTTATGCTCAGAATGTATTTGCATACCGTGCTTGCGGATATGGTTTCGACATCTTTGCCATTTCGCTTAGCGCGTTCAAAACTATTTCTCTGCTGCAACCAATGTATTCGAAATATTATGGTTTATATAATATGTACAAGAGTATATCTGCAGTTATGGATTTGTTTGTTTTAATTCTCCTCATACGAGTACTACTTGAATGTAGTGCGGAGCCAAGTAACGGAGTGCCTCGATGACCATCGAGTATACTTTACAGTCTACTCATTCTGGAAACTTCAAAATTAAATCAATATGAACTACGCCTGTAACAACAGGAAAATTGCTTCCTTTAATATTGCAATTTGATACTGTTTATTGAATTGTGTTATCGAACATATCTAGGTCTCCTTCGTTTCCTTAATGCTCAAGATTTTATGTTGCCTATGGATAATTTGTCAAAGTACCTGCAGTTTTCTCTATTCTTCGCTACCTTTAAATCTACCACTTCTCCTTTTAACTTCATGTAAGCTCTCTTTTGGCGTTGGCAATGCGGTCATAGAAACTCAATACTTGTCGACTTTATTTTTTTTTTATCATACCATGTTTTACAATAATACAAACAAGTAGATGACTGCTGCCCAACTAAGAAACCCTGTTCTAGGGCTAGCAGTTTACAATTTTACAGTGACAGTGATATATTTATGAACTGAGTGATGATAGTTTCCGCTCTTCATACTACAGATTGCATTGTTTTATACGAAACATTTAATCAGGACATGTTAAAAGTTTTAGGAGCTATTCACGGACGAAGTATGATAATTAAAGACAGCGTGTTTCAAAAATGTACGCCATTTTTATTTCATTCTTTTTTTGGAAATCTACATTTCCAGCATAAACGTATTTCTGATAAATCCTTTAAATACCTTCTAATTTTCTATCAAAGGTATCATGCCGAAAGTCAGCTGCCGTGGGTTTGTCTTCCCGTTTCAAAGCTGAGCATGGCTCATGGAGATATTGATTATTTTTTTTGTATCTTTAATATGTTACATATTTCCCTTAGTTACCTATTTTCAATGTTGCCTACTTTATCCTCGCAAATAACTACTCATAGTTATCATGAGGACAGCCCAGAATGGGCCTTGGCCTTGCCTAACTTAACCTAACCTGACCTAACCTATAGTCCAGAGGTTTCTTATATTCTTTTCCTTTTCCGCATATAACTACCAACGCCCTGTTTTTTTTTGTCAACGGACAGCTGAAATGCCTCATTTTATTACTTTGCCCATTTGATTATTGATTCTCATAGTTAGTTTTATAAAACTTTGGGGCTATGTAAATACACATCTTCTTTGGGTGTGAGTCTAAATAATATCTTATTCAAATGTCACGCATTTTAACGAAGTAAATATTTAAATATTCGGTCGTGTTATTGAAAATATAAATATCTCGTGCCTGGACATCGATTCACAGTATAAAAATGTTGACGAACTTATTGACCTTACTTAAGGATGCTGCAAATATTATTATTCTTCAATCCGGTCACTAACCTTTATTCGAAGATGTTCCATTGAGACATATTTTTTGCAATCAAAAATATATTTTTGATTGGCCATTCGTTTTTGTTGTAGTTCCGGTGCATGGCGATGTTTATTTTGTTTGACATTCAAGGTGTCGTACAAAAAAATGTGTACTTAAATATTTTTTATTTGACGTAGAAAACGCGATGTTTCAATCGATATAAACGTTATTTATTATCAATGTTAGTAATGAAGTAGGTACCTACTCTTGAAGCTGTGAAATTTACCTGTGTATTTTTGCCTCGTAAATCAAAGAGCATCGTATTCCAACTGTCGATTCGTTCATGAGAATTTAATTCTCTGAATGAATCGACATTATTAAGCCAAGATGCGTGTACGAAGGAACATTTTGTATGGTGTAGTGGACTTTTTGCATGCTAAAAACACCAACTTAGAGGCTTCGTAGCATATATGTTCCCATACATGGATTTACTCAGAATTCGGAGTAGAACATTTTATGTGAGTATTGTGTGTCTGTCTCCCCCCCTTATAACTTTTGATCCGCTAGATTCACAAAGCCTAAAATTTCAGTATATATAGACAATTTTAGGTACACAAAACTTTTATACTCTTAAGTACTAAGAATTATTGTTCCAGTCAGGGGTTATCAACATTTTAATTTTTATAGCATTTGTCCATATATATCAAAAACTATAAAAGTCATAACGTTGAAATTTTGTACAAATATAGTATCTCGAAATGGATTTTGAACAACAGTTCCAGGGTTTCTCTGTTTTTATTAAGAAGCAAAAATTGGTATGACAAATTTTTGTCTTTAACTGCCTTTATTTCCATTTCTTTTAAAAATATCGAAAAATGCTGAAACATGTTAACTAGAGAATTTAATTTTTTATAAAAAATGTATACATTATAGTGATATATCTAAAACTTTTTTTAACAATTTTTATAAAAATTGAATTTAGTGACGACATTGCTTCATAAAATTTGTATGGCAGTCGCCTATACACAATAATATATGTAAGAAGACTTAATAGTTTGATACTTAAATCTCCAAACATACATACCATCATGCTGTTTTCATATTCTGGGTAGAAAAAAGGACTGACCTCCATACTGTCCTATCTTGACATACATATCTACATGTGTTGTATAAAAAACAAAATAGCCTAAAATATTCAATAATTTGGATTTATGGGTTTTATAGTTTGGTACTTATTCTTCAACTATCTATACATACTATCGCTATCGACAGTTGGATCTCATGTATTACATGCAACTAGTTTGGCGACTGCGGATTTGAATTTTCACAGACTGTTTACTCTGTGATTTGTGACTGAGTTGATTTTTTTTATAATGTTTTGTTTCTCGATCAATTGGTTAGTAAAACAACAATCTCAATGCTTCTTTTAATTACGTATATAATAATGCGCTTGTTTTTTGTTTGTTTGCGTTGATAGCGACATTGAAGCGAATAATAAAGTATTCATGGCCAAGTCAAAAACCATACCATATATATATTTCTGTTCGATATTATTTTTGCTGGATGGTATTTAAATGATTAAATTTCTGTCATAAAATGGTGTGTCATCAGCCATCATCTGTCCAGTGTTGAACCTAGGCCTCCATGTTTCCTTATCCATCGTCACCCTGTAAAATGCTGTCATCAGCCATCATCTGTCCAGTGTTGAACCTAGGCCTCCATGTTTCCTTATCCATCGTCACCCTGTAAAATTTCTGTCATAAAATGCTGTGTCATCAGCCATCATCTGTCCAGTGTTGAACCTAGGCCCCCATGTTTCCTTATCCATCGTCACCCTGTAAAATGCTGTGTCATCAGCCATCATCTGTCCAGTGTTGAACCTACACTCAAAAAATGTAGTTGTTAAAAATAAATGATTTACTGCTAATAATAACCAAGCTACTTTGTTATTATAGTACCTGCAAAGTTCGTTGCTAAAAATTGCCAAGTAAATAATCTGCTAATTTTAACCGAGTAGCTTTGTTAACAATCTGTAAAAAAATTAATCTAGTTACTTGGTTAACAACGGACAACTTTGTATAATTAGCCAAGTAACCTGTCAAAAATCAACTTACTAGCTTTGTAATATTAGGCAAGTAACTGTCAAATTCAACCAACTTAGTTGGTTATTTTTAATCTACTTACTCGGTAATTTGAACCAATTCATTTCGTATCTACAGCAAACAACTCGGTTAAATTTAATCTACTTACTCGGTAATCTGAACCAATTCATTTCGTATCTACAGCAAACAACTCTGTTAAATTTAATCTACTTACTCGGTAATTTGAACCGATTCATTTCGTATCTACAGCAAACAACTCGGTTAAATTCAATCTACTTAATCGGTAATTTGAACCGATTCATTTCGTATCTACAGCAAACAACTCGGTTAAATTTATCTATTTACTCGGTAATTTGAACCAATTCATTTCGTATCTACAGCAAACAACTCGGTTAAATTTAATCTACTTACTCGGTAATTTGAACCAATTCATTTCGTATCTACAGCAAACAACTCGGTTAAATTTAATCTACTTACTCGGTAATTTGAACCAATTCATTTCGTATCTACAGCAAACAACTCGGTTAAATTTAATCTACTTACTCAGTAATCTGAACATATTTATTCTGTAGCCACAGCAAAGCTACTTGGCTAATTTTTATCTACTTACTCAGTATTCTGCTAATATACACAGTTAGGATATTTGGAGTGAAATAAAACACAGGTTTCATTCAAAATTTAATTTATTGCACAGGAAATATGATTTATTGTATTCAAAAAGTATTATGAAAGACATATTAAACATAATATATTATATAAACAAACATCTTTTTATTCTCAAAGAGTACATAATTTTTATTTTATGCAGGTTAGGTTTGTTCTGAAAATGTAAAAAAAACAACAAACTTTTGGGTTTCGGATCATTTAAATCAGGTATGAACTCTTTTCATGTACATGCTAGTTACCTTTACTAAAAATTGCTGAAATTGACGACACAACTCTTCAAATTTTACTGACGGATAAGAAAACGGATTCCGACTACTTCCAACGTTTATTTTTAAATCACAGATTATATAGAAGTATTTTAAATTTAACAATTAAAGACAACGTCTGTTTGTAAAGAAAAGAAAACGGATTTCTACCACTTCCAACAATTGTTTTTAAATGAAAGATAGCGTCGGCGTCTGTTCCTGTTTGAATGAACCACAGATAAAATAGAAGTAACGGATAAACAAGACAGCGGACGAAAAAAATGTTGCCATAAGTAAATATAGACAATCAAGTATTGATATTATTTTTTATAAAAAAAAAACATTTCTGAGTTATTAACTATCAAAAATAATATTAAGTAATATTTAAATTATTACAAACAGTTATTTCTATTGATAAATTATGTATTGTACTAGTTTGAAAATAAATAAATATTAAAACGAAATACCATTTTTATATATGGTCATTCCACCAATATCAACCACCCAAACGTAAATATTTGACATGTCACTTTATACAAACAGAACCTAACCTTAAAATTTACTAAATACAATATTCGTCATAATTATTATTGAATGAACATATTATTTGTTTATTTTTCAGTGTGTTAATTCAATATATGATGTTTAGATATAGATCCTATTTTTGTATTACAGTTTTACGTTCCCGAGGTTTTTTTCTTAAAAATAATTTTGTAATATGAAAGTGTAAAGTTCTTTTAGGATCGTTTTTTCATTGTCAATACATGTCATTCCCGTGACTGCAGGCTCCAAATACAACGAAATTGATATGTTTTAAAATTAATGATATTTGTGATATTTTTTAAAAATTAAAATGAGTAGGTAATATGAAAGAAAAAATCATGAACTTATTATTATTTACCATGTAGGGTAAATATGGGTAAATAATAATAAGTTCAAGCATATCTAAATAATAATAAACATCTGCAAGAAATTTCGCTGTCTAACTTATTATTCAGATTTGTATGATAGGTTCATTTTTTTTCAGGATATTATTAATTAATGTGGTCGTGTTAGTTTTTCATGGTTTATTATTATGTTAGATGTTTATTATTCATTCTTTTGAATAACGGAAAATACTAATTGGCAATCAAGCTTTAACATCAAAATAGTATAAACATCTTTACATTACACCTCAAATGTAAATATTAGCAAATCAACACACGATATTTGTGAATAATAATGATAATCTTTGACGAATATCTCATCGTAATTCAATCATTTTTCATTGAAACATGTCTAATTTGACGAGTATTATACTTTATCTAATCATTTTTTAATGTGACATATCATATTTGGCGAGAATTATACTTTATTAAATATTTTTTTTAAATATATCGTATCAAATTTGAGAAATATTAATATTTTTGTGTATGAAATGTCAAATTTGACAGATGTCGAATACAAAATGTCCGTATAGGTACCTGTTACTCGGTTGAATTTAAACAAGTACATTGCTATTGGCAACCAACTTCATTTTAACAGTATTAAATTGTCAGATTATAGCCAAGTGCAACTTTGTTATTTTTAATCATGTATAGGTTAATAACTACCGATATGACTTTTTACATTGCTATTGGTAACCAACTACATTTTAACAGTATTCAATTGTTAGATAATAACCAAGTGCAACTTTGTTATTTTTAATCATATATTGGTTAATAACTACCAATATGACTTTTTACATTGCTATTGGTAACCAACTACATTTTAACAGTATTCAATTGTTAGATAATAGCCAAGTGCAACTTTGTTATTTTTAATCATATATTGGTAAATAACTACCAATATGACTTTAACCGAGCCAAAAAGGTACTTTGCTAACTTTAGATTTTTTCAGTGTAGGCCTCCATGTTTCCTTATCCATCGTCACCCTGTAAAATTTCTGTCATAAAATGCTGTGTCATCAGCCATCATCTGTCCAGTGTTGAACCTAGGCCTCCATGTTTCCTTATCCATCGTCACCCTGTAAAATTGACCTCCTGCCACTTGTTTTCAAATCATCTTGCTTGTGGTCTTCCCAGGTTTTGTCACATTTAACACCGACATTATATCATAAGGAGCCATGACTATAATGAGATTATTTGGTAGAATTCCATTTTACGTTAAAATAAATAATAATAATTATAACGACATGTCACATTAAACACTGACATATATCATAAGGAGCCATGACAATAATGAGATTATTTGGTAGAATTCTATTTTACATTAAAATAAATAATAATAATGACATGTCACATAAAACACCGACATATATCATAAGGAGCCATGACTATAATGAAATTATTTGGTAGAATTCCATTTTACGTTAAAATAAATAATAATAATTATAACGACATGTCACATTAAACACCGACATATAATCATAAGGAGCCATGACAATAATGAGATTATTTGGTAGAATTCCAATTTACATTAAAATAAATAATAATAATAACGACATGTCACATTCAACACCGACATATATCATAAGGAGCCTTGACAACAATGAGATTATTTGGTAGAATTCTATTTTACATTAAAATAAATAATAATAATGACATGTCACATAAAACACCGACATATATCATAAGGAGCCATGACAATAATGAGATTATTTGGTAGAAAACTATTTTACATTAAAATAAATAATAATAATGACATGTCACATAAAACACCGACATATATCATAAGGAGCCATGACTATAATGAAATTATTTGGTAGAATTCCATTTTGCGTTAAAATAAATAATAATAATTATAACGACATGTCACATTAAACACCGACATATAATCATAAGGAGCCATGACAATAATGAGATTATTTGGTAGAATTCCAATTATGTAAATTAAAATAAATAATAATAATAACGACATGTCACATTCAACACCGACATATATCATAAGGAGCCTTGACAATAATGAGATTATTTGGTAGAATTCTATTTTACATTAAAATAAATAATAATAATGACATGTCACATAAAACACCGACATATATCATAAGGAGCCATGACAATAATGAGATTATTTGGTAGAATTCTATTTTACATATCATCCGAGTATAAAAAACCGAGTGGGTTGTGGCCAACGCTAAACCCCTTACCAGCAAGTCACTCTATAAAGTATTTAAAGTTTGTAAAGAAAATTTTCAGCAATTTTATGAAATAGGTTTGTTTTATTATTTTTTTATTTAAATATTTTATTACGAAAACTTGATGATAAGTCTTCAATGCCATTTTATGAAAGTTATGTCCCTTTTTAGCAATTTAAAAAAAATAAATAAATTGTAATTTTCTGAACTTGGGTTCAATTTAAATTATTTGACGTTAAAAAAAATAAGAAGCACTATTCAGATATCCTTCAAAATCTAATGGGGTCTAAGGGGAGTATTAGATAATATATACTAGCTGTAAATGTAAGAACATCTTTTGGTCAATATAATAATTTTCTGTTTCAAGCTCCTTTGATGTTTAACAATCTTCCCGAATGCCTTAAAAATAAATTACGATTATACGATTTAAATTAATTTGTGATTTATTTTGTTTTTTTCTTCTTATTATATGTTAAAAATATTTTGATTGTGTGGTCACCCTGTCATTTATATCCATGTACCTTGCATTAATTGTACCAGTTGGATGTGCCTTTTTTTGCTGTGGAATAATATTATTGTCACAATAATGATTTAAGGTATCCAACTGCGTATTAGTAAATATTGTATTTTTGTGTGGTGGGTGCATGGATGTAGATGTAATGTATAAATATAATATTGTAAATCTCCAACCTCGAAACAGGCGTAGTCCTAGTGAGGTTGGGATAGTATTTATAAATTACTAGTGAACACCCGGCAAACTTCGTATTGCCTGTATAATTAAAAATCGTCCTGCATAACCACCTGTCGCTTCAGACTCTTCAATACCTCCCATCCCTTTAGTACTTCCCGTCCCTTCAGTACCTCCCGTCCCTTCAGTACCTCCCGCCCCTTCAGTTACTCCCGTCCCTTCAGTTACTCCCGTCCCTTCAGTTACTCCCGTCCCTTCAGTTACTCCCGTCCCTTCAGTTACTCCCGTCCCTTCAGACCCTTCAGTACCTCCCTTCCCTTCATTACCTCCCGTCCCTTCATTACCTCCCGTCCCTTCATTACCTCCCGTCCCTTCATTACCTCCCGTCCCTTCATTACCTCCCGTCCCTTCAGTAGGTCCCGGGCATACGCTAGACAATTCACCGAAGTTTCATTGCAATCGGATGAACGGTTCCCAGGATAGTCCATTTTCATAGGTAAAATGACTTAATACCCGATGAAGAATAAGAAGAAGATTTTTTTTTATCCAGAAACCATCCCGGGCATACACTCGACAATTCATCAAAGTTTCATTGAAATTGAATGAACGGTTCCCAGGATAGTCCACCTTCATAGGTAAAATGACGTGATACCCGATGTAGAAGAAGAAGAAAAAATTTTTTTTAATCCAGAAACTATCCCGGTCATACGTTCGACAATTCACCAAAGTTTCATTGCAATCGGATGAACGGTTCTCAGGATAGTCCACCTTCATAGGTAAAATTATTTTATGTACCTTTATAATTGTTGACAAAAAATAAATAAATAAATAAATAAAATAAAATGACCTGATACCCGATGAAGAAGAAGAAGAAGAATTTTTTTTAAATCCAGAAATCATCCCGGGCATACGATCGACAATTCACCAAAGTTTAATTGCAATCGGATGAACGGTTCCCAGGATAGTCCACCTTCATAGGTAAAATGACCTGATACCCGATGAAGAAGAAGAAGAAGAAAATATTTTAAATTCAGAAATCATCCCGGGCTTACGATCGACAATTCACCAAAGTTTAATTGCAATTGGATGAACGGTTCCCAGGATAGTCCACCTTCATAGGTAAAATGACCTAAAACTCGATGAAGAAGAAGAAGTTAAAATTTTTTGATCCAGAAACCATCCCTGGTATACTCTCGACAACTCACCAAAGTTTCATCGCAATCGGATGAACGGTTTAGGAGCGCATTCAACACATACATGATACATACATAGATACAAACATTCAAATTTATAATATAGACTAGTGAACCCCCGGCAAACTTCGTATTGCCTGTATAATTAAAAACCGTCCTCCATAACCACCCGTCGCTTCACTCTTCAATACCTACCATCCCTTCAGTATTTCCCGTCCCTTCAGTACCTCCCGTCCCTTCAGTTACTCCCGTCCCTTCAGTACCTCCCATCCCTTCAGTACTTCCCGTCCCTTCAGTTACTCCCGTCCCTTCAGTTACCCCGTCCCTTCTGTTACTCCCGTCCCTTCAGTTACTCCCGTCCCTTCAGTTACTCCCGTCCCTTCAGTTACTCCCGTCCCTTCAGTTACTCCCGTCCCTTCAGTTACTCCCGTCCCTTCAGTTACTCCCGTCCCTTCAGTTACTCCCGTCCCTTCAGTTACTCCCGTCCCTTCAGTTACTCCCGTCCCGTCAGTTACCCCGTCCCTGCTGTTACCCCCTGTCCCTTCTGTTACTCCCGTCCCTTCAGTTACTCCCGTCCCTTCAGTTACTCCCGTCCCTTCAGTTACTCCCGTCCCTTCAGTTACTCCCGTCCCTTCAGTTACTCCCGTCCCTTCAGTTACTCCCGTCCCTTCAGTTACTCCCGTCCCTTCAGTTACTCCCGTCCCTTCAGTTACTCCCGTCCCTTTAGTTACTCCCGTCCCTTCAGTTACTCCCGTCCCTTCAGTTACTCCCGTCCCTTCAGTTACCCCCTGTCCCTTCAGTTACTCCCGTCCCTTCAGTTACTCCCGTCCCTTCAGTTACTCCCGTCTATTCAGTTACTCCCGTCCCTTCAGTTACTCCCATCCCTTAAGTTACTCCTGTCCCTTCAGTTACTCCCATTCCTTCAGTACCTCCCGTCCCTTCAGTACCTCCCGTCCCGTCAGGTCCACCAGTACCTCCCTTTCCTTCATTACCTCTCGTCCCTTAAGTAGGTGAAGAAAAAGTTTAATTCCCGAGACAATACTGGGAAGACCTACGAAGAGACAGTTGGAACTTCTTTTTCCAGGATTCTCCGACTTCATAGGTAAAATGAACAAATACACGATAAAGAAGAAGAAGAAGAAAAAAGTTTTAATCCAGAAACCGTTCTGGAAGACCTGCGAAGAGATGGAAGGACAGTTGCATCTTATTCTCCCAGGATACTCCACCTTCATAGGTAAAATGACCAAATACACGATGAAGAAGAAGAAGAAGAAAAAAGTTTAAATCCAGAAACTGTCCTGGAAGACCTGCGAAGAGATGGAAGGACAGTTGGAGCTTCTTCTCCCAGAGTATAAGGTCATTTTACCTTCATAGGTAAAATGACATAATACCCGATGAAGAAGAAGAAGAAAAAAATTTTAATCCAGAAAACATCCCGGTCATATGCTCGACAATTCACCAAAGTTTCATTGTAATCGGATGAACGGTTCCCAGGATAGTCCACCTTCATAGGTAAAATGACCTGATACCCGATTAAGAAGAAAAAGAAGAATTTTTTTTTAATCCAGAAACCATCCCGGTCATACACTCGACAATTCATCAAAGTTTCATTGCAATCGGATAAATGGTTCTCAGGATAGTCCACCTTCATAGGTTAAATGACCTAATACTCGATGAAGAAGAAGAAGAAGTTAAAATTTTTTGATCCAGAAACCATCCCTGGTATACTCTCGACAGTTCACCAAAGTTTCATCGCAATCGGATGAGCGGTTTAGGAGCGCATTCAACACATACATAGATACATAGATACATACAAACATTCAAATTTATAATATAGACTAGTGAACACCCGGCAAACTTCGTATTGCCTGTATAATTAAAAATTGTCCTCCATAACCACCCGTCGCTTCAGACTCCTCAATACCTCCCATCCCTTCAGTACTTCCCGTCCCTTCAGTACCTTCCGTCCCTTCAGTACCTCCCGTCCCTTCAGTACCTCCCTCAGTTACTCCCGTTCCTTCAGTTACTCCCGTCCCTTCAGTTACTCCCGTCCCTTCAGTTACTCCCGTCCCTTCAGTTACCCCCGTCCCTTCAGTTACTCCCGTCCCTTCAGTTACTCCCGTCCCTTCAGTTACTCCCGTCCCTTCAGTTACTCCCGTCCCTTCAGTTACTCGCGTCCCTTCAGTTACTCCCGTCCCTTCAGTTACTCCCGTCCCTTCAGTTACTCCCGTCCCTTCAGTTACTCCCGTCCCTTCAGTTACTCCCGTCCCTTCAGTTACTCCCGTCCCTTCAGTTACTCCCGTCCCTTCAGTTACTCCCGTCCCTTCAGTTACTCCCGTCCCTTCAGTTACTCCCGTCCCTTCAGTTACTCCCGTCCCTTCAGTTACTCCCGTCCCTTCAGTTACTCCCGTCCCTTCAGTTACTCCCGTCCCTTCAGTTACTCCCGTCCCTTCAGTTACTCCCGTCCCTTCAGTTACTCCCGTCCCTTCAGTTACTCCCGTCCCTTCATTACCTCCCGTCCCTTCATTACCTCCCGTCCCTTCATTACCTCCCGTCCCTTCATTACCTCCCGTCTCTTCATTACCTCCCGTCCCTTCATTACCTCCCGTCCCTTCAGTAGGTCCCGGTCATACGCTCGACAATTCATCAAAGTTTCATTGAAATTGATTGAACGGTTCCAAGGATAGTCCACCTTCATCGGTAAAATGACCTGATACCCGATGAAGAAGAAGAAGAAGAATTTTTTTTTAATCCAGAAACCATCCCGGGCATACACTCGACAATTCATCAAAGTTTCATTGAAATTGAATGAACGGTTCCCAGGATAGTCCACCTTCATAGGTAAAATGACCTGATACCCGATGAAGAAGAAGAAGAAAAATTTTTTAATCCAGAAACTATCCCGGTCATACTCTCGACAATTCACCAAAGTTTCATTGCAATCGGATGAACGGTTCTCAGGTTAGTCCACCTTCATATGTAAAATGACCTGATACCCGATGAAGAAGAAGAAGAAGAAAATATTTTAAATTCAGAAATCATCCTGGGCATACGATCGACAATTCACCAAAGTTTAATTGCAATTGGATGAACGGTTCCCAGGATAGTCCACCTTCATAGGTAAAATGACCTTAAACTCGATGAAGAAGAAGAAGTTAAAATTTTTTGATCCAGAAACCATCCCTGGTATACTCTCGACAGTTCACCAAAGTTTCATCGCAATCGGATGAGCGGTTTAGGAGCGCATTCAACACATACATAGATACATACATAGATACAAACATTCAAATTTATAATATAGATTGTATTGTATGATATAAATAAAAAATAAAATAAATACATATTTGCAAAATTTGAAAAGAACCAATAAACACGCCGTACATATCACACAGCACACTCACTCACACAGATACATTGTGATGAAATTTTCAAAATACAATCTCTGCATGATACTAGTTGATAATCTGCAATAAAATAATTACCTTAAAGTTGCGAATTCATAACTAAAATGGAATTCTACCAAATAATCTCAGTATTGTCATGGCTCCTTATGATATATGCCGGTGTATAATGTGACATGTCGTTATTATTATTATTTATACAATGTAAAATGGATTTCTACCAAATAAATAATCGCGAACTAAGTATTTGCCGATATTTGCGGAACATGTTAAGTCCCGATTGTCAGTGAAAATACCCAAGAGGTTATGATATCTAAAGCAGCCTATTCACGATCGTTTTATTCGGCGTCGTTCCATATGGACCGGCTCCATTTGGAGCATTGTAAAATTTTCATCACACTCACGGGCGCGCCATCGAGCCATCAAAATTAGTACCTATATACAAGCTGTCAGCGCTTTCGCATTAATAATTTCTATTTTTTTTTTATTTTCAAGTAAAAATGAGTTATAATTCTGATGATGAGTTTTATACAACTGCTATAGCTGTTTGTTTATTTATTTATTTTATTTATTTATTTATTTATAAAGGCGCATCAACAGAAATCCAGCTTATAACTTCCATGTCAAAATATTTGTTTTTATCTATGAGTATGCTGGACTTCCAATAATGGATGCACACAACATTAATAAATTTCATGAGCTATTATTAAATTAAAGCATTAATTACATATATATATATATATATATATATATATATATATATATATATATATATATATATATATATATATATATATATATATATATATATATATATATATATATATATATATATATATATATATATATATATATATATATATATATATATATATATATATATATATATATATATATATATATATATATATATACTACATCCATTAAACAACAATTAGACATTTTAAGAAACAGTAAAAAATGAAAAAAAAAATCCTTAACAGAACATGCAATAGCATTCAAACATCAAGTAAATTTTAATTTCAATTTAAATTTAAATTTCACGGAGACATTCTAAACCAACAGGCGTAACTTAACTTTTTTCTTAAAAGCAGACAGCGAATCGGCAAACACGTCAAGATCAGGATACTCCCTTGTCACCTCATTATACTGTCTACACATTCTCGGTATAGGACTGTAATACATAAAGCTAGTACGAAGCATGCTGACATGAAAGGTATTGGCAAATCTCAACGATCTTCTAGGAATGTTAAATTGTATGTATTGTAAAAGTCTCGAATCTATGATACCATTAACAATTTTGTGAAGTATAGTAAAGTCATGTATTTGTCGTCTAGTCTCGAGTTTAGTAGTTCCGAAATAGTCTAAACGTTCATCGTAAGTCCTCAACCTATTACACAGCCCTGCTCTATTTGTGATGACTCTTAAAAAATATTTTTGGACAGATTCTATCGGGTCGATGTCAACTCCATAGTGAGGACTCCAAACACATGAGTTGTATTCAAGTATGCTCTGCACCAGTGAACGGAACAGGGTGATCAGACTTTCATTTCTCTTGAAAGGTTTTGCTGTTCTCAAGACGAACCCTGCTGTTCGTCTTGCGCGAGCCACAATGTCGTCTATATGACACTTGAACGTCAGTCCAGAGTCAAATATTACCCCAAGATCCCGTATTGAGTCAACCCTTTTCAATGGAATATTGCCCAGCTTATAGTCGAAATGAATTGTTGTGCGTTTTCTGGAGAATCCTATAATTAAACATTTTTCGACGTTTAATTCCATTTTATTGGATTCGCACCACGTGTTGATAGCATCAAGGTTGGATTGTAATTGTAGACAGTCATTGAAGTTATTAATGTTCTTAAAGATCTTTAGGTCGTCTGCGTATAACAAACAATCACAACTAAGGATGGCCGGGAGATCATTTATGAAAATATTAAACAATAATGGGCCTAAGTGGGAACCCTGGGGGACACCCGACGTTACAGTGGAAGGCGAAGACTCAAAACCATTCACACATACAGTCTGGATTCTTCCACTTATGTAGGATTTCAGCCATCTTAGAAGATTGCCGTGAATTCCTGTCGCTTCTAACTTTTTATAGAGTATACCATGATCAACCTTATCAAACGCCTTACGGAAATCAGTATAGATTGTGTCTACCTGTTTGCGTCCACCAACAGTCAACTTAAGATAGTCAACATATTCCAGCAGGTTACTCGTTGTAGAACGCCCATTGATGAAACCATGTTGGGACGGACTGAGTAGCTGTTTGAAGTGATTAAGTATTCGACCGTATACTAGAGACTCAAATATCTTACCAAAGCTTGATAGAAGACTTATTGGGCGATAATTAGAAATATCTTCTCTATCGCCAGATTTATAAATTGGCGTTATGTTAGCCATCTTCCAGAGTTCAGGAAATTCCCCAGTTAACAGAGATTTGTCGTAAATAATATGCAAAGGCCTGGCAAGATGATCGGCACACTTTTTTATGAATGATGGTGGGATTTTATCAGGTCCCGGTCCCTTGTTGGGATCGAGGTTAAGCATCTTGTCACGTACTTCCTTCTCGGACAAGCTAACAGAAAAGATAGAGTAACTAATCTCGTATGATTGGTTTGGGAGTACTACGTCAGCCTCCGTCGACGTATTAATACCAAAAACAGATGAAAAATACTTTGAAAATAATTCCACAATTTCATGACCATTAGATGAAGATACATTGCTTAAGTGCATTACACGAGGAATCGCTTGTGAGCTTTTCTTAGATTTAATAAACCCCCAAAAACTTTTCATGTTACTCTTTATTGAGTCCTCAACATTAGCGATGTATGATCTATAGCATTCTCTTATAAGTCTTTTAGATCTGGATCTCAATAAAGAGAAGGTGTTATAATCTATGAGATTACCAAAACGTTTGAATCTATGGTGAAACTTATCCTTCTCCCTCAGAACTCTGATCAGAGCACCACTGAACCAATTGGGATAAGCTCTCGATGTCCGTCTATATATTGGTGTATGTTTGTCAATTATCTCCCAGATATTGTTATAAAAGTATTCCACACAATGGTTTATGTCCATGCCCGTTAGTACATTCCAGTCAATGAGTGACAATTCTTTAATACATTCGTTATAGTCAGTTTTGTTAAAATTATATTTCAAAGAGTCAGGGTCTGTACGCAGGCACCTACCCCGACCAACTCTAACCTCGATTTCAAGAGGAGGGTGATAATCATCAACCATGACCAATGGCTGGGCTGCTTTAACGGTAATTGTCTTGATATCACTCAAAACCAAATCAAGAGTTCTGGAACTGGCGTTCAAAACACCATTGAATTGAAATAAACCCGACGAGGAAATAAAATCAAGGAAAGACGATACCTTGAGGCTAGCAGAGCCCGTCGGTGATAGAAGTTCTGGTCGAGGTGTCCATGATATGCTGGGTAAATTAAAGTCGCCGACTAAAATGTTATAAGTATTGGAATTGGTATTAATGCAAATTGTGTTTACCTTGTCATGGAATGACTTGAGCCTTTCAGACGACTCATCAGGTGGCAAATACACCAAGCCCAGGTTAAATGATGTACTGTCCGTTTCAGAAAGCTTTAGACAAATCCAAAGATCATTAACACAGGTCTGCCAATCGCGTCTCTGAACAACAAAAAGATCCTTTCTGACAGCGATCAATACTCCACCTCCTATACGCTTATCAGAAGTTTCTATTGAGCGATCTCGTCTAAAAACATTGTACCTTTCATCAATTAGCTCGCTATCGGAAATATGTTGGTTCAGCCATGTCTCCGTGAGGCATATAACATCATAGCAATTATTCAAAACTTCCAACATAAACTCCTGCAATTTGTTCTTGATACTTCTAACATTCTGATAGTAAATCGAGATTGCCATAAAAAAAGAAAAATTGTTCAAAATAATACATGCATAAAATTGTCAAAAGAAAAGATGAGCGAAATTTTAACGATAAAACAAATAAAATATATTTGAAATCACAAGAAACTAAACAATCAAGAATTGCTGAAGGTAAAGAATTGCAGGAGTAAGAATCGGATTTATTCCAAGAAAAAAGTACTAGTATGAAATTAGTAAAGCTTGCCATTACAAAGACCATGCATATAGATTCAAAATCTTTAAAACCTACCGGCAATTGCTCAAATTTTAAATCAATTAGGTACGAAGAAGAAAATACATATTGTATAAATTCATTAAAATGTGTTGCAAACAAAACAAATTTGAAGTCTGTTGAAGATAACATCTCATCGTTCAAATCCCTGAAACTTGTTGAAAACAATGCCAAGCAAAAAATCGCAAAAGTTCGATGAAAAAAAAATATATGATTAAATTTATAAAGCCTGCCGTAAAAAAGACAGTACATATACAGTGAAAGCCATCAAAACCAGCCGATAACGGCATGTACCTTATTAAATTCTTCAAGTACGATGGAGCAAATACACTTTGTACAGAAACTACATGTTGTATAAAGCTATTAAAGTCCGCTGCAGATAAAATAAAATAAAACATATTCAAAATCACAAGAAAAATGTTGAGACAGTGCATTTTTGAAATTATTGAAATTAACTGGTAATAAACTATAGTAAAAATGATGGAAAAGCGTACTAAACAGCACAAGCTTATAAATTTGTTAAAATCTGTTAAACACAGAACACACTCACATGCAAGATTACAAAAATGCATAAGTTTGAAAACATGAAAATACGTTGCAAATGCAATATATTTAAGATCACATAAGACTGTTGAGAGCATTACTTTTATAAAGTTGTCAAAATCTATTGAATGCAAACGACAGTCAAGATCGTTAAAGTCTGATTCCGATGAGAAAAGTGTATGCATATTATTATTATTAAAAACCTTTGATAAATAGTATGATTTACTCAAGATCATTAAAAACTGATGAGAACAGCACCTGTTTGAATTGAATAGAGTCTGAAGTTGAAATGACATAGAAGAGAAAGTAAAAAGCTATTGTGTACCAGGCTCAGTCGGGATAAGCCTACTAAGAGTCTCTTTACTAGAAACAAGAATTGGTGGGGACGTATCATTTTTTCTAATGAATACTCTTCCCTGCTTCAACCAAAAGTACTTGTATCCATGTTCCCTGGCGAATTTCCGGGTGGCCGCGTGAATTTCTCTATTGAAGGAAGAAAGATGCTCTTGCACATATATAGGTTGCGGACGTCCTGCCAGGCCCATGTGTCCCGTGTTTAATTTCCCATTAGGAGCAGAGCTTTTTTTATTGAAATCTCTCACTTTTGAGAGCAGATTATTTCTCAACTTGCTATTTTGCAAGGTTAATATTATTGTCCTTGGTCTGTCCCTATTCTGACCGGATAGAGGTCGCACTCTGTGACACGATACTATGCCATCATCATGCATCTCCAAACCAATTGAAAGATACATGCCGTTTACCATAGTAAATAAATCCTCGTCCCGGTGCTCAGGGACCATGTGAATCTCCACGTTGTTGTTCCTCATAGTCTGCTCAATTTCGTTTACTCTCTGCTTAAGCTCATTTTTCTCCTCCTTGAGTTTTATGTTTTCTTGTGTGAGGTTACAAATTGTTCGAGTGTTCAATGCGCAGGCTTCATTGAGTCTGTCATATTCGTTTGATATGTATTCCAAAGAAGATTTCACTTCGTCCAATGCGTTCAGTCGTTCCCGAATTCTAGCCATCTCCTCCGTTATAGCTCGCTTAACTAGTTCCTCGAATTTCGTCACGAGATCTTTTGTAAAGGCATCGAGTCTAGAGTTAATGTATGATACAGTGAGATCCTCAGCTGAGTCAGCGGATACACTTTGAGCTGTCAACGATGAGACGGATGAAGCTCTCAATCTAGTAGCCGGGTTGATGATAGATGATTTTTCTGCGGGAGGAGTGGATGAGGTTGAAGCTGATCTTGGATCCTTCGTCTTACATTTCAAACACTTCCAATGTGCACGAGAAATCATTGACATTTTTTTGAAGTTACCAGCCGTCGTATCCATACAAGAGAAGTGGAATGTTTCGTAACAGCGTGAACACTTCAGGCATTTTGATGGACTCAAATCATTAGAGCACTGACAACACTTCATAATAAAATTAAAGTAATAGGTATATAAAAAAAAAAACCAAATTGGTTTTTTTCTTTTTATATATAAAAAGAAAAAAACCAAAGAGAAAATGCTGTATTTTCGCATTCACGAGAGTGTCAAACAGCTCGGCGCAATGAGATGGCGCAATGTACCGCTGATTTTCACACTCGCGAGCATGCCGTGCCGACAGAATGCGCCGCGCCGTTTTCGCGGTACTACAGAGTTTCGATCGTTTGGAATTCCATTTTGGTGTGTCAGGCCAATTGGGCTGCGCGGGATTTGACATTCACGAGCGCATTTTGGAGTGTTAGCAAGCCATTTGGAAGGATGGCAAGATCGTGAATGGGGGCCTTAATAATCACTCCACACAGTGCGATATCGTGATATCTCATTATTGTCATGGCTCCTTGTGATATATGTCGGTGTTTAATGTGACATGTCATTATTATTTATACAACGTAAAATGGATTTCTACCAAATAAATAATCGCGAACTAAGTATTTTCCGATATTTGCGGAACATGTTAAGTCCCGATTGTCAGTGAAAATACCCAAGAAGTTGTGATACCTAATAATCACTCCACACAGTGCGATATCGTGATATCTCGTTATTGTCTTGGCTCCTTGTGATATATATTATATACATATTATATTATTCCGTGTTGTGTGATAACCGAATGACCCACTCGTTCAATGAACACAACCAACGCCCGGTGTCAGTCGATAAATTGTAATTTTACAATCTTTTACAGACCACAATATTGCATTATTTATTAATTATACATGAGTATATGAAATGAAATGAAATGAAATTATTTATTTCCATTATTTACACAACGTATATATAACAATAACAAAAAATAACTATATTTTAAAATACTTATTATAAACATACTATGTACAATTGTGCCTATTTGGAAATTTACTGCCTCACTAGACAAGTCTGTTCTGAGGCAGTAATTTTTCAATATGGCCTAAGATTACATGTTTTTCAATGCAAAATAATTAAACATAAACACAAAAGAAAAATAATCAGAATAATATAACGTGATCTCTCAGTTATTTTCTCCCATATAATTGTAGTGGAAATGATGGATGGCATGCACCAAGCTATGGTACAGTTTCTCAGGTTATGAAGGCACAGAGTAGTGAATTACGTTAGGATATTTAACAGGACATGAGCAGATTGTATTCTACCATTTCTTTTCAAGTTTGTTTCGTCGCTTGAGATATTGTGTTCTATGTCAGTAGGGCTAGCCAAGATGCAAAAAACGAAAACGTTGACGCTGAACGTTATTTTTTTTGTATGGGATTTGACGTTTGATAACGTCATCAAACGTCAAATCCCATACAAAAAAAATAACGTTCAGCGTCAACGTTTTCGTTTTTTGCATCTTGGCTAGCCCTCCAGGTAATATTTTATTGTAAAGTCTATGTAGGAACATACATTTTACTGGTCTTAATTTCTTTATGAGTATTGTGTATTTCTAATACTTATTTTTACAACGTAAGTTTGTTAAGTCTTTTGCATAATGTCGCTGGGCAAAAGTCGTCCTTATTTACTTACTAATTGGTAGTACTTACCTAATTTCGTTTGTGTATTAATTTGTTGGACTGTGGACAGTGCACGCGGATTATTGTTATCATATATTTATTTATCATACGTACTGAATGGGATATTTTGAGACGGCATTATATAAACCTTAACACCTCGAAATTATAGAATTAAATTTAATTTAATCAACTGTCAGTGGTATCGTATGGATGTTTCCACGTCTCAATCTCTAAGGTAAGGCTTCGTATGATATTTCCACGTCTCTAGCTCTCGCCATCTATGAAGTGAAAAAACCCTCGCCATCTATGAAGTGACAAGTAACATTTTTTTCTATCGCCATTTATTTATTTTATTTTTATTCGATCAATTTGGTCATCCGCATCCCAGGAATAAGATGATTAATCTGCGATATATCTGATATATGAGATATACCCGAGCAGGCCACATAAACAGATGGCCAAGGATAATGTTATCTTGGAGACCGCGAATGACAATCAAAGGTGTTGGGAGACCGACGATGAGATGGAGGGACGATATCAGCAATCTTGCTGGTGTCAATTGGAAGAATATAGAGTGGCTTGGAAGGAGATGGAGGAGGCCTTCGTCCTGAAGAGTGGACGGGATTAGGCTGACAAGAATAAATATGAGAAGCTACAAGATATGGTACGGACATGTTAGAAGAAGACAACCAGAATATATAGTCAAAAACTTAAATGTGCCGGGCAAGAGATACAGAGGGAGACCAAAGCGCAGATGGAAAGAAGTGGTAAGGCAGGATATGATAAATAACGGAGTTACCCCAGAGGATGCGCAGAACTGTGGACAGTGGAAGCGTGAGATGCAGAAAGAATTTGGGACAATTGCCGAGGAAAAGGAGAAGAATCTGCGCGTCATTCGGTTTATTTCATGATGGCATGCGACTACATGATTGAAACACCTTAGTCTGGAATGGGTTTGCAGTTTTTCATCAGCAGATGGCGCCAAAACACTTACGGAATATTGGCACATTAACGACATAAAGTGGATTGTTTTGAACGATGAACTTGCCGGATAAAGGCTAGCTTCAATACAGGCGCAGCGGACGGAGCGCATCAGACAGATTTTAGAATTCTTTATATAGGAATTCATACAAGTGCATCCATTGATCGGCAGCGAACGGAGCGTGCGCATCGGTTCGTCGGAATTCCGACGCCGTTGCTAGGAGAAACAATAATCCGCTTGGATCTGTCATTTTTGTATGTGCATTTTCTTTGGTGATATCATATCGCCTTTTTTACCACTATAATATAAAATCGAATCTTCGGATGCTTAGATGTTTTTTACTCAGCAATCACGCGAAAATGGCTGAAAGATTTTGGATGAAATTTGGTATTAAGATATGTTGGTATATATTTTATAATTTTTGGTATGTCCAATACTATATTAATATGACAACTCACCCTTTCCTCCTCTCCTACCCACACACGCTTCATAAAATACACATACTCACACATCACAATTGTACACTTAGAACACACATTTATCTAATCACAAATATTTTTCTTTTCTTTTTTCGCTTGAATTGTCTTTGTTATATTAATCTGTGGAACAATGTAATTGGCTTACTTTCTTTATTACTATTTATTTATTAATGTAAAATATGAAATGGCTGTTTTGTTTCCTAAAATAAAATAAATAAATAAATAAAAGATTATAGGCTATATCTTTTTGAAATTCATTCTAATTATTTTTTATTAAATATTTTTATTGAATAAAATTATGCACTAGCTGAGCATGTGATTAACAAGCCGAAGAATCATTTGTGTATTTATATTTTCAATCGAAAATTGTCAACAAATCCAAATGACAATAAATTGTGTCGGCAATCCGATTGGTGCGCCTCTGTGGACGCACTGCCATAAACAAATTCGTCTGATGCGCTCCGTCCGATCCGTCCGCTGCGCCTGTATGGACGGTAGCCTTTAGTATTAGTATGCATTGACGGATTAATTCGTATTATTTTAACGTACCACATCTCTGAGGTTTCTCGTTCAACGAGCATTCGAGAGTTTCGCTTTGTCTCTCGTCCATATTTACTTTTGATATATTATTTAAGTGTGGGTTTGTAATTCTCTCCTTGGATATTATCCAGTTGAGGTGCAGTTCATTGTGATGCATCGCAATATTCTCGTCTGAGGTGACAACACGTCATTGTAACAACAGAAGATTGACTGCCTTGAAAAGAGAGAGAATCCGCAAATACATTTTCGCGAAATAAATTTTGAGATAAAATGCAAAACTGCTTCTAGCGTTAGTGTATTTATTTATTTATTTAAGGGTCAAACGCAGTCTTAAACGAGTGGGTTGTGGCCAACGCTAAACTTCTCACTAACAAGTCATTCTATAAAGTATTCAAATTTTGTATGGAAAATATTCAGCATTTTCATGAAATGAGTTTGTTAAATTATTTTTTACTAGCTTTTATGTCCCGCCGTTGGCCAAGAATGTAAATTAGTGAAGGAATAAGCAATCGTTTATATACCTACATAATATTGTCACACATAATTTTTTTTAACCGTAGTATGAAAAGTAGTTTGAAATTTAATTGAGTTTAAGCGGTGTAAAATCTTAAAGTGATGGCCACAATCCATTTGCTTTTATATATAAGCACATACAATTTCTGCACGCATGGACTATGGGAAATGATTTTAAATATGACTTATTATAAAAAGACAACGTCGTAAAGAGTTTGGATTTGGCCACAACCCCTATTTTTATATATTGTCATCGAACGCAAATAATGTGTTTTAAATATTTAGTAATTTTGGATGATGGGAAATGGTTTAAAAATTGATTAAACAAAAGTACTGAAAATATTCTAGTGTTGGTCCCATCCCATTCGTTTTTATATTTTTGATTTTTCGTCAAGTGTGCATATAGTTTATTATAGTTTTGCACAATAAAACTGATAGACTTACATAAAACTGACACATAAGTCTACATTACAGAAGAAGAAGACTTAAGCTATGTTAAATAGTTTTTAATATGAATATAAACGTTGTGAAGATCCAGCAATGGCCACAACCCCGATTTTTTATATATTGTCATCAAAATGAAATGTGTAGTTATTGAAAATTAAGCAATATATGATGATATAATAAATGGTGTAAATTTGATTGAACAAAAGTAATGAGAAGATTCTAGTGTTGGTCACATCCCATTCGTTTTTATGTATTTTCATCAAGTATGCATGTTGTTTATAATATTTCGTTACAATAGACTATTAGACATAAAACTAATCCAAAAGACTAAATAAAAAAAAGAAGTAGAAGTATAAAACTATAACAAATAGTTTGTAATAAAAACTGACCCAATGGTCTACATAGAAGATGAAATAGAAGAATTACACATTAGGAAATGTATTATATAAAAAACTGACCAAAATGTCTTCATAAAAGAAGAAGAAGATGAATTGAACTATAGGAAATATTTTATATAAAATTCACCCAACATCTACATAAAATAAGAAAACGAAGAATTAGACTAAAGGATAGTTTGTTTAAAAATAGTTTGTTTAAGAACTAACCAAAAGGTCTACATAAAGGAAGAAGAAGACGAATTAGACTATAGGAAATAGTTTGTATAAAAACTCACCCAAGGTTTACATAAATTAAGAAAAAGAAAAATTAGACTATAGGAAATAGTTTATTTATGAACTGTCCCAAATGACTTCACAAAAGAAGAGGAAGAAGATTTAAACCCCAAGAAATAGTTTGTAGAAAAAATCACCCAAAGGTCTACATAGAAAAAAGAAGAATTTCACTATAGGAAATAGTTTGTAGGTATATTGAATGTGTATTGTAGTTAACCTAAAATAGTTTAATAATTTTTCTATACAAAATCAGTATATTCTTGGTTTTTAAGTAGTATGTAGGTACCTACCTACAATGATGTTCTAAATTAATTCGAATTCGATTTATAACAAATTTTATTTGAATATCAGAATGTGTCCGTTACCATAGTAACCATGTTCCAACATGTGAAAAATATCAAATGTTATGGAGACATTTTTTGAATATGTAGGTACCTACATTGGTTTGTTCGATGCCATAAAAATGAAAATTGTCAGTTAAATCAAATATTTTTAACAAATTATGCAATTTTATTACGCCTATATCTTTACTAATAATTAACAGACTTTTACAATATATGTCTTAGAACTTGCTGTAATGTCTTGTGTTTTATTTTATTATTTCATAATCACATTTATTTCAAAGGTATATTATTTTAAAGAACATATTCATTCGGGAGGAAAATTAAATATCGTATGAAAAGATATTAAAATGACGGGGTTATATGTACATTTGTACAAAACGCTTACTTTAAAAATAAGTTAAACATTATAATTAGACAAAATATTCACCATGTTTTTCACTTAAAAGCTAAGTTATACTTGAAAATATATTTTTTTCGTGTAAATACGTACTTCTAACTTTTAAACTAACAGATATTTGCGTGCAAAATGTACACTTTTTTGACAGATATGACTTGGAAAATTTTGTATGAAAAATATAATTATTGAAATATCTTTAAAATTCAGCATTTTAATCGCATTATTTTTAGCGTGACACTGCATCAGGTATACTGGTACATGTTCGCACATAAATTAGATTTTTAGATGCTCTTGGTTTTTCAAAAGGCGTGAGACAAACACACACACACACTAACATATTGATTGCTTTATTACTTTAGATTTGAATATTTTATTATGAAAACTTAACTCTTCAATGCCATTATATGGAGGTGATGTGCCTTTTTACCAATTTGAAAATAAAAATTTCAAATTTTAAGTTTCCCGAGCTTGAGGTCACTATGAAATATTTGACAGTTAAAAAAAATGAGAAGCACTATTCAGATATCCTCCAAAATCTAATGGAGTCTAAGCGAGTGTCAGATTTTTTTTTTAAATGAATATGTCCTTGTTAAACAAGTACATATACATTTTCCTACGTTCCCTAAAATAAGCAAATAAATGCTTGTGCTATAGGTGAACGAAATCGGTCGAGGCAGGATTCGGAACTCGCGACCACTGGATTACTAGCCCAGCGCGCTAACCGCTCTGCCATCGACCCATCTGTCAGATATACATGTTTGCGAAATTTGAAAAGAATCGAATGAGTACTTTAGTCTATAATCGATAAAGTAAAATAAACTCGCCATACACAGCACATAGCACATAGCAAACACACACAGATACATTGTGATGACACTTTCAGAATACAATCTCAGCATGATACTAGTTGATAATCTGCAATATAAAATAGTTACAAGCGGTGTAATTCGCGTAATGCTGCTTGGTCGTACATCGATCCCATATTTTTTTAAATACCAAATATCAAGAGAGCGTTGACTAAGAAATGTGTTTCTTTTAATTGAATAATGCGGGATACGCGGTGCGGTCTAATAAATACGATTCAAATATCAGGAGCGCATAGAATAATGCAGAACAGAGATTCTAAATAAGTTCCATCTATCAGATAAACATAACGTGCAGAAGGTCGTAGATAACATTAAATTCCATCGTTTTGACGAATTATAACTAATATTGTATTATTCTTCAACGCGTTTTTTTCCTAGAAGGACAAAATATATTATACTGTTCATTTTTAAATTATCCACCCGCCTATATTTTATTTTTAATGACATTTCAGGCGCTGGTTCTGTTAAGTTCCCTCATAAATTCATATTTTAATGTTTATGGTCATACATACTTTACAAATAGCAAAATACGAGAAAAAAATACAGGCGGTTTTTTGTTCACTTTCCGTACATACATAATTATAGGTAGACTGTTGCAAATATGACAGTTTTACGTCTTTTTGGTATGGATTATTTTTACTCCTCACTAACCCAAAGGGAAGCTATTTTTTATTGCAGATTATCAACTAGTATCCTGCTGAGATTGTATTCTGAAAGTTTCATCACAATGTATCTGTGTGTGTGCTATGTGCTGCGTGCTATGTGCTATGTACGGAGTGTTCATTTTACTTTATCAATTATAGACTAAAGTACTCATTCGATTCTTTTCAAATTTTGCAAATATGTATATCTAATACTCGCTTAGACCCCATTAGATTTTGAAGGATATCTGAATAGTGCTTCTCATTTTTTTTAACTGTCAAATATTTCAAATTGACCCCAAGCTCAGGAAACTTAATATTTGAAAATTTTATTTTATTTTTTTTTACAGGAAAAAAGATCGTTATTAATTTTTAATTTGTGTTATCTTTCAATAGATGAAATTTAATCTATTGTCTGAATATACGGCAAGCGTCTGTATCAACAAGTATTTTCGTTATTTTGTCTTGTGTAGTCACAATGGCAATTCGACGAATAAGTTATTTTATCTATTTAACAGTACATATGAGTACATATTATGTCCAATTCTGATTCGTTTCAGAGTACGAAAACGTCTGCAACCAACGGGCGACCATGGATAAAAATATTTTATTCGCGCGGTGTGACGTTATGAGTCCCGTATAAATGCAGTCAACTTTTTGACATTTCTCATATACTTAAATTCCGTATAAAATTTTTAGTCGAATCTGAATAGGGCCTATTATAAAAACACATGGATGACGAAAAAAAATTAAAACATTGGATTCTTTCATAAGTTTTGTAAATGTTCCTATTTCGTAACGAACTGCATAAACAAGTTTTGTTTGATGTTCTTTTTACTTATCACATATTTCTCCATTAATATGTTTTGTATTTATTTGCTATTGAATATTTCAATATAGATTTCTTTCTATTTGTCTTGTTAGTATGCTTGTGTTCTTTATTTGCAAATAATTTGTCTCTAACATGTAAAAATAAGAGACAAATTATTTGATTATTTGACAAATTACCAAAGTAAGTTTAAATTTTATAGTTGTTTTCTGAAATTTTATTATAATATTAATGACCATAGAATAATAATAAAACTATTGAATACTCATTCCCATACAATACCTCGCTGAAAAAGTGAAGCCGTTTTATTGGCCGGCTCGTGTCAATATACATATGTATGACTCTGCTGGTAGACATTGTTCCTATAGTAGGTACTACTCGTTATGACTGCGTAAATAATTGTTCGAGAATTCAGGAAGCGTCATAATGAACAATATGTTAAGTGCTTAGAAATCTATCATATAATTGCATTGAAAAAGGCTGTGTTTTGAGAACCATAGAAAAATAACAGCAAAAATATGCAATAAATGCTCCAAAAATATTGCAAACGCATCCCAAATGCTATGTTGCCTATTCTTTCATGTGACGACATTTCAATGTCGAACGATTTTAATGACGAATGATTTCAAGAATAGGCTAAAAGCCTAACATTCGACATTTCATTCGACATTTTTTAGGCGGGCTAGTCGAATACGACATTTACTGTGCGAGAATGGAGAATAGATACCCTGAAGCTGAAAAACGTCTGTCCGGGCCCAATAGTAAAAATAATAGTAATAATAATACCCCACTAGACCTGACCTGCCGGGATATAGAGCCCATAGACACCATAAAACATATCAAAAATAAATGTGATAATTGGGAACGGAAGGAATTACATGGAAGACATGCTAGTGACTTAAAGAAAATCCATGTAGACTGTAGTGCTTCAAATAAATGGCTGGAAACATCAGAGTTATTTCCAGAAACGGAAGGGTTCATGTTAGCTATACAGGATCAGGTAATAAAAACGAGGAATTACAGGAAATACATCATGAAGGACAATGTAGTACAAACTGACCTATGTAGAAAATGCCACCAAAAGTCAGAAACCATCCAACACATTACAGGGGCATGCGTCACTCTCACACAAAATGACTATACACACAGACATAATCAAATCGCAAACATCATCCACCAAGAATTAGCTATTGCACACAAACTAATAAATAAATATGACAAAATGCCTTATTATAAATACACACCTACACCAGTTCTTGAAAACTCCACTCACAAACTATACTTTGACAGATCCATACTAACTGATAGAACCATACATAACAATAGACCAGATATTACACTTGTAGATAAACAAAATAAACATACAATGTTAATTGACATCGCTGTACCAAATACACACAACATCGAAACAACTACAACCGAAAAAATCAGAAAATACACTGACTTGCAAGACGAAATCAAGCGAATCTGGGACATGCAATCTGTGATAATAGTACCAATAGTAATTTCCACCACAGGAATTATTCCATTAAACTTATTCAGCAGTTTAGAAACCATCAAATTACCTAAATACACATACGTCACCATGCAAAAAGCAGCCATATTAAACACATGCAGACTGGTGAGGAAATTCCTCCAAATCGACGACACTACTGACCTAACTAACACATAAATACTACACATGGCACCAACACACAAACACCACATTTTATACACTCAGTAAGGATAGCACTTGGCAGCATTGCTCGTGCTACCCCAAATCCCACCAGGTGATAAACCTGAGAAGGTGTTAAAGATCCCGAAATAATAATAACAGGGGATTTAATATAGCGCCGTTTAATGATTCAAGATCATTTCAAGGGAGCTGAAATTTTAGTTGTGTGCCGCTTTACGAAACAATGCTGTTTCCAGTCCTTCAGTGAAAGTAATTTTATAAATTCCTTAATTTCTATATGAGTAATGTTTATTTTTTGTTTCTTTTTCAGATTAATTGACGGTGATGTTTCTATTACATTTGAGTGATGCTTGGACGCAATACTTGGTGAGATACTTTATTTTATATTATTTTTTTGTATTTCAATATTTAATTATTTTATTATTATTGATATTGTACTTCTTTCGAAAAAGCCCTTAAAATAAGGCGTCGATAAATAATAATAAATCGCTATTTAATAACAATTGCGTACTAGAGACTATTATGAGTACTTCATACATATTTCTGTAATTGTTACTGATGAAATACAATGTAAATAAATATTATTATGATGTAATTGTACCTGCTTGTGATGATACTGTACAATGAACATGCACTGTTGATTTATTATAGTTTTTAAATTTAATGACTTATCTTTAGATACGTTATGGCTGTGAGAGAAAGAGTGATTCACCGGAATCACATGACACAGGACCCTACGAAAGAAGATAGTGAAGTAGATACATGTGATAATAAGTGGTTCAATAATAAGTTATGTGATGATAAGTGCTCTAATATAAAAAGTGATGTGATGCTAAGTGCTCTAATAATAAGTGATGTGATGATAAGTGCTCTAATAATAAGATTGATGTAATGATAAGTGCTCTGATGATAAATTATGTGATAATAAGTTCTCTAATAATAAGTGTTGTGATAATAAGTAAGCAGAAGACTGATGATTTGCATAAACACATGATATGTGAAAAATGTTGCTTGAATTCGCACACGCACATTATGAACATATATAATAATAAGTAAGCAGAAGACTGATGATTTGCATAAGCACATGATATGTGAAAAATGTTGCTTGTATTCGCACACGCACATTATGAACGATGTTGCAGTATTCGCACGAGTGCAATAATATGAACGACGTTTTAAGGATTCGCACAAGCACACAAGTTGCGAATAATGTTGCTTGTATTCGCACACGCACATTATGAACGATGTTGCAGTATTCGCACGAGCGCAATAATATGAACGACTTCATAAGGATTTGCACGAGCACACAAGTTGCGAATAATGTTGTGGGAATTCGCACACGCACATTATGAACGATGTTGCAGTATTCGCACGAGCGCAATAAGAAGTAAGGATTTGCACGAGCACACAAGTTGCGAATAATTTTGCTGGAATTCGCACACGTACATTATGAACGATGTTGCAGTATTTGCACGAGCGCAATATGAATTCGCACTAGTACACATGTTTAAAAATGTAGATTGAATTCGCGTAAGCTTAGTTTGAAGGTTATTGTAAAAGTGTTATCAATGCAGTATGGATCGTCATTATAAGGTCAGTATGAACATGAACAACCCTTAAAATACAGACCTTAGTATGGTCGACCCGATTTAACGATTGTTCCTAGTTATTTAGGTGTGGTCATGGTCAGACTATACTACACTATAAATGGTTCCAAAGGTTAGGGCTGCCTTCCATCTCGATATACCGGGATTGTCACCGTTATCAAGTCCTCTGTCCCGACAAAAACTAAAACACATACGTATAACCGATAACTGAGCAAACTATACAATGAATAAGTCATTGAATGAAAAAAGTCGGTGGAAAGGTGAATTTCTTTATAAAAATGTCCAGAGTGAAACAGCAAAATGTTAGTATTTTTTTGCATTTCCAGCTCAGCTGAAAGGGTTTTTTCCTTAATGTCTGCCCAGTGGACTGATGAAAGAAATCGTATGCTACCGAAGATTGTGGGGTCGATCTTATGATGTCAAGATGAACTTCAATATGACTCTATACACACAACACACTAACATGAATATGCTCATACTTGGAGACTACAATATTCCTAGCATAGATTGGACACATGACTCACCTACAAATAACATTATTAATATCAGAAATCCCGTCGCTGGAGCTCTAATTAATTTAATGTCTCTCATGAATCTTTCTCAACATAACAAAATACCTAACATAAATAATAAAACACTAGATCTAGTTATGTCTCATGACCGTTGCTCAGTTACTCAGTCCATCGATCCAATCACCCACGAAGATCGACATCACCCAGCACTGAACTGAACATAATCTTATCCACACAAGCTCTAACTACATTGCCTACTCAAGACCTGAAAAAATTCGACTACAGAAATGGTAATTACGAAGCGATCAACGAACACATACTTTATACAAACTGGGAAAACATTTTTAGAGACATAAATGCCTCTACTGCCGTTGATTACTTCTACGATATTATTTATACAATCATCAATGAATATGTACCGCTCAAGAAAACACGCAGCCTCAAATATCCCATTTGGTTCTCTCCTGCTCTAATCCATATCTCAAAAGAAAAATGTAAGTACTGGAAGAAATGGAAAATTTACGGAAACGAAGCAGACTTCAACTCCTATTCTTTACTTCGACGACGTTTCAAAAAATTACTAAAAGATCATCACCGAACATACATAGCTAACATTGAGAATAACTTGACTAGTAATCTTAAAAGTTTCTGGGCGTATACTAAATCCCTAAAAACTACATCAGGCTATCCTTCTACGATGACATACAAATTAAAAACCTCCAGTCAGCCAAACGAAATAGCAAACATGTTCTCAGATTATTTTGAATCGGTATTTGAACCCGAATTACCATCTGACCAAAACAACATCATTCCAGATAGTAATAATTCTGTCAATCTGTCATCTATCAGGATAAATCTAGGTGAACTTAGGGAAATTCTTATTTCCTTAGATATCAGTAAAGGTCCAGGCCCGGACAAAATTCCCCCATTCTTTCTTCAAAAAACTGCATACTCAATAAGTCACCCTTTAGCGCTGATATTCAATCAGTGTTTATCAGAAGGGGTATTCCCCAATAAATGGAAAAAAGCTTTCATTACCCCTATTCACAAAGGCGGCAACACAAATGACATCGAAAATTATAGACCTATATCAATACTGTCAGCAATACCTAAGGTTCTTGAAAAAATCGTTCATGGACAAATATTAGCAACCGTGAAAAGAAATATAGTTGATGAGCAACATGGTTTCATGCCTAACAAATCAACGACAACTAACTTGCTAGTATACTCAGAATATCTCTTCCAATCACTCGACGACAAAATTCAAATTGACTCAATTTATACAGACTTCAAGAAGGCCTTCGACAAAGTGGACCATAGTATATTAATGGAAAAATTATCAGATAATGGAATTAAAGGCAGCCTACTCAGGTGGACAAAATCATACATTACAAATAGGCATCAGGTAGTTGTTCTCAACGGCCATTCCTCCAATAAAGTAAAAATAACATCTGGAGTACCTCAAGGTTCAATCCTTGGCCCACTACTCTTCACGATATTAATTAACGATATCAACTCATGTTTCATAAATAGTAATTTTTTAATATTTGCTGACGATTTAAAAATTTTCCTTAAAATTAAACATGTACACGATTGCACAGCTCTCCAGGACGACCTAAATAGATTAAACGATTACTGTCAGCGAAATAAACTATATCTTAATTTAGCTAAATGCAAGACTATCACATTTACAAAAAATAAAAATATTATCCAACATAATTACTACATCGACACTCATCCACTTGACAAAGTCAACAATATTCGGGATCTAGGAGTTGTGTTTGATAGCAAACTTCATTTTGACATCCATGTGGAAAACATAATCAACAAAGCATATAAAATGATGGGTTTTGTGATGAGATTGACTAAAGAATTCAAAAAAACCAGCTCATATTTAATATTATATAATACGTTAATCCGCTCACAACTCGAATACTGCTCTCAAATATGGAATCCACATTACAACATATACGCCGAAAAAATTGAAACAATTCAGAAAAAATACCTCAAGACTATGCAATACAGAACACAGAATCCCCGACTACCATACACTGACCTACTTAATAATTACAATCTATGCACACTAAAAGAGAGACGTACCCTATTTGACATGACAACACTACACAAAATAATCAATAGCACGTTTGACTGTCCAGCACTCGTTAGCTCAATTAACATACATGCACCACTCAGATGCCTAAGAAACAACTTGCTCTTCCTCCCGTCAACTTCAAACACAAATGCAGGATTTAGGAAACCAACCAACAGAATGTGCAATGAATACAACAAAACCTTTCCAGACACACACATCTTCTCCAAATCATACACAGCATTCAAACACGAAATAAAACACATTCAAAAATCATCACCACAACACGCGATGACATAATAATACACATACTCTATTGAGATATTAATCATCTGTCATAACATACTACACCATCTCTTTTATTGAATTATGGCTCCTTAATTTTAATTTTATTTTATGTATTTTTGTTTTTTTTTTTCTCTTTTTTATCATTATGTTAATGTATAACTCTTGTTTCTCTATTTCTCGCCTCAATATTTATTTCTCGCCTCAATACTTATTTCTGTATAATTATTTTCTTATCTATTTCATTTCGTTTATGTTAATTTAAATTGATTTTTTTTTTTCTTCTTTACTTGTTTTGTCTTTTATTATTATTGTATTACTTTGTAAATTTTCACTTTCATATGTTTATATTGTGAATACTGTAAGGTTGCAGATAAACTTTGAATTCTATGTTACCATTAGTTATATGCATATTTTCTGTAACTGTTTGTATTCCTAAATGAATAAATAAATAAATAAATGACTTGCACACAGGTCTATAATTATAATGGACATGATTGGTAAGAAGATATTGCCGCATGGCAATAAACCCTCCACTGTCGACTTATTATGTAAAGTATGCAGAATGATTCAAATAAATAAAAGGGAATCCTGAAATGCTGTAGTAAGTGCTCAGAAAGGTATGCTCCGAGTACTTCTTCCGCTCCAACTATTCAAAAAATGCATCTAAGCTTATACATACACACCATCACGCCATGTCCCTTGCGGGGTAAGCAGAGAGAACCGAGCGCCGTACTCCTCTATTTTTGCACACATTCCAGGCTTCCTTTACATCCATGCATCATTTCATTCGTGCTCGTCGACTGTTCAAGTTTCTTATGTTTCTTTCTTTCAAAATATCATTCACATGGGCATGCCGTCCCTTTCTGGGGGAGACCCCTGCTATTCACTCCATCTCTTACACCCATGAGTATCTAAATTAATCGAATATTTTTTTTTCTTGTCTTGAAATTGAATTTTTTCTCTCAGAGCGTCCTTATGAGACCCTAATATAATAAGAAATGGCAACCCTAGAAAAAGATACAACCTACATATATTGTTTGGTATTGCAGAATAATATACGAGTATACCAGTACTGTACTATGGTAAATTAGCATGAAACAATATATGTAATTGCACCATGTTTTATTTTATTACCTTCAATAATATGTAGTCTTGAACTTAAACTTTAGCCTCGTTTCATTGCATATTTATATATTATGTTCAAGAATTTTATTGAATTTTTAGTAGGTACATACATATGTACATACTTGCAGTAACAACAACAACACAACACCTACATTATATATTACCTATTTATATCTATTTATTTTGTTTATTTTTTCAATTTTATTTATTGAAATCAATTAAGAGATCAAAGAACAGTTTGTATTTAGACCTTTATTATATTGCTCGAGTTTTTCGAAATTTGAATTTACATACTTGCAGTAACAACAACAAACAACACCGACATACAGGGTGTCCCATAATCCAACGTATTCCTTTTAAGGCCTACCAACTCATGATATAATAGCAATATCTATTTTTTTATTGTAAAACATATTAATTGTTATACTATTTTGGAAATAACAATTATTGCGCCAACTTTTGCAACAATTTGTCAGGTTGCTGGCGTCATACATTTTTTTTTCAGTGTGAACAATCAAAGTTGGGTAATATTTTTTTTAAATTCATATCCCGGGCCATAATTTTTTTTCCACCAAAAAAAAAGTTTTATTATTATTTTGGATTGTGATCAACAGCTGAGTTATTCAAGATTGTAAAACATAAATTAGAATTCCAAAATATTGAAATTTGTAAATATGGCACTCGAAAAACCAATCTAAGGCGGAGATTTTCGGGCACTTTGTAAAAGTGGCAATATCTCGAAAACTAAGGAACTTTTACTAAGGTCATATTTGCATATTCTGGCTAGTCATGAGTTGGTATAACAGCCCTTAAAAGGAATACGTTGACTTATGGGACACCCTGTATATATTATTGATATCTATTTGTTTTGTTATTTTTTACAATTTTATTTATTGAAATCAATTAAGAGATCAAAGAACAGTTTGTTTTTAGACCTTTATTCTATTGCTTGAGTTTTTCGAAATTTGAATTTACATACTTGCAGAAACAGCAACAAACAACACTTACATATATATTATTTATATCTATTTGTTTTGTTATTTTTTACAATTTTATTTATAGAAATCAATTAATAGATCAAAGAGTTTGTATTTACACCTTTATGGTATCAATGAACGATTTTGTGTATCCTTTTTAATGATCGGATAGTATCAATAAAAGAATACGTATATCCTGGCGTGCTGGGTTCGATTCCCAGCGGAGGAGAAATTTATTTCTCACGCAAATACTGCTCCTCTGGGCTGGAAACACTGGTTAGTTGGAAGAAATTGCCATACGGCAATAAACTCGCCACTTGCGCGGGTGCAAGGAAGTGTTCATTTTTATTATTATATCCTTTTTAAAATTCGGAGAGTATCAATAAGATAATTTGTGTATTCTTTTTAATGATCGGATAGTATAAAAAAATGAATATCTCACAATTAAAATTAAATGTTATTTTTTTACAATTAGCTATAATTATGTGCATAAATCATACTCTATTTCAACATCTATATTGTAATTATCCAACTGTCGATTTGTTCAGGAGAACTTTGTTCTCTTAACATATCGACAATGTATCAAGCCAGGATACGCGAGAATTGTATGCAGAGGCCTACTTTTTTCACGGCTTTTCCAACTTTGAAGTCAAAAAACACCAACTTAGAGGCTTCGCAGCATATATGTTCCATACACGGATTTACTCAGAATTCGGAGTAGAACATTTCGTGTGTCTGTGTGTCTGTGTGTGTGTCCCCCCCCCCCCCTTATAACTTTTGATCCGCTCAATTTACAAAATTTCAGAATATATAAAAAGTTACAGACCTACAAAACTTTTATACTCAGAATTTTGAATTTTTGTTTCAGTCAGGGGTTATCAACTTTTTAATTTTTATTTTATTTTTCCATATATCTCAGAAACCATAAAAGCTAGAACGCTGAAAATTGGTGCAAACATAGAAAAATTAAAAATATCAAATTAATTTTTTCAAAAAAATTCCAGGGTTTCTCAAACATTTTTTATTAAGAAAAATATTTTTTTTATGATAAATTTATGAGTTTAACTGCCTATATTTCCAAAACTTATACAATTATCGCAAAAAGCCGAAACACCCCAACTGGATAATTTAATTTTCTATAAAAAAATATTAACATTGTAGTAGAAGATCTCAATTTTTTTTAACAATTTTTTTAAAAATTGAATTTAGTGACGACATCGCTTCATACATTTTGTATGGCAGTCGCCTATACACAATATGTAAGAAGACTTAATAGTTTGATACTTCATCTCCAAACATACATACCATCATGATATTTTCATATTCTGGGTAGGAAAAAAGGAACTTCCTTCATACTATCCTATCTTGACATACATACCTACATATGTTGTATACCTAGAAAACAAAATATCTGAAAATATTCAATAATTTGTATTTATGGGTTTATAGTTTGGTACATATTCTTCAACTATACATACTATCGCTATCGACAGTTGGATCTCATGTGTTACATGCAACTAGTTTATATTGAAATGTTCATCGAAAATTAATTCATAACAATCAGATTGAATTATCAGACATTGAATCGTTTCAATGATACTGTGTAATGTACCATTTATGTATATAATTTATTATATCAATGATGTTATGTTATGTAATATTAATGCAATACTTTTTACGGTGTTCATAATAACAAGCTAAACTGTTTTAGATTTTGCGAATATATTGCCAGACAGTCTTCAATAATAATATGGTGCAAAGGTGCAATGTTTGTGTAATCCATTTAATTTATTTATACATACACTGATAGACAATAATATTATTATTGAATCAACAATGCCCCACTAGGCAAAACAAAAACCTGCGCCGGGGCCAATGCATCTCGAGACAGTGACACTGTATTGCTTGATGCCAACATTAAATAAAAAGTGATAATATTATTTATTTATTTATTTTATTTTGGTAAAACAAACAGGATTAAACCTATAATTATTCTACTCACACGATTCACATTGTAAAATAATTACATTAGTGTGTATAAAATTACAAATTATAAAGTATAAAAATTACAAAATAAATTAAAAAGCATGCAAGGTAGTAGCAGTAGGTACTAAATCGAGACATGCAAGGTAGTAGCAGTAGGTACTAAATCGAGACATGCAAGGTAGTAGCAGTAGGTACTAAATCGAGACATGCAAGGTAGTAGCAGTAGGTACTAAATCGAGACATGCAAGGTAGTAGCAGTAGGTACTAAATCGAGACATGCAAGGTAGTAGCAGTAGGTACTAAATCGAGACATGCAAGGTAGTAGCAGTAGGTACTAAATCGAGACATGCAAGGTAGTAGCAGTAGGTACTAAATCGAGACATGCAAGGTAGTAGCAGTAGGTACTAAATCGAGACATGCAAGGTAGTAGCAGTAGGTACTAAATCGAGACATGCAAGGTAGTAGCAGTAGGTACTAAATCGAGACATGCAAGGTAGTAGCAGTAGGTACTAAATCGAGACATGCAAGGTAGTAGCAGTAGGTACTAAATCGAGACATGCAAGGTAGTAGCAGTAGGTACTAAATCGAGACATGCAAGGTAGTAGCAGTAGGTACTAAATCGAGACATGCAAGGTAGTAGCAGTAGGTACTAAATCGAGACATGCAAGGTAGTAGCAGTAGGTACTAAATCGAGACATGCAAGGTAGTAGCAGTAGGTACTAAATCGAGACATGCAAGGTAGTAGCAGTAGGTACTAAATCGAGACATGCAAGGTAGTAGCAGTAGGTACTAAATCGAGACAATTCGATTGTCATTCGTTTGTTTACAAAATATACATACACTGAGGTAGGTAGGAAACAAAACATCAACTTCACTGATATCTATCCCGTATTGAATACTACATATGTGAGTATATATTGCACAAGCTCCGCAAATCAAGGCAAGAAAATATATTTTACATACATACCATCACGCCATGTCCCTTGCGGGGTAGGCAGAGAGAACCGAACGCCACATTTTTCTATCCTGGCACGCATCCCTCGCTTCGTCCACATTCATGCTTCGTCCACATCGTCTCATACATGCTCGTCTATTGCTCACACTTCTAACATTTCCGTCTTTCAAAATTTCGTTCACATGGTCGTGCCATCCCTTTCTTGGGCGTCCCCGACCTCTCATTCCATTCCTTTCCGCTCTGTATATTGTCTTCGTCAGGCGCTCCTCATTCATTCTCCCCATGTGACCAAACCATCTCAATGTGTTCACTTTCATTCTAGTAATGACATCTTTCTTCATCTTACATTCTTTCCTTATGTCCTCATTTCTTACCCGGTCATACATCGTTCTATTACAAATCCTTCTTAACGATCTCATTTCAATTGCATTTATTCTACTTTCATGCGTCTTCTGCTATTTTTAAATTCATTAAATTCTGAAAAAATGTCTACAAGAAGTCTGGTCAACGATATGCTATTAAAATCGCGAGTAAGTCTATGGAGGGGGGGCAAAATAGGAAAAAATACAAATAACAATAAAAAACATATACAAACTAACATAATATAAAAAAATGCTCTCACTAATATACTTAGAGCAAAATAAAGTATGGGGTCGAAGCTATGGGTGAAAAATCTCCTCTGCATAGTGTCTGCCTGATACTAAGAGCCATTCCTTTATTTTAGTTTTAAAAACATGGCTATTTTCCGTTTGCTTGATTTTTTGTCGAGCTTATTGAATGTTCTAGGAGCAATGACTCCAAAACTTCATTATACATATTATATTATTGTACATCGCTTGTTGCTCCAAAAATATACATTACTAATAGAAGCTCAACTGTTTTAGATTTCCGAATATGTTGTCAGACAGAAAGTTCGTGTAATCCATTATATATTATTGTACATCTTCCATTGCTCCCAAAATGTACATAATTAATAGCTTAAGATTCCTAAATATATTGTCAGACAGTCTTCAACGATATGGTACAATGTTTGTGTAATCCATTATATATTATTGACATTATTGTACATCGTTCATTGCTCATGAAATGTACATAACTAATAGTTTTAGATTCACAAAATATATTGTCAGACAGTCTTCAACGATTTGGTACAATGTTTGTGTAATCTATTATATATGATTGTACATCGTTCATTGCTCATGAAATGTACATAGGTAACTAATAGTTTTAGATTCACAAAATATATTGTCAGACAGTATTCAACGATATGGTATAATGTTTTTGTAATCCATTATATATTATTGCACATCTTTCATTGCCCATGAAATGTACATAACTAATAGTTTTGATTCACAAAATAATATATTGTCAAACAGTCATCAATGATATAGTGTAATTCATTTTATATTATTGTCCATTGATTTACATACATACATACATACAAACTAAGTAAGTCACTAATGATATGGTGTAATATTAGTGTAATTCATCATATTATTGTTCATCGTTCATGCACCAGAGATTTACATACATAGAAACTAAGTAATGGCTCTACCAAATATATTGTCAGACAGTCTTCAATGATATGGTGTAATCCATTATATTATATTATTGTACATCGTTCATTGCTCCAGAGGTGTTGACCTTCAGATAAGGAACTGGCTTAGTATTTTCCTTGTTGTGTGTATTTCTTGTACGAAATCGACCTTTCAGATAAGCCCCTGTACCTATGATGAAACATGATAAGATTTACAGTCTATATAATTTGTAATAAAAATATTATATTTGATTCAGCCGCTTCCATTGGTCTTTTTTATCTCAGATCTTCAGCTTGTGTTTACTTACAAGCTTAGCGATTATCTCTAAGTATACATTTTATTGACATGTTTGTTTTTGTTTGTCAAATGTTACTTTAGTTCGTAATACACAATTGAGGCTCAGGAATCATTTTGTTGATAATGTTAACACGGCATGTTTATGGATGGGTTGCAGTCAAATTAAAGCAATCTCTCCATTATGTAAATAAATTGTGTACAATCATAAATTCTTCTTCTTCTTCGTGTGCTGTCTCTTCTGCGGAGGTTGGTGATCATCAAGCCTATCTTTGGATACCTTTTTACTGCGGCCCTAAACAGCAAAGTAGTGCTTTTCCGTACCACTGCTTCTACGGATAAATACTGCAGTTTACGGAGTCGAGAAATTCTTCCATGCCCTAACCCTTTCCTCCCTTATGATTCTTCTCTGAATTAATAGTTTATGTATTATAAATTGTATATACCTATTGATTTATTTTGCACTCTATCAATGCATTCATTTCTTCTTCTTCTTGTACCATTCCTAACGGAGGTTGGTTACCATCACACCAAACTCATCCCGATCGTGCACCAGATTTTTAACTGCACTGGCACTGCCTGAGATTTTTAAGCCACGATATTCTTTAACGCTCTGTCGTCTCTCTATCTTTCCCTCCACTATAAGTTGTAGAAGGTCATATCTATCATCACGGAATATGCGGCTTTGCGTCTGATGACAGTGGTCAGCAACTCTCTCTATTTCTCCATCATATTTAGAACTCTTTCATTGGAGACTATCGACATATGAGATGCGCTTCAACATATTCGTATGCATTCATATTCGTATTAATTAAACTTATGACGATATTACCAGTCAATCAGCAGTGAACAGAATAACACGGTGAGCGAATGACAAGTTGTGAGCGGAATGATCTCTGCGGTGGGATTCCTGAGATGCATACAATAATTTTGTGACGTTGTAAAAAAAACCAGAATCTTAAAATAAACATTTTGGGAGTCTCCCGATGACTTTGTTGATTCTATGATGATTTTCTGCAGTATTTTTGATATAGTTTCATCATTTCTTAATTTATTATAAAGGTTTTCTGTAGATACTGTCTGGGTTATCAGATCCTTCTCATCGTTTTGCAATTCCATATTCATATCGGACTCTGCAAATAAAACCGGTCACTCGGTCACATACCTATTCATTATCGCTAGGTGACTAATTATTTAATATTCGGTAGAAATGTCGCAATCCGTAATGAATCTTTTACCTGTAAATAGATCTGTTATTACAAAATATTTCTTAGAAAATGCTAAATAAATCTGTTCCTTTCCATACAAGATTTTATCATGGATGTTTTTTTACCTATGCAGAGGGATTCTGTTGTTGTATTCGTCTCTTTCACAGTCATATGATGTGAGAGATAAAAACAGAAAATATATCTGCAGTGCGTGTCTATAAACGTGTATACATTATTGTATTATCTGTTTCTCACTTAATGTATTCTGTCGTGTGCTATTTCTTGGTGATATTGTAAGAATTCGTTTAAACTGTACCATTTTTCGTAGAGCGTTTTGTTCTCGTATAACGTGTCTATATATAAAATGTCATTGTTTACATAAATAAAAAATCTGCTTGCGAGTGATCGCTTGTCGTTCAATTCTATTGCTGTAGACCGCCGATGGTGTAAATCTGCTCACCCCTGATATCTACTAGAGTTTTGTTTTATAATGACAGGTTTTTGTCCTATCGAAATCGACTCTCACTTGAATATTCAAAGTATCAAATGACATTTAAATTGTTATATACTAGTTGCATGTAACACATGAGATCCAACTGTCGATAGCGATAGTATGTATAGTTGAAGAATAAGTACCAAACTATAATCCCATAAATACAAATTATTTAATATTTTAAGTTATTTGATTTTCTATACAACACATGTACCTACATATGCATGTATGTCAAGATAGGATAGTATGGAGGTCACTCCTTTGATCCTACCCAGAATATGAAAACAGAATGATGGTATGTATGTATGTTTGGAGATTAGTATCAAACAATTAAGTCTTCTTAGATATTGTGTGTAGGCGATTGCCATACAAATTGTATGAAGCAATGTCGTCACTGCGACAAGGTGACACAATTTCGCCAAAGCTATTCACGCTAGCCCTAGAAGATGTATTTAAAACCCTCAACTGGGATAACAAAGGGGTGAAGATAGATGGCACATATTTGAGTCACCTAAGATTCGCTGATGACATAGTTGTTGTAGGTGAGAGCATTGATGAATTAAGTCAAATGATTAATGAATTGCATGAGGCTTCTAGCAAGATTGGTCTAAGTATGAACATAGCAAAAACGAAAATTATAAGTCCAGAAAACAAAATCATCACTGTTAACAATAAAAATCTCGAAATAGTGGATGAATACATATATCTTGGACACAAGATAAAACTGGGCAAAGAAAACCAAACAGCGGAACTGCCAAGAAGAATAGGAATGAGTTGGGCAGCTTTTAACAAACTTAGACACATTCTAGAAGATAAAGAGATTCCGATCTGTCTGAAAAGAAAAACATATGAATCATGTATACTGCCAGTGACTACATATGCATTGGAGACCATGGCCCTTACAAAAAGAAATGTAGAAAAACTCAAATGCACACAGCGATCCATGGAAAGATCCATGCTTGGTATAAGCCTAAGAGACAATAAGAAATGAGGAAATTAGGAAAAGGACCAGAGTAGCGGACGTCATGGATCGCGTAGCTACATTGAAATGGCAATGGGCGGGACATATTGCTAGACAGGAACCCGCAAGATGGACTCCTAAAATATTGAGATGGAGACCTTGGGAAAGTAAGAGAGGCGTCGGAAGACCGCAAAAAAGATGGTCTGACGACATAGCCGCTGTGGGGGGTAGAAATTGGCTGCAAGCAGCAAACGATAGAAGGAAGTGGAAGAATATGGAAGAGGCCTATATCCAGCAGTGGAAGACAGAGGGCTGAAGAAGAAGAAGAAGAATGTCGTCACTAAATTCATTTTTTATAAAAATTATCAAAAAAAAATTTGAGATGTGCTAATACAATGTTACTATTTTTTATAGAAAATTAAATTATCTAGTTGGGGTGTTTCGGCTTTTTTTGATATTTTTAAAAAAAATGGAAATATAGGCAGTTAAACTCATAAATTTATCATAAAAAAAATATTTTTCTTAATAAAAAAATGTTTGAGAAACCCTGGAATTTTTTTAAAAAAACTAATTTGAGATATTGTATTTGTCTATATTTATACCAAATTTCAGCGTTCTAGCTTTTATGGTTTCTGAGATATATGGAAAAATAAACCAAAATTTCAAAAGTTGATAACCCCTGACTGAAACAAAAATTCACAATTCTGAGTATAAAAGTTTTTTAAGCCTATAACTGTTTATATATTCTGAATTTTTGGGCTCTGTAAATTGAGCGAATCAAAAGTTATTTCGAATTCTGAGTAAATCCATGTATGGGAACATATATGCTGCGAGGCCTCTAGTTCGTGTTATTAGCATGCAAAAAGTCCACTACACCATACAAAATTTTCCTTCGTACACGCATCTTGGCTTAATAATGTCGATTCATTAAGAGAATTGAATTCTCATGAACGAATCGACAGTTGGATAAACCCAGAAATACCAACTGCGTTTAGGAAACATGACCCGCCAAATATTTTTACATTATCTTTTTTCCCCATATGAATTATCTATATAGATTACAAATGGATATCATATGTTAAGTTCTGATAAGTATAATGAAACATAGGATAGGTTAATTATATATAGGAAATGTGATTACTTGTTTTTATCTAAATGTTTTTTTACGGCTCTTTTCTGTATAATATATTTGATATAATCAATCAAAATAATCTTTTCATTTTGTTGACCGTGCCAAATATTATATTGTTAACATGTTTACACATTTGTTATCTCAATACAAACAAAGTTAATAAACTTAAAAGTTGCCGGGAAATTAGTAAGTTGAACGAAACCACCCGGTAATGTTTTAACAGCTTCACCTGTCGATAGATGAGGTGCTCTTCCGAAACTAGACGTGTCATTTTAAACTCATTTTAATATCGGTACGGAGCAGGACCAAACTAATTGTACCAGTGATTTTGATTGAAAACACTATTAATATAGCGGATATTTTGTGGTTGTTCATATTAACCGTTTTGGCATGTGAATTTTGCCCTAAATCAACTAGCCGGTCGATGGCAGGACAGCACTGCCGAAACATGTCGCATAGTGACTCAAAATATAGTGGTTTAGGGCAAAATTCACAGGCCAAAACGGAAAACACTATTCTTTAACAAATTTAGTCTTTTCAGCTTGCACAAGTAGATTTGCTCCATTTTTTTAGTAAATTTCTCTTCTGCTGGAAATCGGACCCAGAATGATTGCCACATCAGTCGGAATTAGAAATTAATATATTCAATAGTGAAAATGGGCGTTTATAAAGCGCAAAAAATCCAAATGTGCTTGTGGTTTTTACATCCTAAAATATCCCTTTGAGTTATTAAAATTAACTAAACGTAGGTCATTTAGCATTTCATTCCATATTACTGACCCATTTACTGACTATCCAATTCCCAACCGATCTTTCATTCGTAAAAACTAATATTTTAATATTTTTTTATCCTTTTTTGTTCTAGATTCATCTTGCTTCGGTCGCTGTCTGCCGAAAATGAAATACATTAGTCAGGAGTCATCCACAAGGGGTTTGGAAACTCAACGCAAGCGAAAACAGCGAGAGCTAACAATAGAAGTATGACCGACATGGTTATGTTTATGCAGTGACCTAAAATATAACAACAATTGCGTATTTCCTCTGACAACTAAACAATAAAATTAGCTGATAAGATAACAGAAGAAAAAGAAAAAAATTCACGTGCAAGTTTAATAAAAGTTCGCGAAGCAGTCGCGTCGTCATCATAGATAAAACAGACGTCCGCGAACCATACGAATTTTCAACATCTGAAATTATCTTTGAGATTTGTGTACGATTCAATTGTGCTGTTGTTTTGTTTTGTTTTTGACTATATTTTTCAAATTTAGAATCCGAAACGAGCTATTTTTTTAGAATACGAAACTAGTTGTTTTAAAACGATTCAATCGTGCTATAGTTTTTGACTCGGATTTTTCATATTTAGAATCCGAAACGAGCCTTTTTTTCTCGTTCGTCTTTGTGTCCGTTCATTTGACGAAATCGAAAGTGTAAACATTGTAATTTTTTTAACCGCGCGTGTATTGAAGTGTATTGTTGTGATTCGTCTTACGTCATACGGAGGAACTCCAGTGTGTTTCGTGGTGGAATTGTGTCATCGATAATAAATCACGAATCATACATAAGTATATGCGATTCGTTCGCTGCTGGTCAGGCGACCCACTGAACCGAATAATACAAACAAAAATTGACGTATAAAAACCGGTTCTGGAGCTCAAAGTATCAAAAAGTGTTCCGCTGAAAGTTTCTAGTCTTTTTTGATCAACTCAATTTCTATATTTTTTGTTTGTGTATTATTCATACTATTTCGACTGCTTTAATTGATCTCATTCATAGTCGACTGTCGTCTGAAGAAACGAATACTTAATAAATTACCAAAATAACTGCCTAAATTCCAGATCACGACCGATAAACTTCTGTTTTGAGCTTCGTCGAATAAGTGCCCTATCAAGTGTATTACCAAAATAACTGCCTAAATCTCAGATTGCGGCCGTTCAAATTCCGTTTTAAACAAGTGCCCTATCGAGTGATTTTTTTCTTGTGCTATTTCGCGATGAATTCCTTCCGCACGCCCGTTCTGTGGATGTTCTGCGTGGCGGTGTCTTGCAGCTGCGTTCTGTCTGCAAGAGTCTCTCCCGGAGACTGGTCCGGAGGCCTTTCGGAGTACGGCTACTCCCCGGAGGCCGCTATGACCATGGGGGACAGCTACACTATGGCCTTCCTCAACTTTTCATACACGGACAAGGACAAAGTCATCCACACAACTACAACTGAGGTACGAATATTCCCAAATATGTTTGAGGGAACGTTGTGAAATGAAAGGAGTTTCTTTATTGATTCAATATTTAAAAATATGTTTATTTATTACTTTTAACCAATGTTACGCTGAGAAACCATATAGTATTTTGTTTGAGTAGATACTACAATAATGTAGACCATTTCAGTCCACTAAGTAGAATGATGCGCTTCTATTATTATTTACACACAAAAATTGAGAACCTTGGCATATTTTCAAACAGCCTCAGCACCTTCAAGCGTTTGATACAAATAGGTCAACATCATTATGAGATGTTTTCCCTTCTGCATAAAATATTATTTCTTTATAATAGTTTTTGTGAAGCATGTTTTAAAAGTAGGTACACTACACTGTGAATGTTATAGTTACCTTATTTAAATTTTATTCTTAAAGGCTAATTAATCAATTATTATTTATTTATTATGTACATTAAGTGAGAATAGAGCAAAAGAAGAGTACAAAGAATGCAAGAGGAGAGTGAAAGCTACAGTGAAAAATGAAAAATATGGTATAAAAGAAAAAGAAAGCCAGAAAATAGTGAATGACTTTACGGGTAACATGAAAATGTTATGGAAAGGCATAGCTAAGCGAAAGCAAGGGGAAGTCAAAGGTTCAAAGTGTATAAATGATAAAGATGGAAATATGCTGATAGATAACGAAAGTGTAAAAGAAAGGTGGTTTGAATATTTTAACGAATTGTACAGTAAGACAGAGGACATGGGTTATTGATGAAAATAAATGAGATGAAATAACGGAAGAAGAAGTAAAAGAAGCGGTTAATAACGCGAAAACGGGTAAAGCCGCTGGAGTGGATTGTGTGATAGCCGAATTTATCAAGTGTGAGTGGTGTCTCTCGGAGTGATGTCGGGAAACTGGGTACACTCCGTCGAATTGGAGAAATGCAGTTGTAGTTCCTATCTTCAAAGGGAAGGGATCAAAAGTCGACTGCAAAATTTGTAGAGCTTTCAGCTTGTTAAGAGATGGAGTGAATAGCAGGGGTCGCCCCAAAAAGGGATGGTTCAACCGTGTGAATGGTATTTTGAAAGAAGGAAACATATGAAGTTTGAACAATCGACCAGCATGTATGTGACGATGCATGGATGTAAAGAAAGCCAGAAATGTGTGCAAAAATAAAGAAGTATGGCCCTCGGCTCTCTCTGCTTACCCCGTAAGGGACATGACGTGATGGTATATGTAGTAAACAACTGGTTTTGGAGCATTGGAACTATGCTGATTCAAACTGTCTAAATGTTCTATGTGTAATCCTGTGTTCTTTTCATATAAAATATTATGTTGCTTGAAGTAGACGTGTTATGCGTGGTTAAATTGTCTGCCTTAAAGCAGGAAATAATACTCCTAGTTAGATAGACAAAGAAATTGGAGGAACTCCAAACATGGTAACAAGAATTACATATATTTTAAATTGTTTTGTGGTCTTTGTGTGGTTTTTATTTTCCTATATGATGTATTATTATTTTGAGGAAATAAAAAATCATTATTATTCTTTCTCTTCGTTGAAACTACTGACCATATCAAGCCTTGGCCTTCTGCAACTTTCGCGTACAACTTATCCTATCCTATCATGTCTTCCAACTAGCCACCAGAAGATGCTACGTAGCATCCCTTCTCACTTCGTCCTCTCATCGTAGCCTGGGTCTTCCACTTCGTCTCTTTCCACCTGGGTGTCCATTAATTATTCTTTTAAGGACAAATGAATCAGGCATTCGCTGTACATGTTCAGCCCATCTCAATCTGGAGGGCGAGTCTGGTCTAACCGGCGAAATCAAAACCCTAGTGATTACCCATATCATGGATATAATTATCATATGGAGTTCTATTATATCCTAACATATTATATGACAATTATATCCATGATATGGGTAAACATGGAGGGTTTTGATTTCGACGGTTGACCAGATTTGCCCCTCACAGCAACTTTAAGTGTGGTTAAAAATATTTGAGGCCTGATATATGTTGTATAGCTCTAGGTTAGTTTGATTGCGCCACTGATTATCCTCTCTCATCGGTCCACAGAATTGCCGTAGTAATTTCCTTTCAAAGATTTCCAGCATCTCTGCCATCCTTACTGTGTAAGCGCCTCACACCCATAGGCTAACATCATTCATCAGCCATAATTATTAGCGTCGATGATTGAGATGGTTTGGACATTTAGAGAGTATGAACGAAAGAAGATGGACGAAACAAGTATAAAGACTAGAGGAAGAGTTGTAAATGTCAACGAAAGTACCTCAATCAGATTGATAACATTTTTAGCGAAAACCAGCTTAAGACTAGCCTAAGTCAACTGTAATAGTTGTGGTCACTGTTCGTAGGTCTGAATTTCTCTCCAGACTCGAATATTTTGGAGCCACGACGTGTTTATTCTGCCCACACCACGCTTTCCCTCGATCTTTTCCTCGATGATGATCTGTAAGAGCGAATACTTGTCTCCTCTAAGTATTCATCAATCTTTGGCTCTCAAAATAAATTTCAACCTTAGTACCTACTGATGTCATTTGATTCTGTTTGCTTATCACTGGTATAGTATATAATCGATTTTTTTATCAGCAGGATGGAAAATATGGCGAAGGCTTTGTAGGAGACACCGGTGGGGTCCTGGTACACGTGCACTCGGAGGGCGATAAGTTCGACCATCGCGGGTGTCAGGCGCCTCTGGTGGGGCGCATACCCAAGGATCGACCCTGGATTGCGCTCATCAAACGAGGAGGCTGCAACTTTGAAGACAAGGTAACTAACAACCCTTTTTGTTTCATTCATTTCACAGTGTGGGTTAACTACTTTTAAGATTTGAAATAAGTTCATTATGTATTCGCATTTGATCACATTTTTAAATAAATTAAATTGTTCAACATATAGATGGGTCGATGGCAGAGCGGTTAGCGCATTGGGTTAGTAATCCAGTGGTCGCAAGTTCGAATCCTGCCTCGACCGATTTCGTTCACCTATAGCACAAGCATTTATGCTTATTTAGGGAACATAGGAAGATGTATCTATATGTACTTCTTTAGCCAGGACATATTCATTTTATATATTAAAAAAATATTATTTACGTAGTTGTATGATACCAATATACTATGTTTAATACTATTGAGTATTTTTTTAAATTTTATCGTTTAATGTTAACTTTGACAGCTCTAGGTGTATCTATCAATTTCACAATAGGTGGCGTTACAAAAAAGGTTTCTTCGTTACTTCATAGATGGCAATAGTAATAATGCATTATTTTCAAATGAATTGTTTCACATTATTCAAATATGTAGAACTATAAAAAAATACATTGATAAGGGAACCCAATAAGGAGGCAAGATCGGTGACCGTTGCGCAAGCGCACAAAGTGATCAAGTAAACCAGTCGATAACAGGTCGTAAGCCCTGTAGGTGCCTTGAGTTCCTGGTTCGTCTTCGACTTCGTCTCTATTGAGATATTTAAAAGTTTGCCAGTAAAAAAAAAGAAAAAAATATATAATAAAAAATGAATATGTCCTTGTTAAAAACAAGTACATATACATCTTCCTACGTTCCCTAAAATAAGCATAAATGCTTGATATCATTTGACTCCCGGAGGGAACAAAATCCAATGTTTGCGTATATGCAATTAAAAAATATATTTGTTTTGTATCTAGAGTTTTATTTTACATTACTTCTCGGAAAACTAACAGGTACTATGTCAAATTTTAATTTAACACGCACCCAATTACAAGTTGCCACATTCTGGAGACTTACGATATTAATCGTCTCACAGATCCAGACTGAAAACACAATTAAAAACTGTGTTTCCACCGGGAATCGAACCCGGGACCCTTGGATCAGCAGTCAGATACCCAACCAACTGAGCCACGAAGGCCGACAGAGTTGTTAAGGGATAAATATTCTTTCTTTAGTTTTTTCTTGAAAATAATAAGTGAGTTAGACGACACAATATCTATTCCATAGTCTTACTGATTTACATATTATTAGAATATAGATTATCTACATACAAAATAAATGAAACAGTTTTATAAATGGTTTTAAGGAGCGTTTTTTGATTTGTGTTTTTTGTCGTGTTCGTGAAAACAGAACGTTTTATATAAATTAGCGAACTAACCCCCGTGTGTTTGACATTCAATTTGCCGCAGTGCAGTCGTTCTTAAACACTAACTTGTTTCGTCTTTAACCTCCGAACACATGCCGCCAATTATTGTTCTCAATGTCTTCTTTTGTTTACAAATCTTTTTATTTCGAGATGGTATAAACAGAGTCTGAAATCTAAGAAAGATTTTTGGCCCAGTAAATGATAATGGACTTTGGAGGATGCGATATAATCACGAACTACAGGCATTATATGACGAACCCAACATTGTACAAGTCATAAAAGTACGTAGACTGCAGTGGTTGGGACATGTTAGCCGAATGAATGATGAGCGTGTCCCCATAAAGGTTCTTAATACTAATCCAGAGGGCAGAAAAAGTAGAGGCAGGCCCAAGCTAAGATGGCTGGACGATACAGAAGACGACATAAGAGCGATCGGAATAGCAAAATGGAGGAGAGCGGTGGAGGACAGGGACGGCTGGAGAAGGATTCTGGAGGAGGCCAGGGCCCACACAGGGCTGTAGCGCCAATGATGATGATGATAAACAGAGTGAATGAAGCACTTAGACCAGTTATGAATGATCGCAACATATCAACATATCAAAGGAAGCCAAATTTGCCATTCATAACGCTATTTTAGATGCAAGTGCAACCTGGACATGGCAAAGCAGAATTAATACAGTTGAAATGAGATCGTTAAGAAGAATATGTAATAGAACGATGTATGACAGGGTCAGAAATTAGGACCTAAGGAAAGAATGTAAGATGAAGAAAGATGTCATCAATAGAATGAAAGTAAACACATTGAGAAAGTTTGGCCACATGAGGAGAATGAATGAGGAATAACGCTTGACGAAGAAAATATACAGGGGACGCCCAAGAAAGGGATGGCACGACCATGTGAACGATATTTTGAAAGACGGATATGTTAGAAGCGTGAACAGCAGACGATGCATGAATATGGACGAGACGAGGGATGCGTGCCAGGATAAAAAAATGTGGCGTTGGCAGAAGTGCCATGAATGTTGAATAAATGCTATTGAAACGTCATCGCTAAGAAAAACAAACTACAAACGAACAACAAAAGACTACCCGGAAGACCCGTGAAGAGATGGAAGGACAGTTGGACCTCCTCCTCCCAGGATAGTCCACCCTCACAAACAGGTCAAATGAACTAATAATACAAGATATGGAAAGACAGTTGGACCTCCTCCTCCCAGGATAGTCCACCCTCACAAACAGGTCAAATGAACTAATAATACAAGAGATGGAAAGACAGTTGGACCTCCTCCTCCCAGGATAGTCCACCCTCACAAACAGGTCAAATGAACTAATAATACAAGAGATGGAAAGACAGTTGGACCTCCTCCTACCAGGATAGTCCACCCTCACAAACAGGTCAAATGAACTAATAATACAAGATATGGAAAGACAGTTGGACCTCCTCCTCCCAGGATAGTCCACCCTCACAAACAGGTCAAATGAACTAATAATACAAGATATGGAAAGACAGTTGGACCTCCTCCTCCCAGGATAGTCCACCCTCACAAACAGGTCAAATGAACTAATAATACAAGATATGGAAAGACAGTTGGACCTCCTCCTCCCAGGATAGTCCACCCTGACAAACAGGTCAAATGAACTAATAATACAAGAGATGGAAAGACAGTTGGACCTCCTCCTACCAGGATAGTCCACCCTCACAAACAGGTCAAATGAACTAATAATACAAGATATGGAAAGACAGTTGGACCTCCTCCTCCCAGGATAGTCCACCCTCACAAACAGGTCAAATGAACTAATAATAAAAGAGATGGAAAGACAGTTGGACCTCTTCCTCCCAGGATAGTCCACCCTCACAAACAGGTCAAATGAACTAATAATAATAGAGATGGAAAGACAGTTGGACCTCTTCCTCCCAGGATAGTCCACCCTCACAAACAGGTCAAATGAACTAATAATAAAAGAGATGGAAAGACAGTTGGACCTCTTCCTCCCAGGATAGTCCACCCTCACAAACAGGTCAAATGAACTAATAATACAAGAGATGGAAAGACAGTTGGACCTCCTCCTCCCAGGATAGTCCACCCTCACAAACAGGTCAAATGAACTAATAATAAAAGAGATGGAAAGACAGTTGGACCTCTTCCTCCCAGGATAGTCCACCCTCACAAACAGGTCAAATGAACTAATAATACAAGAGATGGAAAGACAGTTGGACCTCATCCTCCCAGGATAGTCCACCCCCATAAACAGGTCAAATGACCTGTTCACGATGAAATAGAAGAAGTTCACAAATATTTTAAATGTATATCTACCCAACCAAAGCATAGCCCGTACCGAGGTGGAATGTATTATCGGAAACACTTTACTGCTGTACGTTATCATTGTCATTTGACTAGTGCGGTGCGGAACATATTTAGTTTTTCTTTCTCGTCTTTTAGAACCGCTGTCGTCCAAATGTTAGCGTACATAACCATTTAGTGTTCACAACTCGATAGTGTATTATTCATTAGCATTCATTTTATAGTTTATAGTCACACACACACACTTACATAGCTAATAATAATTAGGCATACACATGTATGTATCGTGATGTTTGCATCTATATTAGAATACAATCATCTTAAATTGTTTAGTGACAACAATCGAACATGTCTCATCTATTTTTGTTGCTCTGTAACTTTATTATTTTTATATATTATTTATTATCTCTGTCTTTTTCGGGAACCATTTGACATACTATTAATTAGATAGTCTCGATAGTTACCTTTGCGTGATGACACAAAATAGGAACACATATAATGTAAGAAAATGTATCTAGTATACTGATACGTGAAGCGAAAACGTCGCACGGAGGAGTTTGAGATTTTACATAGTTAAATTATATATGGAGGAGTGCAGAAAGATAAAATTTATACGTAATATATGCTACAAATACATTATATTAAATAAAATATATATTTCACGTCAAACCATAGATTGTTTACTTTCATACCACCAATGTCAAACGCAGTTTTCTTAAATTCAAATACAGAATATGTCTAAGAAAAATTACCCTGAAACAATATAAATGTTACTTCAACAAGTACACTTGCAATTTGTGAAAACAAAACATTATACCTCCTTGATGAATACATGATATTTTTACTATCATAGATCAGCAGTGTTACTCATGAAGTTGATAATAATTAGTTTAAGATCAGCTTCAGACTTAAGCAATCTTTGAGGTTAAAATTAATTAAATAACAATATTAATTTATGCAAAAATTATTGGCAATTTCATACAAGACTTTGATCTTAACATTTTTTTATGATTAAATGTAGAGAAAGATAAACATTTTTAAGATTAAGCCAAGATACGAACGTATTAAGAGCGTGTCATGAGTAGCCCCCCAGGTCCGATGTCTTTTCAAACATACAAGTTTAATGAATTACCGTAGATTTTTGACCTCTGAAGGATCACTATATAATAAATATATTTGTGCGTTTGGAATGGTTGATCAATTTACTGGGCTCTAAACTGATAGAAAACAATGAGGATCCTGTAGAAATCTTTATGACAATCACAGCAGCCAACAAAACATGTTTTGGGCTGGACACGTACAAAGAATTCCAGACATATGCGTACTCGAAAAAGTGATGATCGGACACCTATAGGTGGAAGGAAAATGAGCTGAAGAATGTGGCTGAGGACAGGTGGAGTTGGAGGCGTAAGTTGCAGGAGGCCAAGGTTCGGATTGGGTTGTAGCGCCATCGGGGAGAGAGAAAAACAGTTTTTTTTTTGCAATTTTTACTTTTCTTTAAACATTTGCTGTAGTATCAGTTTTGGACACTAAATTCCTGGACTTATGCTTAGTGTTTGTCCAATTAACAATTTCGCAAAATTTAGCAAATTGATTCACGAAACAGTTTTATATTATCATTTTAGACGCCCTGCAATGTCCACTCCATTAGCGTTCTTTAGTATTTTCGCTGATGGTACCTTAAATAATTCCTTTCGAGCTGCAGTAAAAAGCCAATTTCTGATCGAAACGGGACTCAAATATAGTTTTTGGATCGAGTCAACTCTGGTTACAAACAACTGAATGATGAGCTAGAGTTACACCATTGACGATCACCCATCGAATCGTCTACGCGTTTTGCCGTTCGAGAAGTTTCCAAAATTCTCATCCATGCCTAAATTTTCATGCGTTTTATCTAATCAGATGTTTTTTTTTTGCGCAGGTGAAGAATGCCTACAACAGCAAAGCGTCCGGTGTTGTCATATACAACGACAAACCATCTCAAAGCTTGGACAAGATGAAACTACAGGACAAAACCAGTAAGTTGTTTTTTGTTTGTCTAAATATAAGTTTATTGTTCAATTTGACCACCAATTTGAGCTTCATGATTTGTGAATAACGTTAAAAGCGTTTAAATAATTTTGTGATATCTATATTTGACATTCACGTTTGAATATTTGAATAACTCATCCGTAGGGTATCGTCTGAGTTTTTGCAGTGTGACTTACAAGATACATCCATGCAAATTACACCAGTACACATTTTAAATTAAATATTTATTGTTGGACTTTCTAGTAGTTGTTTCTAGTATTCGTACATTTTCTGTGTCGATTGGTTTACCGAAAAATGCTGTCGACCCTGCATACCTCAAAATTTGATAGATAGGGATCCTTGCGTATACCTTGATAAAAATATTTTATTAATGGGCATTATGCAACGACTTCGTGACCTAAAATCCCCACAAGAGAACCATTTGTTGTGTCATCAAGCGGCCGAACCGGTCTGGTTGTCTCTTTTGACGAAGTATATCGACCGTTCCCGAACTGTGTGTTTTGATTTGAATCGTCTGTTGATGGAATTGGTTGGTACCTACTCGCATGGATGAATTTCGTGATTTCTCAATTCGTATCTCTTGCGTAATTTCTGGTCAGGAGCTGCAATTTCTGATTTTATACTCGCAGAGTGGTGAATGATCGTTAAATGTATCAATCATTCATCACTCTGCAATCATGTTAAATGTGCCTCTACTGGATTTTGTTAACGACGCATGTAGTCGAAAATTATTCATGGTAACCTTCCATAAATTGGAAAAATAGGGAATTGGAATAGGTACAAACATTGACTCCGTTTCTCGATTCGGGATACGGAAAAAACACGAACAACTTCTCTCCTGACATTAATTTTCTTCGTGCACCATCTCAAATATGTTCTCCTGTCATTTTGACTTCTTACATTTAAATGTTTAATATTTTCATACTTTTTTATCAGATGTTTGTCAATCATTAGAGGTGGTTCATTTTTTTTTGTTTTAGTTGCTAATCTTTTAAGTTTGTTGCTAGTCAAATCCCTTTTTATATTTCTCTTTGTTTATTTTGTACCGAATCAATGCTCCCACTGAACCAAATTAAAAAAATATATACTTCACATGCGTTAGTCTTCAGATAGTCTGTGTGCGGAATTGGAGAGAAAAGACCACGGGCAGGGTGCAATGGAGACTACTTCTTGAGGAGGCCAAGGCTCATTCCGGAATATGAATGGAGCCACTGATGATGGTGACGATGACTTCACACGCGTTCCATTTTTTGATTGACCTCCTCAGTTTAAGTTTCTTGTTTGTCGAATAGCTCTTTGTTTATTTTTAATTCGATGGCTGTAACGATCTCAGTATCAGATTAAGTAAACTATTACGTCTTATAATTACTATAATACATACCGGTTTGCTTAAGCATCTATTGTAGAATCGATGAGAATAATATGTAATGTTTCATTAGTAATTATAACTATTTATGCATATTTACTGTTTTGTTTGCTTCGGGCTCTTTCGTAAAACTTGCGCCATCTTCTATCGTCTAGTTTCCTGGTTCATTAATCATTCTGATCAAGTTCGTAGGTGAATCGTTCTTGGAATCACAATTACAGCTACTCTGAGATGCAACACAACGGTTGCTTATTTTTTCCCGCCATACGTTTTAATGACGTTGAGAATCAGGTTCAATAAAAGAAAATAATAATAATAGTTGTTATAGAAATTTATATAGCACCATTTTATGATAAATTCCAAGGGTTTTTTTGCTTAATTGTTGGCTCTGCGAAAAAAAAGTTGTTTTAATTCAATTACCGAAAACTTCCAAGACTGCGCTCCAAGTATGTCTGAGGGTAAATTGTTTCATTTGACTAGTATTTTTACACTAAAACCACGATCATAGTAAGCCGTTTTATTGGCTGTATCCAATTCCTTTTAATAATTGGTACTCTGTGATTTAGGCGATAGCAATGTTAGACGTCTCTCTGATCGCACATTCTTTTGGCACAGTTCTTGAATATAGTGCGGAGCCAAGTCATACAAAGCCTCGAGTCTTTTCAGATACCTACCATTAGTATATATGGGCATGGTAATGGTATGGTTAATGGTTATGGGCAGATAGCTATTGAAGTTGATATACCCAAAACGGTTTTGTTGACAACCTTTTTGTCCCAACAGATTCGTCCATCAATTTGTTAGGTTAGGTTTGAAATCATAGTAACATAAACAAATTAATTAACTCTTTTGTTTGGTTTTATTTTGATTGTAGAGTTCGTTGCATTATTTTTTTGTCGTATCTAAGCTGTCGAGTTTTGATTGATTGTTGAGAGCTGTGAGCATGGTGATAGTACGCGGTCATGAGCAGTGAGCATAGCGAGTAGTGGCAGTAGGTAGTCGTTATCTGGCATTTGATAATGTCAATGTCGCGGCTAATGGGGGTCAACCGCGGAGAGGAAAACAAACTTTTGTTGTTCCGCGTTGGAATGGCGGTGCTTAAATCTCAGGTGACAATTAGCGTGGGCGCGAGAGCCGTATCTCATATTGCACTCGAATCATGTTGTTTGTGCTCCATAATATATGTTTATCCAGTGGTCGAAAATATTGAGCAGATATTATTGGATAAACCAACGTTGATTGTACGATTTATTGCCAACTCAATGAGTATTGCCGATTTATTGCCAACTCGTTGATTGAATATATGAATCTATCAGTGTTGTACGATCTTATGAGTAAGCAATGTTGGTTCAATTATTAATGTTGTACGATTTATTCTCAGCATAATATGTAAACAATTATGATCGATTAAATGGATCAATCAGTGTTAAACGATAAATAAGCAATGTTGATTGAATAAATGAATCTATCAGTGTTATACGATTTACTACCAACACAATAAGTAAGCAACGTTGATTAAATTAATGGATCAATCAGTTTTGTACGATTTATTATCTGCAATATTGATTGAATCATTAGATCAATCTGTGTTGTACGATTTATTATCTGCAATATTGATTGAATCATTAGATCAATCTGTGTTGTACGATTTATTATCTGCAATATTGATTGAATCATTAGATCAATCAGCTAATATGATGCCGGCATTTATTAAGAAATGCCAAAGCAAAAATAATGTAAAAAGGCTTGTCAAGGAATGGCTATTGAGGTGTGGATTTATATATAATTAAGATCACAAACGATTTTACTTTTTTCTCATTTCATTTATTTTTATTATTTTAAATACATAACTTTTGTAACATATGTAGGAAGGAGTGTGTGTTTGTTTGGGAGATCATCTTTGTTTGTATGTCTCTTTTTACTGTAATGTTGTTTGTTATTTTTAAAGTAGGTATACATTACATATATATTGTCTTGAGAACACGCCGACAAGTCTAGAAATTAGACTTGGCGTGACTCAGAATCATTGTTTTTTTTTCTTTTTGTACTATCTTATGTTTTTTTATTATTTTTCAATAAAAAAAAAGTATTGTACGATTTATTTCCATTATTGTAAGTTGTTTTTATTTTATGTTTTTTTCTAAAATATGTCAGTGGTTGTAACAATTGTGTATATAGTGCCGTTAAGATAAAACAGCGTCATACAATTTATTGCCGAAAATCAAATTTTAAATTTGAGCCTTACTGTTCTGTGAAATAGTGACATTTTATATTGATCACCGGATACTAATAGGTACCTACTATGTCAAATATTAATTTAACACACACCCAATAATAACAAGTTGCAACTTTATGGAGATTTATGATATTTACCATACTGAAAACACAATCAAAAAACTGTGTCTCCACCGGTATTCGAACCTGGGACCTTTTGCTCATTTTATTCTTCGATTATCGATTGATATAATTTACTCCTGTAGTAATAGTTCCGAAATCTTGTCCGGAAATTGCAAAATATGACGCGTATTCAAAGAAGCGTTGTCAAATCTATTAGATCGTTTAAAAATCTTTTTGCAAATCGGAAATTATCGAGTGCGTATCGGAACGCGGAATTCCGGTTTCTAAATTAGGACATTCGGTGGCTACCCTGACCCTAAATAGTATTGCTGCTCTGACTTTGAGTGATATCAGTGTATTTTGGAGAATTCCATTGGATCGGGGACATTCCCCCGCCGAAAATGGGACGCGTGGCACCCTTGACCCCAAATGATATCGTTGATCTGACTTTGGGTGATGTCAGTATGGTTTAGAGTTTGTATAGATCTAGGAACTGTACATTTTTAATACGATTCCTTCCAACTGCTAACTACCGCCTTCCTCCCACACACACAACACGTCCAATTGGTTCAAGGAAACTCAACCATGTTACGTTTCGTTTAGTGTTTGCGATAACAATATTATTTAATTAATATTAAACTATTACGTGCTATCTCCATAACTACTACTCGCCTGTCTGTCTTTGACCCCCCGCATTGTGTATTTGATACAATTACACAACGATGATTCACGTGACAATTGAAACGAAGTTGGAATATTATAGGAGAACCAGGAAATCGAGGCACCTTCACGGCTTACGAACAGGAGGGGGCGAGTTCGGTCAAACGGCGAAATAAAAACCCTCAATAACCTATCCGTGATATAGATTATCATGAGGGTTTTGATTTGACCGTTTGACCGGACTTGATAATTAAATCCATGATATAGGTTATCATGAGGGTTTTGATTTCACCGTTTGACCGGACTTGATAATTAAATCCATGATATAGGTTATCATGAGGGTTTTGATTTCACCGTTTGACCGGACTTGATAATTAAATCCATGATATAGGTTATCATGAGGGTTTTGATTTCACCGTTTGACCGGACTTGATAATTAAATCCATGATATAGTTTATCATGAGGGTTTTGATTTCACCGTTTGACCGGTATTGCCCCCCTGGTTTTACGTGATCACTTTATTCATTAATAATGCCTTCTTATTGAATTCCCTATCAATCCAATTTTTCAAAGTTCTATATATTTTGATCATAAACTATAAACGCTGTATAGCGACTGGGTAGTTGCAACACGCGTACAACAAAAAATAATCCGACAACGTTGTAATTTCGCACTCGCGCATGCGCAGAGTCGCCAACTGCCATCCGCCATTATAATTTTGACGTTAGTCATGGACGAATAGATTTTCGTGATTAAAATACATAGAACTTTCAAAATTGGATTGATAGGGAACTCAATAATAACCAGCCGATGATAGGTCGTAAGCTCTTTAGGTGCCTCGAGTTCCTGGTTCTTCTATAATATCCACACTTCGTCACTATTGAAATGTTAAACAAATTTGCCATAAAATATCATTAACTCCCTACAGGAATAAAAATCCTATGTTTGTGTGTATGCATCTAGAAAAATATTCGATAATTCACGTGTTTCGTTTATTTGTGTATTCGTATAGGTAGCCATTAAAAAGCTTGAGTTTTATATATTTTTTCTGTTAAATTAAAAATAACCCTTAATTGGAATCGAGCCTGTAACGCCAGCACATAAATATTATATTTAAGGGGGCATGTAAACCTAAACAATCCAATTTCAAATCAAATTCCTCAAATATGTTAAACAGCATAGAATTATAAGGTAGGTACAGAAGCCGCGTGTAGTCCAAATTTCGAAGTTTTTTTTACATGTGTGTGTGTGGCGGTAGATCGGTTGGTCTACGTATTATGTTGTAGGTGTGCGTATCGGTAGGTGTGCGTATACTAGAAATTCGTCTGTTTCAGCGTAGTTTTAGTTGGCATACATTCATTGCGCTGACTAGGTATCTGTATCATATATAATCTAAGTTAAACAGTGTGTTTCTAGAAAAAATACCCTGAAGTGTTTTCAATATTTCTCTAGTGAATGTTCGTCACAAAATTCAAAAATTAACTCTAAATTCCCCTCCAAAAATATTAAAAATATTTTTTTTACAGTATTTTTTTTAAATTATTCCATAACCACGTGTTGTAGATAAATAAACATTTTATATGCTTAAAAAGTGCACAAAATCAAAGTGAATGACCGATAAAGTTTCATTTCAACTAAGGTTTGGTATTAAAATTCAAAAAATCAACAAATTTTAGGTTTCCGATAATTTAAATCACGTATAAACCTTTTTTTAACGCACGCGATAGTTACCCTTACTAACACGTATGTAACTTCATTGCGCATTAAGCGGTTTTAATACATCATGTTTTCAGTCATTAAGTTTAGCGTTATATGTCCTCTTAAAAATGTTATTTGCGCCATGTGCAGCGGCGAGTTTAACGCCATTTCTAACCTATAGTTGCATGCAAAATAATAAATTAGTCTCTCCTTGGAAACAGGACAAATAAGTCAAACGACTTACCATTATGCATTACGGCGGTCTGTATTTTATCAATAATATTTGTATGCAGATACGATACATGTTAAAGCCGATGGCACCAGGAAAAGTAGTCGTTTGTGACAATTATTAGTTATACTTAATCAAAGAAGTAATATTATTAATATATTGGAGGTTAGGTGTTAGTGTGTATAACACTTCCGTATTAGTTAATATAAAAATATACTTATAGCAAACACAGTGGCGTAGCCACCTTACAGTAGGGTCGTGCAAAGGACGAGAGAACACCATGAAAAAAATTATACTCAGATAAAACGTGTAAAATTTAAATGATATTTAAAAATACATACATACATACCATCACGCCATGTTCCTCACGGAGGGCAGATAAAACCGAACGCCACTTTTTTCTATCTTACTTTTTTCTCTTCTTATATTAATAACATCTTTCTTTATCCTACGTTATTTAGAGGGTTTGTTTATTACTAACTTTTAAATGATACTTGATTATTGGAAGGCTTACTAGGCGTGTTCAATAATTGATTTATTAATCTCAACAAACAATTCCCTCTTAATATTAATTCATCTCAAATGCAAAGAAATATTTTAGGTCAACTGAATGAAAGTGATTACTTACTGAACTTCACAATTTTATTCACAAAACCAATTTAACTTTATAACAATATAATATAACTTAAATACAATGAAATTGAAATTATCGGCTGATTAGTATTATCGATAGTTTGATAGTTCTGGAATGTTCGAATTCACGTTTCTTGTAAATTCTATGGAACTTGGCAGAAATTCCATGGAACACCACAAAACGGCCGAATGAAAACGCATTTGAACATTACCGACAGCTTCGTAATCGATGTAACCAAATTTGTAGAAATGCCAAAAGAAAACACATTCATAATATTCTACTTGATTGCGAACCTTCTCGTTTATGGAATAAAATTGGATCCTTAGGTATTGGGAAAGCTAAAACAACTCAGTCTGATATGTGTAAGACGTTCGATCTAAACGACTTAAACATTTACTTTACTAATTCACCCATTAAAATGACTTACCAGACTAAAGAAAACACTATTAAGAATATCCTCGAAACAACTCAGACGCTCAACTCCAATTTTATTTTCTCAACGGTATCAGAATCTGATGTTGAAACGGTAATAAAATCCATATCCTGCAAATCTAATGGATGCGACGACATAAATATCGATATGATTAAATACATTCTTGCATTCACTCTCTCCCCAATAACTCATATTGTCAATTTTTCCCTAACATCCAGCAGGTTTCCCTCACTATGGAAAAAAGCATTCATAACACCTCTTCCAAAAGTTGCTAACCCAATTGCTACAAAAGACTTTCGGCCTATTTCTATCCTCCCAATGCTTTCTAAAGTAATTGAAAAAATTGTTCACAAACAACTCAACTTATTCTTATCATCCAACTCACTCCTTCACCCGATGCAGTCTGGTTTTCGTGCGGGTCTTCTACAACCACCGTTTTAGTTAAGGTTACCGATGACATTAGGAAGGCTATGGACGCGTCCAAATTAACATTTCTATCACTCTTAGACTTCAGTAATGTCTTCAATTCTGTCGACTTTGACATATTACTAGCCCGCTTGAAATCCCTTAATATCTCGTCATCCGCTATTGACTGGTTCGCTAGCTATATCAAAGGTCGAAAACAATGTTGCAAAATATCGCCCGAAGAAATGTCTGACTGGATCACCTTGGAAACTGGTGTTCCTCAAGGCGGAATTCTTTCTCCTCTACTTTTCTCTATTTTCATCAATCCAATTGTGAGTGGCCTTCGGTGCTCCTATCATATGTATGCTGATGATCTCCAACTTTACATTGAATTCTTTGTCAAAGACATAGAAAGGGCCACACAAACCATGAATTCAGACCTCAGTCATATAGTCAGATGGGCAGCTGAAAATGGAATTCTCCTCAATCCGACTAAATCCCAAGCCATTATCATAGGTAGCCCCAAACATTGTGCTGAATTGGCAAATGGTACATTTCCTCTCCCCTCACTGAATGGCACAGATATACCTCTATCTAAAACTGTGAAAAATCTAGGAATTTTGTTCAACCAGCATTTATCTTGGACTGAACAAGTCAATGATGTTAGCCGCAAGGTTTTTCGTAGTATCCACTCTCTGAAAAGACTTCAAAAATTCCTTCCAACCAATATTAAAATAAAACTTGCGCAAACTCTACTTCTCCCTATTCTTGACTATGCAGACATTTGCTACTTAGATCTCAATCAAGAACATCTAAACAAACTAGATCGTCTACAAAATGTCTGCATACGATTCATATTTAACCTCCGTAAGTACGATCATATATCGCATCTTCGCAAACAACTTAAATGGCTTCCCATCCATCTGCGCCGAGATCAGCACACCCTCTGCCTCCTGTTTAATGTATTAAACAATCCGAATGCCCCCACATATCTGAAAGAAAGGTTTCAACCGTTGGCCTCTCATGGACTCCCACTTCGGTCTAGAGAAGAAAGAACCCTTGCCATCCCACCTCACGTTTCATAATACTATTCATCTTCCTTCACTATTCATGCTGCCCGGCTGTGGAACAATTTAGCATTTGATATTAGAACTGCCGCGTCACTTCCGATTTTCAAATCTCGTCTTAAATGCTCACTCTTCCTATCAATTCCATAACGAACATATGTCCCAATTTCACTTTCCATCCCTTTTGATCGCTCCTCATCCTCTCCCTTTCCCTTCCTGATTTTCCTCTCCTTTCTGAATTTGTGTAATTTCTCACTTTTTGTTTTGCTGTCTTATACTGGTTGTGTTATTATGTATATGCCGAAACTATGTTATGTACTTTTAATCTCAGATGGTTGACTGGAAGAAATTGCCTCCAGGCAATAAGTCCGCCATTTGTACTTTGTAATTTTATGTATGCACAAAGAAGTGTTATATAAATAAATAAATAAAGAAAGAAGACATTTTGAAATTGATGACATTATTCTTAATTTATTTACTCTATATTGAGAATGTTTTTTGTATCAAAATATTTTGTAGCAGTATGTAGTTCAAAAAAATTTTTTGGGGACCCCACATAATTGTTGTTGTTGCAGGTGGGCTCAAAATTTAAGTGATGTGACATTGTGGTAGACTGGTAGAAATGTGTGGTTGAGGTTGATTGTCTGGTTGAGGTTGAGTGGACTTTCGAATACCAAGTTCTTACGGGACACCCGATAACCTCTCTTCTTTATTATAATCGATATGCCGTGATGGTATGTATGTATGTATTATTGTGGATACATTATTGACTTTTATTTGTTGCCATTGTCAGGTGAATGTTAGTAACCATTCGAATAATATTTCCATTTTATCGTCTGTATAAATTAAAAATATCTAATAATATTTGGGGTCACGATCTTTGCTTAAAATCGCCTTTGAAATTGAATTAACAATATATTTATGCAGACTATATCTTGAAAACATACATATAATTTTCGCCAAACAGCCTGAACGAGCTTCCGGTTGCGCAGAGCGCAAATTTGTGTCTTTTTGTTTCGTTGGTTTACGTGCAAATCGTCCCCCTTCTCGGCTAAAAGTTCAAGTAATTTGGCGACAACTATAACATATTTGTTTTGTGTATATTCTGTTTTAATTTTCGATATTATAAGATTGATAATATTTTTTTTTCATGAAGAGTAGGTACCTACCTATTTGGGCCCTCGTGCTTTGCATGACCCTGCTGTTAGACAGTTACGCCACTGTACCTAAGCAATAAAATACGTGTCTTAATATTGTGCTTGTTTTCACTCTCCGTTATAATATTTAATAGTTGCATGTTATACATGAGATACTACTGCCGATGGCGATAGTATTTATATTTGAAGAATACATATCAAAATATAAATTATTTGCTATTCCTATGTGTAAAACTAATATTATGCGCAGAACTCTTTTGTCAGACGCAGTTGTAAATTGTATAATTCTGTCATTAAGTCTGATATAGATATTCTAAATAACGATTTTGCAGTTTTTAAAAGAAAACTTTTTAATATTGTGTGAAAAGAATACTTTTTAACTTATATGTGGGACTAGAGTCTACAATCTGAATCTACCCGTTTGCATTCTGTTTCCGGTTGGCTCTCTGATTGGTTGAGATCTCGTAGTATTAAGTCAAATGAGCTGTGAAATTTTATATTAAATGCGAAAAATTAAAAGAATATTGTATATTTAATTTATAATAATTTATAATTAAATTTATAAAGCAACTCGCTCACGCGAGTCGCTATTATTATTATACACAAACTTAAACCTAACCTAAGAATGCAGAAAAGAAACTCAGGGGCTAGACGCTACTATATGTGGGTACGTGTTAGCTGTTTTCTTTTTTTTTTCATTTCTTGACTGGTTAACTGGTTAATTATTTTATTATTTTTATTTTTTATTATGTTATGTTTTATTTCAATCTTGTTTATTCTTCCTCTTGCTATAACTAATGTTTTTTCCTTCACAAAGTATCTTATTGTAAACCATTTATGGAAACTTTGCTGGTTTATTTGATAATCATTTTGTACCATTACAATTTATTCATAAAACTGTATGTTTCCTTGATAAATAAATAAATAAATAAACCCTTATATTCAAATTATTCAATATTAAAGAAATTATGTTTTCTATATAAACATGTAAGTCAAGTTCGGATAGTATGGAGGTCAGTCCTCTTTTCCTACCACGAATATGTAAACAGCATGATGGTATGTATGGAGATTAAAAATCAAACTATTGGAGTCCTTATTGTGTGTTGGTACTGCCTATAGATTTTTATTAAAATATACTAGATGTAGTACTTTGTGCAAAAAGTGAGTCATAGAATATCGCGCGTTTGACATTTTGGTTGGCAACATAATTCATTTTTCCTTACATTTCAACACATCCTAGAAACTGTTCTCTAAATCTTAATGAACAAAGTATTTTTTTCGACAAATAAATCCGAAAACAATTCACATTAGTCGTTATTCTCTATAGAAAAACGATGTGGTCTACTAAGCAAAACGTCAAAAATCCCCCGGAAAAAAGGCTCACTTCTGTTCATACAAAATTTACTAACTACGACATCTAGTATATTATAATTATCTATTTATTTTATTAACGGCGGCGTTTGCCATTTACACGAAGAATTCAAAAGATACAAAATATAGTAAGTACATATTAATGTGTGAAAATACATCTAAAGTAATAAAGCAATCAAAATGTTAGTGTATGTGTGTGTGTGTGTATGTGTGTGTGTGTGTGTGTGTGTGTGTTTGTCTCACGCCTTCTGAAAAACCAAGAGCATCTAAAAATCTAATTTAAGTGCGAACATGTACCAGTATACCTGATGCAGTGTCACGCTAAAAAGAATGCGATAAAAATGCTGAATTTTAAAAATATTTAAATAATTATTTTTTTCATACAAAATTTTCCAAGTCATATCTGTCAAAAAAGTGTACATTTTGCACGCAAATATCTGTTAGTTTAAAAGTTAGAAGTAGGTATTTACACAAAAAAAAAATATTTTGAAGTATAACTTAGCGTTTAAGTGAAAAACATGGTGAATATTTGGTATAATTATAATGTTTAACTTATTTTTAAAGTAAGCCTTTTGTACATAAACGCCGCCATTTTAATATCTTTTCATACAATATTTCATTTTCCCACCGAATGAATATGTTCTTGAAAATAATAAACCTTTGAAATAAATGTAATTATGAAATAATAAAATGAAACACAAGACATTACGGCAAGTTTTAAGACATATATTGTAAAAATGTGTTATTTATTAGTAAAGATATAGGCATAATAAAATTGCATAATTTGTAAATAATATTTGATTTTTCTGACAATTTTCATTTTTATGGCATCGAACAAACCAATGTAGGTACCTACATATTCAAAAAATGTATCCGAACCATTCGATATTACTTACGTGTTCGAATCGTTTCCATGGCTACAGAAAGAATGTGATATTCAAATAAAATTTGTTAGGAATCGAATTTATTTAGAAGGTTGTTGTAGGTAGGTACCTACCTAATACTATTTACTTACAAATCAACAATAATATACCTATACTGATTTCCTATAGGAAAATTATTTTATTTATTTATTTATCAACCGTTTGTCCGATTATAATGAAACTTTGGTGAATTGTCGAGCGTATGCCCAGGATGGTTTTTGGATTTAAACTTTTTTCTTATTCTTCTTCTTCTTCGTGTATTTGGTCGTTTTACCAATGAAGGGGGAGTATCCTGGGAAAAGAAGGTCCGACTGTCCCTCCATCTCTTCACAGGTCTTCCAGGACGGGTTCTGCATATAAACTTTTTTCTTCTTTTTCTTCAACGTGTACTTGGTCATCTTACCTATGAAGATGAACTATCCTGGGAGATGAAGGTCCAATTTTCCTTCCATCTCTTCGCAGGTTTCTGGATTTAAACTTTTTTCTTCTTCTTCTTCATCGTCTATTTGGTCATTTTACCTTTGAAGGTGGACTAACCTGGGAGAAGAATGTCCAATTTTCCTTCCATCTCTTCGCAGGTATCTGGATTTAAACTTATTTCTTCTCCTTCTTCTTCATCGTGTATTTTTGGTCATTTTACCTATGAAGTTGGAGAATCCTGGGAGAAGAAGGTCCAAATGTCCTTCCATCTCTTCGCAGGTATCTGGGTTTAAACTTTTTTCTTCTTCTTCGTGTATTTAGTCATTTTACCTATTAAGTAGAGCATCCTGGGAAAAGAAGGTTCTTTCATCTCTTCGCGGTTCTTCCAGGATGGTTTCTGGATTTAAACTTTTCTTAACCGACTGATGGGACGGGATGTAATGAAGGGAAGGGAGGCACTAAAGGGCCTGAAGGGACGGGAGGTATAAAACTGCCTGAAGGGACGGAAGGTACTGAAAGGCCTGATGGGAAGGGACGTAATGAGGGATTAAAGGGACGGGAGGTACTGAAGGGCCTGAAGCGGCGGGTCCTGGAGTCTAATTCTTTTTCTTCTTAATTTTATGTAGACCTTTATGGCAGTTTTTATACAAACTATTTCCTATTGTCTAATTCATCTTCTTCTTCTTTTATGTATACATTTGGGTCATTTTTTATAAAAATTATTTCCTTTAGTCTAATTATTATTCTTCTTCATTTAAGTACGTAGACTTTTGGGAGAGTTTTAATACAAACTATTTCCAATAGTCTTATTCATTTTCTTTTGTGTAGACCTTTTGGTCAGTATTTATACAAACTATTTCCAATAGTCTAAATATTCTTCTTCTTCTTTTTTGTAGACCTTTGGGTGAGCTTTTATACAATCTATTTCCAATAGTCTAATTCTTCTATTAGGTATATGTATTTTTACTTATTTTATGTAGACCATTGGAATAGTTTTTTATACAAACTATTTCTTATAGTCTTATACTTATTTTTCTCTTTTTTATTTAGTCTTTTGGGTTAGTTTTAAGTCTAATAGTCTATTGTGCAGAAATATTATTAACGATATGCACACTTGATGAAAATACATATGAAATGAATGGGATATGGGATGTGACGATATAACCTGCACTAGAATCTTTTCAATACTTTTGTTTAATTAAATTTAAACCATTTATATCATCCTATTTTGAATAATTTTCAACACCTAATATTTAAAGAATGGGGGTTGTGGCCATTACTGAACTCTTCACAACATTTATATTCAACTTAAAAACTATTTACTATAGTTCAAGTCTTCTTCTTCTTCGTTAATGAAGACTTTCAGTCAAATTGAGCAAAAATATAATGCACACTTGATGAAAAAATATAAAAACGAATGGGATGTGACCAATACTAGATCTTTTCAGTACCTACGTTTGTTTAATCAAATTTTAACCACATCCCAACATCGAAAATTACTAAATTTTCAATAGGTACACATTACAATTTGTTTTCGATGATAATATTTAAAAATGGGGGTTGTGGCCAAACCAATCTCTTTACAACGTTGATAAACAATCATATTTAAAACCATTACGCATAGTCCATGCGAGCAGAAATTGTATAAATATTATACTTCATTCACACTTTATAGCAATATATAAAAAAGAATGGGTTGTGGCCATCACTTGAACATTTTACAATACTTAAACTCAATCAAATTTCAAACCACTTTTTATAGTCTGATATTGCAAAATAATTGGGTGACAATATTATAAAAACGATTGCTTTTTCTTTCACAATTTTACATTCTTGGCCAACGGCGGGACATAGAAGCTAGTGAATAATAAACAAACATATCCAATTAATTAACAATGAAAATAAAGTAAGAAGAAATATAAAGAAAATTTTAAAAAAATACATACAAAGAAAATTAAACCAAAATAATAAACAGAATAACAAATGAAAGTATAAAAGAACCAATAAACATAATAGGTAAAGTAGGTATTAGGTAAATGAATAACGAAAAATAAAACTAAACACGATCAGTGTAATTTAACACGTAGGGTATTCCTGTGGTTATTTATATTTATATTGCCCATAAACAGATCCATATCGTTAGCATATTCATTACTTAACCTCTGGATTCTGTTTAATTATGACGATTATGTAAATGGTGTGATAAATAAATAAAATAAAAATCTATGGTACCTACTACGATACGAATTGTATGAAACGATGTCTTTACTAAATTTAATTTTTACAAAAAATGTTAAATAAAGTTTGAGATGTACAATTTTTTTATAGAATATAAAATGATTTATGAATAATGATTGGGGTGTTTCGGCGTTTTTCGATATTTAAAAAAAATGGTAATTTAGGCAGTTAAACACATAAATTTGTCACAAAAAAATGTTTTAAAAAAATGTATTAGAAACCCTGGAACTTACTCATATTTTGAAATTTTGGGTTCTGTGCATTAAGCGGATCAAGGACGGACACACAGACACACTAAATGTTCTACTCCGAATTATGAGTTCATCCATATATACAGCATATATTATGCTGTGAAGCTTTTAAGTAGGTGTTTTTTTGACTTCAAAGTTGTAAAAAACATGAAAAATATAGACCTGGCCATACAAATCTCGCGGATCTTGGCTTGAAACTATGTCGATATGCTAGGAGAAATGAATTCTCTTGAAAAAATCGACAGTTACATAAAATATTTTTAGTATAGGTATTTATTGGTTCAGAGCCTTACTATAAAACAGTCAGTTTCCTTGTGACATGGCATAGTTCATTTCCTTCCGTCGTTTTGTCTAAACCAGTGGTATTCAACCTGTGGTCTGCGACGATTTTCACCCGGCTATCCCACTGCACGATTACCACCGCTGCTTATATATTATAAGTTTTCCATAGAAATCCGCCCATTTCTTCTCTATGATTTTGTCAAAATATAAAATTCACCACCACCCATTCTGAATGTAGTGCCTTTTTAGGTGAGACGAGACTGGTGTGTGGGTATACACATATGTGTTGTGCTCCCTTTTATAAGGCAATGTGCACATCCGCACACCTTTCGCTGGTTACCCCACATTGTGGGATATGCCGTGATGGTATGAATGAATGAATGAATGAACGTTCTGTAAAAATGAGTTTAGTTTTATTTAAAGATTGTATAATACAGAAATGGGCTTCATAAAAATATTTTTAGGGATTTCGAGAAAAAATGTAAACAATGTAGTAGGCAGTTTAATGTCGGCCGCAATTAGGGTTTCTCAGTTCCCGTTTTTTTTACGATCCCAGGACCCGGGATCAAAAACATAAAAATCGAAATTTACGGAAAATGAATTATTATCTTTAAAAGAAGCGCCACGGACGGCCAAATTTCGTATAGATAAATAGAATAAAAAAAAAAACAAACGTACCTACCCTTTTTTAATAACTTAAAACATACAGAAACTCAAATAAAAATCTACGAAATCGATGGTTATTATTTAGAAAAATGGGCCTTGCACGTTAACGCATTCAACGCCTTACCAGAAAGCCGAATTTCCTGCCACCGAGAAAACCTTTTCACTCTTTGGAAGTTTGTTTTAAAGAAAATAAAGTTTTGTAGGGCAACTCTAGGAGTTCGTTTTCCGGTGCTCTCGTATAATAGAATCCTTTTTTAATTTCAATAAACGTTTTCGCATAAAATTTCAAATTTTGATTTTGTTTTTTCCCCGAAGGTCGGAATTCCCGACCAAAATTTCCCCGGAACAGTATCTATAATTTTCCCCGGTTCCTCAACCCTAGTTATAACCCGATTGTTTATAAATAAAAAAAAACGGAAAATCATGAAATGAGCCATGCGGCTTTAGATTTGTCATCACCGAATTAAGAGGACATATAACGCTAAATCTAGTGACTGAAAACATGATATATTAAAACCGCCTAATGCACTATGAAGGTACGCGTTAGTAAGGGTAACTATCGCGTGCATTAAAAAAGGTTTATACGCGATTTATATAATCGAAAACCCAAAATTTGTTGATTTTTTGCATTTTAACCTTACTTGAAATGAAAAAAAAATATCGGTCATTCACTTTGATTTATGCACTCTTTAAGCATATAAAAGATTTACTTCTCTACGACACATAGTTATGGAGTGATTTGAAAAAAAGGTGTAAAAAAAGGATATTTTTTTACGGGAATTAAGACAGAATTTTGAAATAGTGACGAAAATTCACTAAATAAATGTTGAAAACACTTGTGGTATTTTTTCTAGAAACACACTGTGTAACATATTTGAGGAATTTGATTTGAATTTGGAGTGTTTAGGTTTATATGGCCCCTTAAGTGATCTGTATGCGCCTGCGCAATAATCACCAATTATGGCTTTTAGAACTCTTTATTCATTTAAATCTTTCATCAAATTTTTTATTTATTTTTATGTAAGTAAATGTTAATTTGTTGCAGCCCTGTTTCTTGAAGGAAGTGAATATATTGGTTTTTAGCTATCTAAGGTCAAGTTTACACTGATTATGATAGGCTTAATGTATTTTTGTATTTACCTGTATTTATCATACATACACACGTGTACCTGTGGTATCACTGATAATATGTAGGTACGTACTTGTGGCAACACTAATACGTAATATACCTACATGTGGTATGTAATATGTATATCAGTTTTTCACCGTGTTTTCAAACTGGATTTGTGACATGACCAATACCTATCATGTCCTTAAAATGTGAAAATTCGTTACATTAATAATAAATTATCAGCTATATATTCAATCGATTAATTATTTATATAGGTACCTATTCTTAATGCTCCTTTTTAGGTGACTAGTATGTGGGCATACACATATTATGTTTCGTGCTTCCTTTTATAAGGTAATGCACACCCGCACACCTGTCGCTGGTTACCCCACACGGGGATATGCCAAGATGGTATATATGTACTCTCAATTTAACGAACGCCAAAAGATTGATAGAAAAAAACATCACCACTTCGAATTCCTAATGGGGTAGGCAAAGAGAATGCCACATTATTTGCTTCGTTCACATTCACGTATCGCATCATGCATGCTCTTCTAGGCAAGTTTATTTCCATAGGTTAAGTAAAAAAAATATGTATTGTGCCATATGCCACAAATTAATAATACGTAATCCTACAATCTAGGATGACCAGCGACAGGTTTGCGGGTGTGTACATCGCCTTATAAAAGGTATCTCCACATGCCAGCATCATCACACCCAAAAAGGCACCATTCATAACGGGGTCTACGTCATCGCTGAACTATTTGAGATGTTCTCATTTGCATGTTGTATTATTTTTTACCCATCTCTAACGCAACGCTCGAATACAACGATAATCGAAAAGAGTTGAAACACTATTCTAAGTTGGTGCCTCAAATTAAGAGGACATATAACACTAAATCTAGTGACTGAAAACATTTTATTTATTTTTTTTTTTATTAAGTTCAAATACATATACAAAATATAAAACAATTAAACTATATAGAAAAGATGCACAGTAATAAAAAACATATTTCCCTTTACTTGAGTGCAAGCACTCGTGTGTAAAGCAGACAATTTAATACAAAACACAAAAAATATTATATAATATAGGTATACATAATTATTATCTATACAAAAAGAAGTTAATATAATTTACATATCAGTTTAATAATAAGTAAAATTTATTCTTTATTTTTCTTTTAAAATCATTATATTCAATTACCAGTCTCAAATCTGTTTATATATTAAAACATGATATATTAAAACCGCCTAATGCGCTATGATGTTACGTGTTAATAAGGGTAACTATCGTGTGCGTTATAAATTATTTATACGTGATTTAAATGATCAGAAAACCAAGTTCAGTCATTCACTTTGATTTTATGCATTCTTTAAGCATATAAAAAATTTATTTATCTAGGACACATAGTTGTGGAGTAATTTTTTAAAAAATGCTGTAAAAAAGGATGTTTTTAATATTTTGTTTTTAAGAGAATTAAGGCAGAATTTTGAAATTATGTGACAAACATTCACTAGAGAAATGGTGAAAACACTTTTGGTATTTTTGGCATTTGGTGTTTTTTTTTTTTTATTTATTTTATTTTATTTTTAACATAATTTAATCTATACCAGATCCCACTAACCATATATGGTTATCACAGTGGGTTTCTATATCATATAATATAAATGCTAACTTAAACTAACCAACAATGAAAAATGATTGAATTTGGTTTAACAATTATATAAAAATGTTTTGAGAGATCCAATACAACACCAGAATAAAAACAAAAAAAAAATAAAACATATAGAAATAACCCAAAATATTAGGTGTATATGCCCCCTTAAACTAATGTCGATTGTTAAAAAGAAAAATAAATGTTTTTATCATTCATTATACGTTAGAAAGTAATTGTTATCATAGAGATTCCATGAAGTGTGTATGTTTTTTTTTCAATTTCCCAGTAATAACCACACTGGTTGAGGTTGATACTGGTAACTCCGTTTAATACTTTGTCTCCAGTTAAATAGGTCAGTGTGGTCTCTTTATTCATAATTGTGATATTGTTAACCCTTTCTTAACCGATGATTCCAATTTTATTGGAATCATTAATGTATTTTACGTATATCTTATATGTATATGTGTATTTTTAAACTTTCCTTTTAACTGTGCAAAGTAATGTCTTTTTTATAATTTGAATGGTCAGGAGACGTTGATTGTACCTACCTAACTATGCACAATAGCCATGCGGGAGATACCTGTTATTGGAGCACTGGAGATTCTATTTTTTTGTTTCATGTTTTTTTTTGTTTGTGTTGTTCAGTATTCTGTTGGTGTCTCTGTATATTAAATAAATAAATAAAATTGTTACCAGGGGGGCAAGTCTGGTTCGACCAGCAAAATCAAAACTCCAGTGATTACCCATTTAGCGGTATGTGCGTTGGGAGGAAGTTATATATTTAATAAGATTATTAATATGATATCAGAAAAGGTTGCGAGTTTAAATTGCGTGTTCTAAATTCATCTCCCAAAACACATGCAACTATTTTTAGATATTGCAATTGTTTTACTCAGCTATTTATTTAGAATTTAAATAATAGAATGATGATAGGTTTCATAATAAAAGAAAACTTACTCAGATTAATTATATTTTCAGATTAAAATAGTTAACAAATTTAATTCAAATTGCTCCGCGATACTAGGGTCGGGATAAAATATTATAATTATTGAACACTGTGCTTGAACGCTGGGCTGACGAACGAATGATTCGCCACGTTAGTTGATTGAAATATGATGCGCTGTCTCTCGGTCGTCTTCGGCAATCTTCGTGAGAAGCGAGATCGTCCTAACGAGATGGCATCGATGATGGGGAGGTACATACGTCCTCGCCACACCCATATCATGGATATAATTATCGTATGGAGTTCTATGACATCTAAAGATATTGTAGAACTCAATATATTAATTATATCCATGATATGGGTAATCACGAGGGTTTTGATTTCGCCGATTGAACCAGACTTGCCCCCCAGGTGTGTTATTTTCTTCTAAATTATTAATCACAATATTTTTGATCGCTTACAATACTGAGAATGACGGAAACTTCTGTCCTCGGTTATTGCGACTCGATTATTGTGAAATGTGCTTTTCTTGCTAAACATGATTATTGAAAATTTAATAAATGTGAGTTTTTTTTTTCTTTTCAAGTATGCTATATTTTTTTTAATTAGGTAATCAATAAAAATCAATCTCTAATAATAATGAAAAATGAAAGTTTTTTATTTTATGAAAAGTATATAGTTTTACATATTTCATTTATTTTTTTTTTTTTTAAATGAATATGTCCTTGTTAAACAAGTACATATACATCTTCCTATGTTCTCTAAAATAAGCAAATAAATGCTTGTGCTTAGGTGAACGAAATCGGTCGAGGCAGGATTCGAACTCGCGACCACTGGATTACTAGCCCAGCTAACCGCTCTGCCACCGACCCATCTGATGATAATTGGAATTGTTAAAATTTCCAAAAAAAGGAAAAAAAAATTAATAAAATCTCTTTATAATCACATATTTTGCCCATTTTTTATGAAACATATTTATTTTCATAATTCGGTTAAGAAAGGGTTAATGGTATTTTTTGGAAATACATAATATGTGATACTGAGAAGTTTTATGAGATTATAAATTTTTTTCAAGAATAAAAATGTCATACTCATGCATTCCCTAATTTTTTTTTTAAATCGTTGCACTCTATATTTTTCTTTTATCCGACACTGTTTTTTATATTCTTGTTTTCTTTATTCTTTTGTAAATTGAACTATAATAGTAGTCCTTTATACTTTTGTACTTTTTATATATTTTTTTTATCTTATTGTGAATTTATGTAGAAAAAATGTATGTGCATAATTATTGTTAGTATTTTTTATTCCCTCAAAACCCTCACGATTACCCATATCATTGATATAATTATTATATGGAGTTCTATAATATCTATGAATGTCATAGAACTCCATAAGATAATTATATCCATGATATGGGTAATCACTAGGGTTTTGATTTCACCGGTCGAAGCAGACTTGCCCTTTTTTTTTTTTTAACATGTCGACGTAGGGGACGCCAGCTATTAGGATTTGGGTCCATTTTACTCTTCCGAAGAAGCGCACTACGTAGCGTTGGGAGGGGTTTGCAATCTAGAAAAGAGTTTATTAATTCGGATTTTAAAAAGACCCGGGTTGTACGAAGGTGGAAACACAGAATTCGGAAGATCGTTCCACAGTCGGTTCCACAGTTCCACGTTCCCCTAGGATTAATTTTTTGTTTGTTCAGCACACTAACCCAATAGTTGACCTTGAAATTACCCCACATTGAGGTTATTAATTATAAATTATTTATATATTATTATTATCACCAGGAAGAAACTATAAAGTTGGTTTCTTATCACTAATTTTATAATTCATATAAGAATGTGGAGTTTAAATATTTATGTAGGTATATTTTATTGGGGTATAAAAAATAAGTAAATTTTCTTACACCTAGTATAAACCAAAGAATATAAACAATTTTGAAAAAAAAATCAAATTGTCATACGCCTCTAGTGTTAGAACACTGAAACTACACGCGTTGCCTAGCAACGAGTCGAGAAATGATAGTTGACTCACCGTTAAGTACTTAATCCGCCAGAAACGTTGAGTTAAATATTTGTCGTTTTAGTGACGTATTTGAGGGAAGATTAGGCCTAAACGGACACTGTAATACGCTATATTTTTGTAAAACTTGAGTTTAGCTCTTAAACTGAGACTGTAATACCGGCCCTATATTTTCCAACTGTCAATTTGTTCAAGAGAATTTACAGTATTAATCTTAGACTTAATTGGGATTCCTGATGAGAGTATGCAAACCATTCACACAAGTGAAAACATTTATCTTACTATATAACACAATTGTTAGAAGTCAATTGGAGCATGCGTCAGTCATCTGGAATCCACAATATAATATTTATATTAATAGTATAGAACGAATACAACAAATATTTTTGAAACATATGAAGTACAAATTTGGTAATAACTACAAACATGAATTGCAGACTTTACAAACAAGACGAAGGACCTCAGACTTAATGTACCTTTATGACATAATAAACTTCAATATTGACTGTACAGACCTTCTGAAAATTATTAACTTCAACATACCAAACAGACGAACAAGACACACCTCAACGTTCTTTTTAAACAAAAAAACACTAATGCCGCTCATAATTCGCCATTGTACCGATGCCTTACCAAGTAATATGATAATTTGGAAAGGATCAGGTCTGTGGACATATTCTGTATGTCCAGGACTCTTTTCAGGAGCCACAGGAATAATTATTATTATTATTACAGCAGTGAGTACAATGCACCATGAAATCAAAGGTGAGCTGATTAAGTTAAAATTACTTACGTTGTTATTCTCATTTATTATATTTGTTTAAAAAAATATTATTGTACGTTGCCCATTTTTTCAAATAAATAAAAAAAAAAAACTCAGACTTTAATACCGGCCCATAGTAAGACTTATAAAAAATACAACAAACAAGAAAATATTCCAATATCCATGTACAGAAAACAAAGGAAGCGCACAATATTTTAAAACAATTTTTTTCTTTATTTATTCCGTCGGTACAAAACTCATTGTTTATTCTGATTATTCTTTGGTTTCTCTTGAAATATTCTTCTTCTTTACGTGTCGTCTCCTCCACGAAGGTTGGCGGCCATCAGGGCTATCCCCACTTTATTCGCGGCGGCCCTGTACCTACAGTGACGCAGTGCTTTTTCTGATACAGTCTCTCTGGTTATGAAATTCTTGGAGTTGGTACATTTTCCCTCTCATTATACGCCCAAAGTCTTGCAATTTTCTTCTTTTATACAGCATTCAAGCAGCTTAACAAGATTTTTACTCTCCACTACTATGGAATAGTGGAGAGTCATGATTGCACAATTTATCATCTAGAGAGTGCATACTTTGAGTTTCGTTGTGATGTTTTTTTTGTGTATGCCGTTATCCGTAATTCGTGTACCGTATACTGTATGCCGTACACAAATATGAAAATTTGTGTCCTCTGTACAGATCAAACTAAAAGGCTGATGAACTTAATATTGATACCATATGTGTGAAGTACATAAACTTCAAGCTGATTAGTTTTCCATACACAACGGTTTATTTTATCTCAATGTTTCTCTATGATTTCATCTGTTAAAACTGAAAAAATGCTCTCACGACCTGGAAATTTGAGATATTTTAATTTTGTTTAAACTATTTATACAATATCAATAATTTTCAAAAAAACTGCATTCAAAGTTTGTCAAGGTTAAAAGAAAAACATCCAACCGTTTGAAAAATTATGTTCATAATAATAGATTTTTGTATGAAAAATTTATACAACAAGAGAAATTTTTCATGTTTGGCAATGTTCAGTTATTTGATTTCATATTGATATTACAGCGTAATATTAGCATTGAAGCTTCATTTTGTAGTGGAGAGTTTTGCGTTGGCCACAACCCACTCGTTTTTATTTGTTTGTCTCTCCAGTTTATTTTTAGAATTTTTCCGTATATCCAAAGTTCATCATCATCTGTGGCTCCACAACCCAGGTCGGGTCTTAGCCTCCTGCAGAGCCCGCCTCCATGACTGTAGATCCTGCGACGAATTACGCCAGTTATGGACGCCGATGCTGTTCGCATCCTTCACCACTCCGTCCAGCTATCGAAGCTTCGGTCTTCCAACTTTTCTTCGTCCCCCCGGTGCACCATTCATGATTCGTCTTGGGACGTCCTCCTCGCTCATTCTTTGGACGTGTCCAGCCCATCTGAGTCTTCCTATTCTTATTTCTGTCACTATGGTAAGCTCCTTGTACAGATGATACAATTCGTGGTTGTGCCTGATACGCCACTCTCCATTGTCACAAGTCGGGCCGTAGATCCTTTACAGCACCTTCCTCTCAAAAATTTCCAGGTCTATCCAAAGTTCATGTGATTGTATTCTTCTTTCTGTCACATCAATCAGTGTCCAAGATTCCATACTATATAATATTACTGGAAAGACATAACATCGGACAATATGATTTTTTAGAATATAGTCAGTAAATAAACTATTCTAAAATATGTATATATATTCTAGTTATAACCACTAAATAATGATGGATTTTTTAAATATCAACAAGTTTATTTTCCATTATTATTAATATAAATGGTTTAACTTATTTTAGTTTGTCGATCGAGAATTCTTGATAGAACTCCATTGTATGTTGATATGTTATAAATATAAAAAAATACTTGGTAATAGTTCTATTCTATTTATTAGGTTATCGATGCGTTTCGTGCAAGGCACATCCTCATTATAATGCTCTACAAGACTGGTAGAGTATTATTCTGACGATGTGCCTTGCACGAAACGCTTCGATAATCTAATTAATACAATAGAACTATTACCAAGTATTTTTTTATATTTATAACACATCTACATAAATGGTTTGGAATAAGCAATTTTTTTTGCAACAAGACTATGATTTTGACTGTGTATTCGAGACCGTCCCAACCCCTCCATCATCTTGGTCTGATGCATGTGAAAGATGAAAGTACATGGGTGTTGTTATTAAATATATGAAATAATCTTTATTATTTATTCCTTGTTACAGGAAATATCAGCTCTGTGTTCACGTACAAGCGGAGAGGTGAAGAGTTAGCTGATCTCTTGGACAAGGACATTGAAGTCTTCCTTAACATAACTGTTGGCACACACTGCATTCGTTCTTCCAACAACATGAATAGGTAAATACACTTTTACTAAGAAAATATCAGCTGTGTTCATGTACAAGCGGAGAGGTGAAGAGTTAGCCGATCTCTTGGACAAGGATCCTTTTTGGCACTCTTTCATCGCCCATTCTTTCCACGTGTCCTGCCCATCGCAGCCTCCCTATTTTTATAACCTTTATAATGTTGGGCTCATTATAAATATCGTAGATCTCATCATTGCGTCGTATTCTCCAAACTCCGTTTACCTGCACAGGTCCGAATATCCTTTTGAGAATTTATAACAAAAATGCATATGGTTAAATTTTACATTTCATTAACATTTGAGTGCGTTTTCAGGATTGAACCCATTATCGACATAATATTAGGTCCTTACATATGAAATTGGCGTTTTGTATGGGAGGAACATAAAGTCGATTTTTTTTTAATATAATATATTTATTTAATCAAAGTATGTACCATTGCTATCTATACACTTTTGCCATCTCATAGGTAGTTCATCGATCCCTTTACTAAAAAAAACCATTCGGACGGGAATCAATAAAATCTTTGAAGGCGGTTTGGACTGCCCCATCAGAGATGAATTTTTTCCCTTGCAAGAAGTTATCCAAATTTCGAATAAAATGGTAATCTGTTGGGGCAAGGTCCGGAGAGTACGGTGGATGTCTTAGACATTCCAATTGAAGCTCCTCTAATTTGGTAGCCGTCTGTTGTGCAGTGTGTGATCTAGCGTTATCATGAAGCAGCAGTGGCCTAGAGCGATTAACCAGCCTCGGTTGTTTAGCAGCTAGTTTTTCCATCATGGTTTGCAGTTCCTGACAATAGATATCTGCCGTAATCGTCTGGCCAGATTTAAGAAAGCTGTAGTGAATGACACCAGCACTAGTCCACCAAACGCTCACAAGAAACTTTTTTGGAGTCAATTTTCGCTTAGGGCATGGTTTGGCTGGTTTGGCAGGGTTCAGCCATTGCGATGAGCACTTCCGATTATCGTACAGGATTCACTTTTCATCACAGGTAATGATTCGATTTAAAATCCCTTCATTATTGTGCCGGTTGAGTAATGCAACGCATCAGTCGCCGCGCGTTTGTTGATTTGCTTCACTCAATTCGTGAGGTACCCACCTTTCAAGCTTTTTCACCTTCCCAATTTGCTTCAAGTGGATTAAAACAGTTTTATCGCTAACAATGCAGCTTGCAGCTAACTTGGACGTGGTTTGCGATGGATCCGCTTCCACAATAGCCTTAAATTCTTCATTATCAACTTTGGTCTCCGGCCGTCCACGGGGCTTGTTCTGCAGGTCGAAATTTCCAGAACGAAAACGTTGGAACCAAAAACGCACTGTGTTTTCTTTTGCGGCACCGTCGCCATACACATCATTAATCCTTTGTGCCGTTTCTGCAGCACTGGTGCCACGGTGGAACTCGTACTCGTAAATAACGCGATATTTCAAGTTTTCCATTTTGTAATCTGAGTGACGCAAAGAAAAAAACAATTGAGGAAAAAACAAATGAATTATAATTTTCGAAACAAAAATACATGAGTAAATAGCTGTACAAATTTGAATTTGAAATTCCTAACCAAAGAGAAGATATTTGAGATCAAAGTTGTCAGTAAGGAAAAACGCCAATTTCATATGTAAGGACCTAATAAATTGAAAAACAAAACAGAAATTAATAAAATAATTTTATATTTTCAGAACATCTGTGCTGTTTGTGTCCATATCGTTTATCGTCTTAATGGTGATGTCCATATCCTGGTTGGTCTTCTACTACATACAGAGGTTCAGATACATTCATGCAAAGGATAGATTATCGGTAAGACATTATTTGTCATCCATGATGTTTATTTTATATGCTGTTAAAATGTGACTGTGTCATACTTGATGTATGAACAAATAAAGAAGAAAACAAGAATAAAAAAATCATAATGAATCACCTGTCAAAACAATAATTTTGGTTTTAATAAAAAATTGAATTTTTAATGTCACTCTCCGATTCATAAAATATGGACATCAATATTATGCAGCGATTTAAGTGTCCTTCAAGAAATGATATTTACAAATTTAGTGTACCTAATCTTTACTTATTAACTATCTTTTTATATTTATTTTTTATCTTCTTTTCATTTTATTATTTATCTAAAATATCTATTGTATTTCATCTTCGAATATTTTTTAAAAGTTACATATACGCTAACATTGGAATTTTCCCTATCAGGAGTCAATGATATTTTTCAACTCAATCTCAATAGAGAAGAAGTCGAAGTTCCTGGTTTTTCTATAATATTCCAACATCTTCTTTATTGAGATGTTGAGAAATTGGCAAAAATATTTAATCTTGTTTTGATTTTTACTTTATTGTATGTGACTTTTTATATGTAAGATATGGTTTGTGTAGCATTGCACCCACCTGCTCACGGACTGGAATAAAAACATTATTATTATAAAACAAGGGGTTTTTCATGCCCTGAGTCAGTGTTAAGAGTGTTTTGATACCCTGAGTCAGTGTTAAGAGTGTTTTGATACCCTGAGTCAGTGTTAAGAGTGTTTTGATACCCTCCAGTCATTGTTTTGAGTGCCATGACTGAAAAGTATTTTAAAAATCTGTTTTTTTATTGACGTCACCAAAAACCTATGGTATTGAATAAAAAAATCTGGCCTTGAAAATATCAATAAAGGGTCATAGACCGTAGAACGATATGGGAGTGAGATTAAAAGATTAAAACACGTCTTTTTATGTTGTTTGAAAAATATTACAATATTATTTTGTTGAATAAACTCTCCTACTTTTAGAATAATAAATTACTATTATTATAGGAATTGTTTTATCACTGTGATTTGTTTATTTTTCTAACACACACACACACACACACACACGATAAGAAATTAAAAACATTGAATTTTATTATCTCCATATGGCGATACATTGAACCTTAGCTACAGTGATGCACTAATATCATGATTGAATATGCCAATTGACATATTTTTTTGTATTTCCTCTGTCATATCTCAAACCTTTCTTTCGCCTTGACATAGTATTTTAATCTGTTTGGTTTATCGTTCATTAAATTTAATTAGGAAAGATGAATTCCATTATATGAAATTATAAGCTGTCATTATAATTTAAAGCTGATTGGTAACCAGAGGGGTTACCAATCAACAGTAGGTAGTAACCAGAGTGGTTACTATTAAATATAAATGGTAACCAGAGGGGTTACCAGTAAAGAGAGTTTACTATATCCCAAGTGGATATGATTTGAAATAAGAACACAAGGGCAGTGGTTGAGAGAGAAGAAGAAAGAATGGTCAAAAGTAACAATGAGTATATTGATCACAATTAATAGTTTGCTTAATTGATGAAATAACTTACAAAGGAACTTTTCTCACGATGAGTAGGTATAACGAGCGAGTTAGCGGGTGTGTTCGAAGTGTCCGAATCTTCGCATGGTGAAGTACCATCGTGCTCGCGAGGTCGAGAGATGAAGTGTCGGCGAGACGGCGTGGTCGAGAACGGCGGCGTGATGTGACGAATCGAAGTGACGGAAATACGGAAATGAAGTGACGACGTGTAGAGGTGTAGACTCCCTTAAATAGTGCTGCGCTGGGGGTAGCAAGTTCAATGTCCTCGAACTTTCTAGACTTATTTATTTGAAGTGTCATACCCAGTTGAGGAGTATTGTCACTTGTTTGACGTTGCGGGCGATGAACTCGGCCTAGCGATAAACAAATGTACTTGCCGTCGCTAGGCGCGCGCTCGAAAAAAATTTAGAGATGTGGCCTGCCACAAATTCATTTATTGAATCAAATTGGTACAATTTAACATAAACACCTTTTATAGTTGTTGTATGTATTGTTGAGCTCATACAAATCCTCCATGATTTTAATGTATTCTTGAGAAATACATATTCATACATTCCCTAAATTAATCTTGATTTAGACAAATGCTTGTACCAACCGCTCTGCTTTGCCACCCATATTAGAAGTGTATTTTTCCTATCAATCTCTTGACAGGTATTATGTAAAGAGTGTAGAGTTTCATCACAATACTTAGTGTGTATGACGTATTACATATCATCCCTCCTATGGCAAACTAGTGAATCTGCAAAAAAGGAATTTTACAGGAGAGCAAAAACAAACTTTGACACTATGTAAAATCCATTTTATAACGCAGTTAACTTTTTTTCTAAGCTTAATGGAAGATGTTACAGATTCAATACTTTGCCAGAGTGTAGCTATTGTGAAAACGATTAAAATGACACCAAAAATGCATTTTCGTCAAAAATGTTAGTTTCGCTAGTTTACCATAGGAGGGACGATATGGCGTACTATCTAATATAAGTTGGATCAACTTCCTATTGATATCATAATATATTTGCAATGTACATTTAGTTACTTATAGCTGATTAGTTTTCCATATACATCCTATCATTTCTTGGGGAAACGTATACAACTAATTAACTATCAATAAATATAGCAGAGAAATTGATAATTCACATAATACTTCGTAACAGAACAATTATTTCATTATTTAATGATCCTACACTCCATGAAATTTATCGTAACATATTTTTGCTAAAGATATTCAAAGAAATCATTAATGAAAAAATGAGAGTTTGTAGCCAAATATCAAATAATGTAGTTGGAAATATATGTAGTAATGCCACGCCATAATAAAACAATTGTACAACACCATACATATGAAATTGTATACAAGATGTCCTTTTGTTGGAATTAGAGCTAAGAAATAAGTTTTATTTATTTTTCCTACCACATATTTTGTTCTAATATTTAAATGTTATTCTTGCACCATACACAAGTGTCCACACAATGGGGCGATAATATTGAATTGTTGCTTTTTGTGTTTCAAATTTTGAAATGTCCTTTTTTATTTCTGTAAATATAAAAAAAATTAAAAAAAAATTAATTGTTGGTTTGATAAGTATATATCGTCCACATAATTTAAATCATTTTTATGTTACCTTCAAGAAAAAATTTGATATAATTTCATTTCTTCTGAGTTCTTCAATCCCCTTCTTCCTTTTATAAGTATTATTGTTTCTTTTCATCTCTTTTTCTTTTTTCAACATATTTTTTTCCAAGTTACCTATCAAATAATATACTACCGAGTTAACTTTTGACATTTCACGTTGCTCGGGCTGGTTAGAAGAGATTTCCATATGGCTATCGACTTGCATTTGTGCACTTGCTGTAGATTAAGTATAAATAAATTTAATGCTCACCTTAATATTTGCGTCAATAGCATAGTGATCATGTATTTGACTCCTGTACCGGTGTCCCGAGATCGATCCCCAGCAGAGGAGAAATTTAATTTAATTATATTTTATTGACAAACTTTTTTAACATCTCAATAGAGACGAAGTTGGGATATTGTAGAAGAACCAGGAACTCGAGGCACCTACAGGGCTTACGACCTGTCATCGGCTGGTTTACGTGATCACTTTATGTGCTTGCGCAACGTTCACCAATTATGCTTTCTTATTGAGTTCCCTTATCGATGTAATTTTTTGAAAGTTCTTTATATTTGAATAGTGTGTAAAAATTCACCTGAAAATAAGGAACTATACTATTGCCATCTATGGAGTAACGGAAAAGCCTTTTTTGTAACGCCATCTATTGAGAAATTAGTTTATTCGTAAACAATGAAAGCAACAGTCCTTATAAATGAGATGACGGTGTCACGCACAGATGTCACCCCTGAACTGCGCCAGAAATATTATTTCATTTTTGTCAATAAAAATATCATTTGACTTCCGAAAGGGAAAATAATCCAATGTTTGCGTATTTGCAATTAAAAAAAATATTTGATTTAATTTAATTAATTTCTCTTGCAAATTATGATTATCTGGTTTGTAAACACTGGTCAGTTGGATGTAATTGGCATGGCAATGTATTCGTCACTCGCACAGGGTGCAAGGAAGTATATAAATAAGTAAATAAATAATATTAACAATCAATTTATTTTATTCTAGAAGCGTCTCTGCTCCGCTGCCAAAAAGGCTCTCTCCAAAATTCCCGTCAAGAATCTCAAAGTGGAAGACAAGGTACACCTATTTTGTATTGTGGTTAATTATCATTTTATTTTATATTATAATTGTTTATAATAATATTATTGCACCTGCTTGCTGATTATCGTCAGGTTATTCATTCATTCATTAATACCATATCTATAATGTGGGGTAACCAACGATAGGTGTGCATTATCTTATAAAAAATGCATGACACACGTGTGTCTCGTAACAACTAAAAAGGTACTACATTCAGAATGTGTGATGGTGAATTTCATTGCTGAACTATGTGAGATGTTATTGTTGCCTGTTGTATTCTCCTTGTCGATGTATGACACAGTTCGAAATGAAGATACAAGAAAAGAATGTAAGATGAAGAAAGATGTAACTAACAGAATGAAAGTTAAAACATTGAAATGGTTTGGCCATTTGGGGAGAATGAATGAAGAACGCCTAACGAAGAAAATATACAAAGCTGACAGGAATGGAATAAGAGGTCGGGGTCACCCTAGAAAATGATGGTACGACCATGTAAATGATATTCTGAAAGATGGAAATGTAAGAAGCGTGAACAACAGACAAACATGTATAAGACGATGTATGAATGTTGATGAAGCGATGAATGTGTGTCAAGATAGAAAATGTGGCGTTCGGTTCTCTCTGCCTACCCCGTGAGGGACATGGCGTGATGGTATGTATGTATTCTCTATAATCCGGCTCTTAGGGGATACCCGAAAACGATTATAGTCTAAAAGAGTGGAACTACAATTCCGGGGGGCAAGTCTGGTTCGACCGGCGAAATCAAAACCCCAGTGATTACCCATATCATGGATATAATTATAGTATATATTGAACCAGACTTGTCCCACTGATGCCTCACTGGAAATTTTCAGATTATGACCCAAATATTAATTACATTTACAGTCACTAAAGTTAAATGTTGTTTCATGGATGAACAGTGGATGTTCATAATGGTTGGTTGGAAGATAAACTCCTTAGTGTACTTTACATATGTACGGAGAGTTGAATATTATTTGACAAACTTTGTATCTCAATAGAGACAAATCTGGTCAAACGGTCTATATCATTTTTTTTATTTATTACAAATCAATATAAATTTACATATAAATTACAATTTAAAAAGGTTTACCAATTCTATTATATGATTCATAATAGCCCTCTTTAATTGAGATAAAATTTCGTGTTGAAAGAGAGTACAGTGGTACCTTGACATACGAGTGCCCCAACATACGAGTTTTTCGAGATACGAGCCGGCGAACGAGTGATTTTTTGCTTTGAGTTACGAGCGAAATTCGAGATACGAGTTCGGTTTAGCAGAGGAGATTGTGTCTCTGGGGAAATCCATGGGTCATGGGGTGGAAGAGAGAGACGTGAACGAGCTCCTCGAGGAGCACACCCAGGAACTGATGACTGAGGAGATACAAGAGTTACAGTCACAGCAGCATACAGAGGTTATACGAGAAATTGGTTTCGAGGAGTCAGAGGAGGAGGAGGTTATTTCTACAAGTGAGATTAAGGAGATCTTAGGAATGTGGGAGAGAGTTTCACAATTCGTGGAAAAGAAACACCCAGAAAAAGTTGCAACAGGTCGTGCATCTGATATTTTTAATGACACTTGCCTAACTCATTTCCGGAACATTCTGAGAGGGAGGAAGAAACAAACCTCCTTGGACATGTTTTTTTCTAAACGGCCCACAGGTGAAAGCGAGAAAAATGTAGCGAAAAAGGCAAAGACCAGTGAGGATATCTAATTTATTTCTTTACATTCTCTTTTTTGTTTTTGTACAATAAATATTTGTCATTTATAAATACGTTTTAACCATTCAAAACCACGTAACAAAAATAACTGGGGTGACATTTTGGGGGTTGGAACGGATTAATTGTAGTTCAATTGTTTTGTATGTGGAAATTTGCTTCGAGATACGAGTAATTCAAGATACGAGCAAGGTTGTGGAACGAATTAAACTTGTATGTCGAGGTACCACTGTATCTATTTAGTATTGTTACATTCACCAAAACATTGCACGTCTACTAACAAATAAGAAGCTACACAAAAACAAGAATGAAATAAACAAAAAAATAAATCATTACAATTTTTTTTTGATTTTATTCTTAAATATTATATTATAATTTTTTTCGAGTCTAAGACTCAAATATGGAAATAATATCGTATGGAATCATGGATATAATATCTTATGGAATAATTAATTATAAGATATGGGTTATCATGAGGGTTTTGATTCTGCCGGCTGACCAGACTTGCCTCCCTGGTTGGAATAGGTACTGTATATACTTATAGGAGAACCAGTAGGTTTGTCAAATGATGATAATATAATATGTATATGTATGTGTAGTTTAATAATGTGTTATTTGTTTGTTTTCAGGAAATACAAGGCGAAGGAGAATGTTGCGCAGTTTGCATTGAACCATACAAGTTATCCGATATATTAAGAATATTACCATGCAGGTAATATTGTTATAATTACTTTTTATATTAACTTTGTGATTTTAACTATGCATGTACATCTCTCTCTGTCTCACTATCTCTCTCTCTTTTGTTCTTGTCCTCATGACTTAGGATGGTGGCCATAATCAATAACTCTTCGTGATGGGCATCAATTATGCAGTGACTAAGTGATTTTATTAGATATTTTTATATGGTTATATTATTTTGTTTACGGTTATATTATTTTGTACCTATTTGTTTTTTATTTTTGTTTTTATATTGATGTGTTCTTCTTTTCTTTTTCTGTTATTGTTTTTTGTTTTTTATGAATAATTTTGTATGATGTATATATAATATGGTTTGTGTAGCATTGCTCACGAACTGAAATAAATACCTATTATTATTATTGTTTTGTGTGGTCACTCCATGTTAATCTGTTCCGGGCAGAAATTAGAGCACCAGTCACTGATGGCCCCAATGCAGACAAGATCACTCCATTTAGTCGGCGAGCGACCACGAAACCTTCGCCCCTCTACGCTGCCCACCACAACAAGCCATTCGAGGCAATCTGCTTCTCTCCTGGCAATGTGTCCAAGGAATTGAAGAATGTCTGTTGACAGAGAATCCTTAATATTAAGCTTATCCAGAATTGACACATTTGATGCACAACATTCTCATCCACCACCACATTTCAAAAGCATCAATTTTCTTCCTCTCAGACTTACATTGTCCTACTTTATATCTGGTTGGTTAACATAACAACTATCAAAACACATATAACATAAAATGTACAAAAATTTAAATAAATATATGTTTTTTCTGGAAACTTCTTTGTTGATTTTGTGAAGTTCAATTTGGTTATTTTATAAATAAATATTTTTTACTTAAATGTTGTATTTTCAGACACGACTTCCACAAATCATGCATAGATCCATGGTTGTTGGAGCACAGGACCTGCCCAATGTGTAAAATGGACATCTTAAAGTATTATGGATTTGTGGTAAGGATTTTTATGTAAATTGTTTCCTAAAAACGTATATAACATTTCAACAATGAAACAAACAGAAGATCTTATTCTCTTAAGAACAGCGCAGAAAATTCTTGTATTATGCACATATTTTATGACTTACAAAAACTACATTTTGATAAAGACAATATTATGAATACTCACATATAACATTACATTTACTTAAGAACAGCGCAGAAAATTCTTGTATTATGCACATATTTTATGACTTACAAAAACTACATTTTGATAAAGACAATATTATGAATACTCACATATAACATTACATTTACTTAAGAACAGCGCAGAAAATTCTTGTATTATGCACATATTTTATGACTTACAAAAACTACATTTTGATAAAGACAATATTATGAATACTCACATATAACATTACATTTACTTAAGAACAGCGCAGAAAATTCTTGTATTATGCACATATTTTATGACTTACAAAAACTACATTTTGATAAAGACAATATTATGAATACTCACATATAACATTACATTTACTTAAGAACAGCGCAGAAAATTCTTGTATTATGCACATATTTTATGACTTACAAAAACTACATTTTGATAAAGACAATATTATGAATACTCACATATAACATTACATTTACTTAAGAACAGCGCAGAAAATTCTTGTATTATGCACATATTTTATGACTTACAAAAACTACATTTTGATAAAGACAATATTATGAATACTCACATATAACATTACATTTACTTAAGAACAGCGCAGAAAATTCTTGTATTATGCACATATTTTATGACTTACAAAAACTACATTTTGATAAAGACAATATTATGAATACTCACATATAACATTACATTTACTTAAGAACAGCGCAGAAAATTCTTGTATTATGCACATATTTTATGACTTACAAAAACTACATTTTGATAAAGACAATATTATGAATACTCACATATAACATTACATTTACTTAAGAACAGCGCAGAAAATTCTTGTATTATGCACATATTTTATGACTTACAAAAACTACATTTTGATAAAGACAATATTATGAATACTCACATATAACATTACATTTACTTAAGAACAGCGCAGAAAATTCTTGTATTATGCACATATTTTATGACTTACAAAAACTACATTTTGATAAAGACAATATTATGAATACTCACATATAACATTACATTTACTTAAGAACAGCGCAGAAAATTCTTGTATTATGCACATATTTTATGACTTACAAAAACTACATTTTGATAAAGACAATATTATGAATACTCACATATAACATTACATTTACTTAAGAACAGCGCAGAAAATTCTTGTATTATGCACATATTTTATGACTTACAAAAACTACATTTTGATAAAGACAATATTATGAATACTCACATATAACATTACATTTACTTAAGAACAGCGCAGAAAATTCTTGTATTATGCACATATTTTATGACTTACAAAAACTACATTTTGATAAAGACAATATTATGAATACTCACATATAACATTACATTTACTTAAGAACAGCGCAGAAAATTCTTGTATTATGCACATATTTTATGACTTACAAAAACTACATTTTGATAAAGACAATATTATGAATACTCACATATAACATTACATTTACTTAAGAACAGCGCAGAAAATTCTTGTATTATGCACATATTTTATGACTTACAAAAACTACATTTTGATAAAGACAATATTATGAATACTCACATATAACATTACATTTACTTAAGAACAGCGCAGAAAATTCTTGTATTATGCACATATTTTATGACTTACAAAAACTACATTTTGATAAAGACAATATTATGAATACTCACATATAACATTACATTTACTTAAGAACAGCGCAGAAAATTCTTGTATTATGCACATATTTTATGACTTACAAAAACTACATTTTGATAAAGACAATATTATGAATACTCACATATAACATTACATTTACTTAAGAACAGCGCAGAAAATTCTTGTATTATGCACATATTTTATGACTTACAAAAACTACATTTTGATAAAGACAATATTATGAATACTCACATATAACATTACATTTACTTAAGAACAGCGCAGAAAATTCTTGTATTATGCACATATTTTATGACTTACAAAAACTACATTTTGATAAAGACAATATTATGAATACTCACATATAACATTACATTTACTTAAGAACAGCGCAGAAAATTCTTGTATTATGCACATATTTTATGACTTACAAAAACTACATTTTGATAAAGACAATATTATGAATACTCACATATAACATTACATTTCCAAATATGCATAAACTTTAATTATTACTCATTTTATGATAATTTTTTTAACATCTCGATTTGGTATATTTATAGGAGAACCGGGAAATCAAGGAACCTACAGGGCTTTCGACCTGTTCTTGGCCAATTAACATGATCATTTTATACGCTTACACAATGTGCACCAATTACCCGTTCATACTGCGCAAGCGCATAAACTGATCACATATACCAGCCAATGACAAATAGGTGACTTGATGTACCAGTGCTCCTATAGTATTTTAACTTCATCTCTGTTGAGATGTTAAATTTTTTTCATATATTATCATTGACTCCGACAGGAAAAAAAATCCAATGTTTGCGTATATGTAACTATAAAAATATTAGATCTATCACTTATCATTTTACTCTCCTCTACTGTGAAATAGTCGAGATTTTTAGCATATTTTTGCAAAGTTGCCACTTAAATACTATTAAAATAAATATTAAAAATGTACCTGAGCAGTCACTATTTATTAGTAAAGTCTTCATTCTTTTGATTGTGATGCCTTTCTATTTGTATCTAATCAGGGGGCCTACGCAATATGCCATGTTATCTTATATTCGTTCAAGAAAAGAGTGTTTTTAAATTGGATCAGCAAAATAAATTTCGTAGGCAAGTGACACATTACAAGAATAAGCTAAGCTACAGCGTCGTTGGCGTCCAAAAGTAAAAACCATCGACTACAATTAAATATTATAAATAGTTAGGTTGGCAGTCTGTTTATTTTCTCAATCTGACTGTCATCGCCTATTTGGTGCACGTTTGGTACGTTATATTCTCTTTGGCGCGCGTTCGTATATTATTTAATTAAATGTGAGTGAGCAAATTAAACACGCGAAAAAAATCTTTGTGCATATTTTAATACATGTTTTTACACATTTGATTAAAATCATATGTATTTTAAGTATATGTTTACTATTTCTACGATATAAAACTGAAATATTATATTAAACACAAAAATCATCAAACAAAATATCAATTTGCGCGGCAACTTTTTCACGCCTATAATGCTTCTTTTTTAATATACAAAAATATATATTTGAGTATATTTTAATACATGTTCACATAATTTACCAGGTTCAACGACAAAATAATGATTATAAATGAAATATAAAAACAAATGTCTATCAAAATACCACGTTCCAGACCAAATTTCAGTCGCTAATGACGTTTCATTATTATCCAAAAAAACGTTATTTTTCCATTCCAAACGTCAGAAATATGGCACGTTGCCTACCGACGATAACCAGTTTGTATGGCCGTTGCTAGGCGTCGAAAGGAATCGTAGCGAATATAAGATAACATATAAACGTATCGTTTATCAATGGCATTTTGTCTAGCCCTGTTACGTGACAACTGTCACTTCGATACATTTAGTTATCTTTGCTTATTCTCTCTCTCGCTAAATTGGCATGTTGCCTAGGCCCCCTGGGGTAGTATTTTTTATAGACAATCTTATAATCCGAAATGATCATAAATATATGCATTCATATCACCCATAACTCATAAGATTATAATTTCAGTTTACTGGCAGTCAGGAGAGTATTCTACAATTGGACGCTGAAGAAGGAGATAGGAGGGGAACAGGGGGAGTCAGTCCACTGCCACAAATGGTATTTCATATTTTTATGCTTTTCGGGCAACTAACTGGTACTATGTCAAATATTAGTTTAACATGGATGGGTGGATGGCAGAGCGGTTAGCGCGCTGGGTTAGTAATCCAGTGGTCGCGAGTTTGAATCCTGCCTCGACCAATCTCGTTCACCTATAGGACAAGCATTTATGCTTAGTTTAGGGAACGTAGGAAGATGTATATGTACTTGTTTAACAAGGACATATTCATTTTTTATAAAAAAAAAAAAAAAACATGCACCCAATAACAGGTTGCCACATTCTGGAGACTTATGATATCTATTGTCTCATAAATGTAGACCGAAAACACACTTAAAAACTGTCTCCGCTTGGAATCAATCCCGTTACCTTTGTCTAAGGAGTCAGTTTAGTTGGTATTTTAATATTATATGTATCTGAGGGTCCTCAAAATTGACATTTAGTTGGTACCTTTAAGATCATAACCAAATATTATGTATTCCCAGGCCGTTATTTAAAACCATATTGAGACAGTGTCGCTCTTTTCTATCCTTGTAGTACTGTTTGCATTCAAATTTGGCGCCAAATAATGTCACCAGTAGTAAGACATGAGTAGGACATCTGATGGTTTTGTTAGCAAGTGTTTTAATTGCTTTTGTTTATATCAAAAGCTTCATTAGCTCTCAACAGGCAGGGATTGCCTAGGTTTTAAATAAGGCTGGGGTACATAATATAAGTTTTAATGGTAGGTAATACTTTTCTATTTTTACTTTTTTTTTTAATTATTTTGTTGGACATGGTTGATCAATATTTTAAATTATATTTTATTAAGGAAGAGAGAGCAAAGCAAAACTTCCAGTATCCAGATATAATTATTGTAGATAAAATATAATATAGAAATAAATATTATATTATTATGTAAAAAGAATTACGGATCGCTAATATTTAACATGAAACATATTTTGATTGCAGTTGATAAGTTACGCTTAATTACATCTGAAATATCAACTTTGTTGCAGCCGAGCATAACGAGCGTATATAATGTCGGACACAGCGAAAGGAGTAGCCGGGCTTCGTCTCCGGACGAACTGACGCCTTCACTCCCGTCGTCGGCAAACGAAGAACCTACCCACGTCTATTTCGATTTCCGGCTCCACAAGAGACTCACAACGTCCCCTTCCAAAGAGTCCCATTCGCATCTCACGACCGCAGATGACCAGTCTGCGTTTGACAAAACCGACGCTGTCTCCAACGACACTCCTCAAACTTCCTTATTCCGTCGGGACTGTGAAAGCTCTAGGCCTGAGCAATCTAATAAAAGTGCAGCAATCACTGATCACGGGTACTTCTCGAGGAGTTCTCAATGTTCGCCCACGCCAGATCCCAACATGCCCAGAGTGCATTTGTCTCCTAGCTGTAGTAGACACGTCATAGACGCAACAGTAGCCTCCGAAGAAGATCACAGTAGGGAAGAGGAAGAAAGAAGGGATGGTGTATGATCGGTGCAGTAAAGGTGTCATTATGTGAAGTAAACAAAACAATATTATTGTGTTTTCAACTCGACAGAGTACGCGATAAACGTAAAATATTTTTGACTGATTTTTTATACTTACCTTGTAAAGTTTATATTATATTTTATTTTTAATAACGATATTATGTGATACGAGTGCTGACTGACGGCCATTTTGGTGAAAAATGTATTGATCATTGATAGGTCCCTTGCACGTTTGTGAAGTCCGTCTGGCCAACTTATTATGTCTGCACTTTTCTTATTTCGTTTGAAATGTCTGTTAGATTACGATGTATATTTTTACTACTCATTGTTAACTGTGTAAATGTTTAGAATTATAGGAATCAAATTGTAAATAGGTGTATATATATAATGACAACATTAGGTATAAGGTTTGCCATATGAAAACTTCAGTCATTATTGCTATATTTTATATAATACGCAAATAATAATTGTCAGTTTGTAGTTATGAGAACATACAACAGCTAAATATCATTTATCTAATGATAAAAGTTTTATTTTAATTGTGATATTATGTTATTTTTTATAGGATTATCAAAAATACATTTTACTTGAACTGAATCCACAATAATAGATTTTTAAATTGGATTGGGGTTTAAAATTTGATGTCTAATCTTAATATTCATACATTTTCTAATGCATTTTAAATCATTTATAGATAAAAATGTTGAAGTACCTGTGGTTTATTACAATAAGTATATAGTTTATTTTCATTTCAAATTGACACGTATGTAGTTGTTCTATTCAATCCCAAGTATATTATTAAAATACTTTATCAAATTATGGCTTCATTTTTTATTTAGAAGTTATATTAGATGATAAATCTGATTTAAGTTACAGAAGGAGTTTTTTCTGCATTGAAATAATACATTGTGTTATTGAAATGAATTATTACACAGTATTTAAAATTAGAACCATTGTGTGCCTGTTCTGTATTTGATTACTTTATTTTACAGCACATTCAGTAACTTAGAATATTCTATCCCAGGCACAAACCATATTTTGTGTTCTGCTTTACAACTTAACTCATAGATGGTATCTTTAGAATGTTGTACATTTATTTGATTTGAATTTATTTTGAATATTTGTATTAAAATTATGCAGTACCGATGCATTTAAAGATATATAGGCTTACCATATAAAAAGCAAAAATAAATTAAATATTATAGGTATTTTTTTACTTTAGTCATTGAAAGTTTTCACAAATGAGATTTATTATTACAATTAAATTGAAAATCTCATATTTATTACAAATTTATTTATTTGATAACCTGAAAAATGAAAAGTCTAAAAATGAATATCATATTTTTTACTTGAAAAAAAAATTACAGCACTTTTTAGGTTATGTAGTCACTATAATAAACTTTAAAAAAGTATAAAACATGTGACAACATAAAAAATATATAATGCATAAGAGTTAAATTCCTTAAATTTCATTTTGTTAAATCTATTTTATTGAATACTGTTAATGAAAATCCATCCATGTGATACTTAATTTTTTTGTATTTTACATTTTGTATGAAATAGTTACATATTTAAGCAAACATTATATTTTTTGAAAAGTAAAAATATATATATATTTAACGAAAATACTAGTCATATCAGCGCGTATGCGTTTGTGACGTTTGAAGTAATGTAGAAATGTATAGCCTTTTATATTAAAAACAATTCATTTTATGTATTATTATTATAAAAATACTTAAATGCAATATTATAATGTTTACTTAGTTAAGTCTCAAATATTTTATGTTTCAATGCAATGAATTGGCAGCAAGATGTAGTAGTATCTATTTTTCTAATATTTATTTTAAATATTACTAGTTTTTTATAATCAGATATTTTCATAACATTGAAATGCTTTTGTTTACATGACCGGTTTTACAAAATAAATTTAATGCTAGGTATTGTTTTTTTTTATACAATAAGATTTGTAATTGTGTCACCGTTTTATCTACATTGAAAGGTAGTACTTGTGGTATCCCATGTTGTGGATTGTGCACAGTAATTTTTGTAGTCTTGTCTTCTTCATATATTGGGGATGAAAGTCAATTAATCAAAGCCATGTAGAAAACAATGTATCTCAATATTATCAATTAGATAAGTACTTAGTTACTATCTACGGCCGTATGCAGAATGGCCCCTTTACCATTTCACACACACTATGTACAGTACATCCATCTCTTTTGCACACTACCAACAATGCATCCATTCATTCACACATCTTAATACTAACAGTAATTATTTATACAATTCATATTTTTACACATTAAAGGTAAAATGACATATTGAAGATGTTTTAAGATGGTTTGGACACAAAGAAAGTATGATCAACGAACATTTGCAAAAAATGCTGACAAAAATAAATGTCTAGAACTCCAATTATGTGAAATTCTGCTATCCGAATGCTTTGATTATGTCTAAACAATTGAATCTTTCAAAAATGTTTAACCTTTTGAACGCGTAAATCGACTAGTCACCCAAATTTTTTTCCCCTTTCGACGCGTAAATCGAATATAGTCCATGGCTTGTAAAAAACGTTACCTTTGCATGCGAAAAAAAAAATATATATTTAAATTAAATTTTTTGAGCCTCCCTCCCCTCAAAATATAACGTGACAACTATTTTTTTGGTGTATTAAATCAAGATATTGATTTAAAAAAATTAAAAGGAATTTTATAGAATACTTTATTTTTTTATTGAAAATTTGTATTTTTCAGATCAAATTTTATTTTTTGCTCAACGCGTTGAAAGGGTTAAGGAATCATAAATACTACTTACTTGTTTATATAAGTACTGTACTTTTAAGGAAATATAAATACAGTAGATTTTTATTTACACATTCCAATAATCCAAATTTTCCGCTAATCCGGAACTCTTGTCCCAGATAATTTTTATGCATTTATCTGTTAGTATTTTAATTATACAATATATTTTTTTAACTACTTTGTAATTCAAATCATGTGAAATTTTCTTGAAAATGTAATCATTGCGGACGGTGATAGCCCAGCGGTAAGGTTGTCACCTCACATGCATGAGGTCGACGGTTCGAATCCGGGCGGGGCACGCACCTCTGGATTTTAAAAAAAATCTATGTGCGGATTTATATCACTAGCTATGTGTAGCCATGATCTAATTTGTCTGGTTCCCCTTTCTAAGGGTTACGAAGGTCAGATGGCAGTGGCTTCAATGTAATAACCAGACTCGCCAATTCCAGGATCATGGTCAAAGCGTACCCCGATAGAAACGGGACAAAAGCGCTAAGGGGAAAAGAAAGTAATCATTGCGGACTCAAAAACATTAGATTTACTCAATTTATTATTGAAAACATACAAAAGATTAAAATATCTCCTCAACATATTTACACTAATTCAGTTTTTGATTAATCAGCAGTTGGATTCTTTTAATAACTATCTTAAATTAAATCAAATAGATTTTTCTCACTTTTAACTGTAAAAGGTTTTTTTAATTTACAAAAATGTGCATTTATAAATTGTGTATTTAATTATATTTGATTCTTATTATTTTTTAAATTTACTTATATTTTTTTTTTGTTTTTATATTTACAATATGACGTTTAAATCTTATTTTTATATAACAACAGTACTGTTTATAGAGGCATCAACTTTTGTTGTTCATTAGAATTTCAAAATTGAAGTAAAATAAGGTATACTCACATTTATCAAGAGTTAATTGATTATCGGAGAAAGCGATTACATTTCAAAATAAATATGAATAATAGTTTTGTTTAACCTTTTGTCGGACGCATTTAATCTAACAGGAACAGCGCTGAAATTCTCTTAGCTCCTACCCTAAGTGCGTTGTTATCATTAGCTTATTTATTTGTCAAGCTCTATCCACCGATTAGTTCAATCTCAATCTTCATTATCACATTTTCAACGTCACTCTTAAATTGGCTGAAATATTTCATCTGCTCTTTAATAGAAGACGATGTTCAACATGCACCAGTCAAACTCGTTTGACTAATAAATAACGATTGCAGTATTTCTATCTGCAAATTGTGGTCCTAAATTAAAGTTATTTTATGTAACTGAAGTTTTTATTTTTTTTCTTGTTTTGATATTCCTAATACACTCGATAGTTGGATTAATCTGGTGCAACTTTTGGGACAATGGACCAGATTCAGAAATTCAAAGTTAATAGCAGGCTGCAAAAGTATAATACTAACAGTGTGAACGGGCCTTTAAAATGGAATAAATTGCCTCTTGACATACGTGGAACTCAGAGCATTGACACCTTCGGTAAACTTCTTAAGACTATCTTGTTTCGTAGAGCCAACAAATAAGCTACAGCGCCTTTGGAGTGATCTTGTATCACTAAATGGCGCTTTATATCACTTCATTTTAACCTCCTCTCCCTCATGTCATTCTGTCAATACCCAGACCAAAATTCGAAACATATCCTGTGAGATTGTTTGTTGCCACCCAATGGTGTCCTCTTATAGATCGGAGCTCCTCGTTGCTGTCCGTGGGCCTCTTCAAGGTCCCATTGGTCATGCGGATTATGTGATCTCGAAGAACAATTTTAAAGCCTTGTTCTACTACTACTATTAGTAGATACCCATTGAGTTTATTTTTTACAGAGATCTTAGTCATACCCCTGATGTTTCTCATTTAAAAAGATCTGAAGTCAATGAAAGACCACGAGTGTATATCTTCTATTCACATTCGTCGATTGCTCTTTTTGAAATATGGTGCCGAGATTGCTAATCTAGAGGGCTTCACATGAGCCTATGCATATTTTTGTCGCTCACTTAGCCTTCTGTGAAGTGACCATTTACATTTACAGTCCCCATATGCAGAGGGAGTGGTGGTGGAAGTAGCAAAACACTTCATTGAAAATCTCAATTGTGAAATTTTACAAATATGGAGTAATAATATTTTAATATTTTATGTGTAATTTGTTCTCTAAAAATTTATAAAACCATTAAGATTGCCCTACCTCTAATATTTTTCAACTGTCTATTGGTTATGTCAATATGTCCATGAATTAAAAACATGCAAGAAATTTTTAGTTTTATTTCGATAAATCAAATCTAAATATTCGGAGCAGCGAGAAATTGTCAGTCTTTTTTTCGATTGCAATGCGTGCAAATGAATTAGCCAAGTTTGAAGTTTTTAAAAAAATAAATGCCTTTTTTAATGCATATTTGCAGGTCGCACTGGCCAGGGTTTGCCCACTATCTAAGGTTTTTTTTAATGTGTGCCTAACAAGCACATTGCACTCAAAATCAGCGATCCATATATATTGTGCCCGATGGAAGGTAAAATAATTTTCTTAATGTGTCTATTTTTACTGACTTGTTCAAATGCATTTTTAACTAAAACAGCTATTCATTAAATGAATATCTAAACCAAGGTATGAGTATCTTTAAAAAGGAAACTTGTTTATACATCAAAGTTGTCTTATCCAAAGAAAATTAGATGTTGTTTTTGTTCAATAACTTGTTTAAAATATAATTTTCAAGTAAATGAATGAATGTTAGCAAATAATATACAGGATATTTATGTAAAAACTGGTAGCGGAGTAATTAGTGCGCTTGACTAGCAATTCATTAGACCTTGATACAAATCCTGCTTCCATCTTATTCATTCACATATCACAAGTATATTTTTCTTATTTTGGGTGTGTATGGTTGTACAATATGTCTTAGTACATTTAAAAAAATAAAGTTTATACCTGTACATAATTATATATATATGTTATGCCCCTAGTAAACAAACAATAAAAAACTAGAACACAACAGTTATACATATTATTTTGTTCACTGCCTTTGTTTTTATTTCATTTTTATTTTTTATATTACTTTATCTCTAACCAAAGAAAAGGGAGAAACATTATTATTTTCTGTTAAAGCATTTTATAAATCAGTATGAAGCTACCAAGACATAAAGATAAGTGATATATAGGTGATAAGAAGATTCCTTTAAGTTTTCTATAATATCTTTCCTAAAACATGTCCTATAAATAAAAGTTATATAAACATTTATTGTTGTTTTATTAACTAACAAACAAGCTACTTGATTTAAATTATAAATTTTCAAATGGGAATATAAACAAATAGTATATTCACTAACTATAATGCAGAAATACAAATAACTGAGCAAGCGTTGGATTATACATAGTCATGTTGCAAATATTTAGTAATACTGTATAAGTCAATATAAACAAATAGGATATTCACTAACTATAATGCAGAAATACAAATAACTGAGCAAGCGTTGGATTATACATAGTCATGTTGCAAATATTTAGTAATACTGTATAAGTCAATATAAACAAATAGGATATTCACTAACTATAATGCAGAAATACAAATAACTGAGCAAGCGTTGGATTATACATAGTCATGTTGCAAATATTTAGTAATACTGTATAAGTCAATATAAACACTTTTATGTAATCAGTGGCCCAACTATTGACAATCCCAATTGGGAAATTTTGCTAAGAAACTTAAGAAAGGTGTGGTATATTGATATTTACTTTATTAACATTCTTTTACTACAGTACAATAGTTTTAATAATACAATAAATATAATATTTTAATATATATTTATTGTATTATGTATTAAAATAAATGTAATATATTTGTCGACTTTCATGGCTCAGTTGGTTAGGTATCTGACTGCTGATCCAAAGGTCCCGGGTTCAATTCCCGGTGGAGACACATTTATAAATTGTGTTTTCAGTCTGGATCTGTGAGCGATTAATATCATAAGTCTCCATGATGTGGCAACTTGTTATTGGGTGCGTGTTAAATTAATATTTGACATAGTACCTGTTAGTTGCCCCAGAAGCAATAATAAATAAATAAAATAAATAAATATCTTAATTATATTGCATGCGTAATTTCATACTATTTATTATGACAACACAGTGTACATGATATAAGCCATTTCTATGGAATGAACGCGCAGGTGCAACCTTCACTGCCGTTCGTGCAAACTTTTGTTTCTGAAGACAGCGGAAATGTTTTCGGGGGAATATATAAGTATGTGTATAATATGATATGAAGTACCATATACTACAGTAGTTATGTTCTAATTGTAATTATATTGCATGGTTATTGTAGTACCGCAGATAATTTCCAAGTGAAGATTGAAATTGGATTAAGAATCTAGTATCGAGAGTAAGGCTGCTGGTATTCCACTTTCATATTTATGTACCGTATTTAACTAACTTCACATTCAATATCAGAGTATGCAATAAAATGGACCATGTTCCATTTCCAAACTACGGCATTATAGAATCAGTACCACGGTGTCACATAATCAATGTGTGACGAGGGTGTTTATATCAAATATAATAAATACCACCACGTGTCAGAACATATGCATAACTCGCTAATATTTTCATCCACTAACCAGGGAAGGCAAAAATTGTATAATATGGTAATGAGACACAAGATGCAGTAAAAGGATACTGGAACAAATTAAAAACAACTAACTATTTAGTCATAACAGTCAAAAAATTTGTAATGATTTATTAAAATAAATTTTAGTAGAATAACTATAAAGGTTTTACAACAAAACAAGGTCTTTTTAAATCAAACAATTTTAATTGTTGTTCTACATTATATTACATAAATATAAAATTGAGTTCTACACAATAATTGTTATTGGTCTGATAGGTACATTTATTTAAAGTACTTTGTATATTATTTGTCTTATGGTAGGTATACATATTTAATTAAGTTCATTGTAAAACTAAATGCTGCAAGGCTGGCAACACTCATTAAAAGTTTCATCATTCATTATAATGGTGTCAAAAATATTAGCAGGTGATAATCAATTTGTCATTCCAATTCATAATCATTATCTATAAAATAAATATATTAATTAGAATGTTTTATTTATAGAAAAAAAAGTTATAATTGCATTTGATTGACAAATAAGTTATGGTATAGTAAAATATTTATTGACCCATAGCAAATATTTAAATTTAGTGTATAATGTAATATTGAATTATTATTTGAAAAATAACAGATTTTTTAAAAACTCTATACTACACGTAACTCTGTTGATGACTGGTTTCGGAGAGAACCTCTCCTTCATCTGTAGTTCACTTACAAGCTAACTGCTTTAAAATTATGGAGGATAGGCAAGCTGTACATGAAGGTGGGTAATTAGAGGGGTTAATGGTATATTCCTACTATTGATTTGTTCCAGTGAATTTATTTCTCTTTTATACCTTAGTCCCACGTGTAAGGGAATTTTGGAAAAGTGGACTATTTGCATGGTTTGAAGTCAAAAAACCACCAATTTAGATGCATTGAAACATACATGTTACATATATACATGGATGAACTCAGAATTTGGAGCAAAGTGTGTCTTTTGATCTGCTTGATGCACAGAGCCCAAAATTTCAGAGTCCAAAATTTCATTATAAAAAAAATTTAGAAACTTTTATACTCAGAATTGGAATTTTTGTATAAGTCAGATGTTATCAATATTTTATTTTTTTTAGCTCCACATATCTCACTATTTTTTATGAAAAATTCCAGGGTTTCTCAAACTTTCTAAACTATGGAAATCATTTTTTATAGCAAATTTATTTGTTTAACTGTCTATATTTCCAAACAAAAATAAAAATATTGGATAATTAATTCCACTAATATGTATATTGACTATTATATATACTAGTTGCATGTAACACATGAGATCCAACTGTCGATAGCGATAGTATGTATAGTTGAAGAATAAGTACCAAACTATAAACCCATAAATACAAATTATTTAATATTTTAAGATATTTGGTTTTCTATATAACACATGTATTTATTTATTTATTTTAAAATTTCTGAGCACAAGTGCACAATGGCGGGCTTATTGCCAAATGGCAATATCTTCCAACCAACCATATACATTTAGTGAAAAACTATTACAATTATGGTATGTAGCAAAATTTTTATATAATACAAGCAAGAGCTATAAAGAAAATAAAACAAATAAAATGAAAAAAAAAACATATAAGCAAAAACAATAAAGAAACGGAGGTGACTGGAGAGGGGGGGGGGGACAAGGATAGGATAAGGAGACAAATTTAGGTGTTATGTGTAAGGAAATGATTCCTCAGATTTCTTTTGAAAGTGGGAAGTGTTAATGAAACTCGAAGTTGCGATGGGATGTGATTCCAAAGACGAGCTGCCTGTACGGAGAAAGAGGTGGTGAAAAAAGAAGTATTGTGTACTGGGATACTGAGGGTTCTTTCAGTATTTGATCGAAGAGGCAACCCGTGTTCAGAGAGGAAGTGAAATTGATTTCGTAGATAAACTGGAGCATTGGAGTTGTTTAAGACCTTGTATAGAAGTGTGAGGGTATGTAGGTTCCTACGCTGCCTGATAGGCAACCACCTCAAAAGAGATCGGTATTCCGATATGTGGTCAAATTTTTTCAATTTAAAAATATATCGAATGCATGTATTTTGTAATCGCTCCAATTTATCTAAGAGTTCCTGATTAGCGTCTAAATAACATACATGTACCTAGGTATGTATGTCAAGATAGGATAGTATGGAGGTCAGTCCTTTGATCCTACCCAGAATATGAAAACAGCATGATGGTATGTATGTATGTTTGGAGATTATCAAACTATTAAGTCTTCTTAGATATTGTGTGTAGGCGACTACCATACAAATTGTATGAAGCAATGTCGTCACTAAATTCAAATTTATAAAAATTGTTAAAATAAATTTGAGATCTGCTAATATAATGTTAATATTTTTTATAGAAAATTAAATTATCTAGTTGGGTTTTTCGGCTTTTTTTGATATTTTTTAAAAAATTGGAAATATAGGCAGTTAATTTCATAAATTTATCATAAAAAAAAATATTTTTCTTAATAAAAAATGTTTGAGACATCCTGGATTTTTTTGAAAAAATCAATTTGAGATTTTGTATTTGTCTACGTTTATACCAATTTTCAGCGTTCTAGCTTTTATGGTTTCTGAGATATATGGAAAAATAAACCAAAAATTCAATAGATCATAACCCCTGACTGAAACAAAAATTCACAATTCTGAGCATAAAATTTTTGTAGGCCTATAACTGTTTTTATATTCTGAAATTTTGGGCTCTGTAAATTGAGCGGATCAAAAGTTATAAGGGGGGGGGGGACAGACAGACACACACAAAACTCACATAAAATATTCTACTCCGAATTCTGAGTAAATCCATGTACGGGAACATATATGCTACGAGGTCTCTAGTTGGTGTTATTAGCATGCAAAAAGTCCACTACATCATACAAAATGTTCCTTCGTACACACATCTTGGCTTAATAATGTCGATTCATTCAGAGAATTGAATTCTCTTGAACTAATCGACAGTTGGATTACAAATATTGAAAATATAAGAAACAAACTTAATTTCATTGATTAAAACATCTTATACTAACTGGCTGTTATAGAAAAACTAACTATTTGATATAGTAGTTTGGTATGTATTTTTCAAATATACATACTATCGCCATCGGCTGTTGGATCTCATATGTTACATGCAAATATTAGTGGAAAGATGTTTAAAATAGGAGTACTTGCATTATTTGTAACCAGATGAAGGAGAGTTTCTCTCTGAAACTAGACAAGTTATTGACAAAGTTTTGTGTGTAACACAGTTTTTTAAAAATGTATTATGTATTGATATTAACATAAAAAACAAAGAAAGTCTTCATAATAATTACCAAAGTATAAGTAATACCTGGAAATAATTGTAGAACCTGGACAGAGAAATTTCGGGTTATTTTTCCTATTGAGTTGGTCAAAGTACATTTGTAGTTGCCAGATTCACTACTAAATACAGCATTCAGTCTTAAAATTTGCGAAGATTCATTAATCTGTACTTCATTATGTGTCCAAGATATCTAAAATGGGTATAAATATCAGTATTTTGGGCTGAATTTATACAACAACTGATAAACATATTTGCTGCCCAAGAAAAAAGTACATAATATCATAACTATTTTTTATTAGTATTCATTAAAAGATAAAATATTTAAAAGAGGAGATCACTCCAAGGGCGCTATAGCTTATTTGTTGTCTCACAGAAATAAGACAGTCTTACAGACAGTAGTCTACCGAAGGTGTCAAAGTAAGCCGCCTTATTGATTCTTTTAAAGAGTTGGTACTCTGTAATCCAAATGATCTAAATTTAAGCAGTCTTTAAATTCTCGAATGTAGTCCAAGCTTACTATATGGTCTACTCGTTTTGTACCTACATTTCAACCAGTGTAGTTAATTGAGAAGAGGTGTTAGGAGACATCTTTTGTCAGCTACATATATCAACCTCACATCTACGTTGAATACTATTTGCAATCTATCAAGTTGATACTTGAGCAAACCAGCATTATAACAAAGAACTAAATATCAAACATATGGTCTACTCGTTATGAATATTTCAACCAGTGTAGTTCATTAAGAAGAGGTGTTAGAAGACATCTTTTGTCAGCTACATATATCAACCTCGCAATCAAGTTGATACTCGAGCAAACTAGCATAAATAGCATTATGACAATAAACTAAATATCCCAGGATTTTCGAGACATTCGGGACATATTAAATTTTTTGATAAATAATTTAAATTATTTAAACTTAATTTTCTATTCTGTCTTGGGTAGATTAAAGAGCTTCAGTGATGGAAGATGATCCTGTAGCGGAAATGACAAGGTCACTCCATCGGGTTGGTGAGAGACATCTGGATCTTCTACCGATTATCTTAATCATCTTATACCTCTATCATTAACTTCTTTTGGCGTGCAATATCACAATGTCATATATAATCCTTAATACATTATTAAAAAAATAACATTAAAATTTTTGAATATAAAAATAGTTAGGATGGGTTTTTTCACAGAATTGTTAAATCGGTAGTTATAGTTATAATATAACCACTGGTTATACAAGAAATAGCTGAATATCTTAAAACGGTTTTTTCAACCGTAGTTATGTCATAGTTATAGTTACGGGTGGTGCAGGTATAAAGACCCCAAATATTCCATACAAATTGTAAACAGTACGTTCCGAGTGTTTCCTGTCTCTTTCTTGCGCATACTATATAAAAGATAGAAAATATAGTATGTCTCGTTTTCTATTATTTATGTATTTGTGGCTCCGAGTAATGGCGGCTGTCATAAATTTGCTGTAATATGGTGAATGCATTTGAATTTTGAATGTTTGCGAATATCATCGAAACCTAATTTTAAAAAGGGATATCGCACTATTTCTTTATACAAGCGTCATCACGCTAAAAATTCGCAGTCGTCGAAACCTAACTTTTTTCTTTTTTTTCAATACGTATTCCATTATTTCATCGTATATATTACTATCATAATTATATTATACCTACTGTGTTTAGATATTATGATAAAAAATACGAAATTGACCCGTACATACGTCAAATGGTCAGTCATGAACAAAAATTACCAGCGACATCTATCATAACTATCAAATTTAACTATAACTACTGATTTTCGGCTGGTTATAGTTACGGCTAAAGTAACGGGCTAAATGCGTAGTTATATTTTGAAAAAACCCATTTCTGTGATGACCAGTGTTAACTATAACTAAAAATAAAAAAATAAAAAATAAATAACTTTAACTATAACTAAGGTTGAAAAAACCCACCCTTAGTGTCACTATTTAGTTAGACCAAGGCTGCCCAACCTTTTTAACAGTCGGGCAAAATCAACGATTCAAAAATCTCAGGCAGGCCACCGATGTTCGACGGTTCATATTTTTATAACTTTTGATAACAATTTAAATTAAGGTATTGTGTAACAGAAGAAATGTAATATTTTCTACATAGAAAGTAACAAAATCAAGAATTATTAAATAATATATAAAATTAAAGTGAGTTCATATTATTTCTGTTTAAATAATTTTTCTATATTAAGCGATATTGACAGATACAGCAACAAAAAATCAGAAAAATGTTGCTCAGTTAGAGATGTGCGGTATTTATTATAGTGAATATCTGATAAAATATTTTCACTTTTTAAGTACTTTCTGATTTATTTTCATAATTTCCATTTTATTTTTTGAAACAAAACAGCTGATATAAATTTTACATTAATAAAAGATAATAATATAGGAAGTAAGCCAATTATACTGTTCCACAGATTAATATAACAAGCGAAAAAGAAAAGAAAAATATTTGAGATTAGAAGAATTGTGAATTAAAGATATTATTTCAGCAAAAAGGCTTTATAGTGCAGAATGACTTTATAGTCAATGAATATTGGGAGGATAACTTATTGATATAACCTACTATAACTATATTATACGAGAGATGACGATAGTAGGTATACTTGCCTCGAGTTTTGTTTCAACTTGATGAGAATTTTGAAACTTGCTCACATGGGCCACTTATAATTTGTTTGAAGCCTTGAGTTAGACTAACCTTTTTCTAATTAATAAAAAAAAAGCTTTTATCGCACATGCACATTACCCTCCCCTCTAGAAGTTGTGACAAATTAACATTTTAGAGTTAAAATTTTTTGTAACATGTCTGTTCAAATAAAATATTCAAATCTAAAAATAACTGAAACCATGGTCTGACTAAATAATAATGTCAATTGTCAAATGTTAGACAGAATGATTATAGTCACATAATAAAATATTCAAATAAAAGATATTGTCAATGAATTATGACGTCACTAACGATGTATAATTTGGAGTCACAAGTTAAACAAATAAAATCACTAAAGCACAGTTGAAAATATCAAAGAAAAAGTTTTTGTCACAAAAAATTAATTCTCCTGATGGGAACACGTATTGTCCTTCATGGGCATTTATGTCATGTCCAATGCCAGGATAGACGTCGACGTTCGATCAGGTATGCTGGTCCGCCGGCTGCATCGGGAGCGTAACTCAATGGGACCGGAGCCTTTTCCGATATAGGAACTGCTACTCTCCAGGACTGCAAAAGTATTCCCGCCGGATTGGTGCTGCAACATCTATCGCTGGCATTTATTTAGTATGCATAATTTACAATGAAAAACGAAACAGGTAACAAATATATAAATACATACCGTAATATTTTATAAAATTTGAATTCATGATTCATAATAATAATTCGCATTCATATTTTATTTTCATAATTCACATTCATAATTCATTTTCATAATACACATTCATTATGTATATTCATAATTCATATTCATTTTCATAATTCACATTAATAATACACATTCATTATGTATATTCATAATTCATATTCATTTTCATAATTCACATTAATAATTCATATTCATAATACACATTCATTATGTATATTCATAATTCATATTCATTTTTATAATTCACATTCATAATTCATATTCATAATACACATTCATTATGTATATTCATAATTCATATTCATTTTTATAATTCACATTCATAATTCATATTCATAATACACATTCATTATGTATATTCATAATTCATATTCATTTTTATAATTCACATTCATAATTCATATTCATAATACACATTCATTATGTATATTCATAATTCATATTCATTTTTATAATTCACATTCATAATTCACATTCATTATTCAAATTCATGATTCATATTTATACCAATCATTAGGATAAGCAAGATATACTCAAAACCATATACTTCTGTTTCTGCTCTTTACTCATGCATAAATAATAAACATAAATATTCTCACTGTTGCAACGGGATTAGCTACAGCTTGGCACGAAAGTTCCAGTTTATCTGCTTCAGTCACATTCATGAGACTCTTCTCAGCTTTCACAAATTGCGGACCATATTGTACTGTTACTTTAAATGTTGCTGAACTATATCCAGCAATATTTGTCGCTTTGCAAGTAAATGTTACATCTTCTTTTTTCAACATACGGGCTGTCATATAAAGTGTTTTTACATTTGGTACAATCAATTCACCATTCTGTGAAATAAAATATTATTTTTTCTTCTCTTTTATATTCTAACAAGTCAACTGTTTGGTGGATAATTTGATATGAAAGAACGCCTCTATTCCTTCTATAGATGGAATGTCTTTTTAACTTTCAATTGTCTTATTTTATCATATTCTAATAACGTGATAATCAATAAATCAGATTCCATGTTGAATATAAATTTAAATGCACTAAATAACAAGATACCACACCTTGGAAAACTGAAAATACAGTAATAAATCATGTTCTTACAGGACTCAGAATTGAACTGAACTATGAATATTTAACAACTGATACCGTGGGTGAAAAGATTTTTCCTTTTTCTATTTCTCCTATATAAACATTATCATTGGTTTGTTATGTTTTTATTAAAAATATGAGTTTCTACTGGTCGATGCTTCCCCCCACTCGCCCCCCCTACCTCTCTCCTTTCCAATCCTGTTTTCGAAATTGTTAACACCTTGTAATATATTTTAGTATACTATAATTGGCAATGTAAAAATTATCATTGTATATTTGTTTCATATTTGCTGTTGTATTCTATAAAATAAATAAATGAAATGAATAAAAATATTGATTTAATATTTGTTTACCTTATACCACAGAAAAGTGACATTATCTTTTGATGGTTCGACAGGACATTCTAATTGTACAGTACTACCAATTACAGTAACAATATCTCCATTGTACGTCTTCATCTTTGGAGGCCCTGAAATATGTAGGTATTCTTACTTGACCAACAGGATAATTATTTCCACTCATTATTACAAATATTGATAAAAAACCTTACCATGACTTTAAACAAAAAAAAATATGTAAGTATATAAAAATTTAAAGAAAAGTATTAATTAAATTACTCACATATAATTTGTAAATCAATTGTAGCTGATGCATTGCCAGCTATATTAGAACCTTTGCATTCATATATACCATCTTTACCATAATCTAAGTAAGTTATTTTATATTCCAATACTGCACTTTGACTGAAAATTATTCAACTTATTAGATTAGAAGATAGATTGTTTTGCGTTTGGTTTTCTTTGTTTACTACAATAAGGATTTAGTGTGATGACATATATATATATGGACAGTCTTGGTCATCTTTTTTATACCTTCTAGTGCGCATTAGCTTTTTAACTTTATATTATTTTTTATCATCATTTGTACTAAAATTATTTTTCATACTGCTGATATTAACCGTTTCAGTGCTAATCCCGAGACGTTAGGCTGCCTGTCCATTGATGCGGAGCGAGGCGGCAGAGCGGAGAAACGGAGAAATATTAACCAATAGGATTGCATAAAATCTCCGCTCCGCGATTTTATGCAATCCTATTGGTTAATATTTCTCCGTTTCTCCGCTCTGCCGCCTCGCTCCGCATCAATGGACAGGCAGCCTTATCGTGATGAATCATGCGCTACACCAGTGCGGATCACGATAGGTTTTCGTGATGGACAATGCTCCACGTAAACTCGCTGTAGAAATCTTATTTATCGGCGTATCCAAAAAATAATAATTACATCGTGTAACCGAACCATTTATCTAAGTATATATGTTTTTAAAAAAAATTTAAAAAAATTTGGTAGATGGCAGTAGAGTGTTTACTTTTTGTCTATTTCATCCCGAGACGTAATCGGGACCCGCACTGAGATACCGCTTTGTATGGATATTAATGTTGCGTATAACCCATATCCGAGTTCTTAGAGATTGTGCGCCGGTTTAGAAAAATATTTATGTTCGGTTTTTATTTAGTTTATAAAAGGAAAGTATTTTGTTGTAAATTTATATGTTTTTATTTGTGTCTTAAACGTTGATTCATATTTCAAAATAACTCTTTTTTTAAAGTTCATGTGTTTTTGAGAGTAACTTCGATTTTTTGTGTTACCGTCTTTTAAAATTTTACTAGGTGATAGACAAAATACATTTAACATTTTTTGCTATCATGAATGAATTTTGCTTTTATAAATGTTCCGAAAAAGTACTCAGAGCCTGTTGAGTTATTACAGTATTATTTATAACCAATGATTTTATGACTATTTTCTACTATATAAGTTGATAAATTCACTGTGCAGCGGCGCATAGGTCATAGCGCTTACAGATAAACTTCATAAAAACGTATAAGGCACTAAGCAATTGTTGAAAACTGTGTTTGTTTTCGAAGAAATACTTAAAAATTCATAAATTTTAAGCTGATTTTTATTCACTATATACTTTCCTATATCTTTTTTTACCTATGTGATATTTTTTTTTTCTAATTAGTCATGGTTTTGTGAGCTGGAATGTTGAAAAAATCAGTTAAATAGTATGCAGAAAAACAAAATAAACAAAAAATTCTACTCAACATTTAAAACAGCTAAAAACGAAGATTTCAAGTATCTCAGGTGAGTAGTTATTGAGATATGACGATTTTAATTTTGTCCGAAAATTGCGCCGCACTGAGGTGTTACATTGTATAGCATACGCCTAGCACGGAAAAGGTTAATATCTTAGTAGTAAATTTATGGAATTCCATAAAAATATTTTACAAACCGATACTCTTTCCATGGTATAAGTATATTGCCATCCTTCATCCAAGTGGCTGACATTTTGACCAAACTTTCTATTTTACAACTCAACGTAACATCTTTATTAACTGGACTCCTGTACTGTAATTTTAAAATAAAATAAATATGCACTATAGGTATTTTTTGGAACATCTCAAAAGAGATGAAGGGAGAGATGATGTATGATAGCAAGGAAAATTACCATGATATTCTAACAAAAAACTAAAAAAATATATATATGTAAAGAAGCCTCTAAGTTGGTGGACTTCAAAGTTGGGAAAAAACATGCATAATGTAACTGCACATTGGCTTGAAATATGTTAAGAGAAATAAATTCTCCTGAACAAATCTCCAGTTGGATTAAACACTGTAAAAATAAAAATGTAATTCAGATCCTAGACATAAAAGCAGATTAGTAGGTACCTATATAACTTTGTTTATACATGAAAGTTGAATAGTAGTGTGTTTGCTCAGAATCCACATAAACACTTCTGGTCTTACTTACTATTTGCAATTTGTGCTTAAGCCAATACTTACCCAGTTTTTTGTATGGCCAAAACTGACTTAGCATCGGATTAAACACTTATTTTAAATAGTAAGTAAGGCCCTTCCTGAGCAATAGAGCGGTGGTGGTTGTATGTAACAGGCTGCCTCAGGATCTGGTTGTTGCTGAGAGTGTCAACTCCTGTAAGAATGGACTAGATGGATTACAGTGACACTGTGGACTCATTACAGTGCTTCAAGCACATCAGCTTTATGCTGCCTGCTTGTCACCTCAATAATAAGAATAATAATAAAAAAAAGATTCAATGCAAAAATTTAAAAGATTAATAATTTTTTTTAATGCAAAAGATTTGTTTTCATTGAAAGGAATCCAATGTCAAAAAAAATTACTTATATTTTTTTGTAGTTTTTCTGTGTCAATAATCTATGAATATGGAACTACAGTTGGCGGTAAATAACTTGATTATGTTTACGTAAGGTGCGCTGAGTGCAAATTTATGATTTTTTTTGCTTGGTTGGTACACATGCAAACCTCAAACCTTCATGACAAAAATTCTCAAGTTATTTGCCATACCATGCGTCATTGGAGAATTTAATATCAAAAAATTAATAAATCATACCTTAACAGGTAAATATATAGTAGGTTTATCTGAAATTAAAAAAAAAGAACACTAAAATAATTGTAAATTATAATTTTAACAATATCTTAAATTTCAATATATCAAAATGATGTGTGTTTCATTTATTCACATTTTTTTGTCATAATACATAGATAAATAACAATACACAAAGATAAGATATTTACACTCCATTTATCATTATTTGCTATGTATAAAATCGTGGGGGATTCGTATGAGCTCAACACTAAATACAAGGACAGTGCAAAAAGTTTTACAAAGCCAAAACAAAGTGATGTGCGATTGAGATGATTCTGAATCATTAAATGTCACTTGATTTACAATCATTATTATAAAGGTATAGAGAGACAAACCTGGTTCTCTTGGTTGCACAGTTGTTGTACTAATTCATTTCCATCTTTGTCCTTTCAATTATCTATAAATATTATTATAAATGTATAGAGAGACAAACCTGGTTCTCTTGGTTGCACAGTTGTTGTACTAATTCATTTCCATCTTTGTCCTTTCAATTATCTATAAATATTATTATAAATGTATAGAGAGACAAACCTGGTTCTCTTGGTTGCACAGTTGTTGTACTAATTCATTTCCATCTTTGTCCTTTCAATTATCTATAAATATTATTATAAATGTATAGAGAGACAAACCTGGTTCTCTTGGTTGCACAGTTGTTGTACTAATTCATTTCCATCTTTGTCCTTTCAATTATCTATAAATATTATTATAAATGTATAGAGAGACAAACCTGGTTCTCTTGGTTGCACAGTTGTTGTACTAATTCATTTCCATCTTTGTCCTTTCAATTATCTATAAATATTATTATAAATGTATAGAGAGACAAACCTGGTTCTCTTGGTTGCACAGTTGTTGTACTAATTCATTTCCATCTTTGTCCTTTCAATTATCTATAAATATTATTATAAAGGTATAGAGAGACAAACCTGGTTCTCTTGGTTGCACAGTTGTTGTACTAATTCATTTCCATCTTTGTCCTTTCAATTATCTATAAATATTATTATAAATGTATAGAGAGACAAACCTGGTTCTCTTGGTTGCACAGTTGTTGTACTAATTCATTTCCATCTTTGTCCTTTCAATTATCTATAAATATTATTATAAATGTATAGAGAGACAAACCTGGTTCTCTTGGTTGCACAGTTGTTGTACTAATTCATTTCCATCTTTGTCCTTTCAATTATCTATAAATATTATTATAAAGGTATAGAGAGACAAACCTGGTTCTCTTGGTTGCACAGTTGTTGTACTAATTCATTTCCATCTTTGTCCTTTCAATTATCTATAAATATTATTATAAAGGTATAGAGAGACAAACCTGGTTCTCTTGGTTGCACAGTTGTTGTACTAATTCATTTCCATCTTTGTCCTTTCAATTATCTATAAATATTATTATAAATGTATAGAGAGACAAACCTGGTTCTCTTGGTTGCACAGTTGTTGTACTAATTCATTTCCATCTTTGTCCTTTCAATTATCTATAAATATTATTATAAAGGTATAGAGAGACAAACCTGGTTCTCTTGGTTGCACAGTTGTTGTACTTATTCTTTTGAATTCATTTCCGTCTTTGTCCCTTCCAATTATCTAAAAATATATGAACCAATATGAACAATATAATATAGGTATAGTAATTGGAAAATTCATTAAAAATCACATGGATTGTGCAGAGTGTCAATTTAGGTGTTTTGGTTGGTATACATATGTATGTGCAATCCACCTCCCCCAATGATGTTTTGGTTGGTATACATATGTATGTGCAATCTACCTCCCCCAATGATGTTTTGGTTGGTATACATATGTATGTGCAATCTACCTCCCCCAATGATGTTTTGGTTGGTATACATATGTATGTGCAATCCACCTCCCCCAATGATGTTTTGGTTGGTATACATATGTATGTGCAATCCACCTCCCCCAATGATGTTTTGGTTGGTATACATATGTATGTGCAATCCACCTCCCCCAATGATGAAAATTCCCTCGATGACGAATGTTATTTGCCAGAATAACTATATATCTGTTTATTGTTATTATTTAAACTTTCTTTCAATAATAATAATCACACACTTTTTGACCACATAACTCCACATAATCTTTATAGTATTTTGACCACATAACTCTATATTTATAGTATTTTGACCACATAACTCATCGGCCTTCGTGCTTTAGTGGGTTAGGTATCTGACTGCTGATCCAAAGGACCCGGGTTCGATTCCCGGTGGAGACACAGTATGAGCTGAACTCCCAAAGTTTCATCGCAATGGGATGGTTGGTTTAGTCCATCGCGAACATACAAACAAACAAACAAATATACGTACATCCATTTTTATACATATAGATTTATTTATTCACTTATTTACTTATTCGATCATTAATTTATTTACTTATATGAAAAAAAAATTAAATTTTCTTAACTTTTGTGCGAGAAGTTAAATAACTTAATTAAACTTCAAATATGTTTTCTATTATGCACTGAACGAATCCCTAAAATTTTATTACGATTCCAAATAGATCATTTTATTTAATAAAAATAAAATATTTTTTTAACCTTCTCGTGTGCGCGTTTAACAAGTCCACAAAGTTTCATTCCAATACCAAAAAATTTTTCTTTTAAAAAGTTTTTGTGAAATATCGAATAAATAAATAAATAAATTATTATGCATTATCCTTCTCCTGTATGAGCTGAACAAATTCCCAAAGTTTCATCGCAATGGGATGGTTGGTTTGGAAGTCCATCGCTAACATACAAACAAAGAAATATAGGAACATCCATTTTTATATATATAGACTAGTAAAACCCGGCAGACGTTGTCCTGCCTGTTTAATTATTTACCTCCAAATATATAAAAATGGTTGTTCGGTATGTTTCCTTTTAATAACTTAACATTCATATCTAGATTCGCTAATTATAATTCCGTATTTTTTTCCCTTCCATCCCCACAGTCCCTTATATAATATACCATTTTATATAATATACCATTTTATATAATATACCATTTTATATAATATACCATTTTATGTATGAGTATATAGGATTTTTGCTGAACAAACCCACTAAATATCAATTCAATACCACCTTTTTTTTATATTCTTCTGTGAGATATCGAATAAATAAATTATAATGCATAAACCTTCTCCTGAATGAGTTGAACAAATTCCCAAAGTTTCATCGCAATCGGATGGTTGGTTTAGGAGTTCATCGCGAACATACAAACAAATATACGTACATCTATTTTTATATATATAGATATTGGTATATTTAATTAGGTATGTATCTTGTTAATTTTTGTTATCTTATGCTAACTAATACATCAGGCATAACCATTATAGTTACACAAATATAAATACAATTTGGCATGTACAGTAAAAGTCAACTAGTTAACACTTTAGTACTATATAGTAGGTAGGTATTTGATTATATTTCTTCTGTAAGTGGGGAAATCTGTGAACAAATCAACAGATTGTGGCGCTATTGAGACTTGGTTATAACATGCAGCAGCTATGGACCAGTTACTTTTCCCCCTTTTTTTTGACATAAAATAATTTTCTTTAATAAAATGAATTACCATTATAAAGAATGGCTCATCAGGTGATAAAAATTGTATTGTCACAAATAAGTAATCTTGATCAGGTATCTTAGGAAGTCTGAACAGATCTTGCTTCAATATTAAATTTCCGGTAGTTTTCAATATATTAACTGTTGTCAGTGTTCTCACATCAAATTTAGCAGGAACAGAAATCATCAAGACACTGTACGCATCTGAAATGTTATCAATTTCATGTTTGTACTTATATTTATTTGTTTACACTTGATTGCGTATTACAATTATACCTGTGGTAAGGGGTTAGCTTTAGAAATATTTATATTTATTGTAATACATAATATTTTACGCAATGCACAAATGTTAGTGTAATACGCAATCACTGCATAATTTATCCTCAAGTGTTTTAATTGCTTTTGTTTATATCAAAAGCTTCATTAGCTCTCAACAGGCAGGGATTGCCTAGGTTTTAAATAAGGCTGGGGTACATAAGATAAGTTTTAATGGTAGGTAAAACTTTTCTATTATGTATTCCCAGGCCGTTATTTAAAACCATATTGAGATCTGTTTGTTATCGCCTGGTGACATATATTGTAGGTATATAATATAACACGCTAATGTGATCACGCTATATGCTTTCATAATATTATTCTAACGGTTCAAACAATGGTGACAGAGAAGATGATGTTTCTGTGTTGAAATTAGTCACTTCTCGTTGATAGAACTTGGTGAAGGTATCTGCACTCTGCCAGTTTCCTCGTGCTAGAATATCGTCCAGTCTATGATTCTGTAACCAATTTAGTGAAGCAACAGCTGAACGTATACTGCCAGGAGGAGATGACACACCAGCGTCCTTCAGAACAGATTTAACCCAACTTCCTATAATTTATTTATTTATTTAGGGACAAATACAGTCTTAAAATACTAAAATGGAATAATACACTGTAAAATAAAAACAAACAGACCAATTACATATGTCCACAGATATTAAATATAAAACATTTCAAACATCATAAATTTAAATATAACTAAGATGTATGTTTGCCTGTGACGGGAAAGGAAAAGGATGGGAAAAGGATTCTGACAGTTAAATTGTTATATTTTTAATTGTTTGAGTTGCTGATTTTGGTTGTCCACACGTGGAGATGAATAGTGGAGACTTGGTATCTGGAGAATTTCTGCGACTCATTGACAATTCTAGTACTTTCTTAATCCAGAAAACCGGCTCTGTGTTTTGATACTTGGACATAGTAATTCTCCAGCCCGACTGTTGGTGTGTAGTTGAGTCAGTTTTTGAACCAAAAACAGGCCACATAGAGATTCCCTCATCATCAAAGATGAATTTGTCTGGACTGTTTTGAAGTAATGTTAAATCGTGCACTCGTCGTCCAGAAGCTAATAGGAGGAGAGTACAGGCTCTACGACTCACTTCAAAAGAATAATAATTTTTAGAAGATTTGATTCCAGCCAAGATTCCCTTTCCCTTTCTGAGGGTCAGCCAAGATTCCCTTTCTGAGGGTTCCAAATAGGAGGTTTTCTTATTTTTATCCTTGAAAACTGAATAGACTTCAGAATTCGTTTCTGAAGTTAGCTAAGTGGATACCGCTAGGATTAATAGGATCTATTTTTTCTTTAGTTGCCCATAAGTGCCATCTTAGACATGCGGGTTCGTACAATTTCAAAGTGGACTTATGCCATGAGTTTTGAAGTAATTGCTTTTGCTGAATTAACCACTGAGTTAAACCATTTTTCCACCCCCATATTTCCATATTTACTAGTTGTTGGACTTTGCAAGGAGTTTCGCCCGTCTCTGTGTCTATTAACACTCGACTCTTGAGGTCCCCTCTCCAAAATAATTTTTGCCACTTGGGAGCTATGACTAAATAAATTCCTCGAGCTGTGTTGAGATGCCACAAAACTCGCAGCAAACTTGCATACAGCGGTGGGAATACCCATGCCAATTGATAGTTCCACTGACGACTCAGAGCGTTTTGGAATACAGCAGCTCCATCTTTTTGGTCTTGTGTTACGTAAGCTTCCACAACGTGAGCGATCTTCGAGGCAAACAGGTTGATGACTGGTGTTCCCCATTTCCGAAATACGATTGACGTAGCTTCGGGTAAAAGGTGCCATTGGGAAATAGGACGTTGATGTGAAAGACAATCGACGATGCCATTGAATTGTACAGGGAGATAGTAGGCGGAGACACTGATGCAGTGTTGATCCTCTATCTCCAGTACATGCCGAGTCAAGGTATGAAGAGCCTGTGACGTGGTGCCTCCTTCGTTTCTATACAACAAGGCAAGAATGTTAAGGTGTCTCAACATTCTTATTTAGATACATATTCTGTATGGTTAGGAGCCACATTTATTAGACAGTAATAATTCATTGTTTTGTTACCAGCAGTGAGTACAGGTAACATAAAATCAAACGTGGGTTGCATATACGCAAACATTGGATATTTTCCCTCTTGAGAGTCAATGGTATTTTATGACAAATTTTAACATCTCAATAGAGACGAAGTAAGTTCCTGGTTCTCCAATAATATTACAAGTTTGTCTCTATTGCGATGTTGAAATTTGTCATAAAAAAATGAAGAGTTTAACTACTGTATTTTAATGTATTTACCTTTTAATGGGTTCTTGCTAGTGCTTGAAAGATTTTGGGGTGTACTGAATGAGAAACCATAATCAAAACTTAGATCAGAGAGACCCGTGATCTTCACCGAGTGCTGGGAATTGCTCTGGACGTCAACATTCCAATTTCCAGGTGTAGGATTTTCAATGTTGACAATCTTCAAATGATAAAAGTAGTGAATTTAGATTGATATTTCAGTCAGCATATTATTTTATTTTAATCATGTACTTTGCATGCATGCATCACATTATTAAAATGTTTCTTTTATGTAATTATAAAATAAACATTAGTCAGGGCAGGATAAACCTGTTTTTGCACCCGTAGCAATATATTTGAAACCGTCTTCCACTCAAATTTTTACGGATTTTTAAATGTTGAACATAAATAAAATTATGTAAAATTACATCGGGTCTAAAATGACAAATCAGTTTGTTACTATTACCTAAACCTTCCTATATAGTTGTTTATTATTATTTATAAAAAAAAATTACCATAACAATAGGAAATTATATTACATATTTAAAATGTGGTATTACATTATTCGAGTCAATTTTGTTTTGTTTGACAACATCAGATGTAATACCCAAATATAGTAGTCTATACTAGACTCGTAAATTATGTTGACAGGTCAGTTGACATTTGACACTAGATAAAAGAGAGAAAGAAACAATAATATATGAATGATTGTAAGAGAGAGGTTAAGGTTTGTTCTAATATGGCTCTAAACCATATATAGATTTTTTCCCAAATCTACCTAAACCTCCTCCAAGACCTAAACAGTGTCGATGACTAAGTATCTCGCTTAAGTCGAAAAGGGAAAAAAAAATCATTGAAATTATCATAGCATTTCAATACAACATTTTGTACCTTTTACAAAATGACCGTGTTACAGGTTGATACCAAGTTCCGCAAATTGTAAACAACTTAAGTAAGTTCCATCAACAAGCAAAAATCAATATTAGTATAATGTATCATTAAAGTCACTATGGTATGTACTATGTAGTATCTGGAAATCCCTTCAAATATTCTGTTATCATCTCGTATGGAGTTTATCTTGAGCCGCCCGGGCGAGGGCGCTGGATTCATTATGTAGATTATTTAACACTAAAGCAAGTAAATTATTACAATGATTATTTTTATGTGAGGGTGTCTAGGTATATGGTTTATGTTTATGAATAACATGTTAATAGTAGGCGGGCAAGATATTAGCACTAAGCGGCATTTTTTACAAACACACTATCATGCCGAGCCTCTATCGGGGTACGCAAAGAGAACCGAGCACCATACTTGTGGGATTTTTGATTTATATTAAAAACATACTAGGATTTTATCCGGCCCTGTACAATAGATACCTACCTTGACATCGGGCAGGTCGACAATTTTATTTGTATTGGAATGTGTCATCACATTGTCTCTCAAAGGATTGAAAATTGACAAAACGGGCCATGAACCAGAAACGGAGATTGTTAAACTCTTAATGGTGTTATCCACAGCCATCTATAAAAGAATTATAAATCAAATTATTAGAATTATCCACAGCAATATACCTACATATTAGAAAGTATGAAAAATCTAATTATTTTTATTTTATTTATTTTTATTTGGAAAACAAACAGGATACAATGTTATAAGTATAAATATAATATGAGTAAGTTCATTGTGTTAGGAACTATAAAGAATGTTTGTGAATATTTAAATGTTGCGTGAGTAAATTATTATTATTATTATTAAGTATTATTATTTATTTATAGGCAGGCAGCCAAGGCTGATGTGCCTATATTCACTGTCCAATTTTCTTACTTGGTTGTAACTATTTTGCTTTGTCCATAAAAAAAGTCCAGTCTATTCTTGAAAATATTCACATTTTCAGCATCCAAAACAGGTTGGGGCAGTTTATTCCAAGTATTCACAACTCTATTTGAAAGAAAATGCCTTCGAGGATTTTTCGAGAACCTAGATTTCACAAGTTTTAAGCTATGGCCAAATTGTGTAATGTATGATGATGTTTGACAGTAGTAGTGTGTGTGTCAGTCAGTGTGAAACAGTGTGCGAAACAGACTGTGCGTAAGTGCGTAGAGAAGGTTCGAAACTGTTCAAAAGTGTATTAAATAAAAGATAAATAAAGAACTAAGAAGAATAAAGAGTTTTTCTTACAATTGTACCCCAATAATCTGTTTTCACATAAGATATTTTTTTTTTTTTTTTAAAAAATGAATATGTCCTTGTTAAACAAGTACATATACATCTTCCTACGTTCCCTAAAATAAGCAAATAAATGCTTGTGCTATAGGTGAACGAAATCGGTCGAGGCAGGATTCGAACTCGGGACCACTGGATTACTAAACCAGCGCGCTAACCGCTCTGCCATCGACCCATCTGAAATAAAGTGTAAAAATATAAAGTGAACATGTATATTTGACTTAATCCAACTGTCGATTTGTTCAGGAGAACTTTGTTCTCTTAACATATCGACAATGTATCAAGCCAGAATACGCGAGAATTGTATGGAGAGGTCTACTTTTTTCACGGCTTTTCCAACTTTGAAGTCAAAAAACACCAACTTAGAGGCTTCGCAGCATATATGTTCCATACACGGATTTACTCAGAATTCGGAGTAGAACATTTCGTGTGTCTGTGTGTGTGTGTGTGTGTGTCTGTGTGTGTCCGTCCCCCCCTTATAACTTTTGATCCGCTCAATTTACAGAGCCTAAAATTTCAGAATATATAAACAGTTACAGGCCTACAAAACTTTTATACTCGGAATTTTGATTTTTTGTTTCAGTCAGGGGTTATCAACTTTTGAATTTTTATTTTATTTTTCCATATATCTCAGAAACCATAAACGCTAGAACGCTGAAAATTGGTACAAACATAGACAAATACAAAATCTCAAATTAGTTTTTTCAAAAAAATTCCAGGATTTCTCAAACATTTTTTATTAAGAAAAATATTTTTTTTATGATAAATTTATGAGTTTAACTGCCTATATTTCCAAAACTTTTACAATTATCGAAAAAAGCCGAAACACCCCAACTAGATAATTTAATTTTCTATAAAAAATATTAACATTGTAGTAGAAGATCTCAATTTTTTTTAACAATTTTTTTAAAAATTGAATTTAGTGACGACATCGCTTCATACATTTTGTATGGCAGTCGCCTATACACAATATGTAAGAAGACTTAATAGTTTGATACTTCATCTCCAAACATACATACATACCATTATGCTATTTGCATATTCTGGGTAGGAAAAAGGATCTTCCTCCATACTATCCTATCTTGACATACATACCTACATATGTTGTATAGAAAACAAAATATCTGAAAATATTCAATAATTTGTATCTATGGGTTTATAGTTTGGTACATATTCTTCAACTATACATACTATCGCTATCGACAGTTGGATCTCATGTGTTACATGCAACTAGTTAATATAATACTACTTGTATGTAGCATGTATTAAGTATGTGGATATGTGTTATATATGTATTATGTATGTGTGTTATATATTATAACAATGTTGTGTGTATATTTATGCGAGATAGATTATGAATGAATGTAATTGTAGCATATACTATTTATCAAATTGTTGTATTATGTATGTTCTGAAATCTGCTTGTGATATATAACTATAACTATATCGAAATGTTTAAAGTATGAATTGTAGTTGGAGCAAATTTGTCTAATGTAATTGTTTTGTGAGTAGTTTGTGTTACGTCAGTTGACATAGAACAAAAACTGTGATCTGAAATTGCATGATGGATTATCTGAGTTATCCATAGCAATATATAATAAATATTTTTATTTTATTACACTGGTTGTCCTGCCTTGTATGTAGACCTCATTTCATGTATTTTACCTAATTTATTCACACATTTGAGTATGGTATATTTTTTAGTTGCGTAATACAAATGTCAATAAATTTGTTCACACCGCCATATATTGAAGGATTACACAAATGAAATATAAATTATGACCCTTTTTTCCTATAAAAAATTCTTGGAGGGGTGTAGGGAAGTCATAATTTGTGGTTATATGTATTTTTGGATGAGAAACCTAAAAAAAATAATATTTTCTTTATATAACTTTTGCCAAATATCTTGAATTTGCCTTCCGGGTGCGCAGAGCGCAAATTTGTTTCTATTTGCTTCGTTGGTATACGTGCAAATCGCCCCCCTTCTCGGCGACTCTGCTCAAGATATTTGGCGACAACTATAAAAATAAAAATATATTTTTTTAGATCTCGATAACAGCGCCACATATCGGGTCGAAAACTATCCTATCTTTCAATCCGGAACCAACCATACAAAATAAGAAAATTTCATTGTAATTGGTTGGGTGGTTTCAGAGATTAGCGTGTAAGAATATTGTGACACGTAATTATCCAAAGATTTCTATACATTTTATAAAAATCAAATTATTGTAATTATCCACAGATTTCTATGCATTTTATAAAAATCAAATTATTGTAATTATCCACAGATTTCTATGCATTTTATAAAAATCAAATTATTGTAATTATCCACAGATTTCTATACATTTTATAAAAATCAAATTATTGTAATTATCCACAGATTTCTATGCATTTTATAAAAATCAAATTATTGTAATTATCCACAGATTTCTATGCATTTTATAAAAATCAAATTATTGTAATTATCCACAGATTTCTATGCATTTTATAAAAATCAAATTATTGTAATTATCCACAGATTTCTATGCATTTTATAAAAATCAAATTATTGTAATTATTCACTCATACCATCACGACATATCCCACAAATGTGTATTAACTTATAAAAGGAAGCGCACTGGTTGAGCAATATTCATTTGCCACGGTAATTGCATAATTTATTTGAATTATTTATTTCAAAACAGGTCAACTGTAGGACCAGTCTGCCATCTGTGAATTAGATAGTCACTTATTTGTTATGCTTTCTCGACATCTGAGCAACACAGGTGAGCGGATATGGTTTGAGCCATCGATATGAAAAAACTACAGTTTTTTTGAGCAGTTGTCGCCCGTCAGCGGTACAGTGTATTGGCACATTTCGTCATTTTCGTCCTAGACCAAGTTATGTCTTTTTTCTAAATAATCAGAATTTTTTACTTGTGCTTTATTAATTACGCCACGGGAGGAATTGTTGTGTGTGAGACTTGCGAAGTGGACTAACCATCATCTCCACCACACCAGAGACCGGAGATACGAGTTCTGTGCCTGCGAAGATTGGAGACCCGTCACAGGTAAGTGGCTGTCTCATATTCGCAGAAGGATTTACAGGCTTTCTTCGGTTGACTTGTTGACACATACATGATTCCATCCCCATCTTATTAAGCGGGAAGTTACGCCCCCGCTTATGCACGCACTACCTTATTTCACATGTGTAAATACTCACACACAATAGTCTCATCTCACATTATACAGCAACATTCAGAGTGGGCGAATCAGAGAATGGGTGAGAAGTTATTTTGCCTGCTGTGTTTTCGATTACTCAGCTCTAACAGGAAGTAGAAAAGACTAGAAGCATTATTCTAAGCCGGTGCCTCTCACCAATAATGTCAGTTTACACAGTAAGTTAGTATTACCTCTATTTGATGGTGTCCTGCAGGTTTGACAACTGAAATCAGGTCAACACGATTGGAATCCAAGGAGTTTTTCACAAAATTGAGAACCTGAAATATATTTTATTTTTTGTTTTATGTCTCTTTTTGAAAAGGGGTATTATTATGTTGCTTTCTATATTAGTTGTAAATTCATATGTGTAAAAAATATATATAACTTTTGTATTTTCTTCCAGCCATAACAGTGCAGATTCAAATTGTCCTAACAAAGCTGTGGGTCTATTCCAGTCATGGGAAAAGTACGGCCCGCGGGCCAAGTGTGGCCCTTCGGGGTAGTCAATCCGGCCCGCGACATGGTATCGAATAACCCCTAAAATTATATCTAGAATTCACTAGTCCCAGTTTCTCCCAGATTATGAACACACAGTTTCATCTGACACATAAGCCATACCTACTCTTCTAAAGAATAATTAATTTTTGTAACTTTTTTTCTAATAATATAAGTATAATCTATATAATATAAGTTGTGTGTGATGCAAAAATCAAAAATAAAGTTTATCACTTATAAAAATCTGTTATGTTCATTTTTTTTTGGCCCGCCTAGATAATTTTTCATTTTATCTGGCCCTCCCCTAAAAAAGTTTGCCCATCACTGGACTCTATTCTATAACTAGCAGCAGAAATAAAATACGTAGAAAAGTAATATATTATGTACTTATATCAAGTTAAGATAGATCAAAAATTTATTAATCATCAAACAGATTTAAAATAATGAAACAATTTATCAAATGTAGGTAAATAAATAAACTTACCTGTAATACATCAGATTTGGAAAGATCAAACACTTGTCCAGAACTTGCAGTGGCTATTTTGTGAAATACTCTATACATTTCTATATCAGAATTCCTACAGTATCCAGTTAATAAAAACACAACCTGAAAAATATCAATCTAATTTTTGTTGCTAATGCCTAATATTAAATTTGAATTTTTGTACAAGATCTTATGTTTTGTTAGTGTTGTATGTGTGTTCTACAAAAAACTATTTAAGTTGTCCAACTGTCGATTCCTTCATCAGAATTATATTCTAAAACTAGTTGCATGTAACACATGAGATCCAACTGTCGATAGCGATAGTATGTATAGTTGAAGAGTAAGTAAGTACCAAACTATAAACCCATAAATCCAAATTATTGAATATTTTAGGATATTTTGTTTTCTATACAACACATGTAGGTATGTATGTCAAGATAGGATAGTATGGAGGTCAGTCCTTTTTTATACCCAGAATATGAAAACAGCATGATGGTATGTATGTATGTTTGAAGATTTAAGTATCAAACTGTTAAGTCTTCTTACATATTGTGTATAGGCGACTACCATACAAAATGTATGAAGTGATGTCGTCACTAAATTCTATTTTCATATAAATTGTTAAAAAAAGTTTGAGATATATTACTATAATGTAAACATTTTTTATTGAAAATTAAATTCTCTAGTTTACATGTTTCGGCATTTTTCAATATTTTTAAAAGAAATGGAAATAAAGGCAGTTAAAGACAAAAAATTGTCATACCAATTTTTTGCTTCTTAAAAAAACAGTTTGAGAAACCCTGGAACTGTTTTTCAAAATCCATTTCGAGATACTATATTTGATTATATTTGTACAAAATTTCAGCATTCTGGCTTTTATAGTTTTTGAGATATGTGCACAAATGCTATAAAAATTAAAATGTTGATAACCCCTGATTGGAACAAAAATTCTAAATACTGAAGATAAAAGTTTTGTGTACCTATCTAAAATTGTCAATATATTCTGAAATTTTAGGCTTTGTGAATCTAGCGGATCAAAAGTTATAAGGAGGGGGGGACAGACACACAAAACTCACATAAAATGTTCTACTCCGAATTCTGAGTAAATCCATGTATGGGAACATATATGCTGTGAATCCTCTAAGTTGGTGTTTTTAGCATTTATAAAGTCCACTACGCCATACAAAATGTTCCTAGTATTCCTTATACGCGGGTCTTGGCTTAATACTTTGTCGATATGTTAAGAGTCGTTTTTATTCCTCCAAGGTTAAGAGAATAAATTCTCTTGAACAAATTGACAGTTGGATAAATCAATTAATTAAATTAATTAATCCAACTGTCGATTCAAAGTTCTCTTGAACAAATCCATCCAACAACAATCCATCGACATTTGGATCTCATGTGTTACATGCAACTAGTAAGTAAATAAATATGTATGAACTACAGTGAATATATTACATGAAAATAGAATAAGAGATTTTATTATAACATAGGTAATATGGTCAAGGATATTTTTATTGGCAAACATTTTTTTAACATCTCAATAGAGATGAAGTTGGGATATTGTAGAAGAACCAGGAACTCGAGGCACCTACAGGGCTTACGACCTGTCATCGGCTGGTTTACGTGATCACTTTATGTGCTTGCGCAACGTTCACCAATTATGCCTTCTTATTGAGTACATTGATAAGGGAACTCAATAAGAAGGCATAATTGGTGAATGTTGCGCAAGCGCATAAAGTGATCACGTAAACCAGTCGATGACAGGTCGTAAGCCGTGTAGGTGCCTCGAGTTCCTGGTTCATCTAGAATATCCCAACTTCCTCTCTATTGAGATGTTGAAAAAATGTTTGTCAATAAAACTATCATTTGACTCTCGTAAGGGAAAAAAATCCAATGTTTGCGTATATGCAATTAAAAAAGAATATTCAATGCTCAATGATCTTGTAAATTTTGTACAAAAACAAGTTAACAGTACTAAAACAAGTTAACAGTACTAAAACAAGTTAACAGTACTAAAACAAGTTAACAGTACTAAAACAAGTTAACAGTACTAAAACAAGTTAACAGTACTAAAACAAATTACAGTACATATGTTTGTACTATTACAGTATTACTTACTTACTTACTTTCTCATTTTATTATCCTGATTTGTGTATCTTATACTTTTTGCATCAAGATTATTTTCAGCTATGTTACATCTCAATGTTTAGTTTTTATTTGCAATACATGATTATTTAGAAAACACAAACAGATATACGGGATGTTTTGGTACCATTTTGTAAATGTATAAATTTAATACATACATACATACCATTACGCCATGTCCCTCACGGGGTAGGCAGAGAGAACCAAACTTTTCTATCTTGACACACATTCATCTCCTCATCAACATCCATACATCGTCTTATACATGTTCGTCTGTTGTTCACGCTTCTAACATTTCCATCTTTCAGAATATCGTTTACATGGTCGTGCCATCCTTTTCTTGGGCGCCCCCGACCTCTTATTCCATTCCTGTCAGCTTTGTATATTTTCTTCGTCAGTCGTTCTTCATTCATTCTCTCCAAGTGGCCAAACCATCTCAATGTGTTAACTTTCATTCTGTTAATTACATCTTTCTTCATCTTACATTCTTTCCTTGTATCTTCATTTCGAACTCTGTCATACATCGTTCTGTTACAAATTCTTCTAAGCGATCTCATTTCAACTGCATTTATTCTGCTTTCGTGCGACTTCTGCCATGTCCAGGTCTCACTTGCATACGTCAGGGTTGGCACTACGATTGCATTATGAATGGCAACTTTAGCATCTTTTGATATGTTGCGATCATTCATGACTGGTCTAAGTGCTCCATTCACTCTGTTTCCTGCCATAACTCTTCTTTCAATATCCTTATCAGGCCGTCCATTCCGTTGGAACATACTACCCAGATAGACATACTCGTCGACTTGTTCAAGTCATTCACTCTCTACTTTTATTCGACACACTGTTCTGCTTTCACTTTTAAATTTAATCAAAATATAATTAACCTGACTTTGCATCTTCTGTACGGAGCTAATGACTTCGTCCTTGAGATAGTTGTCTTTAGCACTAGCGTCAGTGAAGACATATATATAAGAGTATGGCAAGCAGTTTTCCAAAGCTTTCTTTATGCCAGTTAGAGCATACTCTGGACAATCACCCCCCCCATATAAACTTATCTGATCTAATTTCCTCTTGAATGTTTCACTGTCTGTTGTAATAGTCACGGGACCAACTCCTGTAATGATATTTGTTCAACAAGACATATTTTAATAATTTAGATATGAAATAATAATCTAAAGTAATAAAAGGATTAAAAATATTAATGTGTGTGTTTGTGTCATGTTTCCCACAAAAATAAGATCATATCAAAATATAATTTATGTGCATGCATGAACCTGAATGCCCTAAGTAGTGTCACGCTAAAAAATGTAGATGTCACCTAGAAGTACTTATTTCATTTTTATTTGAATTGGTTCTATATTAAAGTTTTAGTTTTTTTCATTTTCTACTTCCCATTTAAAAACAAAACTTTTTTCACATCTTTTTAAATTTTTAATTTCAGTATTAATTATTAATATTTTTTTTTTTTTTTGGTTTCCCACATATTTTATAATTTGTTGTTTATTTTATTGTAATTAACAAATGCACGATTTTGTAACAAACTTGACTCTGGCCAATGTTCCTTCATTTGAGGTTACAAGTGCCATTTAAATAAAGTGACAGCATAGAAAAGAGTGACAGTTAAGATTCTAAAAAGGAGGAACTAAAAGCATTTAATGTCGTTTCTCTTTTTACAGGTAAAATTATATTTGTTATCATTATTATTTATTTATGTTTATGTTATTATTACTTTTATTGTATTTTATAATTATTTTAATAATAAATTTCTCTTTTTACAGAGCAACTATTTAATTTGCTTAATACACTCCATTATAAAACGACATTATTGTTTAACGACAAAATCAAGATACATAAAATGGTGAAACTTCATTTTGAATTTAAAATATTACCTGGAAGTGATGGAAAAACAAATGTTTATAATATAATCTCAATCACCACAACTGATAACAAGGTTTATGCTATACCAGAAGAGCTACAACCAGTGAGCAAACACAAAGAAATAATAAAAACAAGTGCCTTTATTAAAGTAAAAAGAAGTATAACAAAAAGGTATCAAGTACGAAGAGTTTGGATAACGTTAATAGATGAGTTACAAAAAACATACATAGATGAAGATGGTAACTTACAATTTGATAATATATATTTGGAGGAAATTACACAAAATAAAATACAGGAGACAAAAATTATTGACAATTTTATAGCTCAAAAAGATATTTGTAAACCTAATAATATAAAAAAATTAGCAGTTAATTTTGTTATAGAAAATTTTACGACAAAAACTTCTAACGTATCACAATGGATAAATATTTTTGAAAGTGAATGTACCCGTTTGGGAATTGAAGAAGATATTAAGAAAATTGAAACACTTAGGTTATTTCTGGATGAGTCATGTCTTGACTGGTACAGGTCAATGCTTATAAAATATACTGTAAACTCAGAATGGTCAACATGGAAAGATAACTTTTGTAAAACTTATGCAGACAAAGGTTGGACACCAATCAGGTATGCAATGTCATTCAAATATATACAAGGCTCATTATTAGAATATGCTTTAAAAAAAGAAAGACTTTTATTGGAAATAAATAAATCGATAGATAAATGCACTCTTATTAATCTGATTGCTACGGGACTACCAAATATTATATCTGATAAAATTGATAGAAACAACATGAAGGAAACTAGCGATTTATTTAATAACATTAGAGGTTTAGAAAATTTAGCAAATAAAAATTATTCAGAAAAAAAGACTAGTATTCAAAATAAAATAAAAAAAAATTATATCAGAGACAAACCATGCAGGATTTGTGAAAGACAAAATAAGGGAATTCGTTCATCCCGAATCATCATGTTGGTTCCAAAACAAAAATAATGATGAAAAAAAAAGAGAATATAATATAAGAAATGTTAATAACTCTGAATTAGAAACAGAATTAAATGAAATTGATCCAAAAAACTTATAATTACACCATTAATCAAAACTAAATTGTTAATAAATGATACTTTAAGAATCTGGGGAATTTATGACTCAGGATCAAATGTATCTTTAATCAATTCGAGATTATTGTGCTTGAAACATAATCAAATAAATAATAATAAGAAAAATATTAATTTAAAAACGATTAATGGTGTGAAAAAAACTATGGGTATTGTAACCTTAAAGATTAAGATTTTTGATATTGAGAAAAACATAAATGTTTTTGCTATGGATAAAGACAATTTCAATTATGATTTCTTGTTTGGATTAGATTGCATAGAAAATTTTAAGTTAATGCAAAACGAAAAATTAGAAATCACTCAAAAAAAATACATAAGCCTTATAAAAGAAAACGAGAATGACAAAGTAGATAATGAAAATAATAAAAAAATAATTCCTGGGTTCTCAGGTAATGAAATGGAAGAAAAAAAATATTCATATATTAATAATAATAAATATTTGGATATAATAAAAAAGAAAAAGGATGAAAGTAATGATGAATATAAAATAAACTTTAATGAACATATAGAAGTAGACAATTTTGAAATTTCAATAAATCATCTAGACCTCCAGCAACAGTCTAAAATAGATGAATTGATATATAATTATAGATCACTCTTTGCTAAAGATAAATATGATATAGGTATGGTAAAAGGATATGAAGCACATATTGATTTATTAATAGATAAATATTGTAGTAAAAGACCGTATAGATGCAGTATTGAAGATAAAAAAGAAATAGAACAACAGGTATCCAATTTGTTAAAAAACAAATTAATAGAAGAGTCATATAGTCCTTTCGCGGCACCGGTGACTTTGGCATATAAAAAAGAAGACGGAAAAAGATCAAGATTGTGTATAGATTTTCGTGATTTAAATAAAATTATAATTCCTCAGTCACAACCTTTCCCATTGATTTATTAATGGTTAAAACGAGAGATTGTAAATTTTTTTCAACATTGGACATAAACTCAGCATTCTGGTCTATTCCTTTGAAAATTGAAGATAAAAAAAAAAACAGCATTTGTTACACAAGAAGGTCATTTTCAGTGGACCTGTTGTGAAGGTCCAATTGTTGGCCCTTCTTTGCCGGCTGCTCAGGTTCGAGCTACGCTCTCACCGTCAGGGGATGTCTTCGTTGCAAGTTAAGGTAGTTGAATAATATATACATTAAGGTTTAGCAAAATATATTTCTCGGTCACTTGAATGGGTTGTCACGCCGCCAATACAATTTCAATACAATTTATACATAGATACAATTACATACATGACTACAACGAAAGGTCAATACAATTTATTTTTGTTAGTAATCAATAATTTGAGATATATCGTAAATAAGTTAATTAATATTTTATGCCGCGTGTGTCATCTAGAACCTCCACAAAAAAAATAAACAAAAAGGGTGTGACGGTACCTGGAGCCTTGTAAGGGTTTGTCGGCGTCGCATCGAACCGACTCTTCGAGAAGCACTAAATACTTGTCCAAGAGATGGGACAGTTCACCACCGGAAATGAATTCAGTGACTATGTACAGCTTCCCTCCAGTCTGCCATTTCAGGAAACAGCTCACGATGAAGGATGGCGACCGCAGACCTCTTGTATATGCACCTCGTCCCTTACTTGCTTTAAACAATTCTCGGATACTATCTGAGCTCGAGCAGAATCCTCAGAGCAAGCAATTTCTTAGATTCAACATGATGTACTTTGTGTACTTTGCGAAATGCACCCTTGGAGATAGCATCCAAATGTTTGAATTGCTTGCTGTGCGTGTCACAGTCGATCTTAAACTCGGGCAAGAAGAAGCTTTCGATATTAGCTACAGGCCAAGCAGTTCGATTGGCTCGGAGGGGAGCCATCAAAGTAGAATCATTCCAGGATATTCTGGACCAAGGAAATGAAGCGCCACACACGGAGCAATCACTGTTCGATCCTACACTAAAACTTTCTACAAAACCCGATCAACACAGCTGACTATGGTTATTTTACTTTTCACTCTCAACACTTGATTATTAATCACTGGAGTTATCATTCTAACAAGTGTAGTGTGAACACGTATCTTTTTGATCCATAATAAATTTATATTTTGTGCTAGCTTACAGTTCTTTCAACCACTGTTTAATTGTGAAAGATAATTAAGTTACTAATACCTCCACATTTTGAATAAAAAGTTGTCAACGATCTGAAGTTACTTTATTTTCAATTAATCCGTTACTTTATTTTCAATTAATTATTCTATCGCACCACATTCGATATTATTTTTCTCCGATCAAAATACTTTCAAAGTCAAAACCGAAAAAAAGCCGGCGGGAATCCAGACATCAACTCGGCGTCACTTGCGCGCGCCGATCGATCGGAACGGCGGGAGAGTAGACGAAAATCGCCGCGCGCGCACCTCTAATTCTCATATCTGCCGATGGGGCGAAACTGTCGGTGCGCGCGCAGGTCGGAACGGCCTTCGATGGGAGAGAAGACGAAAATCGCCGCGCGCGCACCTCTAATTCTCATATCTGCCGATGGCGATACGGTCGTCTGAGGCGCGCGCAGCTCGAACGGCCTTCGACGGGAATATAGATAGAATTGTTGCGCACGCACCCGTACTTTTCATCTCTGCCGATGGGGCGACAGTGTCGGTGCGCGCGCACCGAAGGTCACCATCTGTACCGAATCCAATGCCGTGTGATTTGAGTGTCGTAAGGAGTATTTATACTCCTTACACACCATCTTATCTTGGGAAAAAAAAAGAAAAAAAAAGTGTTAACGTCGGTTAGCGTCTAGCAATTCGGACGATGAGGTCGTCAATCGTAATAACATCCAGGGATCGCGGTCGCTGCTCACTACTAAAATTCCCCCAAGGCTCTCTCTTTCGGTTCTTAGTAGTTGATGACACACGATGACAGGACGATGGACAAGATTTACCATAAAAATTATCAGCATGTTTGATCAACCCTTCTCATCGTCAAGGAAACATATTAACAGAAAAAATGATGCCCAAACTACAAGTTTAAATGAACGAGGTCGCTATTGCAAACGATATGCTACAATCGGAGTTGCCTATATCAAGCAACGTCGTTCATCCAACAATGATCATACAATAATACAAGTACAACACATTGTATGCATGACAAAAAAAATATTAACAGGAGCAACGAAGGACCTCCGATTATAAGTCCAGATGAACAAGGTCGCTATCGCAAACACTAGATGCCATAATAAGGCTTGCCTATATTAAGCAACGTTGTTCATCCAACAAGATCATATAATAATACAAGTACAACACATTATATACATGACAAAAAATATTAAAAATCAACAAAATTCAATATAAAACTAATTTACACAATGGTTCACTGAAGCTATGTTTCTTGATGTTGGGTGGGAAAAACCCTTTAACAAATGGCAGTGCTTTTTCCCCACTTCACTGACACTGATTAGAAAAACCAGTGGTTTAAATTTCTTGCTGTCGGAATATTTAACTTTACACGGAGGGAATACATATTTTTTGGTTCAAGTATGACACTTACAAACTACGTACGAAACTATCAACTTATATACTAGCAACATAATATATACTTAATAATTAATTCTTATATTCCAATTAACATTGGTTGCGGTGTGACAATCCATTCTGCAGTAACAAATTTATACAAATAATGACAAAATATAAAGCACCATCAACGGTACGGGCTTAATTTAAATGAACGGTTTAGGGATCATCAAATAGTCGTACGATAAGATAGTATAAAATAAAACAGTGATAAAATAGACGCGGTGATTCAAGCAACCGTGGAAACGAGTATAAAAATGTTTAACGTAACTTAGAATAACATAATAGGAATGTAAGGAGGACTTAAAAGTGCAAAGTTGACACATCCTTCAAACAATATTAGACGGGAACACGTGTGCAGACAACTGGAACTCATTAACTCAATGGTGGAATACAGTTGACAAACACACAGTATATACTTTGCCCAAATAGGCAGACGGAATCCACTTGGATGCTCATTCTCAATATCTCACTTAGACCGCAGATGAGTGATTACACAAGCAGAATCGGCAATCACCCAACAAACGGTGTAGTCAATGAGCGTCCTAGAGGTTTCCAGTAAGTAGAACCACTTACACCTCAAAGTGCGGACTTAACCACCGATAGAACAATTTCTCCTCCGGAGGAAGTTAGTCACTTTTCCGTCCTCAGAGACAATTTTCCACAATCCATGATCTCGTCAGATCATACTCGCCCAGCCATCGGCTAGACTGCAACTCCTACTTCAGATCTCTGGTGATCAGCCAAGATCTCATCATTCTTCCACAATGCTTTCTCAAGGGTGACAACAACAATTATTGCCACTGACAATATGACATGATCACTGCTCAGTCAAGGGTACTCTGAATAATCATAAGAAGAAGAACATCAACTACAGTCACAGAGTGTCTAGACTCGTCACAAACACACTCAGCTCACATTCGTCAGAAACAAGGCTCATCTTCCGCTCAACATCTGTCATACCAAGAAACATACATCATTCGTTACGGAAAGATACATTTATACACGAATAACGAGTCCAAACAAATAAGGAAATCAAGAAGTACTGAGGGGGGGATGGGATAACCGAGTCGACAACGGTGATACACACCGGCCCGTATTTGTCGACCATGAAACACAATAATTTAGTAAATAGGCGCCACTTGTTTTAATTTAGGGGAAAACAAGAACCCGAGAATTTCATCCTATACCTTCGGTCGTGTAAGGAAATATTAGACGAGGAGAGTGAGAGCACCATCAAAATGAACAGTTATCGGATATTGGCCGAATATACATATACAAAACAAAATTAGAATAATAGATACACGTCCATCTGGTAAGGATTTCGACATCAACAGTAAGACGGTAAAAAAAATATTACAAGTACATGGTTCACAATTGCTTGAATCAGACGTAGACAAAATCTTAAAACTAACGTAACTTAAGCCTAAGAACGTGATGACCTATGTGAGGCAACATGGCAGGTGGACAGTCAGAAATAAGGGACAGTTTTATTCAACCTTGCGACCAACACATTCAAGTATGACTAGCGAATATGTGTCCAAGGGATGGGATAGATGAGAGATAAGATATTTAGGTGAATTACATGAGGGAGTGGGATAAGAGGTTGTTCGGAGGTTTTTACTCCGCTCGCAACACAATAACAAGAGAGACCTATTCTACTAAACCCGGCCTATTGGGTGCCGAAAATGTAGCTTGATCCGGGGCCTTTTACGCCGCATTCAAAACTACAAAATGGCAGAGGTATTCTTTAGGCCCCAGACTTTTGAAGAATTCGACGATGTTCAAAACATGTAATTTCCGTCTAATCGACTTTGACTATGTCTTTAATGTGGTACCGACCGCAAGGTTTACCTTGCATGTTACCCAGTAAGTAGACCTTGTCGGACACACACTGAAGTACCACATTCTTGACAAACTTAGGGGCGAGTTTGGAAGTAAAGCCCTTGGCTCCATCAGACAGAACGAAATTCCTTCTCCAGACTGTTTGACCCACGGATAGCACACAATTCTTCCTCCTTAAGTTGTAACGACTAGCATTCTTTTGGAATGCTGTTAATAGGTGAGAAGTTACTCGGTCGTATAATGTTTCAAGGTTCTCAAGTGATTTGATATAACTCGGGGAGTTGTGGTGAGGGTCATGTGGGTCGTTCTCTACATCATGCATTGAAGCATGCGGGTGGGGGTGGAATCCATGCATTAGGTTAAAGGGTTAGTGGTCTGTGGTTGCGTTAACGGTGTTATTTAATACGGAGCAAATTTTGGGAAGGTGGCCACACCAGCCTCTCTGGTCATCTTGCACAGAGATAGACAGGGCAGTGACGATAGATGCGTTGTACCTTTCAACGACATTATTTTGGGGATGGTACAGGGCATTGTAGAACAGATCCTTTATACCGTAGTTTTCGAGGAACGTTTTGAATTCCTTGCTGACAAACTGTTTTCCGTTGTCCAGGATCATTGTTCGCGGAATAGAATAAGGTAGGAAAATGTTTTCTTCGATCAGTCTAATAATCGTTTTAGAATTGGCGTGGCGCAAGGGGAAAGCCCAGACAAATTTTGAAAAAACGTCCACGACGGAGAGAATGTACATGTTTCGACGTTTGGAGAGTGGCAATGGACCAATTAGGTCGGCTGAGAAGGATTGCATCGGCCGATTAACTTTTTTGGGGACGGTCATGAGTCCTAAGGGTGGTTGGCGGTTCGGTTTATACGCCTTGCAAATGTCACAGTGTGAAAGAAATTGACGGATGGATTGAGACATGCCTCGCCAGTAATAAGTTCTGGAGAGGAATTCAAAGGTCTTATGGGCTCCAACGTGGCACAGGAATTCATGAGTCGTCTGGATTAAGGGGTTGACATGGTCAGAAGGAACTACTACTTTCCAGCAGCGGTCGTTACCAGTAAGAGGGTCGTGCTTTGAATTTGTAGTCGGGTGTTTTTAAAACCGGAGCGGTGGTCATGGCTTCCTTTAGAGCACAAAAGGACTGCTCTGCCTCAGGCGTCCAAGAAAATTCTTTGGATTTAATTTTCGAGCTAGTGAGTGCGCACAAAGGAGCGGCTATACGGGAAAAGTTGTTTATGAACCTGCGGTAATAAGAACACATTCCTAGGAATCCACGGACCTGTTTCGGGTTTTTAGGTCTGGGGTAGGATAACATGACTCTTACTTTTTCTGGGTCGGTGCGGATTCCTTCTGAATCGATAATGTGTCCGAGGTATTTCAGGGAGGCCTTGCAAAATTCCGATTTTGCAAGTTTAATGGTGAGGTTTGCTCCACGAAGACGGTCAAGAACAATGTTAAGGGTCTGGAGGTGGGATTCGAAATCTGAACTACAGATCAGGATATCATCGAGGTAACAATATACCTGATCTTGGACGTCACAAAAGAGTTCATCCACCAATCGCTGCATCGCCATACCACTGTTTTTAGCTCCCATGGGGCAAACTGTATATTGGAAGAGGCCTCGTCCAGGAACAAAAAAGGCGGTCTTAGGTCTGCTCTCTGGCGATAAGGGCAACTGCCAATACCCATGGCTCAGGTCCAGCGCAGTGAGAAACTTGATGTCTTTTAGATCGTCAAAAATTCGTAGAATATTGGGGATACGATATGAGTCTGCCGTAGTTACTTCGTTCAGTCGACGAGGGTCCCATACGAAACGTGCCGTACCGTCTGACTTAGGAACGAGAAAACAGTTGTTCAGCCAAGGACTGCGGCTAGGCTCGACTACACCGAGTTCTATCATTTTATCGAGTTCCGAAATGATCTGCTGACGGCGCGCGTGGGATATAGGATACGTACGTTGTTTAATGGGTGGGTGGTCGTTCGTATCAATCACATGGGACACCAGGGTGGTTCGTCCTAGTCCTTTCTTTTCAAAGGAAATCTCTTCGAATCTACTGCGAATGTTTTCTATTCCACCCTTCTGCGTAGCAGAGAGGTGGTCCTACGATACAAGGCACTTGGGGGGGGTCTGGAGGACTGATATGACGACATGTTCTTTATTTATCTTAATATTCACGTCCACATCGGGGAAAAGTCGGGGGGCCAAGCCTGAGTCACGCAGGAATTGGGCACCCAATATTATCGAGTCCTCCAAGGATGGTACTGTACGAAAAGGTACCGTCAAGGTTCGGTTCTCGAAGGAGAGTGGAAGAGTAATAGTCCCGGTGATTGTATGGGGGGTCGCATCAGCTGTATAAACCACTCCTCCGGTGGGGCAGAAATCTAATTTAAAGTTCTCGAGGCTCGATGACAAGGAACCTCCCAACACGTTTGTGGCAGCTCCTGTGTCCAGTAAGGCTCGAAAATGGATGCCACGAATTCGGCAAGACAAAAACGGGCGGCTGTAGGGGTCGTTACGGATGGATAAGGCGTTCATGTTGTATATATTATGGAAGCATTGAACCGTTTTTAGCCAATCCTCCCACTCCTTACGGTGTTCGGGGGACTGGCTCATTGGGCGTTTTTTGTCGTGCGAGAGGTTTTGGGTGGGGGACGAGAAAATTTCGAGGTGTAAGGAGGGTTCCTCTGGGCGTTTTGTCCTTCAGGACGAGGGGTGAAGCGAGGGTTGTCCCTTATAGGTCGGCGAGGGCACTCCCTGGCAAAGTGTCCCTCCTGTTGGCAGGAGAAGCAACGTTTGGCAGGGGGAAAGGCGACTGAGGTGACGGTAGGCCCGCGAGCAAGTGGTTGAGGGCAGACTGGCTTCCTTAGTTGGTCGAAGGAGGCGACCAGCCTTTCAATGGCCATTACAGATGTTGGATCAGCCGCAGCCAGCAGGGAATGGTAATCTGGAAGTAATCCCCTCTTCGCCACACTGATAATATCTGCCTCTGGGAGTGGAACGTCCAGCCCCGCGTTCAACTCCTGGATGCGAGATATAAAATCTATGGCCGGTTCTTGGGGCTTCTGCGCAGAACTCCAAATCGCCAATCTCCTCTCCTCCATGAAGTTTGGTGCTTCAAAGCGGGAAAGAATGGACTTTTTTAATTCCAGCCACGAGACGTCCTCGGAAAATTTCAACCGATAGAACGCCAGAGCTCTACCTTGAAGAAACTCTGGGAGGGCGAACGTTAGCTCTTCCACTCTTACTCGTCTGGAGCGGGCCACCTCCTCTAACCTTTTAAGGAATTCTCTGGCGTCGCCGGAACCGTCAAACGTTGGTACCGGCCAGGTGCTATAGTTCGTGTTGATGTGCGGGAGGGATCGGCTCCTCCGACGTAGTAAGGAACTTGTAGGTGGTGTTGGGAGTAATTGTGGAGATAAAAGCGAGCCATCAGTCTGTATTGCTTGCATCACTAGGGTGAGGTCCCTAGAGGCCTGAGCTCTGACCACGGGCGCGACTTCAGGAAGTTCAGGGCCCAGGTTTTTATTGTAGTCGTTGGCCTGCCTCCGAAGCGTTGATAGAGCGCGCTTGGGAACTACGCCGCGCGCTGTCAACGCATGCTTTAGCGTAGCGGCACTTGACGAGTTGACATTGGGGATAACCGAACACGCTGAAGATGCACTCATTTTTAGAGTTGACAATTATTTTTGTACTAAATTCAACCAAAAAGTACGAGAAAAAAATGGAAAATCTACCAGTAACTTGCAACGAGGCAGTTAAAACGAGTCCACACGCTTGGGCGCCATGTGTGAAGGTCCAATTGTTGGCCCTTCTTTGCCGGCTGCTCAGGTTCGAGCTACGCTCTCACCGTCAGGGGATGTCTTCGTTGCAAGTTAAGGTAGTTGAATAATATATACATTAAGGTTTAGCAAAATATATTTCTCGGTCACTTGAATGGGTTGTCACGCCGCCAATACAATTTCAATACAATTTATACATAGATACAATTACATACATGACTACAACGAAAGGTCAATACAATTTATTTTTGTTAGTAATCAATAATTTGAGATATATCGTAAATAAGTTAATTAATATTTTATGCCGCGTGTGTCATCTAGAACCTCCACAAAAAAAATAAACAAAAAGGGTGTGACGGTACCTGGAGCCTTGTAAGGGTTTGTCGGCGTCGCATCGAACCGACTCTTCGAGAAGCACTAAATACTTGTCCAAGAGATGGGACAGTTCACCACCGGAAATGAATTCAGTGACTATGTACAGCTTCCCTCCAGTCTGCCATTTCAGGAAACAGCTCACGATGAAGGATGGCGACCGCAGACCTCTTGTATATGCACCTCGTCCCTTACTTGCTTTAAACAATTCTCGGATACTATCTGAGCTCGAGCAGAATCCTCAGAGCAAGCAATTTCTTAGATTCAACATGATGTACTTTGTGTACTTTGCGAAATGCACCCTTGGAGATAGCATCCAAATGTTTGAATTGCTTGCTGTGCGTGTCACAGTCGATCTTAAACTCGGGCAAGAAGAAGCTTTCGATATTAGCTACAGGCCAAGCAGTTCGATTGGCTCGGAGGGGAGCCATCAAAGTAGAATCATTCCAGGATATTCTGGACCAAGGAAATGAAGCGCCACACACGGAGCAATCACTGTTCGATCCTACACTAAAACTTTCTACAAAACCCGATCAACACAGCTGACTATGGTTATTTTACTTTTCACTCTCAACACTTGATTATTAATCACTGGAGTTATCATTCTAACAAGTGTAGTGTGAACACGTATCTTTTTGATCCATAATAAATTTATATTTTGTGCTAGCTTACAGTTCTTTCAACCACTGTTTAATTGTGAAAGATAATTAAGTTACTAATACCTCCACATTTTGAATAAAAAGTTGTCAACGATCTGAAGTTACTTTATTTTCAATTAATCCGTTACTTTATTTTCAATTAATTATTCTATCGCACCACATTCGATATTATTTTTCTCCGATCAAAATACTTTCAAAGTCAAAACCGAAAAAAAAGCCGGCGGGAATCCAGACATCAACTCGGCGTCACTTGCGCGCGCATATCGATCGGAACGGCGGGAGAGTAGACGAAAATCGCCGCGCGCGCACCTCTAATTCTCATATCTGCCGATGGGGCGAAACTGTCGGTGCGCGCGCAGGTCGGAACGGCCTTCGATGGGAGAGAAGACGAAAATCGCCGCGCGCGCACCTCTAATTCTCATATCTGCCGATGGCGATACGGTCGTCTGAGGCGCGCGCAGCTCGAACGGCCTTCGACGGGAATATAGATAGAATTGTTGCGCACGCACCCGTACTTTTCATCTCTGCCGATGGGGCGACAGTGTCGGTGCGCGCGCACCGAAGGTCACCATCTGTACCGAATCCAATGCCGTGTGATTTGAGTGTCGTAAGGAGTATTTATACTCCTTACACTGTTTACCATTTGGTTTAAAAACTTCACCAGCAATTTTCCAAAGAAGTAGCATTATAAGGAAACATAAACTATCAGATTTCACAGTGAATTATATCGATGATATATTGATTTTTTCAAAAACATTTGAAGAACACATTAATCACTTATCATTATTATTAAAAGCAATTTTGAAAGAAGGTTTTAGATTGAAATTTTCCAAGTGCAACTTTGCACAAAATTCGGTCAAATATTTAGGCCATATAATCAAGAATAACACAATAAGTCCATTAAAAGATAATTTAATTGCTATAAAAAAATTTCCTCTTCCGAGAATACAAAAAAATGTGCGCCAATTTTTAGGAAAAATAAATTTTTATGCTAAATATGTGCCAAAAATATCGATTATTTTAGACCCTTTACATAATTTGTTGAGAAAAGGACAAAAATTTATTTGGTCAGAAAAATGTCAAGAATCATTTGAAACAATTAAAACATTACTTTGTTCAACACCTATTTTAACAATATATAATCCAGATTTGCCAATAAATATTTACACAGATGCGAGTATACAGGGCATAGGAGCTGTCTTGAAACAACCACAAAAAAATGGAGAAGAAAAACCATGTGCATATTTTTCGAGAAAATTAAATGAAACTCAAAAAAAGAAAAAGGCAATATATTTGGAATGCTTAGCAATAAAGGAGACAGTAAAATACTGGCAACATTGGCTCATAGGAAAAAATTCACGGTATACTCAGACCATAAACCACTAGAAAGAATGAATATAAAAGCCAGAACAGATGAAGAACTAGGAGAATTAACTTATTATCTATCTCAATTTAACTTTGAAGTAATATACGCTCCAGGAAAATACAATTTAGAAGCAGACTGTTTAAGCAGAAATCCGGTGTTAGAACCACATGAAAATCAGGAAGAAAATTTAAGAATCGTAAACTTAATAAAACTAGGGGATATACAAAATGATCAGAAAAATAATGAAGATTTGAAAAATAATAAAAATAAATTAAAATTGAAAGATGAAATATACTACAAAAAAATTGGAAAAAAGAAAAAATAATACTATCAGAGGAATTTAGTAAAAAATTTATAGAAAATATACATTATCTTTACTGTCATATAGGAACAAAACAAATGCAAAATAAAATTATACCATTCTACACAGCAAAAAATTTAACCGATAATATTAAAAAAATCTGCGAAAAATGTGAAATATGCATAAAAAACAAATCTCGAGGAAAATATAAATTTGGACTTATGTCTCATTTAGGTCCTGCAACTTACCCATTTGAGATAATGTCTATAGATACAATTGGTGGATTTGGTGGCTCACGTTCTACAAAGACATACTTACATCTTCTTGTAGATCATTTCACGAGGTATGCCTATATTTTGACTTCAAAAAGTCAAAGTTCGAGTGACTTTATAAACCTTGTTCGAAAAGCGATGCAAGGAAATAAAATTGGTATGATTCTATCGGATCAATATCCGGGAATAAATTCAAAAGATTTTAAAAACTTTTTAAGTAATGAGAATATACCCATTGTCTTCACCGCAGTTAATGCACCTTTTTCAAATGGCCTGAATGAAAGGCTTAACCAAACAATCGTTAATAAAATAAGATGTAAGGTAAATGAAAGGAAAGGAAAATTGGCCTGGACGACAATAGCACATGAATGTATCCTAAGATATAATACAACAGAACACACAGTAACTGGATTTGCCCCTAAATATTTATTAGAAGGAAAAAATATTACTATTTTGCCAGATGAATTAAAACAGGAAAAAACACTTAATGGTTTATTCCAAGATCGAAAACTTGCCTTAAAAAATACGATAAAATCACACAATTATAATAAACAACATTTCGACAAAAACAGGACAAAATGCGAATTAAAAATCGGAGACTCTGTATTTGTTGAAAACGGAAATCGATTAAACAGAAAAAAATTGGATGAATTAAAAATTGGACCATATAAAATTTTAGAAAAAATTTCAAACTCAATATACAGAATAGATACAGGTCACAAGAAATCAGAATCAAACCTTTTTCATATCACAAAACTTGTTCCAATTATAGATTAAATATATAGAAAAAAAAATTGTATTAGCCGATGAAAAATTGTACTACATTAAGTATTGTTTTGTATAAAAATTATATTAATTTAGTAGTATTGTTTTATATAATTTTTTTGGGGGGGGGGAAGATGTAAAACAAGTACTTACATAGATGTCACCTAGAAGTACTTATTTCATTTTTATTTGAATTGGTTCTATATTAAAGTTTTAGTTTTATATTTGTTTTAAAGTGACAGTTAAGATTCTAAAAAGGAGGAACTAAAAGCATTTAATGTCGTTTCTCTTTTTACAGGTAAAATTATATTTGTTATCATTATTATTTATTTATGTTTATGTTATTATTACTTTTATTGTATTTTATAATTATTTTAATAATAAATTTCTCTTTTTACAGAGCAACTATTTAATTTGCTTAATACACTCCATTATATATAGAATACCTATATGTATAAAAAATTATGTACGTATATGTGTTTGTTCGTATGTGGCCGATAGACTCCTAAACTATCCATCCGATTGCGATGAAACTTTAAGAATTTGTTCAGCGCATACCGGAGAAGGTTATTGAATTATAATTTATTTATTTATTTATAATTTATTCAATATCTCACAATATTTTTTTTGCACACAAGAAGTTTAAAAATTTTTTTTTTTTACTAATTTAATATCTCACACTAGAATTTATGAAAAATGATCTATTCAGGATCGTAATGAAATTTTAGGGATTCGTTCAGCACATAATAGCAAATGTATTTGAAGTTTTATTTCTTTATTTGACATCATCAATTTTTTTTGAAAATGATCTATTATGTATTGCAAGAAAATAATAAAAAAATATCTTAAATAAATAAGTGAATCAATGATTGAATAAATACATAAATTAATAAATACAAAATAAAAAATAAATCAATAAATAAATTAAAATAATCCTATACATCTATTTATTAAAATGGATTTTGGTATATTTGCTTGATAATATAAATAAGTTAATAAATATGTAAATAAATTAATGAATATTCTCCATATCTATAAATAAAAATGGATGGTTTATTTATTTGAATCAATAAATAAGGAAAAATTCCTCAATCTCTATAGTGATGTTCCAAAAATATACATCTCTATAGAGATTGAGGAAGATATTGTGTTTTAAAAGCAAGGAAAAATCACAAACATTCATACAGGGCTTAAGCCAGCCGATGACAGGTCGCAAGCCCTGTATGAATGTCTGTGATTTTTCTTGCATTCAAAACATAATCTCTTCCTTAATCTCTATAGAGATGTTCCAAAAATATACCTAAGTACATACTTCTATATATATATATATATATATATATATATATATATATATATATATATATATATATATATATATATATATATATATATATATATATATATATATATATATAAATATTATTACCAACGAACACGACAGCAGGTGGGCGTGTCACAAGGAGCCAATCACGTCGCGCTAACAATATTTGATATAAGCGGCCATCTTGAACGCTACGAGTCACTTGACGGTGAGCTCTCAGTGTGAGTGGACGTGTATCGCGCGCGTGCTTTTCGTTAAGTCCTTGAAAACGCCTGGTGATATTCAGGCGAAACGTCGGAAGACAAATGGTCTTAGTCAAGACCTACTGACACGGGAAAACCGAGATAAAAATATTATAACATATTTCACCCGTGAAAGCATCAAATTTAACATATATATATATATATATATATATATATATATATATATATATATATATATATATATATATATATATATATATATATATATATATATATATATATATATATATATATATATATATATATATATATATATATATATATATATATATATATATATATATATATATATATATATATATATATATATATATATATATATATATATATATATATATATATATATATATATATATATATATATATATATATATATATATATATATATATATATATATATATATATATATATATATATATATATATATATATATATATATATATATATATATATATATGTTAAATCTAAGGTTTTCGCGAGTACAAAATATGTTATTATTAAGTATTTTGGGGATAACCCGCGTCAAATTATGATTCCCGAGAGAATCAGTCGTCTGCCGACGTTTCGTCTGAATCACATCAGACATTTTCTAAAGGCGCCTTGTTAATAAATTTTCGTCTCGAGGGATAGTGCACGCACGTCCGTTCGAGTCGAAAGCTTACTACCAAGTGAAAGTTTGAAAGGAAGCCGCGTCAAGTGTTAGTGGAGGGGTGGGTTTCCCCAATGACGTCATTATTGCGTTTTGTTTGGCTTCTAGTGACTCTAGTACTTAACGGTATATTGTTTACAGGTGGATTATCAGTTTTCGGCTTACTAAGAATTTTACTAATGTTTTTAATGTGACTATTGTTTGAAATATCGGTAGTTTGATTACTATGGTTTTTAAAAATGTTGTTTTCAAGTACACTTGTCCATGCGGTCGGGATTCGAATGCTATCGTCCCTGTTATTCATTATACTGTTGCTTCTTTTATATATTTCGATTGCTTCCCTGTAAATTCTAAATGTTTCATTGTTAATATTCGCGACTACTTTTGAATTTTCAAAGTCTATGGAGTGATTTTCGGTCAATGAGTGATTTACAAGAGATGAAGTTAGTTTCCGGTTTTTAACATCTACGCGATGTTCAGAGACGCGCGCCGAGATTCTGCGATTTGTCCTGCCTATGTAAGTTTTTGAGCAATCACCGCATGGGATTTCGTAAATACCGTGTGACTCTAATGGTATTTTATCTTTCGGACTTTTTAAAAAGGATGAAATTTTGTTGTCTGTTCTAAAAATGGTGCGAATATTATGTTTATAAAGTAGGTGACTGATTTTGTCTGTAGTGCCTTTTATGTAAGGCAAAAATGCAATGGAGAGTGGCTTTACTTTAGTTGACGTATCTTTTTTATTAAAATTTTTATTAGTTTGATTTTTTACTGCATTATTTATCGTAAAATTAGAAAAACCGTTATTTCGTAGCGCGTTTTTAAGATACTCTAATTCGTTTTGAATGTTTTCGGAGTCGGCTATCCTTAATGATCGTGTTACCAAGGTGTTTGCTACAGAGGCGATTTGTGCTGGATGATGGTTCGACGATGCGTGGAGATATCTGTTGGTATGTGTTGATTTTCTGTATACAGTGTGGCCGAGAGTGCCATCGTCTTTTTTGATTACGAGAACATCAAGAAAAGGTATTTCACCGTTGTTTTCTATCTCCATTGTGAATTTGATGTTATTGTGGAGATCGTTCAGAAAATCAAGAAATTTGTTAAGTTCCTCCAAACCGTGAGGCCATATAACGAAGGTATCGTCCACGTATCTAATCCATAGCTTTGGTTTTAAGCGCGCTCTATCTATAGCTTCCTTTTCTAACTTGGTCATGAATATGTTAGCGACTGGCGGTGAAAGAGATAGACCCATTGGTGCTCCTTTTACTTGTTTGTACATGTCGTTATTATAAGTGAAAAATGTGTTATTGAGGCAATGTTCTATTAATGTTATTATGTCATTCGGTGGGTCACTCATTTCTTTTATTGCTTGAAGAGCTTCGTCTGTGGGTATATTGGTAAACAAGGATACGACGTCAAAACTGACAAGGATGTCGCCCTTGTTTAATTTTTGATTTTTAATGATTTGTATAAAATGTTCCGAATTTTTGACAAAAGATTCCGCTGATTCTACATCTGGTTGTAAGTAGTTGGCAAGATACTTTGATAACATTTGAAGTGGAGAACCGACAGAACTGACTATGGGTCTAAGAGGAACATCCGTCTTATGAATTTTTGGCAAACCGTATAATTTCGGAAAACGTGACGATTTTTCTCTAGGTATTAACGACTTTTTTAATTCGGGACTTAATTTGGATGACATAATTTTAGTTTTAGTCGTTTTTTCTAAGTATGTTATAGGATTATTAGGATGCAGTTTATAAGCCGGATCGTTAAGCAAATTAGTAATTTTAATGTGATAATCTTCGCTTTTCATGATTACTGTTGCGTTTCCCTTATCTGCCGGAAGAATAATTATATCTTTATTTGCGCGTAATTCTTTAAGAGCTCGTATTTCATCGAGAGATATATTTCTTTTCGGCGGAAGCGATTTTCTAAGTATATGGCAAGTTTCTTGTCGTATAGTTTCGGCTATATTATTTGGTAGTTTACATACGGCTGATTCGATTCCCGTAACAATGTCTTCTTTTGGAATTTTCGGAGGAACAACACCAAAATTAAAACCTTTACTTAGAACCGATATTGTATCGTTATTTAATTTAAGATCGGTGAGATTGTGAATGATTTTATCGGTATTTAAAGACTGTTGGTATTCTACTTTTTTGATATTATTTTCGATACGCGTGAATTTACTTATTTGGCGGTCGGAGTTTATTTTATTATTCGTTTCAATTCTATTATGAATGAGATTATCTAATTCGGACCATATTAATGGGTGTAATATATTAGAAAGTTTTAAATGAAGATTTTTAATATCAGTACCAAGTGTATGTAATTGTAAATGAATGTAACCGATTTCGTCGCGTATGAGGGAAAAACTAGTATTACAAAGAATTTTTCTCACCGATTTTCTGCTACCGCGTTGTCTCAGTTGAAAACACTTTGGCACTACTTTTTTATCACGACATCGACACAAAAAGGTTAGGTCACATAGAAGCTTCGCGTGTTTTGACTTTAATTTTTCAAACTTTTTCGTTTCACTGTATATTTCCTCCCCGTAGAGGTTATTTATGTTAAATCTAAGGTTTTCGCGAGTACAAAATATGTTATTATTAAGTATTTTGGGGATAACCCGCGTCAAATTATGATTCCCGAGAGAATCAGTCGTCTGCCGACGTTTCGTCTGAATCACATCAGACATTTTCTAAAGGCGCCTTGTTAATAAATTTTCGTCTCGAGGGATAGTGCACGCACGTCCGTTCGAGTCGAAAGCTTACTACCAAGTGAAAGTTTGAAAGGAAGCCGCGTCAAGTGTTAGTGGAGGGGTGGGTTTCCCCAATGACGTCATTATTGCGTTTTGTTTGGCTTCTAGTGACTCTAGTACTTAACGGTATATTGTTTACAGGTGGATTATCAGTTTTCGGCTTACTAAGAATTTTACTAATGTTTTTAATGTGACTATTGTTTGAAATATCGGTAGTTTGATTACTATGGTTTTTAAAAATGTTGTTTTCAAGTACACTTGTCCATGCGGTCGGGATTCGAATGCTATCGTCCCTGTTATTCATTATACTGTTGCTTCTTTTATATATTTCGATTGCTTCCCTGTAAATTCTAAATGTTTCATTGTTAATATTCGCGACTACTTTTGAATTTTCAAAGTCTATGGAGTGATTTTCGGTCAATGAGTGATTTACAAGAGATGAAGTTAGTTTCCGGTTTTTAACATCTACGCGATGTTCAGAGACGCGCGCCGAGATTCTGCGATTTGTCCTGCCTATGTAAGTTTTTGAGCAATCACCGCATGGGATTTCGTAAATACCGTGTGACTCTAATGGTATTTTATCTTTCGGACTTTTTAAAAAGGATGAAATTTTGTTGTCTGTTCTAAAAATGGTGCGAATATTATGTTTATAAAGTAGGTGACTGATTTTGTCTGTAGTGCCTTTTATGTAAGGCAAAAATGCAATGGAGAGTGGCTTTACTTTAGTTGACGTATCTTTTTTATTAAAATTTTTATTAGTTTGATTTTTTACTGCATTATTTATCGTAAAATTAGAAAAACCGTTATTTCGTAGCGCGTTTTTAAGATACTCTAATTCGTTTTGAATGTTTTCGGAGTCGGCTATCCTTAATGATCGTGTTACCAAGGTGTTTGCTACAGAGGCGATTTGTGCTGGATGATGGTTCGACGATGCGTGGAGATATCTGTTGGTATGTGTTGATTTTCTGTATACAGTGTGGCCGAGAGTGCCATCGTCTTTTTTGATTACGAGAACATCAAGAAAAGGTATTTCACCGTTGTTTTCTATCTCCATTGTGAATTTGATGTTATTGTGGAGATCGTTCAGAAAATCAAGAAATTTGTTAAGTTCCTCCAAACCGTGAGGCCATATAACGAAGGTATCGTCCACGTATCTAATCCATAGCTTTGGTTTTAAGCGCGCTCTATCTATAGCTTCCTTTTCTAACTTGGTCATGAATATGTTAGCGACTGGCGGTGAAAGAGATAGACCCATTGGTGCTCCTTTTACTTGTTTGTACATGTCGTTATTATAAGTGAAAAATGTGTTATTGAGGCAATGTTCTATTAATGTTATTATGTCATTCGGTGGGTCACTCATTTCTTTTATTGCTTGAAGAGCTTCGTCTGTGGGTATATTGGTAAACAAGGATACGACGTCAAAACTGACAAGGATGTCGCCCTTGTTTAATTTTTGATTTTTAATGATTTGTATAAAATGTTCCGAATTTTTGACAAAAGATTCCGCTGATTCTACATCTGGTTGTAAGTAGTTGGCAAGATACTTTGATAACATTTGAAGTGGAGAACCGACAGAACTGACTATGGGTCTAAGAGGAACATCCGTCTTATGAATTTTTGGCAAACCGTATAATTTCGGAAAACGTGACGATTTTTCTCTAGGTATTAACGACTTTTTTAATTCGGGACTTAATTTGGATGACATAATTTTAGTTTTAGTCGTTTTTTCTAAGTATGTTATAGGATTATTAGGATGCAGTTTATAAGCCGGATCGTTAAGCAAATTAGTAATTTTAATGTGATAATCTTCGCTTTTCATGATTACTGTTGCGTTTCCCTTATCTGCCGGAAGAATAATTATATCTTTATTTGCGCGTAATTCTTTAAGAGCTCGTATTTCATCGAGAGATATATTTCTTTTCGGCGGAAGCGATTTTCTAAGTATATGGCAAGTTTCTTGTCGTATAGTTTCGGCTATATTATTTGGTAGTTTACATACGGCTGATTCGATTCCCGTAACAATGTCTTCTTTTGGAATTTTCGGAGGAACAACACCAAAATTAAAACCTTTACTTAGAACCGATATTGTATCGTTATTTAATTTAAGATCGGTGAGATTGTGAATGATTTTATCGGTATTTAAAGACTGTTGGTATTCTACTTTTTTGATATTATTTTCGATACGCGTGAATTTACTTATTTGGCGGTCGGAGTTTATTTTATTATTCGTTTCAATTCTATTATGAATGAGATTATCTAATTCGGACTACATTAATAATAACATATTCGGACTACATTAATAATAACCATATTACTACATTAATAATAACATATTTTGTACTCGCGAAAACCTTAGATTTAACATAAATAACCTCTACGGGGAGGAAATATACAGTGAAACGAAAAAGTTTGAAAAATTAAAGTCAAAACACGCGAAGCTTCTATGTGACCTAACCTTTTTGTGTCGATGTCGTGATAAAAAAGTAGTGCCAAAGTGTTTTCAACTGAGACAACGCGGTAGCAGAAAATCGGTGAGAAAAATTCTTTGTAATACTAGTTTTTCCCTCATACGCGACGAAATCGGTTACATTCATTTACAATTACATACACTTGGTACTGATATTAAAAATCTTCATTTAAAACTTTCTAATATATTACACCCATTAATATGGTCCGAATTAGATAATCTCATTCATAATAGAATTGAAACGAATAATAAAATAAACTCCGACCGCCAAATAAGTAAATTCACGCGTATCGAAAATAATATCAAAAAAGTAGAATACCAACAGTCTTTAAATACCGATAAAATCATTCACAATCTCACCGATCTTAAATTAAATAACGATACAATATCGGTTCTAAGTAAAGGTTTTAATTTTGGTGTTGTTCCTCCGAAAATTCCAAAAGAAGACATTGTTACGGGAATCGAATCAGCCGTATGTAAACTACCAAATAATATAGCCGAAACTATACGACAAGAAACTTGCCATATACTTAGAAAATCGCTTCCGCCGAAAAGAAATATATCTCTCGATGAAATACGAGCTCTTAAAGAATTACGCGCAAATAAAGATATAATTATTCTTCCGGCAGATAAGGGAAACGCAACAGTAATCATGAAAAGCGAAGATTATCACATTACTACCACCTCATCTGAGACGAATTGACAACCTTGACCAATTCAAAATACACCTCAAAACTCATCTATTCCGCGAGTCTCACGACATAAAATAACAATAAACTCAAAGCGCCCTTGAGGTGAGGTTATCACAAAAACGGCGCTATACAAATCATCCCATTATTATTATTATTATTATTAAAATTACTAATTTGCTTAACGATCCGGCTTATAAACTGCATCCTAATAATCCTATAACATACTTAGAAAAAACGACTAAAACTAAAATTATGTCATCCAAATTAAGTCCCGAATTAAAAAAGTCGTTAATACCTAGAGAAAAATCGTCACGTTTTCCGAAATTATACGGTTTGCCAAAAATTCATAAGACGGATGTTCCTCTTAGACCCATAGTCAGTTCTGTCGGTTCTCCACTTCAAATGTTATCAAAGTATCTTGCCAACTACTTACAACCAGATGTAGAATCAGCGGAATCTTTTGTCAAAAATTCGGAACATTTTATACAAATCATTAAAAATCAAAAATTAAACAAGGGCGACATCCTTGTCAGTTTTGACGTCGTATCCTTGTTTACCAATATACCCACAGACGAAGCTCTTCAAGCAATAAAAGAAATGAGTGACCCACCGAATGACATAATAACATTAATAGAACATTGCCTCAATAACACATTTTTCACTTATAATAACGACATGTACAAACAAGTAAAAGGAGCACCAATGGGTCTATCTCTTTCACCGCCAGTCGCTAACATATTCATGACCAAGTTAGAAAAGGAAGCTATAGATAGAGCGCGCTTAAAACCAAAGCTATGGATTAGATACGTGGACGATACCTTCGTTATATGGCCTCACGGTTTGGAGGAACTTAACAAATTTCTTGATTTTCTGAACGATCTCCACAATAACATCAAATTCACAATGGAGATAGAAAACAACGGTGAAATACCTTTTCTTGATGTTCTCGTAATCAAAAAAGACGATGGCACTCTCGGCCACACTGTATACAGAAAATCAACACATACCAACAGATATCTCCACGCATCGTCGAACCATCATCCAGCACAAATCGCCTCTGTAGCAAACACCTTGGTAACACGATCATTAAGGATAGCCGACTCCGAAAACATTCAAAACGAATTAGAGTATCTTAAAAACGCGCTACGAAATAACGGTTTTTCTAATTTTACGATAAATAATGCAGTAAAAAATCAAACTAATAAAAATTTTAATAAAAAAGATACGTCAACTAAAGTAAAGCCACTCTCCATTGCATTTTTGCCTTACATAAAAGGCACTACAGACAAAATCAGTCACCTACTTTATAAACATAATATTCGCACCATTTTTAGAACAGACAACAAAATTTCATCCTTTTTAAAAAGTCCGAAAGATAAAATACCATTAGAGTCACACGGTATTTACGAAATCCATATAATAAATAAATATATATATATATGTTAAATTTGATGCTTTCACGGGTGAAATATGTTATAATATTTTTATCTCGGTTTTCCCGTGTCAGTAGGTCTTGACTAAGACCATTTGTCTTCCGACGTTTCGCCTGAATATCACCAGGCGTTTTCAAGGACTTAACGAAAAGCACGCGCGCGATACACGTCCACTCACACTGAGAGCTCACCGTCAAGTGACTCGTAGCGTTCAAGATGGCCGCTTATATCAAATATTGTTAGCGCGACGTGATTGGCTCCTTGTGACACGCCCACCTGCTGTCGTGTTCGTTGGTAATAATATTTATATATATATATATATATATATATATATATATATATATATATATATATATATATATATATATATATATATATATATATATATATATATATATATATATATATATATATATATATATATATATATATATATATATATATATATATATATGTATGTATGTATGTGTATATATATATATATATATATATATATATATATGTATGTATGTATGTGTATATATATATATATATATATATATATATATATATATATATATATATATATATATATATATATATATATATATATATATATATATATATATATATATATATATATATATATATATATATATATATATATATATATATATATATATATATATATATATATATATATATATATATATATATAATATATATATACAGACGGTGGCCAAATTAATACAATCAAAGGAAAAAAATGCAAAAATAATGTATTTTTAGCTGTTATCCAGCAAAATCGAATCACATCAGTATATTTTTAATTGTGGCAACTCCCTTCATTATTGTTATCGTACTTGCAACACTTTTTAAGCATCAACATGAAGTTTGTCACATACAAGATAGGATAATGTCAGTTTAGTATTGGTCTTCACAGAGTGTGCGGGTGTTAATGGAATATTTTGCCCATTGATTTTGTGTTTATTTGAGACAGTGTTTGAGTGTTTCTTACATTTTTTTTTAAATAACAGGTAAACCTAATATTTATTACTAAATATTTATCACAATTATACTACTTATCAAATTATTACGATTTTGATAAATTATTTTCTAAATGTATGCTGAATTTCAGAATTTTTTGGTTTATTTTAGAAATGGGAAGATCTTGTGACCTCACTCCAAGAAAAAAATCTAAAATTGCAACCCTTCTTGGTCACTGTGAATACAGTCAACGAGAAATTGCCACACTTACCAATGTTTCTCAATATTCTGTGCACAAAATAAGTAGGCAAATGAAAGGAAATGTACCCCTTGAACCATCTCGAATAGGAAAATGTGGACGAAAGCGCATTACTACTCCGCGAACAGAAAGAAAAATCAGAAATGTTGCTCTAGAAAATAGACAGAAGCCTCGAAAAGTAATAAAATCTATTTTGCAGACCACAGGAGTCAATATATCTGATCGTACATTGAGACGAAGATTGGTGGAAATGGACCTCAAATGTTATCGCCCAGTGAAAAAGCCAAAACTAACACCTGAAATGCGTAAAAAGCGACTAGAATGGGCACTAAAACACCAAAATTGGAACGAAGACGATTGGAGCAAGGTATTAGAATGTATAATAAGTTTTTATGAAACTTTCTGTATTAAATAAAATTGACTAGTGAAAACTTCTCGTGTTCTTTCAGGTTTGTTTTTCTGATGAATCCTCAATCCAAATACTGCAGGACAAAACTCAATATGTGAGAAGAAGGCCAGGTGAAAAATATAATGTGTGGTCCAAAGAGTGAAGCACCCTCAGTCAATAATGATCTGGTCAGTGATTAGTGGGATGGGTATGGGAAGGCTGTATATTGTGAATGGCACAATGCGCCAGGACCAGTATATAGAAGTTTTAAAAGGGAGACTAAAGCCTCAAGTGGCCGAATGGTTTCCAAATGGAAAATATGTATTTATGCATGATTCTGCACCCTGCCACAAAGCGAAAACCGTTACTAAATTTCTAGAAGGAGAAAAAATAAAGGTATTAGATTGTCCAGGAAATTCACCGGATCTAAATCCAATTGAAAACGTTTGGGAGGCTCTGAAAAGGGCAATTGTAAAAAAAGGTGTCATCACCAACAAAAGACAACTAATAGAAAACATAATTGAGGCATGGCACAACACACCAGAATTAAAAAATATCTCAATTAAATGTATCTCCAGCATGCCCAGAAGAATATCAGCAGTAATTAAAGCTAAGGGAGGATTTACTAAATATTGATCATTTTACCATAAATCGAATTTTATTATCAATAAACTATTATATATTCATAGTAAATGCATTTTATTTTATAAAAATATATTAAATCTCCCATAATATTCTAGAAAGATCGAAATAAAATAAAAAAATAATAATTTTCAATGATTCGAAGTCTAAAAACTGCTATAAATTCATTTGATTGTATTAATTTGGCCACCGTCTGTATATATATATATATATTAATAAATAATGTAACTTACTTGGATCGTTGAATGGAACAAGAATATAATTTTGTATAGGATTATTACTTCCTCTGTTGACAATCTCCTGTAATATTAAATTAGCACCTTTCCTTGCTTCAACTAAATCATCTCCCATAGATGTAGTTGTATCAAATACAAACACCAAACTGCCCTTTTGTTGAACATTATCTGTGTTTTGTGCACCTCCACTCAATATATACATGTTAAATAAGCATACTACTAATAATATCATAAAATAACTCATAGTAACTATTATTATTTTTTATTTTTAACTATTTTATATTGCATGAAACTATATTCATAGATTTGTGAATCTCAAGATGGTTGACCGACAGCTACAAATAGTAACAAAAGTAGAGACTATAAATTACTAACATTTAGTCAAATACTGAATATGTTTTAAATAAAATAATTATGAACACAGATAATGATGTCATATTTTCCTGTCTGACTGTAATTAATGAAATTATGTATGTCTGTCTGTCTGTCTGTGCAGCCAACCCACAAATAGGAACAAAATGAGTTATGATATGCAACAAATAGAGAACTGTCTAATCAATGGTCTACAAAATACAGCCAAACAATTTTCATACAAAAAGTTCCTTAAAATGACGATAAAAAAAACAGTAGATTGCCGCTTGTATCAAAATATATTCTGCAGAAAACAGACAAAGTGTTCTGACCTACTACACTATTGAGAATAGTTCTGCAGAAAATACTAACTGAGATATGACCACTTTTTCTTATAAATGAATTTTTAAATTAATTTATTAATATCCTAGGGTTTACATTGCTTCATGTATTGAATATGTGTTAAATGATTGATATTTAACTAAAATAAACAATACTTTGATAGAATATTTTCAAGATATTAACGATTTTACAGCAAAACCTGTTTCTGCAATAATGATATTTTGGGTATTTGTGTTATGCAGAAACCAGCCAGTCCACCTAAACGTTATATATGTAGTATTTTTAAGAAAATACATATAAGCATTTACATATTACATACATACTATATACACACCATCACGCCATGTCCCTTACGGGGAAGGCAGACTGAACAGTGAGCCATATTCTTCTATATTGACAAAACATCCATCACTTCATTTACACTCATGTACCACCTTATACACATTCGTTGTAATTCAGGCTATTTACATATTACATACATACTATATACACACCATCACGCCATGTCCCTTACGGGGAAGGCAGACTGAACAGTGCGCCATATTCTTATACACATTCGTCTGTAATTCAGTCTATTTACATTCCCGTGGGAAGAAAATATACAAAGCTGAAAGAAACAGAGTGAGAAAATGGGGTCGACTGAGAAGGGATGGGCATGTTCGTGTGATCGATTTTTGGAAAGGGCACGTTGCAAGAGTTGGTTGAAAGAGATTGCCTTATGGCAAAAAAAAACGTTGTTGTGCACTTGCTGTACATAAATAAAACAATTTAATAAATATACCAAATAAAATGTATACTACTATAGCAATTTGGTGGGCTGGCTGGTTTCTGCATAACACATGCATAACACAAATACCCAAAATGTCACTATTGCAGAAACTGTTTTTGCAATCATATCAAAGTAGTGAAAATCATTGGATATAATAAAATGGATTTATAAATAATTCACTTCGAAGGAAAATTGGCTATATCTCAGTTAGTGTCTTTTGTGGGTTGGCTGTTTTCTGCATAATTACATAAATATTAATGCAGTTTTTATTTTTGACACACAGACGTTGTAGAATTAAGAAATCCAGAATTATTATTAAAAGTAAACACTATTTTTTTCTTCTATAATTATTTTGTTCTTATCCAGACGACCATTCCTACTGTTACCATACCTATAAAACAAGTGAGTTGTGCCCAACACTATACTTTTCACTACCAAGTCACTTCACAATGTATGTATTTTGTATGGAAAATTTTCAGCATTTACAGGAAATGAGTTTGTTAAATTATTTTTGATATAAATATTTTATTACGAAAACTTGATAATTCTTCAATGCCGTTTTATGAAAGTGATGCGCCTTTTTAACAATTTGAAAATAAAAATATCAAGTTTTCTGAGCTTGGGGTCACTTTGAAATATTTGACAGTTAAAAAAATTGAGAAGCATTATTCAGATCTTTCTTCTTTCAAAATTAAATGGGATCTAAGTGAGTATTAGATAAACAAATATACAAACAGAATCGAATGAGTACTTTAGTCTATAATCAATAAAGTAGAATAAAGTAAAGTGGTGGCAGAGTGGTTAGCACGCTGGCTTAGTAATCCAGTAGTTTGAATCCTGCCATGACCGATTTCTTTCACTTATAATACAAGCATTTATGTTTAGTTAAGGGAATGAATGAGGATGTGTTTATTCTTTAAAAAAAATAATAAAAAAAAACACGCCATACAGATACATTGTGATGAAACTTTTAGAATACAATCTCAGCATGATACTAGTTGATAATCTGCAATAAAAAAATAACCTTAAAAATTGTGAACTCATTACCCTTGGGTAGTGTGGAGTAAAAAGTGTTAAATTTTTATAATAAGAAATATTATTTATGTATATATTAAAAAGACATACAAATTCACGCAAAACAGTTTTAATTTTACTATTATTTTACTAACTTTTTAATGAAACATTGGAAATTTAATTTTTCTATCATTATTATTTTTCTGCTAGAATTGACCGAGTTGTATCGGGTAACTTAAAAATATTGGTAAATTATTGTTGTCAATTGCTTATCAAATGGGAATTCCGTTTATATACATTATATAAAATAAATAATAATACGGTCAGAATGTCACAAGAGATAATATTTTATATTTTTACACCATTACTCAGTAAGTATAGGTACATGCACACACACATCATTAATATTTTTTAAATAAGGCAAAATTAATTATATTATGGCAATATTCATTATCATCATTGGCTCCACAGCCCATTGCGAGCCTTAGCCTCCTTCAGCATTCCTCTCCATCTCCCTCTATCCTGATATGCTTCCCTCCAGTTCACAAAGGGAAAGTAATCCTTGGTTATCAGACTTCAAGTAATTTACTCTAATCCAGTCACGCAGTGCTACCACTGCCTTAAGATGGGGCACACAACAGTATCTTGTTTTTATAAAGCCAAACCACCTACATGTTCTCACCACTCTGGAGTGTATTTTTATTATATCAAAATTTTAAACAGTATAAAAATACCTTGATTTTCCAGACCGTGAGAGCATTTTGAAAATTTGGACAGATGAAATCATAGAGAAGAAATTAACGGATATCTATGGAAAAATAATCAGCTCTAAGTTTATGGACTTTACACATATGATATCAATATGAAGTCAATCGAACTTATAGTTTGGGCTGTAGAGAGGACACAAAAAGGATAATTCCGTACGCCATACATACATACACATCACGATGAAACTCACAGTGGGCACTCTCTACATGATACCCATTGAGAAATTGATGTAAAAAAAATACACTTAAAAATTGTGAAATCATGACTCTCCACTATTCCATAGTGTGGAGACTAAAAATAAATAGCGCCACCTTTGGAGATGCAAGCATAATGTAAAACTAATTTACCAATGGAGTGCCACTGGCGTGATACCTAACCAACTGAGCCACGAACGTTCAGTTGGATATAATTTTGTTTTATTGGAATATTGTAATTTTATATTAATAGGAAGGTGATTTGTGATGTAAATAAAACTAGATGAACCTGAATAACATTTTATTTTAAATATGTTAGAGTTATTGCCATTGTCATACATGTTCTGAAAGAAAAAAAGAATGTTAAAACTAATGAAATATGTAAGAACATCATAAGGAAATATTATGAATAATACTATAAGTTAACAATTTGTCCGTATTTAAACGATATTTAGGCGGGAAATCCTATAGGAATCCAAAGGGAAGAATCCTACAGCATACATGATATGCATTACGCGACATCCTACGGCGATTCAAAGCAAATACGATTGTGAAGCGCTACAAAGCGGTACACGCGAATTCAAAGAGATGCGGTGCGTGCGCGCGAAATGCCCTTTTGACATCATACTAAACCAAAAAAATATATGGCACCGCTTCCAATTCGCGCGAAAATATCAAACCAACTGAACACGTTCGCTTCGCATCGTGCCGCGCCGCATCGTACCCTACTCGCGGTTGGTAACGTAGGACACTTCCATATTTACCGAATATTTGTTATTTTCGCGCCGCTTTGCGTTGCTTTGAATCGCCTACGTAGGATGTCGCGTTACCAAATTTTGTATTTTGAGAAAACTTTTTTGTTCCATGATAATTGAAAGAAATTCAATTTCATTCCTATTGAATGACATTTAAATATATAATTGAACTGTCATCTGTAATTGAACTAAACATCTCTTGTATTTATTGTATACAATTATTGTTGTCTTATCTTTTTCATTCATTACATCATTCAAAGAAAACCAATTCAATATATATTTTTTTTTAAATTATCTCTTTATATTCTCATTTGTAAACTGCCAGTGTTGATTTCTTATTTCAAAGTGTGTTACATTTCTCAATGTATCTGTCTCCACTCTCAAAATCCATAAACATTAATATCACTATTTGTTTCTCCAAGATAATTACAGAAAAAGGGCGAGAACATTGGCAACGATGATTTGCCCATAAAAAGAAGAAGAATTTCGGAATGTTTAGACAAAACGATCCCTGATGAAAAAAAATATTATCTTAGCATTTGGAGGATTAGTATGAGCTCAATACCAAATACAAGGAGTGTGTAAAATCTTGGAGGATTAGTATGAGCTCAATACCAAATACAAGGAGTGTGTAAAATCTTGGAGGATTAGTATGAACTCAAAACCAAATACAAGGAGTGTGTAAAATCTTGGAGGATTAGTATGAGCTCAATACAAAATACAAGGAGTGTGTAAAATCTTGGAGGATTAGTATGAGCTCAATACCAAATACAAGGAGTGTGTAAAATCTTGGAGGATTAGTATGAGCTCAATACCAAATACAAGGAGTGTGTAAAATCTTGGAGGATTAGTATGAGCTCAATACAAAATACAAGGAGTGTGTAAAATCTTGGAGGATTAGTATGAGCTCAATACCAAATACAAGGAGTGTGTAAAATCTTGGAGGATTAGTATGAGCTCAATACCAAATACAAGGAGTGTGTAAAATCTTGGAGGATTAGTATGAGCTCAATACCAAATACAAGGAGTGTGTAAAATCTTGGAGGATTAGTATGAGCTCAATACCAAATACAAGGAGTGTGTAAAATCTTGGAGGATTAGTATGAGCTCAATACCAAATACAAGGAGTGTGTAAAAAGTATGTTGTTTCAGAACCAAAATGTGCTCTTGTAATGTTCCTGAATCATGAAGTGACACTTCATACAAATTATCAATATAATTATAAAGGTGTAGACAAACCTGGTTCTCTTGGTTGCACAGTTGTTGTACTAATTCTTTTCCATCTTTGTCCTTTAAATTATCTATAAATATTATTATAAAGGTATAGAGAGACAAACCTGGTTCTCTTGGTTGCACAGTTGTTGTACTAATTCATTTCCATCTTTGTCCTTTCAATTATCTATAAATATTATTATAAAGGTATAGAGAGACAAACCTGGTTCTCTTGGTTGCACAGTTGTTGTACTAATTCATTTCCATCTTTGTCCTTTCAATTATCTATAAATATTATTATAAAGGTATAGAGAGACAAACCTGGTTCTCTTGGTTGCACAGTTGTTGTACTAATTCATTTCCATCTTTGTCCTTTCAATTATCTATAAATATTATTATAATGGTATAGAGAGACAAACCTGGTTCTCTTGGTTGCACAGTTGTTGTACTAATTCATTTCCATCTTTGTCCTTTCAATTATCTATAAATATTATTATAAAGGTATAGAGAGACAAACCTGGTTCTCTTGGTTGCACAGTTGTTGTACTAATTCTTTTGAATTCATTTCCGTCTGTGTCCTTTCCAATTATCTATAAATACATGAACAATATAATACAGGTACCTCTATTTATTACTATTATTAATTACATATATATTTATTTCAATAAAATTTTACTAACTGAAATTTTAGTAACTTGTAGTAACCATTTATCACACACCTTTAAGATATATTTTTAAAACTAGTTGCATGTAACACATGAGATCCAACTGTCGATAGCGATAGTATGTATAGTTGAAAAATATGTACCAAACTATAAACCCATAAATACAAATTATTGAATATTTTCAGATATTTTGTTTTCTATACAACATATGTAGGTATGTATGTCAAGATAGGATAGTATGGAGGAAGTTCCTTTTTTCCTACCCAGAATATGAAAATAGCATGATGGTATGTATGTTTGGAGATGAAGTATCAAACTATTAAGTCTTCTTACATATTGTGTATAGGCGACTGCCATACAAAATGTATGAAGCGATGTCGTCACTAAATTCAATTTTTAAAAAAATTGTTAAAAAAAAATTGAGATCTTCTACTACAATGTTAATATTTTTTATAGAAAATTAAATTATCTAGTTGGGGTGTTTCGGCTTTTTTCGATAATTGTATAAGTTTTGGAAATATAGGCAGTTAAACTCATAAATTTATCATAAAAAAACTATTTTTCTTAATAAAAAATGTTTGAGAAACCCTGGAATTTTTTTGAATTTCGGATTTTTTATTTTTCTATGTTTGTACCAATTTTCAGCGTTCTAGCTTTTATGGTTTCTGTGATATATGGAAAAATAAAATAAAAATTAAAAAGTTGATAACCCCTGACTGAAACAAAAATTCAAAATTCTGAGTACAAAAGTTTTGTAGGCCTGTAACTGTTTATATATTCTGAAATTTTGGGCTCTGTAAATTGAGCGGATCAAAAGTTATAAGGGGGGGACGGACACACACACACACAGACACACACATCCTCACACAGACACACGAAATGTTCTACTCCGAATTCTGAGTAAATCCGTGTATGGAACATATATGCTGCGAAGCCTCTAAGTTGGTGTTTTTTGACTTCAAAGTTGGAAAAGCCGTGAAAAAAGTAGACCTCTGCATACAATTCTCGCGTATCCTGGCTTGAAACATTGTCGATATGTTAAGAGAACAAAGTTCTCCTGAACTAGTTGCATGTAACACATGAGATCCAACTGTCGATAGCGATAGTATGTATAGTTGAAGAATATGTACCAAACTATAAACCCATAGATACAAATTATTGAATATTTTCAGATATTTTGTTTTCTATACAACATATGTAGGTATGTATGTCAAGATAGGATAGTATGGAGGAAGATCCTTTTTCCTACCCAGAATATGCAAATAGCATAATGGTATGTATGTATGTTTGGAGATGAAGTATCAAACTATTAAGTCTTCTTACATATTGTGTATAGGCGACTGCCATACAAAATGTATGAAGCGATGTCGTCACTAAATTCAATTTTTAAAAAAATTGTTAAAAAAAAATTGAGATCTTCTACTACAATGTAAATATTTTTTTATAGAAAATTAAATTATCTAGTTGGGGTGTTTCGGCTTTTTTCGATAATTGTAAAATTTTTGGAAATATAGGCAGTTAAACTCATAAATTTATCATAAAAAAAATATTTTTCTTAATAAAAAATGTTTGAGAAACCCTGGAATTTTTTTGAAAAAACTAATTTGAGATTTTGTATTTGTCTATGTTTGTACCAATTTTCAGCGTTCTAGCGTTTATGGTTTCTGAGATAGATATATGGAAAAATAAAATAAAAATTCAAAAGTTGATAACCCCTGACTGAAACAAAAATTCAAAATTCCGAGTATAAAAGTTTTGTAGGCCTGTAACTGTTTATATATTCTGAAATTTTAGGCTCTGTAAATTGAGCGGATCAAAAGTTATAAGGGGGGGACGGACACACACACACACACACACAGACACACACACCCAGACACACGAAATGTTCTACTCCGAATTCTGAGTAAATCCGTGTATGGAACATATATGCTGCGAAGCCTCTAAGTTGGTGTTTTTTGACTTCAAAGTTGGAATAGCCGTGAAAAAAGTAGACCTCTCCATACAATTCTCGCGTATTCTGGCTTGATACATTGTCGATATGTTAAGAGAACAAAGTTCTCTTGAACAAATCGACAGTTGGAAAAGTCTTATTTTTGTTGTAGTGTAAACCTTCACTCTAATACATATACCAAAACTGAGGTAAATTCTAAGTAAATCACTGGGGCAAGTCTGGTCCAACCGGCGAAATCATAACTCTCACGATTACCCATGTCATGGATATAATTATTATATGGAGTTCTATAATATCATTAGATGTAATAGAACTCCATATGATAATTGTATTCAAGATATGGGTAATCACGAGGGTTTTAATTTCACCGGTTGGACCAGACTTGCCCCCCTGAATGGACAAACCATTCCTACCTGAAATTTATTTGGATTAGAGTTTTATTAAAGAGTTAAATGACCAATTACCATTATAAAGAATGGTTCATCAGGTGGTATAAATGGACTTGTTACAAATAAGTAAGCTGGATCCGGTGTCCCGAGGGGTCTGAACAGATCTTGCTTCAATATTAACTCTCCTGAAGTTTTCAATATATTAACTGTTGTCAGTGTTATCACATCAAATTTATCAGGAACAGAAATCATTAAGACATTGTACACACCTGAAATAATCAATTTCATTTTTGTACTTATATTTATTTGTTAATACCAGGGGCGCAAGTATGGTCAACCGGCGGAATTAAAACCATTCAGATATTATAGATCTTTAGATATTATAGAACTCCATATGATAATTATATCCATGATATGGGTAAACATGGATGGTTTTGATTCCACCGGTTGACCAGACTTGCCCCCCTGATTAAAATATTCTTATCATTGCCTTTAATTATTTTTATAATCAATCATGAAGCCGACTGCCGTGGCACAGTTGGCAAGCCGTTTGGTTTCTATGCGGCCGTCTTGGGTTCGATCCCCAGCAGAGGAGAAATTTAATTAAATTAATTTCGCACCCTAATATTGCTTCTCTGGGCTGGAAACACTGGTTAGTTGGAAGAAATTGCCATATGGCAATGAACTCGCCATTTGTGCAGGGTGCAAGGAAGTGTTTATAATTATGATACAAAGTGTGTTCTTTGTCCTTTTTTATACTTTGTATGTTTTTTCAACATTTTAAAACTGTTGTTTTACACTGTTGTTTTTTTGTTGTTGATCAATAGTAAAATAAAGTTTATTTCTTTTATAAGTATGTGTGGCTGCCTTCTCGAACGAATCTCAGCTACAACTCGAAGTTTCCAGATTTGATTACCGCATTTGTAAATTTAGTTAATGGAATATCTTAAGTCAACATATATTTTCTTTAAGTGCAATTGTAAAGTAATTTAATAATAAACAGTAATTACACAATCTGATTGTTTGAATCCTGTCATTTCAACCCCATCTCTATGTCAATAAATTACATACTTGGAGGGTTGTATTGGTCAATAGAACACGCAGCATACTTTATGCGATCTTATTAACACAATCATTAACAAACCACATAAAAACCCCCAAATATGCAAATTAATATTTACCCTTTAGTGGAATCTTTATAATGCTTGTAATATATGAGAAGCCATAATCGAAACTTAGATCTGAGAGACCTGTGATCTTCACCGAGTGCTGGGACTTGCTCTGAACGTCAACATTCCAATTTCCAGGTGTAGGATTTTCAATGTTGACAATCTTCAAATTATAAAAGTAATATATTTATATTTCAGTCGGCATATTTTTTTATTCGAATCATGCACCAGTATATTTCTATACCACCAGTATATTTCTAGATACATTATTAGACAAACTTTGCATATACATAATAATGATAATAGTAAAATTCTTTTGTACACAAAAAAAAACATAAGATGTGGCGGTTAAAATAAAATTAGTAACTGACCTCAATAATGAAATAAAAAACATAATTAAAGTATTTATTACTTAATTATAATCAAATTCTGTAGGTATTAACTTTGTATTTTTTCGTATTATCTCCTTTACACACAAGTGCATGTACTTTGGTAAAGGGTTATATGTCTTTTGTTTATTATGTTTTTTATTGTTAATGGTAAATCTGTTAAAGAATTGTGAATAAAGATGTGTGGTGGCAGAGCGGTTAGAACGCCGGGTTAGTAATCCAGTGGTCGTGAGTTTAAATCCAGCCACGGAAAGTATGAGGATGTATAAGTAATTGTTATTATTTGCTGTTACTTGACAATAAAATAATTACTTGAAAATTAATTTCATTTTCAATTTAATACAAACTTATTTTTGGCTCTGAATAATTATTTTTTGTTAGAAGACCATTGCCAAGAATTTAAAAAGAAGTTGGTACCTACATAAAGCCACAATTAATTTAAAATGTGCATAAGTAGCTGTTGTTCATTAAATAGTGCATATATAGCCAGGGCCGGATAAACGTGTTTTTGCGCCCGTAGCAATATATTTGAATCCGCCCCCCCCCCCCCCCCCCCCATTTTTTTAGGAAAATTACATCGGGTCTAAAATGACTAAGCGGGATTTTTTACATCATGCCATCATGCCGAGCCTCTATTCGGGTACGCAAAGAGAACCGAGCCCCATACCTGCAAATTTTTGATTTATATGATTAACATTTTAGAATATTAAGCGCCCTTTTTAAGACAACCGCCCTGACTTCTTGTTCCTGATTGTTCTATGATTTATCCGGCCCTGTATATAGCCATTATAAGTTGAACTGTGCATATATAGCCATTAGTTTAATTGTTCATATAAGAAACTAGGCACATAATATCGTAATTAGTTAATATGGCCATTATTTTACCTACATTACATATTTCAAAAGAAGTTGGTACCTACATAAAGCCATAATTAATTTAAAATGTGCATAAGTAGCTGTTGTTCACTAAACAGTGCATATATAGCCATTATAAGTTGAACTGTGCATATATAGCCATTAGTTTAATTGTTCATATAAGAAACTAGGCACATAATATCGTAATTAGTTAATATGGCCATTATTTTACCTACATTACATATTTCATATTGTCAATAAATTTTAAAATACTGTATTAAATGTAATTTATGTACCTAGATACATTGATACCTGAGATTTATAGAGTAACAAATCAAAAATGGTGATTTCTTTTAGCTTCTAATAATTACTATGTTTTTTCTTTTAATAATAAAGAAACTTGTTTTATCCATTAGAATAAAAAAGAAAAATCCTTCTCACCATTTTCAAGGGACGTTTCCTTTTGTTAATCATACAGTGTTACTTTTCGATTTCCATGTTAACACTAACCCAAAATTATTTTCGGACTTGTTGCCTTATAAAATTCAGGTATCTTCAGGTAAATATTGCAGACATAATCGAACACCACACTTTTCAATTCTGGCAAACATACATTGTCTCATTCATGTTCATACACTGTGTTTTGTGTAATATTCAAATTACCTTGACACCGGGCAGGTCGACAATTGTATTAGTATTGATATGTATGATCACATTATCTCCCAAAGGATTAAAAACTGACAAAACAGGCTCCGATCCAGCAATGGAGATCATTAAATTCTTTATAGTATTATCCACAGCAATCTATAAGTATTACAAATATTGGAATAATCAACAGCCATCTGTAACTATAACTAAATGCATGTTACACATGAGATACAACTGTCAATAGCATGTGAAGTATGTATGTGAAGTTGAAAAATATATTATACCAAACTAATCCAAATTATTGAATATTTTAAGATATTATATTTTCTGTACAAAACATGTATTCCAAATATTTGAATAGCTTGATGGTATGTATGAAGATTATGTATCAAACTATTGAGAGTCCCCGTAGATATTGTGTATTTACCATACAAATTGTATGAAACTATGTCGTCACTAAATTCAATTTTTACAAAAATTATTAAGAAAAATTTAAGATGTACTGCTATTATGTGTATTTTTACTCTCCACACTATGGAATAGGGGAGAGTCGTGATTTCGCAAAATTTAAGCGTATTTTTTTTACATCAATTTCTCAATGGGTATCATGTAGAGAATGCACACTATGAGTTTCGTCGTGATGTGTTTGTGTGTATGGCGTATACGCCGTACGCCGTAGCATTTATCTTTTTTGTGTCCTCTCTACAGCCCAAACTATAAGTCCGATCGACTTCATATTAACATCATATGTGAAAAGTGCAAAGACCTAGAGCTGATTAGTTTTCCATAGACAACTTTTGATTTCTTCTCTATGAATTCATCATTTACGTTGTTTTTTTTTTGTGTCCTCTCTGCAGCCCAAACTATAAGTCCGATTGACTTCATATTGATATCACATGTGTTAAGTCCATAAACTTAGAGCTGATTAGTTTTCCATAGACAACGGTTCATTTTTTCCCAATGTTTCTTTATGATTTCATCTATTAAAACTGAAAAAATGCTCTCACGACCTGGAAATTAGAGATATTTTAATTTGGTTTCAACTATTTATACAACACCAAGAATCTTCATAAAATTGTATTCAAAGTTGGTCAATGTTAAAAGAAAAATATTCAACGGTTTCAAAAATTATATTATATTTAATGGATATTTGTATGAAACTTATATGTACCTAACAAGAGAATTTTTTTATATTTGGCAATGTTCAGTTCATTGATTTCATATTGATATAAGAATATTAATAGCTTGAACTTAGAACTGATAAGCTTTTCATAGATATCATAAAATTTCTTCATATGATATCACGTGTCAACATTGTCAAAATGCTCTAATGCTCTTTGAAACAAAATTTATCTGCTTTTTTTAAAATATTTCATACAACATAAGCAGTCTTCACTATACTGCATTAATAGTTTGTCTATCTTAACATAAAAATATACTATCGGAAGAAAATTTATATTCCTGGTAGTAACATTTGGTATGAATAAAAATGTAATTAGATAAATTTCTATGTATGGAAAAGTTCAGTAATTTGATTTCATGTTATAATGTAAAGAGCTTGAACATAGAACTGATTAGCTTTCCATAAATAACAAAAAAATTCTTCATATGATATCACCTGTCAAAATTTGGAAAATGCTCTCGCGTTCTTTAAAACAAAATTTATCTGCTTTTTTTAAAATATTTCATACAACATAAGCATTCTTCACTATACGGCATTAATAGTTTGTCTATCTTAACATAAAAATATACTATCGGAAGAAAATTTATATTCCTGGTAGTAACATTTAGTATGAATAAAAATGTAATTAGATAAATATCTATGTATGGAAAAGTTCAGTAATTTGATTTCATGTTATAAAGTAAAGAGCTTGAACATAGAACTGATTAGCTTTCCATAAATAACAAAAAATTTCTTCATATGATATCACATGTCAAAATTTTGAAAATGCTCTCGCGTTCTTTAAAACATAATTTATCTGCTTTTATTAAAATATTTCATATAACATAAGCATTCTTCACTATACTGCATTAATAGTTTGTCTATATTAACATAAAAATATACTATCGGAAGAAAATTTATATTCCTGGTAGTAACATTTAGTATGAATAAAAATGTAATTAGATAAATTTCTATGTATGGAAAAGTTCAGTTATTTGATTTCATGTTATAATGTAAAGAGTTTGAACATAGAACTGATTAGCTTTCCATAAATAACAAAAAATTTCTTCATATGATATCACGTGTCAAAATTTTGAAAATGCTTTCGCGTCCTTTAAAACAAAATTTATCTGCTTTTATTAAAATATTTCATACAACATAAGCATTCTACACCATACTGCAATAATAGTTTGTCTATCTTAACATAAAAATATACTATCGATAGAAAATTTATTTTCCTGGTAGTAAAATTTAGTATGAATAAAAATGTATATAATAAGATAAATTTCTTATGTATGGAAAAGTTCAGTAATTTGATTTCATGTTATAATGTAAAGAGCTTGAACATCGAACTGATTAGCTTTCCATAAATAACAAAAATTTCTTCATATGATATCACATGTCAAAATTGTCAAAATGCTCTAACGTCCTTTAAAACAAAATTTATCTGCTTTTATTAAAATATTTCATACAACATTAGAATTCTTCACCATACTGCATTAATAGTTTGTCTATCTTAACATGAAAATATACTATCGTTAGAAAATTTATATTCCTGGTAGTAAAATTTAGAATGAATAAAATATTTCATTGTCAATATTTGTGGTGTGGAGAGTTTAGTGTTGGCCACAACCCACTCGTTTTTAGAAAAATTAATTCCCTAATCGAGATGTCTCTGCGTTTTTCAAGATTTTGTCCAAATTTTTGGAAATACAGGCAGTGAAATACATTAAACACAAATTTGTCATAAAAATATATTCTTTTTAAAAAAAGTTTGAGAAACCCTGGAACTTTTTCATAAAAACAAGTTTGTGATATTATAGTTGTCTGTCTATATTTATATAAATTTTCAGTGTTCTAGCTTATATGGTTTTTGAGATATTTGTAAATATAAAATAAATATTTAAAAGTTGATAACCCCTGACTGGAACGAAAATCCAAAATTCTGAGTATAAAAATTTTGTAGGCCTATAACTTCTTATATATTCTGAAAATTTGAGCTTTGTGCATCAAGCAGATCAAAAGCTATAAGGGACACACAAAGTAAATGTTCTATTTCAAATTCAGAGTTCATCCATATACAGGGTATACCAAAAGTTATAAGGGACAAACACACACACAAAGTAAATGTTCTATTCCGAATTCAGAGTTCATCCATATACAGGGTGTACCAAAAGTTATAAGGGACACACACACACACAAAGTAAATGTTCTATTCCAAATTCAGAATTCCTCCATATACAGGGTGTCCTAAAAGTTATAAGGGACACACACACAAAGTAAACGTTCTATTCCGAATTCAGAGTTCATCTATATACAGGGTGTCCCAAAATTTATAAGGGACACACACACACAAAGTAAATGTTCTATTCTGAATTCAGAGTTCATCCATATACAGGGTGTCCCAAAAGTTATAAGGGACACACACACACACACACAAAGTAAATGTTCTATTTCAAATTCAGAATTCATCCATATACAAGTTGTCCCAAAAGTTATAAGGGACACACAAACACAAAGTAAATGTTCTATTCCGAGTTCATCCATATACAGGATGTCCCAAAAGTTAATGATAAGCTGAGTACAGAATATAGGCTTGATTATGACAGTTTATAAAAAAATATGGAAAAAAAAGAAGTCTCTTAGTTTTTGCAACAGAATTTTTTTAGTTTTTACAATATCAAATATTGAATACGATTAAATGAAAATATTTACTTAAAAAACACTTTTTTCAAAAACTTGCCAATTCTGATTTCTTCTTGAAGAGAACACTAAACATAGAATGGTTCATAACACAATTTCACTTTTAGATATTTGCATGGGATTAAGTCGTTGATATTTTGATTCTTGGGTTCAAAATAACAATCAAAATTATGGAGCAATGTCGACTCACTTGACACAGGAGCGTATCTCGGATGTGACTTGGTTTGAGATGATAGCACCAAGGGAATTCGCAAAAACAAAATTATGGAGGAAGCACATACCTTTGAATCATAGCGTTATTTTACCTCCCAGATAATCTCATTTTACACAGTAAGTTAGTATTACCTCTATTTGATGGTGTCCTGCAGGTTTGACAACTGAAATCAGGTCGACACGATTGGAGTCTAAGGAGATTTTCACAAAATTGAGAACCTGAAATATATTTTGTTTTCCAATGAGTCAAAAAAATAACGGTCTTACTTATTAGATTTCGTTAAAAGCTTACTAAACGCACAACTAGATAATCATGACTAAAATAGTTAAGATCAGTATTAAAAAATCTTACTTATAAACGTATAGGTACTAAGATGTGACTAACTAGTTCACCAAATTGTTTATGAACACCCTCATCTATTTTTTTTTATATGGCCGGATTGGCTTCACAGATGTTAAAAAATAGATAAATACATGTAGTCTTTGGATAACTGACATCAACAAATTAAAATAAACGACGCATTTTGCGGTGTTGAGTCAATTTAAACACGATTGTGATGAAGAATAACAATGAAAAACGTTATAAGTATTAAATTTTTCTGCCAATCTCAAATATGCGTCGGAACATATGTGAAAGATCCGCCATTTTGAAATATTTGGTATGACGCGTTAATCAAGTTTTAACAACCTCTCGACCCGTTCTAATTTGACGTCCATTAAATAAAGGTTGTAACGCACGGAATTGCAATCGCACAGTACACCGTATGGTCCTTCATATACTACATACCACTAGCGCCGTGTTACTCCCAAGGGACTAAAATCGGGGCTGTTTAAGGAGCTGGACCACCTACATGTAGAAGATACCCTTGCATAAGAACGCCTCCATCAACAGTCTAGCTACATATGATGAAAACGACTTACAAAAGTACAAAAGACCCAAAACTGTCCTCAAGAGACCACCCCCACCTGAATAATAAATCAATATACTAATTTCACCCCCGACAACCCCACCCCCCTTCATATAAAAACTAAAAGTAAGTATAATATTAAAATAAAATAACTAAATTGGTGTGAATACTAGATAAACATAAACTGGTGTACAAACTAGGCTATCCCGCGCTGTCAAACATCATTTTAAAAATGTGCAAACATACGTACCCAACAATAATACAACAAGTAATAATAGTCTTCATCGAATATATTTTACTGGCAACAAATATGTCAAAGGAGGCAACATAATGACACAAAAATATATTATATTCGGTTAATTGGTTTTCCAACAAATGTTAGTTCGAATAATTTGCTTTCGGACAATTGTCATTCTGATAACTAATTTTTGAAAAATTGTTATTCGTACAATTGCGCATTCGAACAATTGTGTTTCGAAGAATTTTCATGTAATCAGAAATCAGTACTTCCAATTGGTTGGGATACTACGAAAGGACGATTACTCGCATACCATATTTGTTGTATTTTAACACTCCGATAACACTTGGGGGAACCCAATATTGACATTTTGTACCAAATTCATCTTGTTGATAATGTAATAAAGTTTCTGTGATTTGACAGATTGTGTATTTAAATTAACTATACCCAAATATAAATATAACGTTAAAAGGTGTAATAAAGATAGTCACGGTTTATAAGTAAACTTTTTCGTTAATCACTCTCTATTACCAGGTACTATAGATAGTTTACGTTTATAAGAAAGACGGTAAATGTTTAACTTAAAAAAAATAAATGTATTTACTCTTCAATACTACGTAACACCAAAGACTCACAATTTTTAATATTTTTCTTTGCAATAATTTAAGTATTGAATTATTTAAATGTAATGAATGTATCAAAATAAGTAAAAAAAAATATTGACCTGTAATATATGAGATTTAGAAATATAAAACACTTGTCCAGAACTTGCCGCAGTTATTTGGTGATATACTTTGTAGCCTTCAATAAGACTATGACAATATCCAGTTAATAAAATATTGACCTGTAATATATGAGATTTAGAAATATAAAACACTTGTCCAGAACTTGCCGCAGTTATTTGGTGATATACTTTGTAGCCTTCAATAAGACTATGACAATATCCAGTTAATAAAATATTGACCTGTAATATATGAGATTTAGAAATATAAAACTTGTCCAGAACTTGCCGCAGTTATTTGGTGATATACTTTGTAGCCTTCAATAAGACTATGACAATATCCAGTTAATAAAATATTGACCTGTAATATATGAGATTTAGAAATATAAAACACTTGTCCAGAACTTGCCGCAGTTATTTGGTGATATACTTTGTAGCCTTCAATAAGACTATGACAATATCCAGTTAATAAAATATTGACCTGTAATATATGAGATTTAGAAATATAAAACACTTGTCCAGAACTTGCCGCAGTTATTTGGTGATATACTTTGTAGCCTTCAATAAGACTATGACAATATCCAGTTAATAAAATATTGACCTGTAATATATGAGATTTAGAAATATAAAACTTGTCCAGAACTTGCCGCAGTTATTTGGTGATATACTTTGTAGCCTTCAATAAGACTATGACAATATCCAGTTAATAAAATATTGACCTGTAATATATGAGATTTAGAAATATAAAACACTTGTCCAGGACTTGCCGCAGTTATTTGGTGATATACTTTGTAGCCTTCAATAAGACTATGACAATATCCAGTTAATAAAATATTGACCTGTAATATATGAGATTTAGAAATATAAAACACTTGTCCAGAACTTGCCGCAGTTATTTGGTGATATACTTTGTAGCCTTCAATAAGACTATGAAAATATCCAGTTAATAAAATCACAACCTGGAAAATATTATTCTCATATTGTTGCTAATTTTATTTAATAATTTTTAATTCAATATTATGTTTTATTTTTTTTGTGTCATTGCTCCTGAGTCTAATTGAAAATGATGTTCATTATCGCCAAGTGCTAATTTTATTTAAGTGGGATTTGAAGTCAAAGTGAAATAGTGAAAGCGCTTGGCGATAACAAACAGCGTTGTCAATTTGACTAAAGGGCATTGTTAAATTATATATTCTATGAAATGTTATTGAAATTGTAAATAACTAAATGTGTATAAACGCTAATTTCATCATCATCATCATCAGCTCCACATCCCAAGGTGGGACCTGGCTTCCAAAAGAAGTCTTCGCTATTCCGATCTGTCAGCTGCTCCTTGTCTCCAAATGACCACGCCCAGAGCCCAGGTCCCCCTGGACGCAGTCCATCCATCTCAACTTGGGTCTCCCCCTAAGCCTCACACCCTCTGGTCTATGGTGAAGGACTATTCTGGCTGGCAGTTGCTCACTCATCCTCTCCACATGTCCAAGCCATCTGAGTCTCCCAATCCTTACAAATACCCTAACGTCTATATCATCATAAAGCTGGTACAGCTCGTGATTGTATCTGACTCTCCACACACCACCCTCACAGACAACTCTGTAGATTCGCCGCAGGATCTTTCTTTCAAAAATGCTAAGTTGGTCCTCGTCTTTTTTAGTTAGAGTCCAGGTCTCGGAGGCATATGTTAACACTGGTATGACAATAGTTTTATATAGTGTGAGCTTTGTCTTTCTCGACAACAACCTGGACTTCATGTGTCTCTGTAGGCCAAAGTAGCATCTGTTAGCAGCAACAATTCTTCTGTTCACTTCTTCACTGATATTATTCTTACTGGATAAACGCTAATGTATAGTCTTCAAAAAAAAAAATTGAGGACTCCCGGAGATCTTATTATGACATCTCCTCTATGATATTGTAAATTGTATATAAAAAAAATTAAGTAAATAGTACTAAAACAAAGTACAGTACACACGTACGTATATGATTCATAATAAAATATACCATTTCGTTATCCTGGTATGTTCTCTTACTTTTTGTATCAATATTCTTAACAGTTAAGTCACATCTCAATGTTTAGTTTTAATTTTTAATGCGTGGCTATTTGGAAGCCATACATAGATATATGGAATGTATCATGAGCATTTGTAAGTGTATAAATTTGACTAAAATACCTGACTTTGCGTCTTCTGTATGGAGCTAATGACTTCGTCCTTGAGATAGTAGTCTTTAGCACTAGCGTCAGTGAAGACATATATATAAGAGTATGGTAAGCAATTTTCCAAAGCTTTCTTTATGCCACTTAGAGTATACTCTGGACAATCACCCCCTTCATATATATGTATTTGATCTATTTCCCTCTTGAATGTTTCACTGTCTGTTGTTATAGTCATGGGACCAACTCCTGCAATGATATTTTTTCAATAAGACATATTTTAATAATGTAATAATTTGGATATGAAACAAAGTAACGATAAATCCAAGTAACAAACTAGCACTTATTGCTTTACTATAAATAACAAGTAACATTCCTTGTCTAACTATTGAAGTAACACTCTTCACCTCTTTTCTAGTGACACCTATCACATAGCTATTCGATTAACATTCTTCACCCCTTTTCTAGTGACACTTTTGTCAACTAGCTATTCAAATAACACTCTTCACCCCTTTTATAGTGACACTTTTGTCAACTAGCTATTCAAATAAAACTCTTCACCCCTTTTATAGTGACACTTTTGTCAACTAGCTATTCAAATAACACTCTTCACCCCTTTTATAGTGACACTTTTGTTAACTAGCTATTCAAATAACACTCTTCACCCCTTTTATAGTGACACTTTTGTTAACTAGCTATTCAAATAATACTCTTCACCACTTTTCTAGTGACACCTATTACCTAGCTATTCGATTAACATTCTTCACCCCTTTTCTAGTGACACTTTTGTTAACTAGCTATTCAAATAACACTCTTCACCTCTTTTATAGTGACACTTTTGTCAACTAGCTATTCAAATAACACTCTTCACCCCTTTTATAGTGACACTTTTGTTAACTAGCTATTCAAATAACACTCTTCACCTCTTTTATAGTGACACCTTGCTTTTAAGGAAATATTTCTGATTTAATTAGATAGGTAGTAATATTAAATGAAACTTACTTGGATCATTGAAAAGAACAAGAATATAATTTTGTATAGGATTATTACTTCCTCTGTTGACCATCTCCTGTAATATTAAATTAGCACCCTCCTTTACTTGAACCAAATCATCTCCCATAGATCCAGTTGTATCAAATACAAATACCAGACTCCCTGTAATAATGACAAACAGTTATATTATATTAAAACCAGTGAGTTGAGCCGCCACTAGACTCTCAACTACATAGTAAATGTAATAATGCATTTTAATGAAGTACATTTCTATGTATTAGATGCATGAATGTTGATGAGGAGATAGATACATGTTAAGATAAAAGAATGTGGTGTCTGGTTCTCTCTGCCTACCCATGAGTGAGGTAGCGTGATGATATGTAGATAAATACTATAACATTCATTGAAGTGGAGAGTAAAAAAAACATTCTTGGCTATAGAAGCACATACAACATAATTTTAAAGTCGATAACTCAATTTTCTTATACAGTAGCCATTTTTCTTCTATCATACATTTTTCATTTAAATAAGCAATATCACACTTAATAATATAACAGACCATAGATTTTTTAAAGGTTGGCAATCCCTGAATGTATTTTTGAATAGTGTAGTATTTCTATTGTATAAAAATTTCAAACAAAATAAAAAAAATGCGATTTCACAGACCGTGTTCCCAGCGGGAGGTATGACAGATGAAATCATAGACCACAAATTAACGGATATCTATGGAAAACTAATCAGCTCTTAGTCTATGCACTTTACATATATGTTATCAATATGAAGTCAATCCGACTCGTAGTTTGGGCACTAGAGGACACAAAAATGATATGGCGTACGCCATACATAATAAATAATGATGAAATTCAAAGTGTGCACTCTCTACATGATACCAGTTGAGAAATCGATGTAAAAAATATGCTTAAAAATTTTGAAACAATAACTCCACTATTCCTATTATTATAGAAAGAAGAAGAAGAAGATTCCAAAACAGTGGAGAGTAAAAATATAAGTTTAAAAAAAAACAAAGAAAATATAAAAAGCTGAGTTAAATACTTTAAATTTTATAATCTTAAAAATAAAATAAATATATTTGTAAAACCTGAAATTAATTCCTTGACATGTACATTGAAATTTTGTGTTATTTTTCCTAAGGAGTTGGTCAATGTGCACGTATAGTTGCCAGAGTCACTATTTTTTGTTGAATCTAGTCTTAAAATTTGGGAAGATTCGTCAATTTGGACTTCATTATAGTTCCAAGTTATCTAAAAAAAAAGTTATAAATAAGTTTATGAACTACCGACCAAACTAACGGTTGAGTCACAGAATATAATATAAATATTCTTCTTGCAATCGTTGACTATTAAAAGGTGTTAGACTCTGCAGAACAATGGGGAATAATTAACGTGATAAATGACGCGAGAATTGACTCTAGATACTCAATATGGTAGCGGTTCAACAGAGACAGCAGACCGAGACCATTACTCCAATATTGCAAGATACGAGAGACTGATTCCGTTACTTGTCTGTATGCATTTGTATGTACGTGGATGCGCGAGCAAAACCGAGACCAAGACGCGAGACAGGAGACTGAAATACGGTTGTAAGTCTCGCTCAAGACACATGTGGAAAATTATGAGAAATGACGTCATTTTCTGATGGAAGACACCGATAAATTGATAGAAATGATTAAACAACATCCTGCGCTATATGTATAATGCTTAAATTGATTGACTCATATTGAGATCAACATTCCAAGGAAGGATCAACATTTGGAAAAGCATGGGTAAGTTTAAATAGTGATCATTAATTAATCTTGTCTCGACCAATTGGTCAACCTTTATCACAATATTTTTTATTAGTTTGGTAGTTTGAGAATGTACCTATCTAGGTATATTATTGTCATTTATTTATTATTCGTTCATTTTCTTTTTTCAAAAAGAACAGCTTTGTACATTGTGTGGTTACATAAATATGGTGCTTTTGAAATTATTTCGAGCCCAAAATGTTTTATTCATATTACAATAACTCGAAATAAAATAATAATAAAGACATATTCATTGTTTATCAAAACTTTTGGGTTGGGTCCAACACAAAACTCTTCACTACAAAGAATGAAATGTCGCATAATATATATTTTTAAGGAACTTCATAATATATATTTGCCATTATATTATTATTATAATAAACCCCATGTAAAATTGAGAAAATGATTATTTGTTATTATATAAATTCAGAATGAGTAAAAAATATCCAACACAATAAATAAAAATTAAAATACATAAGTGAGGGTTTAAAAAATCAGTTCCGTTGGTTCCATTCCGAGTTATATTGCGTTTCGTTTTGTTCTGCACCATTTGATTTTGTACCGTTCCTTTCCGTTTCGTTTTTTTCTTGTATGTTAATCTTGATAATTTATAAATAATTATAATAATCAATTAAATACATGAAACCTTCCTTGGTTTTCACCTGCAACATGAACACGTACTAAGAAAAATACAAATCCATACATATACATAATTAAATAGCTACATGTATTTTACACTACACACTTAAATATTGTGAAGATTTTATCGTAACCATGGCAACGATAATCAACATATGTATGGAACATTTTTGCATGAAAAAATGGCGACATTTACTTAGAAAATACTTACTTTAAAATTAGGAAAAATATTAAAATTAAATAAAATAATCACCATGATTTTCACTTAAACTCTAAGTTACTCGAAAATATATGTTATTCGTGTAAATATGCACTTCTGACATTTAAATAAACATATAATTGTTTATTTAAATGTCCATATATTGACGTTTCATTCCTGACAAAATTGTTACAAAAAAATGAAAAATAAAATATATCAGACTATCTCGGTGGCCTGTCCCTGTTTCTCTCGTGAACTGGCGCACATAAAAATGCATACATTCAATTAACGGTCTTCTGTCCTTTAGATATATTATACATATCAACCATAACATCAGTATAAACAGAAAACTCAACACCACATACAGCTCTGTCTCTGCGTATCACTTCATATAGGTACATTAATATTAATCATGTAATTAATAATATAAATATTCTCACTGTTGCAACGGGATTAGCTTCAGCTTGGCACGAAAGTTCCAGTTTATCTGTTTCAGTTACATTCACGAGACTCTCCTCAGCTTTCACAAATTGCGGACCATATTGTACTGTTACTTTAAATGTTGCTGAACAATTTGCAGCAATACTATTTGTCGCTATGCAAGTATATGTTGCATCATCCTTATTCAGTATATGCGCTGTCATATTAAATGTTTTTACATTTGGTACAATCAATTCATCATTCTGTGAAATAAAATATGTTTTACAACAAACAAATATGTGTTAAAATTTATATCTATTTAGTTTTTCTTGTCTAAAACCATGTCTCAAAATGGTATATAAAAATAGTTTTTGATCAATTTATAGACACTGTTTATAAACATATTCATTAATCTAACAGAGTTGAGAACAATAATATTTAGTAAAACATTGTGTCTTTAGTAGATATGAGATAATGTTAACTAGAAAATAGGAATCAAATAAATAAATATTTAGGTTGGCTCTAGAAAGGGTTGGATTTTTAAGTGATCCTAATATTGTGACTGACTGTGACCATGACTTGATAATTCTGCCATAACTTACTTGAATCTTTATCGCATGCACAAAAGATCATAAATAAAAACATTTTCTTAACATACTTATTTACCTTATACCACAGAAGAGTGACATTATCTTTTGATGGTTCGACAGGACATTCTAATTGTACAGTACTATCAATTACAGTAACAATATCTCCATTGTACGTCTTCATCTTTGGAGGCCCTGAAATATATATTCCTGAAATATATTAACACTTGAGGACAAAACCACCAGATGTCCTACTCATGTCTTACTACTGGTGACATTATTTGGCGCCAAATTTGAATGCAAACAGAACTACAAGGATAAAAAAGAGTGACGCTATCTCAATATGGTTTTTAAAATAATGCTGGGGTACATAATATAAATTTTAATAGCAGGTAAAACTTTTCTATTTTCAACAACTGTATAAATAACTCAAAAGTCACTAACTCTAATATATTTATATCTATGGAGATATTTGTAAAAGGTTTGTTGATATTATGATGGCTGAACAATAGTATGAAAGGAATTCATCAGATGTCTCTATTTGAATAAATGACTATTAATTGAATTGTATTCTTTTTTGGAATTAAAGTAAACTGTAAATATTGACAAAACAAAGTTTTTTTTCAAAAAAATCATCTCTACCATGACTTTTAACAAAAAAAACAAGTACTCACAAATAATTTGTACATTAATTGTAGCTGATGAATTGCCAGCTGTATTAGAACCTTTGCATTCATATATACCATCTTTACCATAATCTAAGTAAGTTATTTTATATTCCAATACTGCACTTTGACTGAAAATATATAATCAATATTATTCAACTTACATAGTTTAGAAGATAGGATTGTATGGTGTTTGGTTCTCTTTGTTTACTCCAATAGGGATTTAGTGTGATGGTGTGTATGGACAGACTTTGTCATCTTTTTTATACCTTCTAGTGTCCATTAGTTCTTTCTTCTTCTTCTTGGCCCTAGACTTTGTCCCATTTACTCGGGGTTGCCTTGCTTCTTTGAGATCTCTGATTATTGTGGACATTCAAGTGGTCTCAATGGTCTTCTGGGCCCCACTTCTATGTCCATCGTTATTTTTATCATATTATCCTATGGCAGTCTCATAATGAGTCCAATCTGTTCTCGGTGAGTTTTTCGTAGATTGGCATGACTTTGAATCTGCCACAGATAAGGACGTTCTTCACTATGTCCAACTTTGTAACACCAGCAATTATTCAATTATTATTTTATCTTTATATATATTTTATTATCATCTTTTATATTTGAAATTATTTGTGCTGTTGGTGGTGTATAACTGATAACAACTGCTGATATCCTAGTAGTAAGTTTATGGAATTCCATAAAGAGATTTTAATATTTACTATAGGTAGATATTATACATACTGATACTCTTTCCATGGTATAAGTATACTACCATCCTTCATCCAAGTGGCTGACATTTTGACCAAACTTTCTATTTTACAACTCAACGTAACATCATTATAAGATAAACTCCTGTACTGTAACATTAAAATTAATTAAATAGAAAAAATATGCAGTTAGCATATTGAAAAAAGTTTGTCATTCATGAAATGATCTGCAGTGAATTGTGAATTTTATGAAAATATTATAATTGTAAATATAAAATAAAAGGTTGATATTAAACACTGCTAAATAAAAATGTAATTCAGATCCTCAAAGTAAGAATAATACTATGTACCTACACAAGTATTACTTTGTTATATATAACGTTATAAGTACCTATTACTTGTGGTTTGTTAGTATTAATAGGTACTTCATACATACAGATTTTATATTTTATGATTTGGTGAGTATTATAATATACTTTGTATAAATATCTAAAAATGAATAAATCATACCTCAGCTGGCAAATATATAGTTGGTTTATCTGAAAAATAAAACAAATAGGGACATTAAAATTAATTGTAACAAGTACCTACCTAAATAAAAAAAAATAGAGGATGTCCTTTTCAAAGATTTCTTCATGTTAAAAGATAATAACAATATTCCAGGTTTTATACAATAAGTATAGCACTATTTTTCACTTTGTATGAAATACAAAATTTTTCCTTCTTCAAATTTCTTCAATTTTAAAAATATCAAATGAATGTTTTGTCATCGGTAATACACAAATTCTGAAAGTTTCAGAACTCTTAACTGGTCGGGAAGTTGGTTATAAACCGATTGCAAAATTCCAATATAGACATGTGAAGTTAATTTAAAGGATGTAAAAAAGTTATTTAATCATTAAAAATGGATATAATATTCCTATTTCTGCAGAACTACAAATATGTATCCTGAGCAGGGTTTTATTTCCACATCCCTCAAAAAGTATAATATAGGAAAAAAAAAAAAAATTTGAATTTGAGGTTTTATAGTTTGAAAAATAATCTCCAACAATACATACAACAACTCACAACATTGATTGTTGGATATCATGTGCTACATGTAATAAGTATTAGTTAAAAATGTATAGAGAAACCAACTCTTGGTTGCACAGTTGTTGTACTAATTCATTTTCATCTTTGTCCTTTCAATTATCTATAAATATTATTATAAAGGTATAGAGAGACAAACCTGGTTCTCTTGGTTGCACAGTTGTTGTACTAATTCATTTCCATCTTTGTCCTTTCAATTATCTATAAATATTATTATAAAGGTATAGAGAGACAAACCTGGTTCTCTTGGTTGCACAGTTGTTGTACTAATTCATTTCCATCTTTGTCCTTTCAATTATCTATAAATATTATTATAAAGGTATAGAGAGACAAACCTGGTTCTCTTGGTTGCACAGTTGTTGTACTAATTCATTTCCATCTTTGTCCTTTCAATTATCTATAAATATTATTATAAAGGTATAGAGAGACAAACCTGGTTCTCTTGGTTGCACAGTTGTTGTACTAATTCATTTCCATCTTTGTCCTTTCAATTATCTATAAATATTATTATAAAGGTATAGAGAGACAAACCTGGTTCTCTTGGTTGCACAGTTGTTGTACTAATTCATTTCCATCTTTGTCCTTTCAATTATCTATAAATATTATTATAATGGTATAGAGAGACAAACCTGGTTCTCTTGGTTGCACAGTTGTTGTACTAATTAATTTCCATCTTTGTCCTTTCAATTATCTATAAATATTATTATAATAGTATAGAGAGACAAACCTGGTTCTCTTGGTTGCACAGTTGTTGTACTAATTCATTTCCATCTTTGTCCTTTCAATTATCTATAAATATTATTATAATAGTAAAGAGAGACAAACCTGGTTCTCTTGGTTGCACAGTTGTTGTACTAATTAATTTCCATCTTTGTCCTTTCAATTATCTATAAATATTATTATAATAGTATAGAGAGACAAACCTGGTTCTCTTGGTTGCACAGTTGTTGTACTAATTCATTTCCATCTTTGTCCTTTCAATTATCTATAAATATTATTATAATAGTAAAGAGAGACAAACCTGGTTCTCTTGGTTGCACAGTTGTTGTACTAATTCATTTCCATCTTTGTCCTTTCAATTATCTATAAATATTATTATAATGGTATAGAGAGACAAACCTGGTTCTCTTGGTTGCACAGTTGTTGTACTAATTCATTTCCATCTTTGTCCTTTCAATTATCTATAAATATTATTATAATGGTATAGAGAGACAAACCTGGTTCTCTTGGTTGCACAGTTGTTGTACTAATTCATTTCCATCTTTGTCCTTTCAATTATCTATAAATATTATTATAATAGTATAGAGAGACAAACCTGGTTCTCTTGGTTGCACAGTTGTTGTACTAATTCATTTCCATCTTTGTCCTTTCAATTATCTATAAATATTATTATAATAGTAAAGAGAGACAAACCTGGTTCTCTTGGTTGCACAGTTGTTGTACTAATTCATTTCCATCTTTGTCCTTTCAATTATCTATAATTATTATTATAATGGTATAGAGAGACAAACCTGGTTCTCTTGGTTGCACAGTTGTTGTACTAATTCATTTCCATCTTTGTCCCTTCAATTATCTATAAATATTATTATAATAGTAAAGAGAGACAAACCTGGTTCTCTTGGTTGCACAGTTGTTGTACTAATTCATTTCCATCTTTGTCCTTTCAATTATCTATAAATATTATTATAATGGTATAGAGAGACAAACCTGGTTCTCTTGGTTGCACAGTTGTTGTACTAATTCATTTCCATCTTTGTCCTTTCAATTATCTATAAATATTATTATAATGGTATAGAGAGACAAACCTGGTTCTCTTGGTTGCACAGTTGTTGTACTAATTCATTTCCATCTTTGTCCTTTCAATTATCTATAAATATTATTATAATAGTATAGAGAGACAAACCTGGTTCTCTTGGTTGCACAGTTGTTGTACTAATTCATTTCCATCTTTGTCCTTTCAATTATCTATAAATATTATTATAATAGTAAAGAGAGACAAACCTGGTTCTCTTGGTTGCACAGTTGTTGTACTAATTCATTTCCATCTTTGTCCTTTCAATTATCTATAAATATTATTATAATGGTATAGAGAGACAAACCTGGTTCTCTTGGTTGCACAGTTGTTGTACTAATTCATTTCCATCTTTGTCCTTTCAATTATCTATAAATATTATTATAATGGTATAGAGAGACAAACCTGGTTCTCTTGGTTGCACAGTTGTTGTACTAATTCATTTCCATCTTTGTCCTTTCAATTATCTATAAATATTATTATAATAGTATAGAGAGACAAACCTGGTTCTCTTGGTTGCACAGTTGTTGTACTAATTCATTTCCATCTTTGTCCTTTCAATTATCTATAATTATTATTATAATGGTATAGAGAGACAAACCTGGTTCTCTTGGTTGCACAGTTGTTGTACTAATTCATTTCCATCTTTGTCCCTTCAATTATCTATAAATATTATTATAATAGTAAAGAGAGACAAACCTGGTTCTCTTGGTTGCACAGTTGTTGTACTAATTCATTTCCATCTTTGTCCTTTCAATTATCTATAAATATTATTATAATGGTATAGAGAGACAAACCTGGTTCTCTTGGTTGCACAGTTGTTGTACTAATTCATTTCCATCTTTGTCCTTTCAATTATCTATAAATATTATTATAATAGTATAGAGAGACAAACCTGGTTCTCTTGGTTGCACAGTTGTTGTACTAATTCATTTCCATCTTTGTCCTTTCAATTATCTATAAATATTATTATAATAGTATAGAGAGACAAACCTGGTTCTCTTGGTTGCACAGTTGTTGTACTAATTCATTTCCATCTTTGTCCTTTCAATTATCTATAAATATTATTATAATGGTATAGAGAGACAAACCTGGTTCTCTTGGTTGCACAGTTGTTGTACTAATTCATTTCCATCTTTGTCCTTTCAATTATCTATAAATATTATTATAATAGTATAGAGAGACAAACCTGGTTCTCTTGGTTGCACAGTTGTTGTACTAATTCATTTCCATCTTTGTCCTTTCAATTATCTATAAATATTATTATAAAGGTATAGAGAGACAAACCTGGTTCTCTTGGTTGCACAGTTGTTGTACTAATTCATTTCCATCTTTGTCCTTTCAATTATCTATAAATATTATTATAAAGGTATAGAGAGACAAACCTGGTTCTCTTGGTTGCACAGTTGTTGTACTAATTCATTTCCATCTTTGTCCTTTCAATTATCTATAAATATTATTATAATGGTATAGAGAGACAAACCTGGTTCTCTTGGTTGCACAGTTGTTGTACTAATTCATTTCCATCTTTGTCCTTTCAATTTGTCTATAAATATTATTATAAAGGTATAGAGAGACAAACCTGGTTCTCTTGGTTGCACAGTTGTTGTACTAATTCTTTTCAATTCATTTCCATCTTGGTCCTTTCCAATTATCTATAAATATATGAACAAAATAATATATTATGTAACTTTATTTCTTATGAGTTATCTTAAAAATAATGATTATTTCATTTTAAATGACAGGAAAATTTTACAATTTGTAGTGATATATTATGTTCTATTTAGGATGAGAAGTATCGTTAGATATTGTTGGCTACACATTTGAATATTGGTGCCACTTTAATTAACTACCCAGTTAACTGTCAGTGAAGTGATTATGGCACCTAGCTTCAACCAATCACACGTGCCTGCTTGCGCATGCGCGTTTCCCAAGCAGGATGGCAACATTACCGACTCAACGGTTGGCCACACTGAAAAACTGTTGGGACTGCCCACTTTTTCAAGACTGCTTGAATTATCAAGATCTCTTTCATGCAAATTCAATATCTATCTTCCTTGTGAATAACATAACACTTTTAATTGTAAACAGTATTATATTATACTCTTTGATGAGAAATTTAAAGAACTGAAATCTTCATTTTACATATCAAAGTCAAGTTATAAATAATGTTTATTTTCGATATCATTTATCACATTACAAATTTATTTTCAAATTCCATAATATATTGGAGCAAATACATAATTATATTTAAAATAGTATTTTGTTTTCTTAAAAAGTGTAGGTATTTTTTAAAAGTGTAGTGTCCAAAATTAGTTTGTAATAAGTTGTAAAAATGCAAAAATAAAATATTTTCAAAACTACACCTCAGAAATTATTCTGACGCCGTTTTGAATACAGTACAATCAAATAATCATTAGAAAAAATATAAATATTCAGATTTTTACATGCAGAAATCATTTAAAACACACCCTTTGTCCAAATATATGTAACTCCCCTATCTTTAGTATATATATGTACTACTTATTTCCTTTATCCCTTAAAGGTACAGACTGTTACTTCACCACAATGAGATATATCAAATATTTAAATGAATAGGTAAACTTTTAAAGCCTGAATTTTATTTTGATAAAGTTGTATTGAACAATAATCAATTATTTTCATAATAAAATATTAAAAAAAATAATTTACCGCAATTGTGAATGGTTCATCGGGTGGTGAAAATTGTTCTGTTAAAAATAAATGATCTTGGCCAGATATCTTGGGGACTATGGATAGATCTAACTTCAATATTAACTCTCCGGAAGTTTTCAAAATATCAACGGCTAACAGTATAATTCCATCAAATTTAGCAGGAACAGAAATCATCAAAACACTGTACGCACCTGAAATGTTATCAATTTTATATTCACACTAATATAAAATTTATTTGTTAACACCTGATATATTCTTTAATTCATAATTATTATTTTGATAGCAAATAGTTCTATTCTTTGTTATTTTATTTTGTACATATACTTCATACAAATGTAAATGTATTATTGGTTGTATATTGTCAAGTCAGGCATAAGAGATTATATTCAGATCTCCTTTGGAAGGGACTATCTCTCTGCTCTCATATTCATCAGGATATAATGAATTGATACATAGAAACGTTTCTCTAGAATAAAATATTCATTTGCGTCATTTGTAATATTTAAATTGTTTTTTTAATATCACTTATGTATTTTTATGTTTATGTATGAGAGTTGTGAAGTAGCTGTTTCGCTCTTCCCAAGACAGGGAGGCTTTCTCTATGGTGGTCGTCAATGTTGGGGGAACCTGATATAAAAAAAGAAGAAGAAGAAGTACAATAAGTTAAACAATAAGAAATAAATAAACAAAACAATATCATATTGTATGAGTAGGTTGAGAGAATCAAATGCCATGCGTACATATCCCTGCATAACCAGGAGAAAGTTTAACATAATTTTTTTGACAAAAGGATGGCAATTGTGTCATTCAGTTCTCTTTGCCTATCCCACAAAACACAAGGTGTGAATTTAGGTAAATATTTTTTTATATATGTGTGCGTAATATGAAGAGTTAATTATTATTGTATTAATATTTACCCTTTAATGGGATCTTGCTAGTACTTGAAAGATTTTGGGGTGTACTCAATGAGAAGCCATAATCAAATCTTAGATCTGAGAGACCTGTGATCTTCACCGATTGCTGGGACTTGCTCTGGACATCAACTGTCCAGTTTCCAGTTGTAGGATTTTTGATATCGACAATCTTCAAATGATAAAAGTAGTGAATTCATATTGATATTTCAGTAAGCATATAATTTTATTTGAATTATGTACTTTGCATTCATATATCACTTTATTAAAATATTTATTTTATGTACCTAATTATAAAATATACAATAGATACCTTGACATCAGGCAGGTCGACAATTGTATTTGTATTGGAATGTGTTGTCACATTATCTCCAAAAGGATTCAAAATGGACAAAACAGGCCGCGAACCAGCAATGGAGATCATTAAATTCTCAATGGCATTATCCACAGCCATCTATAAGTATTACAAATCTAATTATTGGAATTATCTTTTGCCATCTATAATTATTACAAATCTAATTATTGGTACTATCTATTGCCATCTATAAGTATTATAATTAAATTATTAGAATTATCTACTGCCTTCTATAAGTATTATAAATCAAATTATTGGAATTATCTACTGCCTTCTAAAAGTATTACAAATCAATTTGTTGGAATTATCTACTGTCTTCTTTAAGTATTATAAATTAAATTATTGGAATTATCCACAGCCTTCTACAAGTATTATAAATCAAATTGGTGGAATTATCTACATACTTCTTTAAATATTATAAATTTGAGTAATTGGAATTATCCACAGTCATTAATAGTAAGTTGAATATCAACACTTAATGTTCATATTGCAAAAATTAAATAATATCATTGGGACCTATTGTCTCAATATCAAATTTTCTTTATAGATTCTCGATAAGATGACATTTCATAATATTTCAACTATAAAACAGTTTTTTTTTGTGGGTGGCAGTTCTTAAGGAGAACATATGTACTTAGGCCAATTGGCTCTTTCTGATACCACAAATAGGGCTGTCCTTCCCTGCACTCATCCCCCTTGAACCCCCCTTGAAAGTATTAAGTACGACTATTTGTACCATAATATTAATGTCAGTTTACACAGTAAGTAAGTAAGTATTAAGTACCACTATTTGTACCATAATATTAATGTCAGTTTACACAGTAAGTAAGTAAGTATTAAGTACCACTATTTGTACCATAATATTAATGTCAGTTTACACAGTAAGTAAGTAAGTATTAAGTACCACTATTTGTACCATAATATTAATGTCAGTTTACACAGTAAGTAAGTAAGTATTAAGTACCACTATTTGTACCATAATATTAATGTCAGTTTACACAGTACGTAAGGAAGTATTAAGTACCACTATTTGTACCATAATATTAATGTCAGTTTACACAGTAAGTAAGTAAGTAATAAGTACCACTATTTGTACCATAATATTAATGTCAGTTTACACAGTAAGTAAGTAAGTATTAAGTACCACTATTTGTACCATAATATTAATGTCAGTTTACACAGTAAGTAAGTAAGTATTAAGTACCACTATTTGTACCATAATATTAATGTCAGTTTACACAGTAAGTAAGTAAGTATTAAGTACCACTATTTGTACCATAATATTAATGTCAGTTTACACAGTAAGTAAGTAAGTATTAAGTACCTCTATTTGTTCCATAATATTAATGTCAGTTTACACAGTAAGTAAGTAAGTATTAAGTACCACTATTTGTACCATAATATTAATGTCAGATTACACAGTAAGTAAGTAAGTATTAAGTACCACTATTTGTTCCATAATATTAATGTCAGTTTACACAGTAAGTAAGTAAGTATTAAGTACCACTATTTGTACCATAATATTAATGTCAGTTTACACAGTAAGTAAGTAAGTATTAAGTACCACTATTTGCACCATAATATTAATGTCAGATTACACAGTAAGTAAGTAAGTATTAAGTACCACTATTTGCACCATAATATTAATGTCAGATTACACAGTAAGTAAGTAAGTATTAAGTACCTCTATTTGTTCCATAATATTAATGTCAGTTTACACAGTAAGTAAGTAAGTATTAAGTACCACTATTTGTACCATAATATTAATGTCAGTTTACACAGTAAGTAAGTAAGTATAAAGTACCACTATTTGTACCATAATATTAATGTCAGTTTACACAGTAAGTAAGTAAGTATTAAGTACCACTATTTGCACCATAATATTAATGTCAGATTACACAGTAAGTAAGTAAGTATTAAGTACCACTATTTGTACCATAATATTAATGTCAGTTTACACAGTAAGTAAGTAAGTATTAAGTACCACTATTTGTACCATAATATTAATGTCAGTTTACACAGTAAGTAAGTAAGTATTAAGTACCACTATTTGTACCATAATATTAATGTCAGTTTACACAGTAAGTAAGTAAGTATTAGGTACCACTATTTGTACCATAATATTAATGTCAGTTTACACAGTAAGTAAGTAAGTATTAAGTACCACTATTTGTACCATAATATTAATGTCAGTATACATAGTAAGTAAGTAAGTATTAAGTACCACTATTTGTACCATAATATTAATGTCAGTTTATACAGTAAGTAAGTAAGTATTAAGTACCACTATTTGTACCATAATATTAATGTCAGTTTACACAGTAAGTAAGTAAGTATTAAGTACCACTATTTGTACCATAATATTAATGTCAGTTTACACATTAAGTAAGTAAGTATTAAGTACCACTATTTGTACCATAATATTAATGTCAGTTTACACAGTAAGTAAGTAAGTATTAAGTACCACTATTTGTACCATAATATTAATGTCAGTTTACACAGTAAGTAAGTAAGTATTAAGTACCTCTATTTGTTCCATAATATTAATGTCAGTTTACACAGTAAGTAAGTAAGAAAGTATTAAGTACCACTATTTGTACCATAATATTAATGTCAGTTTACACAGTAAGTAAGTAAGTAAGTATTAAGTACCACTATTTGTACCATAATATTAATGTCAGTTTACACAGCAAGTAAGTAAGTATTAAGTACCACTATTTGCACCATAATATTAATGTCAGATTACACAGTAAGTAAGTAAGTATTAAGTACCACTATTTGTACCATAATATTAATGTCAGTTTACATAGTAAGTAAGTAAGTATTAAGTACCACTATTTGTACCATAATATTAATGTCAGTTTACACAGTAAGTAAGTAAGTATTAATTACCACTATTTGTACCATAATATTAATGTCAGTTTACACAGTAAGTAAGTAAGTATTAAGTACCACTATTTGTACCATAATATTAATGTCAGTTTACACAGTAAGTAAGTAAGTATTAAGTACCACTATTTGTACCATAATATTAATGTCAGTTTACACAGTAAGTAATTAAGTATTAAGTACCTCTATTTGTACCATAATATTAATGTCAGTTTACACAGTATGTAAGTAAGTATTAAGTACCACTATTTGATGGTGTCCTGCAGGTTTGACAACTGAAATCAGGTCGACACGATTGGAGTCTAAGGAGATTTTCACAAAATTGAGAACCTGAAATATATTTTATTTTTTAATGACATAAGAAATAACTGTTCAAAACTCAAACTCGAATAAAATAATAATTTCCAATACTATGTTATGTTAATATTTATGCTGGCAACTCTGTAGTGTGAAGGATGGCAATACTAATGTTTATACTTCCTGTCAGGTATGTGGTATGCAATGAGATATAGGTATACTGGAGTGCTAAATGTTGTTCAAATGTTGTGCCGAAGTAGTAGAAAGAGACAGATATAGTACAAGTGGCATTCCTATCTCTTTCTAGAACTCTCACTTCATACAATATATGAGTAATTTTGAAGAATAGAATGAGATTATCCGATAGTTAATGATGTAATTCAATCAAATGAAAAATATACATAATCGGGTGTACATATATAGTAAAAGTAATATACCTATAGATTATCATATGTATATGAATACAAATTACTTATTAGAAACATCTCATAACTCAGAATATTAGAACATTTATGTGAAACCATATCTTTTTAAAACAAATATTACGACTATTTACAAATCCTGTACTTTTTCACCAGAGTGTTTGCATCCATTGAGATCATTTCTGTCTTTAATAAGGAATCAACTTGATTTTTCCTTCCCACACTGACAATATTTTGTTATTAACTTATTATGTTCCGATTTTTGTTAATTTATTTAATAAATATGAATAACAATTTAAATATGTCAAATACCAAAAACACATAAAAGTACACAATAAAAATATATGTAGACAGAAATAAGAATTACAGAGAATAAATACTATTAGATATTTAAAAAAATATATAATATGCAAATTTGAGCATAAAATTGATTAGGTATGAAAAATAAAAGCATTATAAAACACATAAAATTATTCACACTAAAAATAGAAAAGTTAAAAAAGTATATTATTAATGATAAGTTATAACAAATAATAGCACAAGTTTTAAATCTAAAATAACAATGGACAGTAAAATTTAAACGTAAAAAAGAACACATAATTAACTATAAGAAATAACAGTAGGACACGTAATAAATACAATAAATAATTATAAGTAAAAATTGTAAACGTAAAACAGAGCATATTAATAATTTTAACAAATAAACACAAGTTATAAATTCATGTAATAATTATCAGAAAAAATAGAAATGTAAAAAAAAGTATATATTATGATGGAAAATAATAGCACAAAAATTATAAATACAAGAAATAATTACAGTTAAAGAGCATATTATGTAATTAATTATAAATGTAGAGGTAATCTGGAAGCAATAATGACAGATTTACTAATTAAAACCCAACACTGAAAGCTATTTCACACGATAAGATGAAATCAAAAGGATATATTGGTTTAATCATTTTAATGTTAGGTAGCAGTGTTACTAAATTAAAATAAATTTTAAATTATTGTAGGTAATTTCACAAATAATATTAAAATGTAGATCATATTTTAATACAAATAGTTGAGGTATTTTTAATATTGAAGTAGCAATCTTTGAGGACGCCATTGAAGTATAAATGTAAACCCGTGAAAACTAATTCCGCTGTTGGGATACCAAATGTTTTGACATCCAAAAGAGCTGCAGTATTTAACCAGCGTCTTTATTTCTTTTAATTTATAGAAATAAAAACAAATAATATCAAAAACAGACTTAAAACAACACGTCGAACTCAGGAAAACACACCAACTGACAGCCAAACTCTATATGAATTGACGCATAGAAAGAGACGCGAGTCCCACTTGCAGCGGCTATATTCGCACACCAGATCAGCACAAAATTATGTGTTTTGTTGTATGGACAATAGCACTCCAGTATACCTATATCTCATTGGTGGTATGTCATTGAAAGAGTGAATAAAATAATAATTTCCAATACTATGTTATGTTAATATTTATGCTGGCAACTCTGTAGAGTATGAAGGATGGCAATACTAATGTTTATACTTCCTGTCAGGTATGTGGTATGTCATTGAAAGAGTGAATAAAATAATAATTTCCAATACTATGTTATGTTAATATTTATGCTGGCAACTCTGTAGAGTGTGAAGGATGGCAATACTAATGTTTATACTTCCTGTCAGGTATGTGGTATGTCATTGAAAGAGTGAATAAATCTTTGTTATCACGCCGGTGGCACTCTATTGGTAGCACTGGTTTTACTTTACGCTTACATCTCCAAAGGTGGCGCTATTTATTTTTTTTTTATGTTGGTATTTTTGAAAATGCAATGTAAAATTTTCAGACCTTCAGCATACTTCAGTTGTGTTTTGTTGTTTGTTTTGACGCGAAACATTTTGATCCTTTAAAATCTTGAAGTAAACCAGATAATAAATATAACACGTGTGATTTTGTAAAATTCTTGTTGTTTTCGGTGTTCATCTACATACACACTATCACGCCATGTGATGGTGATGGTGTTAATCTATTGCCAGCTTTTTGTGTTTTTCGATTATCTTCGCAAGATGGCTGACAAGTTTTGTTGTGTTTTGAATAAATTGTCAAGTGAAATACGGCGAAGTGAAGTTATATAGTTTCCCGAAAATCAGTATTAAATCTTTCTTTGTGGAAAATAAATTTAAAAAACCTAATAATCTACAATGCACATTTTATTTAGAACAATGTATTTTATGAATTATTTGGCATGATTTTTGAAAGATTGCAAATAAAATCCATCATAAGTGTTTTTTTTTAATAAATAATGATTGAAAAATGGTTATTTTTTATTGAAGTTATCCTTGAATCCATTCCTTAAAGCTGGAAACATTAAAAATGGAAATTAAAATTTGCCATGGACCGGTCGCGTATTCATTGCCCCTATAGCGGAGATGCGAGAAACCTTATGATTATCCGGTTACAGCTTCTATGTATTGAGTGACACATCTGAAGTATACTGAAAGTTTACTTCCATATTATCTGTGTTTGTTATACAAGAAATGAAACGTGTAGTTTTACATCTCCAAAATCACATATAAGAAGATGTTATATTGGGGATTAATGATTTCACAATTTTTATTTTTATTATTAACAACAATTTCCCAACAAAATCATACAGAGAGTGCTATGAGTTTGTGCAATGACTGTGATGTATTTGTGTGAATTGTGTAAAATGTATATAATAATAATAAACACTTCTTTGCACCCTGCGCAAGTTGCGAGTTTATTATCATATGGCAATTTTTTACAAATAAACAGTGTTTCCAGCCCAGAGAAGCAATATATGCGTGAGAAATAAATTTAAATAAATTTCTCCTCTGCTGGGAATCGAACCCAGGACGCCCGCACATAAATCGAAAGGCTTACCAACTGTGCCACGGCGGTCGGCACATATATACTTATTTTATATATATCAGGAAAAATGAAATAATTTACCAGATGTTGAAAAGTAAATAAACTTACCTGTAATATATCAGATTTGGAAAGATCAAACACTTGTCCAGAACTTGCTGTGGCTATTTCGTGAAATACTTTCATATCTTTATAATAAGAATAACAATATCCAGTTAGTAAAAATACAACCTGAAAACATTCTTATATTGTTTCTAATGTCTAATATTAATTTACAAGTTAATAACATCATTGTGTTTTAATACTTTTTGAAAGTATTATTGTTTAGGTGTTCTATTAAAAACCATTTATGTAAGTTGTAAATAAATACATACATATGAACGACAATCTATTGTCTCCTAGAAATATTACTTTTACATCAGCTCTATGATATTATATACTGTGTATAAAAACAAGTAAACAGTACTAAAAAAATTACAGTATGTTTGTATATTATTGATTCATAATAAATAATCCCTATTTTACTATCCTGATTTGTGTATCTTCTGCTTTTATATTAAGATACTTTTCAGTTATGTCACATCTCAATGATTAATTTTCATTTACAATATGCGACAATTTGGAAAACACAAATTGGTATACCGGATGTTTCTGGAGCATTTCTAAATATATTAATTAGACCAAAATATTGTTAACCTGACTTTGCATCTTCTGTACGGAGCTGATGACTTCGTCCTTGAGATAGTTGTCTTTAGCACTAGCGTCAGTGAAGACATATATATAAGAGTATGGCAAGCAATTTTCCAAAGCTTTCTTTATGCCAGTTAGAGCATACTCTGGACAGTCAAAATTATTAAATCCATATAAACTTATCTGATCTAGTTTACTCTTGAATGTTTCACTGTCTGTTGTAATAGTCACAGGACCAACATCTGTAATTGTATTTGTTCAAAATGGCATATTTTAATGAAGTAATAATTTCACCCTGCTATTCAAGTAATGAAAACTGCACAGGACAGGAGGACGTGGAGTTGAATGGAGGAGGCGTTTTTTGGGAGTGGGCGGGAATAGGCTGAAGAAGAAGAAGAAGAAGATTCAAGTAATACTCCTCACTTCTCACCTCGCTATTCAAGTAAAACTCAACAACATTACATACATGGATCAATAAATTATGGATCACTATTTTACATACCCAGGCCTTCTATTTTATAGTTTATCTTATAAAACATTGTTATTTATATTGAATTTTTCTCATTTTATGTTATTTAAACTTTTTCAATGATTTTACTCATACTTAAATAATTTTATGAAACATTTATTGTTATTGTATTTTTTTATTTTATGTAGCTTCCAGGGCAACTATTAGGTACCTACTATGTCAAATAATTATTTAACATGCACCCAAAAACAAGTTGCCACATTCTGGAGACTTGCGATATTAACCGTCTCACAAACTAAAAACACAATTAAAAACTGTGTCTCCATCGGGAATCAAACCCGGGACCCTTGGATCAGCAGTCAGATACCTAAGCAACTAAGCCAAGAAGGCCGATGAATTTTATTGTGATATAAATAAAAATTTATGTATTAATCAATTATTCAAATTAAACACAAACTATACTTTGTATGTTTCCACTTGTTTATTTACTTGTTCACTACATGTTTCGGGAACGTCCGTTCCCTTCCTCAGGTGGATGTAAACTGAATATGCGTGTGAGTGCGGTGTATGGAAAGTGGTGTCCTCACTACTCAATACCAGTGACACTTGTCACTTTGCTATTAAAACAATACTCTTCACTTCTCCCCTTGCTATTCAAGTAACCCTCCTCATCTCTCTAGTCTAGTGACACTCGTCACCTTGCTATTCAAGTAACCCTCCTCATCTCTCTCTAGTCTAGTGACACTCGTCACCTTGCTATTCAAGTAACCCTCCTCATCTCTCTCTAGTCTAGTGACACTCGTCACCTTGCTATTCAAGTAACCCTCCTCATCTCTCTCTAGTCTAGTGACACTCGTCACCTTGCTATTCAAGTAACCCTCCTCATCTCTCTCTAGTCTAGTGACACTAGTCACCTTGCTATTCAAGTAACCCTCCTCATCTCTCTCTAGTCTAGTGACACTCGTCACCTTGCTATTCAAGTAACCCTCCTCATCTCTCTCTAGTCTAGTGACACTCGTCACCTTGCTATTCAAGTAACCCTCCTCATCTCTCTCTAGTCTAGTGACACTCGTCACCTTGCTATTCAAGTAACCCTCCTCATCTCTCTCTAGTCTAGTGACACTCGTCACCTTGCTATTCAAGTAATATAAATATATTACATATTGTAGTTGGACAGCAATATTAAATGAAACTTACTTGGATCGTTAAATGGAACAAAAATATAATTTTGTATAGGATTATTATTTCCTCTGTTGACCATCTCCTGTAATATTAAATTAGCACCTTTCCTTGCTTCAACTAAATCATCTCCCATAGAATTAGTTGTATCAAATACAAACACCAAACTGCCCTTTTGTTGAACATCATCTGTGTTTTGTGCACCTTCACTCAATATATACATGTTAAATAAGCATATTACTAAATAAATCTTGATATTTTGGAGTATATTATCCATGATTAGAAATATATAGGTATTTCAGATATAATAAAATGAACTGTTTGTGAGAAACTACATAGATTTGTGTATCTCAAAATTGTTCACTGACAACTACTAGTGGTAATAAAACAAGACTTTAATCATGACACACATACAATGATATTGTTATTGGTTTTAGTCTTATACTAATACATCTATATAATAAATGTTATTATACTGTCAATTTCCCGGAAATAAAATAAAAAAAAATATATATTATTTATTCCTATCTTAAAAAGATACTATGTCATTTATAAAAATCTGTGTGAATGTCTATCTGTGCATAAAACACAATGAGCAATATAATTTTAAAATGAATTTTTTAAAGCTACACTATAACATGTTATGGGATAAGATGGGTCCATGGCAAAGCGGTAAGCGCACTGGGCTAGTAATCCAGTGGTCGCGAGTTCGAATCCTGCCTCGACCAATTTCGTTCACCTATAGCACAAGCATTTATGTGCTTATTTTAGGGAACGTAGGAAGATGTATTATGTACTTGTTAAAAAGGACATATTCATTTTTTTTAATAAAAAAATAATAATAAATAAATATTTTTTTTTATTTCTAAGACATTTATGATAACTAGTTGCATGTAACACATGAGATCCAACTGTCGATGGCTATAGTGTGTATAATTGAAGAATACATACTAAACTATAAACACAAATTTTATAAACATTTCAAGATATTTTGTTTTCTATGTAAAACATATAGGTCAGGATAGGATAGTATGGAGGTCAGTCTTTTTTTCCTACCCAGGATATCAAAAGAGGATGATGGTATTTTCGTATATTTGGAGATAAAGTATCAAACTATTGAGTCCCCGTAGATATTGTGTAGTGTATACTGCCTTACTAATTGTATGAAGCAATGTCGTCACTAAATTCAATTTTAATAAAAATTGTTAAAAAAAAATTGAGATGTGCTAATACAATGCTAATATTTTTTATAGCAAATTAAATTATCTAGTTGGGGTGTTTCGGCTTTTTCCGACATTTTTAAAAACTTTGGAAATATAGGCAGTTAAACACAAATTTATAATAAAAAATATTTTTCTTAATAAAAAATGTTTGTGAAACTCTGAATTTTTTTTTTAAGAAACAAATTTTAGATTTTGTATTTGTCTATATTCATACCAATTTTCAGCTTCTAGCTTTTATGGTTTTTGAGATATATTGAAAAATCCAAAAGTTGATAACACCTGACTGAAACAAAAATTCAATATTCTGAGTATAAAAGTTTTGGAAGCCTATAACTATCTATATATTTTGAAATTTTGGGCTCAGTAAATTGAGTGGTACAAAAGTTATAAGGGGAGGACGGACAATTGTGAGTAAATCCATATATATATATATATATATATATATATATATATATATATATATATATATATATATATATATATATATATATATATATATATATATATATATATATGAATAGCTATTGTCCTGGAAAGGACGGTTTTGCCGACGTTTCAACCGAATATCATCGGTCATTATCAAGGCTGGTCGGTTCGCAAACGCAGACACGGAGCGACTGACACCGTGTTGCATTTCGCGTTCCTATTTGTATGTTGTGTTCGTGTATTGGCGTGTGGTGCGGAGTGTGGTGGAGGGGGTGGCGGTGTGAGCATGGGTGACTGGCGGTTCGCTGTATGACGTTATGACGGTGTGTATGCGTGTCGATCGCCGTAAAGCAGTGTGCGGGGGGTCTGAGAGGGGTAGAGCGGTGGTGGTTGTATGGTCGGGCAGCGGTTCGTTTGTTAGTACGCGGTCACTTGAATATGAATCGAGGACTGGTTACCATGCTAGCGGCAGGCGGCGGGAATCATCTCTTGTGTTCATGGCATGAGGCCGTTTTTCACCATGCACCATTTTTATTGAGGCACTCACTTAAGTACTGAATAATTATTTAATTTGTATTGTATTAATAAAAGTAATTAGAGAAATGATAACTTATTGTGTTCATAATATAGATAAAATGGTCAAAATGTCATATGAGATAATATATTTTGAAATAATTGCTGCACGGGCTTTACACGGTATTAGTGCGACTGATAATATACAGTCGGCTTTATATTTGAAAAGTAGTGGCACTCATATAAGTTACATTATTGATGTGAGATATGTGAATGAAAGAGATAACATGTCTGTAGCGTGTGAGTATACGTATATTGTCTGAATGAGCGCGTGGTACGTCATTCTGCGTTCTGCCGTATTATAGTACTACCTCTGTCTTGTGTATAATTAATATTGTCCTTACGTTGATATCTTATAAAAATATAAAAATACTTGGTAATAGTTCTATTGTATTTATTAGATTATTGACGCGTTTCGTGCAAAACACATCGTCTACACTGTAGAGCATTATTCTGACGATGTGCTTTGCACAAAACGCGTCAATAATCTAATAAATACAATAGAACTATTACCAAGTATTTTTATAACATATCAACGTACAATGGAGTTCTATCAAGAATTGTCGATGGACAAACTAAACTTAGTTAATATTGTTCTTAATTTATATATTGTATATATTGATCGTGTTAATAAAGTGTAAAAGAAGATATATCTTTTACTGCATTAAATATCAGAGTTCCACTGTACAAAGACACTGTAATTGACTACCCGAGTGATTGTGGAGCTATGACATAACCAATCACACCCACGTTCAACGGTTGCAAACTCAACGGTTGGCAACATTAAACAAACATTGGTGTTTCGAAGGGATCCATATTGTTTGATTGGTTCTGATACATCTACTTCTTTATTTCATTTAATGGATAGAGACCTGAATTATTCGCGTTTGCTATCACCCATATTTTATTGGCGAATTTTGCACTTTTTTCACAAATAATGCGAATTTTCACATTTTAGAAAAATAACACCAAAATTTGGCTCTTTTAGGACATTTTCATAAAAAATAGAGAGCAAATGCATTACATATGGTTGAATTAAAATAAGACAACATGACAATAAATTTATTGGCAAAATGGATAAAGCATGGATACATGGATACCAGGGCCCCCAAGCCAGGAACAAATAAAAATTCGCAAGTGAATGAGAGGGATATATATCTCTGTCCCTCTCTCTTCCACTTTTAATTCCTGCCCGTTCCGTTGGTGGCGACGACGACAGTGTAGCCATCAGTAAAAAATATTTTTTTATGTTATTATTATTTTTTAGAGATTGGTATTGAAAACTTTTTTTTTATTTCTAAATAGTTTTTAACTAAAAACAAATAATATTTCTGTATTTAATGAATATAAAAAAACAACAAATTAATTTGTTATATTACCGTTTTACTAATGCATTATATTTTGATTTAATTATATGGCAATATTGTTTGTAGCTCGGCATCTTCAAATAAGTCGACATTGGTCGCCATTTTTGTTGATGTTTTGTTGTGTCGGTGTGTCGTCGTTATAAACATTAAAAATGGAAAACTTGCAAAATGCAAACTCTGAGAAAAGACCCCATCGCTATTGTAGTATCGGTTCGTGCAAAAATACAGATTTAACACAGAAACAATTCCATTTTCCGTCCGTCCGCTGCCGAAGCACATTTATTTATTTAAACACTTTATTGTACATTACTTAATAGCTAGTACAAATGGCGGACTTATTGCCTAATGGCAATTTCTTCCAGACAACCATCTGTGGCAGTTATGAGACAAAATGTTACATGTACAAAAAAGAAAATATATATATAAAACCATAAACATATTACATTTAAACACAAGAAAGTAAGAAGAAAAAAAATAAAAATATGTACATCAATGTAAATTTAACAAATCATAGATAAAACCTGTTACAACACTAAGGGAGGGACATTGCTTCGGTGGATTAGTGTATGTGGGAATGAAAAACTGCGTCAAGGAGATCTAAATAAAATACAGTACAAGACAGTGTGCAGAATTGTTGTGTAAAAAAGAAAATGGAAAATTTGAAGAAAAAATCCCATTTCTATTGTAGTGTCGGTTCGCGTAACTCAAAGGATTTGACACGGAAACAACTCCGTTTTCCGTTCATTTGCAATCTAAACACATTGTTACGATGGATGGATCAGATTTTATTTAAAAACAATAGTGAAAGTAAGTTTAGTTTGTCGATCGACAATTCTTGATAGAACTCCATTGTACGTTGATATGTTATAAAAAATATAAAAATACTTGGTAATTGTTCTATTGTGTTTATTTGATTATTGACGCGTTTCGTGCAAAGCACATCGTCAGAATAATGCTCTACAAGACTGAGACTAGTGGTTATATACAAAATTTACATGGCAGATTTACATGGCATGGCAAAATTAAGAACATTCAAGGTTTTAAAAATTTATTATTTTACTATAGATATGTTGATGATATAATTGGATTATGGACGGGAACTTTACGACAGTTAAATACGTTTTTAAATGCATTAAATTCAATTAATGCAAACATTCAATTCACAATGGAAATAGGAGGTAATTCATTAAATTTTTTAGATCTCAACATAGAAATATTAGAAAATAAACTTAGTTTTAGTATATACAGAAAACCGACATTCAGTGATAATATTATTCACAATAAATCCCGCCATCATATGTCACATAAATTATCCACTTTCCACTCACTAATTCACAGGTTATTACATGTACCACAGAGTCAAAATAAATATTTAGATGAATTAAAAACAATAAAAACGTTAGCATATAATAATGGTTACAACGAAAACTTAATAGACAATCTGATATTTAAAAAGAAAAAGAAATTATTATTAAAAAATATTGCACCAGGCCTAACAAATTTAAATGAAAAATCTAATAAATGGGTAAAACTATCCTACGTCGGCGATGTCACAACAAATATCAGTAGAGTCATTAAAAAAACTGGCAAAAATATTGCATTTTCTAATCCAAGTACATTAGGTAAATTGTTAATTAATAATAAAGACAAGGTTGAACAGTTGGATAACAGCGGAATTTATAAACTAAATTGTAACTCATGTACGGGAACATATATTGGACAAACAGGCCGTGCCTTTAAAACAAGAATTAAAGAACACATGGCATGCATTAGATTAAAGAAAGACACCTCAAATTTTGCAGAACATATAAACGAAAACAACCACCAATTTAATAGTGACCATAATATAAATATAATACATCGGGGAATAAAAGGGAGAAAACTTGACCGACTAGAAATATTAGAAATAAACAGAGTAAAAAAGGATCCACAAAAATTACTCATCAATAAACAAATTGATCATATATATTCACCATTATTGAAACCGATAGGTTAGACAGACATATACCTTCCTTTGTTGTTAAATACATTAAGATTAAAATTAAACTGTTTGTAATTATAACTACCAAATATCTATGAAATACATTGGTTTTAACCACACTTAAAAGATAACAATAAACCAATAAATACAATATTATTTACCTTTCGAATTTTACTGCTGTCGTTTCCTTTTGTTACAGGCCTAATGGACACAGGGGACTACAACCAGTGACCCAACTACATTCATTGTATTAAAACGTAGATTTGTATAGATTCATTTGCATTATATAACTTCTTTTCAACCGTTCAAAAACCAACATTTTTATACACCTGCCATGTAAATTTTGTATATAACCACTAGTCTCAGTCTTGTAGAGCATTATTCTGACGATGTGCTTTGCACGAAACGCGTCAATAATCAAATAAACACAATAGAACAATTACCAAGTATTTTTATATTTTTTATAACATATCAAATAGTGAAAGTGTTTATAATTGAGCCAATTAATTATATTTTCTATTTTCACTACACAAGTTATTATTGTATTCATATATTTGTGTATTTCGTCATATGTATATTGTTTTTAATACTAATAAAAAATAAAAATAATGTTTATTTACTTAAATAATTTTACCTAAATTAATTGTTCATTGCTCCTTTGTGTATTGTTCCTCATAATGCTTGAATAACATAAAAAATATGTTATTCAAGCATTATGGAGGATGAATATGCAAAGGGATAATGGAATAAAACAAATAAATAAATAAATCGGCGGAGGCGGGGCCTGCGCGATGACCTCGCCTCCGCGATGTTTTTTTTCCTCCCGAAGAGATGGCAGCACTAGTCAAGGTCATTTTTTTTTTTTTTGAGTGGCAGCTCTCCAAGGAGAACACACTTAGGCCGGTTGGCCCTTTGTGATACCACAGTGGGGTTGTTCTTCCCCTTCACTAAACCACATTGAACCAGCCTGAGTGGTTAATAAATGTCAGAACGTCGCTAATGTCAGCATACGCTATGTCCATCAGGTCATCGTAGAAGAAACTTCCCAAGAATTTCCTCCTATTTCTGGAGAGAGCAGGGCATTGACAGAGGAAGTGGACTACCGTCTCTTCTTCCTCTTCGTCTTGGCATGCTCTGCAATAATCAAATGCCTCTAAACCAAGCCTTCTGGCATGTTTTCCTATGAGCCAGTGCCCTGTTAATACCGATGTGACTCTGGCTAGTGAGCACTCCAGTATACCTATATCTCATTGGTGGTATGTCATTGAAAGAGTGAATAAAATAATAATTTCCAATACTATGTTATGTTAATATTTATGCTGGCAACTCTGTAGAGTATGAAGGATGGCAATACTAATGTTTATACTTCCTGTCAGGTAGTCAAGGTCATACACCGCCATCTTTAAAGATGGCGGTGGTTCATGCCATAGCGCGAACAAAGTATGTTCTATGGCTTGGTTTCTATAGTTAGTGTGTTCTATGATGGATACCTTACGCTAATATAGATTCATATATTTTTATTTTAATCGTTAGGATTTGATTCTTTTACATTTTTTATGTTATTTTTTTGCATTGTTTTATGATTTCATATATATTTTGCTTGGGTTGTCAAGTTTTTGTGTTTATATGAATGTAATTTCCTTAATATGATACCTGGGTTAAGATTTATATAGTTTTAGTTAGTTTGTATGTTTTGTGAAACACATCCATCGCCTCATTAATATTCATACATGTTCGTCTGTCGTTAAAGTTTCTTAAATTTCTCTCGTTCTAGAATTACGTTCGCATGGTCGAACCATCCTAAATAATATTTATATTTTGCTGACTGCCGTGGCACAGTTGGTAAACCGTAAGGTTTCTGTGCGGGCGTCCTGGGTTCAATTGGTTAGTTGGAAGAAATTGCCATACGGCAATAAACTCGCCACTTGCGCAGGGTGCAAGGAAGTGTTCATTATTATTATTATATTTTAGTATGACCTATACCGGAAAAACTGTATCCCTGATACGAATATCTCTTATCAGTAAATACAGGGGAGAAAGGGTATTTACCCGACACTGTTCACCTACAGCACAAGTATATGAGGATGTATATGTACTTGTTAAAAGGACATATTCATTCGTTAAAAAAAAATTACATTTCAATGTTGACAGTATTTACATTTAAAAAATCATAATATGAGTTACATTGAACAAACCCAGGTTTAATATTGTTTAATTCAGAAAAAAATCATAATATGAGTTACATAGAACAACATAGAACAAACCCAGGTTTAATATTTATTTAATTATATATAATTAATAATATTTAATTTTTCTGACAATTTCACAATATTAAATTTTTATTTTTCTGACAATTTTCATTTTCATTTTTAAAGGCTTCGTACAAATCAATGTAGGTACCTACATATTCGAAAAATGTATCCAAACCATTTGATTTTACTTACATATTCGATTGATTTCTATAGTTATGTACATAAAAAAAATATGATTCAAATAAAATTTGTTACAAATCGAATTTGAATATATTTAGAACATTGTTGTAGGTAGATTACATTTCCTTTGGGAAAATTATCAACCTATTTTAGATCAAGTTCAATACACATTCAATATATGTACATACCATTTCCTTTACTCTGATTCTTCTTCTTTTTATGTAGACCTTTGGGTGAGTTTTTATACAAACTATTTCTTTTAGCGTAATTCTTCTTTTTATCGTTTTATGTAGACCTTTGGGCGAGTTTTTATACAAACTATTTCTTTCAGTGTAATTCTTCTTTCTCTTATTTTATGTATACCTAGGGTCAGTTTTCATATAAACTATTTTGTATAGTCTAATTATTCTTTTGTGTCAGTTTTAAGTCAATCAGTCTAATTGTGCAATAATATTATAAACTACATATATGTACACTTGATCAAAAAATATAAAAACTCTTTTCAATACTTTTGTTTAATCAAATTTTAAACCATTTCCCATCATCAACTATTATTAAAAATTTTCAATACATAATTATTTATTTTCGATGACAATATATGAAAATGGGGGTTGTAGCCTTTACAACATTAATAATCAGTCATTTTTAAAACCATTTCCTATGGTCCATGCATTCAAAAATTGTATATACTTAAGATGAACCCAGATGAACCCACTGTCCTAAAAAAAGAACACTAGACATGTTTCATTAAATAAGCACTTTTAACATGTATACAATTATTTTTTTTTACTGGTAACATCATATTTGTGTTTTCTAAGGTTGGCTTCATCGTTTTTAACGTATTTCTTTTATCAGTTTTTTGACAGCCCTAATTTTGAACACATCTTATTTGAACAATTATTTTAAAGATGAATTTTTATGACATTCCGTTAGAAAAGTAAGTATAATATTTTAATTTTGTAATTGAATTTGACTTAAATATTGAATCTAACTTATAAAATTATCATTTTATAAAACCTTAAATTTAAATTTATTGTAACATATTTTATTATAAAGATATTTTGATACATAGTAAGGTGTCCTTTTTTTAGTCCAGTGGGACTATGAGCATGCATCAATGTACTGCATAGTTACATAGTCTGTTAAACTGTTTTTGTTCATTATTTTACATCATAAAATATTTTGAATGTTACATAATATGTATTTTTCATCATCATCAGTCCTTGTTTGGGTCTACAGACACATTTTTTTCTGTCAATGTCAGTTCTAGGTCACTATACTAGATTCTTTTTCAATCAGTATTATGCAATTTTTTTGAACGGGCCTGTCAATGAACGAGGTTCTGGAGATCATTCAAGGAAACCAAGATTAAATTGAAAATATGGAAGAAAGCTCCATTGATATACAGTTATTACCACCAACAAATGCATGTGATGAATTAACTGATGAAGATTCAGGTGATGAAGAATCTCCAGTATTGGATAACGTTCCAAGTAGTCACTTAAGAGCTCCCGCAGAGCTGCGTATATTACATAGGAATCCTCGAGATACTGACGAGTTGCCTAAGAATAAATCTAGGAATTATAAGTGGAAAAAGCAAGATATTTCGACAAATAAAATGTTGTAAGGAAACCTATGCATTCGGCAGTAAACAATTTAACACCCTTGGAACTTTTCTCTCTATTTTTTGATAATGAAGTCATTACAATGGTTGCAGCGTGCAGAAATAAATATGTAGAAAGCAGAAACAGAGAAAATGACATAAAAAACAAGAGATCCTGTGTTTTATAGGAATATTACTTTTTAGTAGATATGTCCATGTTCCTAGGAAAAAAACTATATTGGGATATTCAGCCAGATTGCCATAATGAACTTGTCGCAATGTCGATGATGAGTAGGAACAGATTTCAGCACATTATGTCTAATATACATGTCTGTAATAATAATGAACTTGATCATACTGATCGGTTTAGTAAAATCAGGTTTTTAGAACATGCACCTCATGAGGAAAACCATTTGATTGATGAATCAATGGTTCCTAATTATGGAAAGCACGGAGCAAAGCTATTTATAAAAAGGAAACCCATCAGGTATGGGTTCAAATTATGGACAGGAGCAACCAGTAGAGGATATATATTATAAATATGGATCCCTATCAAGGAGCTGCTCACAATAATATAAGCGCCCAACAAAAAAATTCGGTGTAGGAGTATCTGTTGTTTTGTCATACAGCAAGATTTTAAGATCTCTGGGAGATTTTGGTTACCATTTTTATTTCGATAATTTCTTTACCAGCATTCTTCTTTAAGAGGATTTGAAATCTACTGAATTTTCAGCAACTGGTCGTTTGGTTTTGAATCTGCTGCAATTATATGGGAGAAAGAGAATTCCACACCCAAGTCCAACATCTTTTCTTGAAAAGTAGATTCTAGATTTCAAGAAATACACCATGTTATCATAAAGCAAGAGAAGCAAACTCGATGCCGACATTGTCATTGTCAACAAAGTGCAGAAAATATAATATCACGTTGCATTTGAAATGTTTCGAAATTTATAACAAGGAATAAAGTTTATTTTAGGTATATACCTATTATTAGCCGCCATACATACGTTCATATTTTTTATTTCATATATATATTTTATTCGTTAAGCATTATGTAATAACCTTACATAATATTATAAAAGATTAAACCTAGAATAAATACATAATTTGAAATTTGTATGAACGTTTTCATTTCCATACATTCTTACATGCCCATAGTCCCACTGTCCTAAAGAAAGAACACCAATTTTCGCAAAAATGGCTTGATGTAATTTAATTTTGATTTCAAATATGATTTTTTTATGGTATTTATATTAAATCTTATGAATATCAACTGAATCAGACGAAAAAATTTTTTTGGGACTATCTGGGCTGACTACTTGATATAAATATATATTAAAATGAATGGGTTGTGGCCAACACTAGAACATTTTACAATGCTTAAACTCAATCAAATATCAAACCACTTTTCACAGCCTGATTTTGTAAAATTTTTGTGACAATATTATAAAAACGATTGCTTACTCCTTCACAAAGTGACATTCTTAGCCAACGGCGGGACATTGAAGCTACAAAATACATAAAGATACAAAAATAAATAAATGTAAACAAAAAAATGGAATATATTTGTAATATTTTATTAACATAATTTACATACAATAACATAATTAATCTGACATTAATACAATCAATTTACTATGATATAAGAGATAGACCTTCTACTGATTTATTATCAATCTGAAAATTAAATGTGCCTGAATGAGTTACATGCAATAATATGATCAATCTAATATATACAGGAATACAATCAATTTAATATGATATAAGAGATAGACCTTCTACTGATTTATTATCAATCTGAAAATTAAATGTGCCTGAATGAGTTACATGCAATAATATGATCAATCTAATATATACAGGAATACAATCAATTTAATATGATATAAGAGATAGACCTTCTACTGATTTATTATCAATCTGAAAATTAAATGTGCCTGAATGAGTTACATGCAATAATATGATCAATCTGCCAAAAAACTGCTTTGCAGTTTGGCGGGAAAAGAACAATGTATTACTTTTTATTAAAAAATAAATATCTTAAAAAAAAAAAAATCTAATATATACAGGAATACAATCAATTTGATATGATATAAGAGATAGACCTTCTACTGATTTATTATCAATCTGAAAATTAAATGTGCCTGAATGAGTTACATGCAATAATATGATCAATCTAATATATACAGGAATACAATCAATTTAATATGATATAAGAGATAGACCTTCTACTGATTTATTATCAATCTGAAAATTAAATGTGCCTGAATGAGTTACATGCAATAATATGATCAATCTAATATATACAGGAATACAATCAATTTAATATGATATAAGAGATAGACCTTCTACTGATTTATTATCAATCTGAAAATTAAATGTGCCTGAATGAGTTACATGCAATAATATGATCAATCTAATATATACAGAAATACAATCAATTTAATATGATATAAGAGATAGACCTTCTACTGATTTATTATCAATCTGAAAATTAAATGTGCCTGAATGAGTTACATGCAATAATATGATCAATCTAATATATACAGAAATACAATCAATTTAATATGATATAAGAGATAGACCTTCTACTGATTTATTATCAATCTGAACATTAAATGAGCCTGAATAACACTTTAACATTAAATAAGTTACATAAAATAATGTTATTAATCTGATATATACAAGAATACAATAAATTTAGTATGATATAAAAGTTTACTTCCCTTACTATTGTCGTAGGTTTTGCTACTGATTATCAACCTGAAACAAAATAGATATTTTAGATAATTATTACGTACAATAGTAATATGAAATAATCGGTCTATCAGATTGTTCCAAATATAAACACTATATGGAAGAAAATGAGAATCGATTTTTTTCATAACTTTGGTCAGAGCAGAATACCATAAGTATAATATTGAGAAAAACAGTACCGTTACTCTTAAAAATTCAAATCCGATGCCAATCTCGAATTTTCATTTAGAACTTACCTAACTGTCAAATGCATGCATCCAAATTACTGTAACGGTTAAGACATACCTACCGCTATATTCTCTATTATAAAGGAAATTCGAAAATGGGATTGTATTTAAAAATCAAGAGTATGACTACTGGTCAGATTTGTATTCAAAATTTAATCAGAGCTATGTTGACACAATATCAACTTACTGACAAAATGAGGAAATGATCGATTCAGTCAGGGTTGTGTACCCAAAATGGAATAACTTGACAAGTTTGTTTCCAAATCGAATTGGCACATACTCATTTTGAGTAAAACTTATTTTTAGCCAGGACCGAGCACTTATTGACTCCACCATGCTACATACATTACAGGTACATTGTGACAAATTTTCAGAAAACACTCTCACCACGATACTATTTGGTAATACGCTAAAAAAATCAAATTCATAACTCCTAACTGCATACATCTCTCCAGGGTAGTGAGGTGTAGAAATATCCTTTACCTGCTCATCTAGAACATGATATAATTAATACATATGATTTTCGAAAACTTATTACTGTCAAAATAACTATATTAATCGCTGTTACAACTACAACAGTAAACTTAACCGGATTAATCAAATTATGTCTCACAATATTGCAAAAGAAAGGAAATGGTATTAACTGACCTGTTAACTCTTTTCAGTGTTGGTACAGATGATGTATATAGGGTTCCTTTTGTATCATCAGTTGTTACATAGAATGATTCACCTGAAAAAATATGGCAGAGTGTAGTACATCATCTTAAATAGTGAAATGTTCATAAAACTACGTAGAATTTCTCACAAAAGAATTCATTAAAAAGTATCTAATTGGTATTCATTCAACAATCCAGTGGCAAAGATTCAAGAGACGGAAGGAACTGAAGAGATTTTGTATTGTTTAATGATAATGATTTATTTTTTCAAGGGAAATCCATTTAGACTCCTGTTCTTATTCCGATCCTGATCATAGAAAAAGTATACCTACCCGCCTAGCTGAGAAAGTATTGTAAGAAAAGAAGTCATCTACAAACAGTTTTACATACAATTATTAAAAAGTTAAGTTTTTCTACTGCGACAAGTGTTCTTCAATATTATTATTCTTCGTCATTGTATTGCATTGTATTTGTGTCCTGTGCTAATAATAACTATCTCTGACAAACCTTCTCAAGACTCTATGGCGTCACTCTTCACGCCAGTAAGGGATCACATATGACACCAAACCCCTTGGGGTCACCAGGTGATAACAAACAGATCTCTCATAATGGACTCCAGTCATGGATACGGAACACAAAATAAAGAAATTTTACTTTCAAATAAAATTTATATTTTGTTTCCATCCATGACTGGAGTCCAGGTAATCTCTACCTGGTGCATTATGAGCCATATGATTCAAAATGGCGGTGCAGAAAGGACGCCAACATCGCCGGTGCTGCCATAAGGATGAAAATTAGAAGTATTTGACAAAAGTATATGTGAAAAAAGTGGGGTAATATGAACAACCGAGAAAAGAGAGGAAAAGAGAGCTCACGCAGCTGGCAGGAAGTACAATTTTACTTTCATTATTCTATGATTCCCTTCGAAATATTGCCTACTTTCAATTTCCCGATTTTAAACCAAATTCATATAATTCATTTTGCTCCAACAGAATGAATGTGTCCTTGATACAAGTACATAAATATTGTAACTGTATTACATATTGTATCTATTGCATTATGTATCATCTTTTTCTTTATTAAATAAATAAAAATCAATATACATCCTCATACATTCCCATAATGCCCTTCGAAATCCAACCTCACGTCCTCGTCGTGAAGGGCAGGCAACTGACTGGTGTGTGTCCTAGGGGCAGGCAACAGTCAGGCTAACGAGGCCCTGGTCTACCCAAGCCAAGGTGGAAAGTATCGTGCCGAGGGCTGAATGGTACCGGGGTAGCAAATCTTTAGTTCCGGTATCGTGAACGATCTCTTCAGGGCACCGGGCGAAACCCTGTCGTAAGCAGCCTTCCACCCACATGAGGCTCTGTGGGTGGTGACCGTTTATTTCCTCAATACTCGTGGGAACAACTATGGAACCAAAAAATAAAAAACTACAAATTATTCAAGGGGACTCTTTGAAGAACCCAAAAACCTGCACTGCGGCGGGACCATCCTCCGTGGGGCATGGGACTTCCAGTACGCTACAGAGGAACATGGTACTGCCTAGTGCGGGACCGTCCTCTGGGGCGGCTGAGGCCTCTATTGCACCAAAGGGGAAAAAGGAACCGCTTACCGGTGTAACATCAAAGCCGCCCAAATACAGTGGGGCGGCAAGAAGGAAGTACAAGAAACTTCTTGCAAAGGGTGGGACTCAAATGTCTGGGACAACCGGACAAGGTGAACCACCAATGGTAAAGGAGAGGGATGGAGTGATGAAGCCTAAGGCCTCTAAGAGACCTAGGGCTGTATCCGAAACTCCCTCGCCCAACCAACGGAAAAAGAGGACAAACCAGGTTGAGAAATCGCCTCATATGGTTGATGCCTCATATGCAAGTAAGATCTCTACCTTTAAGGTAGCCGTCATTAGGGAATCCTATCCTGAAGCCCATATGACGGAAGAAGATCACCGCCTGCTGAAAATCAAGGTTCTTGAGAAGGTGGATGGAACGCCAGATGGTGAATTCCTCCCCGATTTTGAGGGCTCTTTCCTGGGAGGGGGAGCGGCAATATTTAAATGCCTAGATACAACATCCAATGACTGGCTGATCCGCTTTCTGGACAACACAGAACTGGGGGCAAAGCTGAGGGCGATTGACGCTCGGAACCTTCCCAAACCAGTTAAGATGTCCATGCGGACAGAAGATCCGGTAACTGACACTAAGTCACTACTGGCAAGGATCAACCGCCTGAACAAAGGGTACAATACAAACCTTTGGAAAGTGGTTGATAGGCAAGTGGACAGCAAGGGTCAAAGGCTGATAATCCTGGTTGACAGGGTATCGGCAGAGGCTCTGCGAACACAAGGCTACAAAGCCAGGGCTGGGGTGGATAGAGCACATTTCAGGATCTTATCCACTCCAGATCCCCCAAAAAAGGCTATCGAAGTAGTACCTTCGGTGGAAAAGGTGGTGGAGATGGAATCTGAGCCATCTTCATCGGAGAGGGCTGGTGGAAACCCACCACCTTCACCGATGAAGGAAATGGACTTGGAGTCTGAGCCATCTTCATCGGAGAGGGCTGGGAGTAACCTACCACCTTCACCGATGGAGGGGATAGACTTGGAGTCAGACTCTGAAACCATCAAACCCACAACTGATGAATCGGATGCTGATGCTATTTTGACATCAGACGAAAGTGGTAATGAGTTACCAGAACCCAATTTGGGAGACGGGACTCCGAAACCATAAACAAGATCGACAACAGCTAATGACTTCAGGACACGTGACTGAGGGACAAAACCAAGAACCGATCAAATGTGTGCAAATAAACCTTCATCACAGCAAAGCAGCAACGGCGTCTTTATGCCAGAAGCTTGCTAAAGGTTTATTTGACATCGCACTTATTCAAGAACCTTGGTTACACAAGGGCAAAGTAAGTGGACTTGGGGGAGCAGGAGGATCAATTTATTCATTGAACACCTCAAGTAAACCCAGAACCTGTATTTACGTCAAGAACAAAAGGAGTTCACTACCTTTAACGCACTTTTGCTCTAATGACCTAACAGCAGTAAAGATTAAATTTCAAAGGGGAGATATAACTGAGGACCTTATAATAGCCTCTGTTTATCTTCCATATGATACAGCTGAACCTCCTCCAACAAAGGAACTGAGGGACATCATCAGCTACTCCTCTGATAACCACATACAGCTATTGGCTGGCTGTGATGCAAATGCACACCACATTACATGGGGGAGCAGCAACTGCAATTCAAGAGGAGAGAGCCTACTGGAATACCTATGCTCAACGAACATGGGGATTCGCAATTCAGGTAATAAACCTACCTTTGTTATTTCTAATAGAGAGGAAGTTATTGACTTAACGTTAGGGTCCAATAAATTATGGAACTTAATAACCAACTGGCACGTATCTGATGATCTATCTTTTTCAGATCACAGGTACATTTGCTTCAATATAAACTCAACAGTTGGACCTGTAAATACCTATAGATCCCCAAAGAAAACAGATTGGGAGGGGTATACTAGGGATTTGAAGGAACAACTACTAAATGTGGAAATAAAAACCCATACAGTAACAGATATAGAGGACACGGTAGACAAAATACAAGACTCCATTCTGTTCTCTTATCAAAACAACTGTCCTACCAAACCCATACATTCAACAAAATGTGTGCCCTGGTGGACTAAGAAACTTTCTGAGCTAAGATCTAATGCCAGGAAGAAGTTTAATGCAGCTCGTGTAGCAGGTAACTGGGAAATATATAGAGAGGCCCTTACATGCTACAACAAAGAACTGAGGAAAGCCAAAAGAGCATCCTGGAGGGACTTCTGTAAGAACATAGAAAATACCCCGGATAAATCCAAAATTGGAGTAATTATGGCCAAAGATAAAGCTGAGGGGCTGAGTACCATAAAACTTCCTGATGGCAAATTTACCGATACTGGGGAAGGTACATTGAAGCAACTGTTCAAAGTGCACTTTCCTGGATCAAAAGTACTAAATCAAACAGGAATAGAGCAGGAGTCATCAAATACCATAGGGACTAAATATAGAACTAATAGGGACGACTGGCTTCTTGCTAAATCGGTAATCAACCAGTCAAAGATTAAATGGGCAATTGGCACCTTCAAACCATTTAAATCACCAGGTAGCGATGGCATTATACCCGCATTCCTTCAACAAGGAATCAATTTATTGACATCGCCATTATGTTATATTTTCAGAGCCTGTCTAGCATTTGGTTATATACCGAAAGCATGGAGACAGGTAAATATAGTCTTCATACCTAAACCAGGGCGTGAAAATTATACAGAGGAAAAAGCTTTTCGACCAATTAGCTTAACCTCCTTTCTTCTCAAGACACTGGAAAAACTGGTTGATAGGCATCTGCGGGACGGGGCACTAAGAAGAAATCCGTTGCACCAATACCAATTTGCCTATAGTCCGGGTAAATCCACAGAAACAGCACTACATGAGGTAGTGCTGAGTATTGAGAAGGCAATAAACTATAAAGAACTGGCACTTGGAACATTCCTAGACATCGAAGGGGCTTTTGACCAGACCACATACGATGTAATAACCAATGCTGCCAAAAGGCACAAAGTTGAACACACTATATGTCGATGGATCAACTCAATGCTAAAAAGTAGAACCGTAGCATCTACTCTTTTTGGGGATACAGTGAGGGCTTCCGCTGACAGAGGCTGTCCTCAGGGGGGAGTACTATCACCCCTGCTGTGGTCGCTGGTGGTGGACGAGCTGCTTGTGATCCTTGAAGGGAAGGGAATAAAAGCTATAGGATATGCTGATGATATAGCTATCATTGTTAGTGGAAAATTTCCAAGAACAGTCTCAGAAGTGACTCAGTCAGCCATTATGGCAGTCGAAGAATGGTGCAACAAAGTAGGACTGAAAATTAACCCCAAGAAAACAGTCCTGGTACCATTCACAAAAAAGAGGAAACTGGAGGGGTTAATTGAACCAACTCTTTTTGGAATACAGATCTCACTGAGTGACCAAGTTAAATATCTTGGAGTCATAATCGACAAGAGATTAAGTTGGAAACAACATGTGGATTACATATGTGACAAAGCATGCAGAGTTTTCTGGGCATGTAGAAGAACCTTTGGCAAAACATGGGGGCTAAAACCTAAAACTCTGTACTGGGTCTACACCACTGTAATTAAACCAGTCATCATCTATGCTGCACTGGTATGGTGGCCTAGAACCAAACTCGTATCCTGTGAGAGCCAACTAAGTAAGGTACAAAGACTTGCATGCATGGGAATCACAGGAGCTATAAGAACTGCACCAACAGCTGCTATAGAAGTCCTACTTGGCCTCCCACCTCTACAAATAGTGATTGAAGCAGAGGCAAGGCTAGGACTATACAGGCTGGTATGTAATGGCTTATGGAACCATAAACGCATTGGCTATGGTCATACCAATTTCAAATGGGACAGAAAACTGGATTCACTATTACAAATGAATTCAGACAAAATGACACCAAAATACCACTATCATAAACCATTCACGGTTAGATACCCAACCTACAGTGAATGGGATGAGGAAAAGGGGTTTAAACCCAAAAAGCCGGGGCTGATCTGGTATACAGATGGATCTAAAACTGACCATGGCACCGGTGCAGGAGGACATTGCTGGGGAACAAAAACCAAATTTTCATATAGCCTCGGACAATATCCAACTGTATTTCAAGCAGAAATCTATGCCATAATAGAATGTGCACTTGAGAATATAAACAAAGCCTATAAAAACAGGAATATTCATATACTATCAGACAGTCAAGCAGCCCTTAAGGCACTTGAATCAAGCCAGTTCACATCAAAACTGGTATGGGATTGCCTAACGTATCTCACAAGGCTTGGAGAACACAACAAAGTTCATTTAGTGTGGGTTCCTGGCCACAGAGGAATAGAAGGCAATGAAAAGGCAGACAAGTTAGCTAAAATAGGGTCAAGGACTCCTTTTATAGGACCTGAACCATTACTTGGGCTACCTGCAGCGACAATCAAAAAGTCGACAAAGGATTGGATCACAATCCAACACATAGAATTCTGGAAAACCTGTAATGGTCAACGACAGGCTAAAGAATTCATCGAAGGGCCCTCCAAAAAGAGGAGCAGGGAACTGCTAAACCTAAGCAGGAATCAACTAAGAACCATTACCGGTTTATTCACTGGCCACTGCCATCTTAAAAGACACCACTTCATAATGGGGATCGTAGAAGACCCAAACTGCAGAGGGTGTCAATATGAGGAAGAAACTGCCTCACACGTGATCTGTGAATGTCCAGCATTTTTGGAAGCCAGACACAAACACCTAAGGGCATATACACTAAAACCCAAGGACCTAGGGGGCATCCCAACTAGCAGAATCCTGGGATTCATTGAAGAGACCAAGCTGCTATTAAGATGAACCAATTAATGGAGCAGCACAATAGATCAAGATGGTCGCAGTGCAGGGACTACAAAAGAACCACTCCCAATAATAATAATAATACATTCCCATAATTGTAAATGCCTGTACTATAAATAAACAAAATCGGTCATGGCAGGATTCATACTCTCGACCATTGGATTTATATAATAGCAATCAATCAATCAATCAATCAGTGGCGTTACAACCCATCGTGGGTCCTGGCCTCCCTGACCATCGCTTCCTGATGCCAATTCACAACGCCCATCGTCCGCAAGTCCCTCTCTGTTCCATCTAACCATCTTATATAATAGCCCAGTGCGCTAAATGTATATAAATTTAACTGTGAACAAATATTTTTTATAAATAACATACTTTGTTTTTACCTTTTGGTTGTTTTTCCATACGATAGGTGGTCTGGTTCAGCTTCCCTCCGTGTCCGATGGACAGAATGGCACCAGGTACAGACGTCTCCCGTATTGAAGTGGACACAACAATATGGACCAGCCATTGAGACAGAGCGGCACCTTCGGAGCACGCCGAGTCTCTGACGTCGCAACGTTGCTCGCAGAATCTGAATACACAAAATTATCCTTTTATCATTTGAATTACTTCTCGGGCCCTCATGAGGTTCATCAAAATATGCCGATTTCTTTGGTTGGGGCGCATAGAAAGAACAAACAGTCCATGCTGAAGAAAAAAATGGTATAAGGAGCATTTGAAGTATTTAAAGTAAGAAGAATGGACTGTGATAGAGTGGCGAGTATTGCTTGAGGAGGTAAATACTTGTACTGGATTGTAACACAACAGATGTATTTATTTATGTTTTTTTTTAAACATAATATTACAAAGAAAATATATTAAAGATAACTGCTTCACTAGACAGAATCTGTTCCAAAGAAATAACCTGTATAGTTTGTGTTATATTATTATCTTATTAAATCAAGTGTTCAGGTAGAATGTTGATATATTAATGGTAATAGAACAATTATATTACATATAGAAATGATTGAATGTATTCGCGAAGCTCTCACAGTGCACATTCTCTTATTGAGCATAACATCAAAGGTGAGCTGATTAAGTTACAATTATTTATGTTGTTATTCTCATTTATTATATTTGTTTAAAAAAATATTATTGTACGTTGCCATTTTTTCAAATAAATAAAAAAAAAATTGAGCAGTGAGACGGCTACTTCATCTGTGGGAATAGATATCACAGTTTGTATACTTATTAGATTGTATAATTCAAAAATACAACATATTCCACATACATCACTTTAAACGCCAATGGCAGTTTATATATATATATATATATATATATATATATATATATATATATATATATATATATATATATATATATATATATATATATATATATATATATATATATATATATATATATATATATATATATATATATATATATATATATATATATATATATATATATATATATATATATATATATATATATATATATATATATATATATATATATGCGTGGTGCAATATATGAAAAAAAAAATTGCCCACATTTGGTATTAACTCAATAGGTATCCACTGCTTTGCTCCTTTTGTCTTGCTCTGCAAACTTATGAATAATCATCTCACATACAAATCCAGACTAAAAATGTGTACAGTAAAAATGTATTCATAGACAGCCAACCTTTCAATAAGATAAATTTTACTCAAACTATATACTTAGTGGAGTTTAGTTTTGTTCACAAACCGCTCGTGAAACTGGTTGACAATTTATTAAGTATATGTACATACCCGTCTACGTTCCTTTTATATGTATCAGGACATGATGTGGGAAGACAGAGATAGCTGCCTGGAATGTTCATACATGTGTCTGTTACCCCATTACAAATGTTCATGTTCATTGAACATTCATCCATATCTGAAAACAGTGCAACATGAAATAGTACCTATTGTTATATTTTGAAACCAAATCTTTGATATATTACCAAAAAGGTAAATTTTTAAACAAAAAATATATAATATGTTGACATTCATAGGCCCAGTATTACAGTCGGCCCTCAACTCATTGAGTTTGTTAAACTCAAGATTAATGTTAAGGGGAGATTGAATCCATTTCCGTATTACAGTGCAATATGACATGTCAGTTACTAAATCTTCAATTATAGACATATTTTACTTTTTCTGTGGTTATTATCTGTCAAATTTTAAATAACCTCAAATAATACCAACTACAAAACGGGACGCTACGACTTGAAATACTATTGTTTTATTATCCAGCATGGTAAATTTAATTTTTTTCACCAAAATAATGCTTTTAAATGGCCATGTTCGTTTCAATATGGCTGTCAGTTTGTTTTGTTGTGTGGCACCACCGTCGATAAAACTAACGCCTCTAGTGATAGAAACTGAAACTACACTCGTTGCCTAACGCCTCTAGTGATAGAAACTGAAACTACACGAGTTGCCTAGCAAATAACAGTTGACTCACCGTAAATTACTTAATTCGCCAGAAACGTTGAGTTAAATATTTGTCGTTTTAGTGACGTATTTGAGGGATGATTAGGCCTAAACGGACACTGTAATACGCTATGTTTTTGTAAAACTTGAGTTAAGCTCTTAAACTGAGACTGTAATACCGGCCCATAGAGTTAAGAACTCCTATTGGAGAGAGGAGCATCGTACTTAAAACATTACATAGGTATTCATTCATAACACATTAAAATGAGTGGGTTGTGGCCATCGCTATATACCTCTCACTACCATGTCACTCAACAAAATATTCAAATTTTGTATGGAAAATTTTCAACACACTACAATAATCAGTCATGGCGGAGTGAAATGAATGAATGTTTTTATTAATAATAATAGTAATGAACACTTCCTTGCACCCTGCGCAAGTGGCGAGTTTATTGCCATATGGCAATTTCTTCCAACTAACCAGTGTTTCCAGCCCAGAAAAGCAATATTTGTATGAGAAATAAATTTAAATAAATTTCTCCTCTGCTGGAAATCGAACCCAGGACGCCCGCACAGAAACCAAACGGCTTACCAACTGTGCCACGGCGGTCAATACAATATTCAATACAAACAAAATGAAAACTTACCAATGCATTTTCCACTGTCCAAGTAATAGCCTTCTTGACATTTATCATCGAATATGGTCGATTCTTCGTCTTCGTAAGAGTCGTCATCCTCATCATCATCCGAAGACTCTCCCTTGTGTGATTTCTCACTGAGACTCTTTGTATAGACAGTTACTTTGGAAAGTTTTCCCAAGTTCTTCTCTTTGGCAACATTTGTAAACGTTTCCTTTTTCCTCTCCGGATTCTCTTTCGTCTTCCGTCCGAAGAACGACTCGAGCTTCGGATCGGTCAATATCGTTGGCAGCTCACTTTTGTAACTCTCGTGGGGATCGTAGATGTCTCTGTCGTCGTCCACCGAAGACTCTGTGACCGTGTACCACTTGGACTGTTTGGATATTCTTCTACCTTCGTTTTTCACAAGATCCGTGTACTCGTCGTGGTCGATGGGAGAGAGGTATTCGTTTCGTTCGTCGCCTCCGTAGTCATAGTCGTCTTCGAAGGTGTGTTTGTGCGGTCTCCTTTTACGTTCAAAGTTTTTCCTTTTCGGCGATATACGAGTGATGAGTATTTCATCATCCTCATCTTCTGCGGAGTAACGGTCGGGTCTGGATAAGATCTGGACTGGCTTTGGTGTGGTTTGATGCTCGACTTCAGTGTAGGAACGGTGCCATTCTGATGATTCATCTAAATTTAAAGAAATAAATTTTATATAATATGTATATGAATGTATTTGACCGTTAACTAGGGACGTTTTAAGTCACACTTTCATGGATGTGTGGTATCACAAACTACATACATTTCAAGATCATACTTTTCAAAAAAATATTTAGTGTAAAAAGCCCATTCAGCAATTATTTAAAAATCTTACTAATAAACGACTGAATAGTTGCAACATAAATTAATAGTGGTAGGTACATAAAATTTATAACAAAAATTAACAGAAAGATGGACACGTAACATTATTGTTAGAGTGAATGGAAATAGCAAGTATGGCACATAAATAGTGTAGTGGTAGGTACATTAAATTTATAACAAAAATTAACAGAAAGATGGACACGTAACATTATTGTTAGAGTGAATGGGAATAGCAAGTATGGCACATAAATAGTGTAGTGGTAGGTACATTAAATTTATAACAAAAATTAATAGAAAGATGGACACGTAACATTATTGTTAGAGTGAATGGGAATAGCAAGTATGGCACATAAATAGTGTAGTGGTAGGTACATTAAATTTATAACAAAAATTAATAGAAAGATGGACACGTAACATTATTGTTAGAGTGAATGGGAATAGCAAGTATGGCACATAAATAGTGTAGTGGTAGGTACATTAAATTTATAACAAAAATTAATAGAAAGATGGACACGTAACATTATTGTTAGAGTGAATGGGAATAGCAAGTATGGCACATAAATAGTGTAGTGGTAGGTACATTAAATTTATAACAAAAATTAATAGAAAGATGGACACGTAACATTATTGTTAGAGTGAATGGGAATAGCAAGTATGGCACATAAATAGTGTAGTGGTAGGTACATTAAATTTATAACAAAAATTAATAGAAAGATGGACACGTAACATTATTGTTAGAGTGAATGGAAATAGCAAGTATGGCACATAAATAGTGTAGTGGTAGGTACATTAAATTTATAACAAAAATTAACAGAGAGATGGACACGTAACATTATTGTTAGAGTGAATGGGAATAGCAAGTATGGCACATAAATAGTGTAGTGGTAGGTACATTAAATTTATAACAAAAATTAATAGAAAGATGGACACGTAACATTATTGTTAGAGTGAATGGGAATAGCAAGTATGGCACATAAATAGTGTAGTGGTAGGTACATTAAATTTATAACAAAAATTAATAGAAAGATGGACACGTAACATTATTGTTAGAGTGAATGGGAATAGCAAGTATGGCACATAAATAGTGTAGTGGTAGGTACATTAAATTTATAACAAAAATTAATAGAAAGATGGACACGTAACATTATTGTTAGAGTGAATGGGAATAGCAAGTATGGCACATAAATAGTGTAGTGGTAGGTACATTAAATTTATAACAAAAATTAATAGAAAGATGGACACGTAACATTATTGTTAGAGTGAATGGGAATAGCAAGTATGGCACATAAATAGTGTAGTGGTAGGTACATTAAATTTATAACAAAAATTAATAGAAAGATGGACACGTAACATTATTGTTAGAGTGAATGGGAATAGCAAGTATGGCACATAAATAGTGTAGTGGTAGGTACATTAAATTTATAACAAAAATTAATAGAAAGATGGACACGTAACATTATTGTTAGAGTGAATGGGAATAGCAAGTATGGCACATAAATAGTGTAGTGGTAGGTACATTAAATTTATAACAAAAATTAATAGAAAGATGGACACGTAACATTATTGTTAGAGTGAATGGGAATAGCAAGTATGGCACATAAATAGTGTAGTGGTAGGTACATTAAATTTATAACAAAAATTAATAGAAAGATGGACACGTAACATTATTGTTAGAGTGAATGGAAATAGCAAGTATGGCACATAAATAGTGTAGTGGTAGGTACATTAAATTTATAACAAAAATTAACAGAGAGATGGACACGTAACATTATTGTTAGAGTGAATGGGAATAGCAAGTATGGCACATAAATAGTGTAGTGGTAGGTACATTAAATTTATAACAAAAATTAATAGAAAGATGGACACGTAACATTATTGTTAGAGTGAATGGGAATAGCAAGTATGGCACATAAATAGTGTAGTGGTAGGTACATTAAATTTATAACAAAAATTAATAGAAAGATGGACACGTAACATTATTGTTAGAGTGAATGGGAATAGCAAGTATGGCACATAAATAGTGTAGTGGTAGGTACATTAAATTTATAACAAAAATTAATAGAAAGATGGACACGTAACATTATTGTTAGAGTGAATGGGAATAGCAAGTATGGCACATAAATAGTGTAGTGGTAGGTACATTAAATTTATAACAAAAATTAATAGAAAGATGGACACGTAACATTATTGTTAGAGTGAATGGGAATAGCAAGTATGGCACATAAATAGTGTAGTGGTAGGTACATTAAATTTATAACAAAAATTAATAGAAAGATGGACACGTAACATTATTGTTAGAGTGAATGGGAATAGCAAGTATGGCACATAAATAGTGTAGTGGTAGGTACATTAAATTTATAACAAAAATTAATAGAAAGATGGACACGTAACATTATTGTTAGAGTGAATGGGAATAGCAAGTATGGCACATAAATAGTGTAGTGGTAGGTACATTAAATTTATAACAAAAATTAATAGAAAGATGGACACGTAACATTATTGTTAGAGTGAATGGAAATAGCAAGTATGGCACATAAATAGTGTAGTGGTAGGTACATTAAATTTATAACAAAAATTAACAGAGAGATGGACACGTAACATTATTGTTAGAGTGAATGGGAATAGCAAGTATGGCACATAAATAGTGTAGTGGTAGGTACATTAAATTTATAACAAAAATTAATAGAAAGATGGACACGTAACATTATTGTTAGAGTGAATGGGAATAGCAAGTATGGCACATAAATAGTGTAGTGGTAGGTACATTAAATTTATAACAAAAATTAATAGAAAGATGGACACGTAACATTATTGTTAGAGTGAATGGGAATAGCAAGTATGGCACATAAATAGTGTAGTGGTAGGTACATTAAATTTATAACAAAAATTAATAGAAAGATGGACACGTAACATTATTGTTAGAGTGAATGGGAATAGCAAGTATGGCACATAAATAGTGTAGTGGTAGGTACATTAAATTTATAACAAAAATTAATAGAAAGATGGACACGTAACATTATTGTTAGAGTGAATGGGAATAGCAAGTATGGCACATAAATAGTGTAGTGGTAGGTACATTAAATTTATAACAAAAATTAACAGAAAGATGGACACGTAACATTATTGTTAGAGTGAATGGGCATAGCAAGTGTGGTACGATTAGCAGATTGAAGAGGCAGACCATGATTGGACAAGAAAATAACATTTTTGTCAAGATATTGTGGTGAATTGGTGTTATTAATTATATTATATACAGTTATAATAATCCCTGTATAGGTACCTACATATATGTATGTATAGAGGAATATGAATGAGTTAAGACTGACCTTGAACACATGTTTTAGAGTCTCTGGTGAGAAGGTAACCCCTAGGACATGCACATCTGTAGCTGCCAGCGTTGTTTATACACTCATGAGAACATCCGTGACTGTCTTGGAGGCACTCATTCACATCTACAAACAAGTTATTTATATACCTACATCAAAACACAACATTACATATGTACATATATACAAGCATCAATTAAATAATGTTAATGGCAGAAGGAATATCCAGGAACTATTTGACAAATATAGTTTTTTTTCCTTACTTTCTGGCGGGTTCTAATGTAGATGCTCATTGTGAATGATGATAGTTTTTTACCTTTCCTATAAATATTTGCATAGATAGGTACCTACTTATGTTTTTTATTCAAAGGTTGACTCTCCCAGGATTGATTTTTAAAATGCCCATTTCTTTTGTTTACATTCTTAAAACAACAATTGAAAAACTCAATTAAAAATTTGAGAGAATTTTGAAAATTTCAATACAAGAAAATTTTATGTTGTCTATGGAAATCATTGATCAATTTTGTGTGTACCTACGTCATATTCCATATACACACAAAAAAACATTAAATATCTAGAATTTGAATTCAAAGCATTTGTTAAGAATATTGATTTATCAATTTTATTAAAAATGATTTATTCGACAGGTTTCAAAACATACAACCGTTTCTTTCTCAGGATGGATGACAGCTATTTGAAAATATAAACATTTTATGAGCATCGTATTTTGAAATTTTATTTTATTACATAATAATAATAATAAAATACTTTTATTGCTTTATAAAACGTGGTGTACTTATTGTCCGCAGGCAATCTCTACCAGTCAACCACCATGGTAAATAAAGTCAGTAACAGGGATAGAAGAATACAAATAGAAAAATAGAAAAAAAAATCATAAATTAAAAATACAAAATAAATATAAAAACAAAAAATAATATATGTATAAATAAGAACAAAAATAAGAATAAAAAAAATACATCAGATAGATACACTATGTTTATTGGATGGAGGATATGACAGGAGAAATTACATACATTAGATTGTTAGAAACATAAACATACCCAAGCAGCGATGACCCATCCCGATGGCCATATAACCCTGAAGACAGAGGCAACGGTAGCTGCCGGGAAGGTTCTCACACATCTGCGTAGAGTGACATTCATTGTGTGGTGTTTCGCATTCGTTGACGTCTGAAAGAAACATTTTGTTATATCTGTTGTTCAGGTTACCAATATTAGATATATATGTAGATACAAGTTCTCTCTGCCTATATTCCGTAAGAGACATGGCATGAAGATATGTTTGTATGTGTAAGTATACAACAGATTAATAGAATAAAAATACAAATGGTTGAATCAATGCTAAGATGGGTGGGGGGGTAATCAATGTCTCTTTTGAGGTCAAAGTTTATCTAAACTGATCTATTCAAACAATTGAAAACTTTCAAAGATGAAATTGAATTTGTCTTGAATCCTGGCATCTGGCAATATACCCAGCCCGGTTCCACTTGAGACTAGCGACCCTTTCTGCTACATTAGCTATTTGATTTTCTCTCTAATATTTGTATTTGTTATTCTGTAAAATGATTGTGATCAATATTACCTTCGCACTGATTACTATCCTCATTGTAAATATATCCAACCATGCATGTATTGACTCGAAGAACATTTGGAGGAAGGTTTTTTTTTGGTGGATTTATCCTAAAAAAAACAATAAATAATGTAAAATTATAATTTCGATCTGTTAACAACAGTCAAGATACAAAAGAGAAAGGCAATCGTGGTTTCACTGGAAAATGTTGTTTCGCTTGCGACCATGTATGCGGGATTGAGGGGTCCCTTTATGACTCAAGTCACACTCACCCACCAATCTCCGACTGATACTCCACTCCCCTGCGCAACCAAAGCCAATAGGATGTGGATAGTGCTGCTTTTACCACCCTATCCAAAAGTTCTTTTATTTTACCTCTAGGGAGACCCAGGTCTTTAAAGTAGGAATATAAAGACTTTGCAGACAGGCCTCTCGCCCCCACCTCTACAGCATATATAATATTCCTGCTAAAGCCATTTTGAACTGTTTTATCTACCAGTTTCTTATACTTGTTTAGTTTGTATTGGTGATCTTATGGAATATTTGTGTCCCATGGAACAGGCAGCTCCACATAAGTAACTATTTTCAATGAAAGAGAGTAAATTGTCAAGTCAGGCCTAAGAGACAAGTGCAGATCTCCTTTGGAAGGTTATATTCTCTGTTCTCTTATCCATTAGGATATTCCAGTCATTTGACTTCCCAATTATTGGATATTAATTTTATGAATGCATATATACGAAAACATTGGATTTTTCTTTCCATGGCGGGAGTCAATGAGATATTTTTCATTGCTTACAAATCAATTTATTAATTGATGGCGTTAGAAAAAAATGTTGTCATTCCATAGATGGCAGTGGTGTTTCAGTTTTACTTTCAAGTGTGTCAAAAAACATATACATATGTGATTTTGTAATAAATTAGGTTGATAAGGGAAATCAATAAAACTGCATAATTAGTGGAGTATCAGTCGGAGATTGGTGGGTGAGTGGTGAGCATGACTTGAGTCATAAAGGGCCCCTTAATCCCGCATACATGGTCACAAGCCCATGTGGCTCGCCTGTTCTGGCTGGTACTCTGGTCGCCTGTGCTCGTGGGCCTGGATACATGAATCCAGTGAAACCACGATTGCCTTTCTCTTTTGTATCTTATTACATTCCCTAAATTAAGCATAAATACTTGTGCGATAGGTGAAAGAAATCGCGGCCACTGGATTACCAACCCGGCGCGCTAAGCACTCTGCTACCACCCATCTAAATAATAAGTTAAAGAAATAATAACAGCAGTCAAAGTTGATTAAAAAGAACTCACAGCATGGCTGGTACTCTTTGTTCATCTGTGTTAGTTTGTCTGTTGGGGTTTCCATAATCTGGTATTGTTCCATCAATAACAATATCCACCATCACATCACCCGTCTCTGAAATGGCCGTGTTCTTCTTCACCAGATGAACTTGCTCACCTAAAATATAAAAGGAAATGGTCGTTATTATATCTTATTCTTCAACAGAATCTTCAATCTGTAAATTTTTCCATTTTTGTTTTTTAAGAATGAATATGTCCTTGTAACAAGTACATATATATACCCATACATTCCTTAAACTAAGCAGTAATGCTTGTGCTATAGGTGAACGAAATCGGTCGTGGCAGGATTCAAACTCATTTTGAAATGTTTGCAGGATTTCAAATGTTTCTCTAATTCTTTTTAATATTGTCTAGGGAGGCTGAACTGGAATTTTGTAATCGATTTTTAAATCACTTCCCGACTAGTTAGAGGTCTGAAATATTTTGAATGTGAGATTCCCGATGACAATGCATGTTTAAACTGTTTCCAGCTTGATTCATTGTTAGATATTTTGATAAAACTGAACAATTTTGTATTATTGAACTTGGCGCCCTTGGAGTGATCTTGTATCACTAAATGGCGCTTTATAAATTTTATTTATTACTAGCTTTTATGTCCCGCCGTTGGCCAAGAATGTAAAATTGTGAAAGAAAAAGCAATCGTTTTTATAATATTGTCACACAATTATTTTGCAATATCAGACTATGAAAAGTGGTTTGAAATTTGATTGAGTTTAAGTATTGTAAAATGTTCAAGTGATGGCCACAACCCATTCTTTTTTATATATTGCTATAAAGTGTGAATGAAGTATAATATTTATACAATTTCTGCTCGCATGGACTATGCGTAATGGTTTTAAATATGACTAGTTTATCAACGTTGTAAAGAGATTGGTTTGGCCACAACCCCCATTTTTAAATATTATCATCGAAAACAAATTGTAATGTGTACCTATTGAAAATTTAGTAATTTTGGATGTTGGGATGTGGTTAAAATTTGATTAAACAAACGTAGGTACTGAAAAGATCTAGTATTGGTCACATCCCATTCGTTTTTATATTTTTTCATCAAGTGTGCATTACATTTTTGCTCAATTTGACTGAAAGTCTTCATTAACGAAGAAGAAGAAGACTTGAACTATAGTAAATAGTTTTTAATTTGAATATAAATGTTGTGAAGAGTTCAGTAATGGCCACAACCCCCATTCTTTAAATATTAGGTGTTGAAAATTATTCAAAATAGGATGATATAAATGGTTTAAATTTAATTAAACAAAAGTATTGAAAAGACTCTAGTGCAGGTTATATCGTCACATCCCATATCCCATTCATTTCATATGTATTTTCATCAAGTGTGCATATCGTTAATAATATTTCTGCACAATAGACTATTAGACTTAAAACTAACCCAAAAGACTAAATAAAACTATTCCAATGGTCTACATAAAATAAGTAAAAATACATATACCTAATAGAAGAATTAGACTATTGGAAATAGATTGTATAAAAGCTCACCCAAAGGTCTACAAAAAAGAAGAAGAAGAATATTTAGACTATTGGAAATAGTTTGTATAAATACTGACCAAAAGGTCTACATAAAAGAAAATGAATAAGACTATTGGAAATAGTTTGTATTAAAACTCTCCCAAAAGTCTACGTACTTAAATGAAGAAGAATAATAATTAGACTAAAGGAAATAATTTTTATAAAAAATGACCCAAATGTATACATAAAAGAAGAAGAAGATGAATTAGACAATAGGAAATAGTTTGTATAAAAACTGCCATAAAGGTCTACATAAAATTAAGAAGAAAAAGAATTAGACTCCAGGACCCGCCGCTTCAGGCCCTTCAGTACCTCCCGTCCCTTTAATCCCTCATTACGTCCCTTCCCATCAGGCCCTTCAGTACCTTCCGTCCCTTCAGGCAGTTTTATACCTCCCGTCCCTTCAGGCCCTTTAGTGCCTCCCTTCCCTTCATTACATCCCGTCCCATCAGTCGGTTAAGAAAAGTTTAAATCCAGAAACCATCCTGGAAGAACCGCGAAGAGATGAAAGAACCTTCTTTTCCCAGGATGCTCTACTTAATAGGTAAAATGACTAAATACACGAAGAAGAAGAAAAAAGTTTAAACCCAGATACCTGCGAAGAGATGGAAGGACATTTGGACCTTCTTCTCCCAGGATTCTCCAACTTCATAGGTAAAATGACCAAAAATACACGATGAAGAAGAAGGAGAAGAAATAAGTTTAAATCCAGATACCTGCGAAGAGATGGAAGGAAAATTGGACATTCTTCTCTCAGGTTAGTCCACCTTCAAAGGTAAAATGACCAAATAGACGATGAAGAAGAAGAAGAAAAAAGTTTAAATCCAGAAACCTGCGAAGAGATGGAAGGAAAATTGGACCTTCATCTCCCAGGATAGTTCATCTTCATAGGTAAGATGACCAAGTACACGTTGAAGAAAAAGAAGAAAAAAGTTTATATGCAGAACCCGTCCTGGAAGACCTGTGAAGAGATGGAGGGACAGTCGGACCTTCTTTTCCCAGGATACTCCCCCTTCATAGGTAAAACGACCAAATACACGAAGAAGAAGAAGAATAAGAAAAAAGTTTAAATCCAAAAACCATCCTGGGCATACGCTCGGCAATTCACCAAAGTTTCATTATAATCGGACAAACGGTTGATAAATAAATAAATAAAATAATTTTCCTATAGGAAATCAGTATAGGTATATTATTGTTGATTTGTAAGTAAATAGTATTAGGTAGGTACCTACCTACAACAACCTTCTAAATAAATTCGATTCCTAACAAATTTTATTTGAATATCACATTCTTTCTGTAGCCATGGAAACGATTCGAACACGTAAGTAATATCGAATGGTTCGGATACATTTTTTGAATATGTAGGTACCTACATTGGTTTGTTCGATGCCATAAAAATGAAAATTGTCAGAAAAATCAAATATTATTTACAAATTATGCAATTTTATTATGCCTATATCTTTACTAATAATAAGCACATTTTTACAATATATGTCTTAAAACTTGCTGTAATGTCTTGTGTTTCATTTTATTATTTCATAATTACATTTATTTCAAAGGTTTATTATTTTCAAGAACATATTCATTCGGTAGGAAAATGAAATATTGTATGAAAAGATATTTAAATGGCGGCGTTTATGTACAAAACGCTTACTTTAAAAATAAGTTATACATTATAATTATACAAAATATTCACCATGTTTTTCACTTAAACGCTAAGTTATACTTGAAAACATATTTTTTTCGTGTAAATACGTACTTATAACTTTTAAACTAACAGATATTTGCGTGCAAAATGTACACTTTTTTGACAGATATGACTTATAATTATTTAAATATTTTTAAAATTCAGCATTTTTATCGCATTCTTTTTAGCGTGACACTGCATCAGGTATACTGGTACATGTTCGCACTTAAATTAGATTTTTAGATGCTCTTGGTTTTTCAGAAGGCGTGAGACAAACACACACACACACACACAGACACTAACATTTTGATTGCTTTATTACTTTAGATTATTATTATTGGATTTTGACTGCTATACAAGGACCTGAACCAGCAGTTGGCCTATCTGTAACTATGATTAAAAGATTGATTAAAGACTGGAAAACAGTACAGCATAGAAAATTCTGGAAGACCAGTTGTGGACAGCAACAGGTGAAAGAATTCATTGAAGGGCCCTCTAAAAAAAGGACAAGAAAGCTGCTAAATCTCAGCAGAGAACAATGACTGGTTTATTCACTGGTCACTGTCATCTGAAAAGACACCATTAGGTACATAATGGGGATCGCTGATGAACCAAACTGTAGAAAGTCAACAAGAGGAAGAAACAACTTCACATGTGATCTGTGTGTCCAGCACTAATGGAATCCAGGCACAGACACCTGAGAGCCTTTATACTTCTTTATACTATTATGATCTAGGCTGCTGTAATTACTTCCTGTGGAAATGGGGAAAAAGAGAATCTCCGCAATGCGATTGCGGTGCAGACTACCAAACAGTTCGCCACATCGTTGAGGAGTGCCCACTGCGCAGATTCCCAGGGGACCCAACCAGCCTGCATGGAGCGGAACGGGATGTCATGGACTGGCTACAGCAACTGGACCTAAGACTTAAAGAATACTGGGACGCAACCACAACTGGTGAAGAAGCCTGCCCATATGCCATACGAAAAGTAAAGTAAAGTAAGTATACTTTTATGTGGGGAGCATTTCAATTTGAAAAATATGGGACTTCATTCAAGAAACCGAACTTCTATTGAAATGACAACCTTGAAGGGAGGTGCACAATAGATCAAACATGATCGCAGTGATCAAACATATTCAATAATAATAATAACTGCTATACATGTTGTATAATATTCAGGCATTATTTAAATTGTTATTAGATACATTTTGAAACTTTGAAAAGGGTGTGTTCAATTTTTTTTTTTATTTACTTGTGTTAAGACTAAAGAGTTCTAAATATGATGGAGAAATAGAGAGAGTTGTTGACCACTGTCATTAGACGCAAAGCAGCATATTCCGTGATGATAGATATGCCCTTCTACAACTTATAGTGGAGAAGTATTATAGAGAGAAGACAGAGCGTAAAAGAATATCATGGTTTAAAAATCTCAGGCAGTGATTCGGTCCATTCCAAATGCAGCATCACTAATAGGTTGGCGCAGGATCGGGATGAGTTTGGTATGATGGTCACCAACTTCCGTTAGGAATGGCACAAGAAGAAGAATATGGTTTGTAAGTGATAAACTACCAGCTTACATGGTAAAGGAAAATATTGAAATAACCAATAAGTTTATCCTTAAATCATGTAAATATGACTTGTCACAATGTTTTTTCTTAAAATAAAAATCACCGAAGCTCGCCGATCTGCTCAAGACTATCCTACACGGAAGTGGAATACTCGACGAGTGATTGAGTATAAGGTGAAGGAAAAAGAAGTGTAAACTTAAAGGATATAATGGCCCTGGATGCGTATTTACCTTTCCGTGTTGATTAGGAGGCAAGTACTGCCTCGAATTAGGCACTAATTTGCTGCGCTAATGCACTTAAAAACTTAATATGGAACATATATAGCCATAAAGTTGGCACGCTATTTCATTTCGCTCGCATTTTGTCTGTCACTGTCACATTTGTATTTTGTCCACAGATTATATAAAAATTATAGATTATACAAAAAATGCCTCTAACAAACACAGCTTTGTAACACTCAATCAATACGCATGGTAAAATTTATAAACCTGCATTTAACACGTATTAACAGGAAAAGTTTGCGTTGTTAAACCATGTGCATTTGGAGGACACGTGCCTTGAATTCAACACAAGTTTTTAAGTGCATTAGCGCAACAAACACGGAAAGGTAAATACGCGCCCTGGACAACACTTTAATTTGCTAGTGGAAAGAATTGTCGATCACCTGTAGCAAACTGTATTTGAGAATCGTCCGAGTCTTGGTTTCTTTCATAAGCTGACGGCAGCATCCTGAGGCGACTGGACATCCGAGGGTTCTGCGGGTATCTCTTGTCATCTCCCTTGAAGCCGATTACTTCCGGTGATATCATGAAGCTCATGTAAGGGAAGTAATCTTCCTGAAATGACATTTTGTACAATTATATTTATTACATAACAAGACGATGTACGACATAGTGAGAAATCAGAAGATTAGGAAAGAATGTAAAATAAAGAAAGATGTCAACAATAGAGTGAAAGTGAACACAGTGAAATGGTTTGGCCACATGGGGAGAATGAATGAGGAACGCCTGACGAAAAAACATACAAAGCGGACAGAATGAGAAGTCGGGGCCGTCCAAGAAAATGATGGCTAAGAAAGAATATATGAATGTTGATGAGGTAATAGATGGTGATGGCACTCAGTTCTCTCTGCCTACCCTATTTTGATCAAAAGGCTATAATGTACATTTTTACAGAATTGAATGGCATACAGCGCAGTGTGGGCAACTTGGGAATCTTGTTGGATACTTATATTTGAATGAAGAAGTATATAAAAGAACAAAAACAGAAAATGATTTAATCGGTAAAATATTTTGTGGTAATACTGAATTAAATAAATAAATTACACTAAACCTTTTTTGATAAGACATCGTTGAGTGAAGTTTGTACATAACGATGACCATTCTTTTCCAAAATGTCAGCCTGTAAATATTTGGAAGGCAACTTGTGTCCATTTAATTTGCCCGATATCGACAGATAAGCCTTATTCTGGTTTTGTTTCTTCAGTACATCATTTATTTTTTCATATTTGTTGCATGTCACAGGAATATCCAGACAACGTTCTATCTGTAAAAATACCATTATTATATGTTTGATACAACATATTATATCATTATCACTTAAATGATTAATACTACATTATATGATTATCACTCAAATGATCAATACAACATATGACATTCACTTGATACAACATTATCATATGTTGTGATCACTCAAGTTATTGATACAACATGTGATTATCACTCAAATTAATGATACAACATATGATTATCACTCAAATGTTTGATATAATATATTATTTCCCCTTTAATAACCAATACAACATATGTGTTGTATAGTTTCAAAAGTGTGTGTTTTTAATAATCGAGAAAAAAAAATATTCTTTGAAATATGAATCATTTCAAGTGTATAAACTATTTAATACAAAACAATATGATATTTTGTATGATTCAATAGTAATGAGAATAGTTTATTTCAAATTAATCAATGAAAAGATTAATTTTGATATATAGTTCATTTTTTTGTTTCGAAATCAAAAGCTGTTTTTGATACTATACGACTCATATGATAATCGCTGAAGTAATTGATACAAAATATGACAATCACTCAAATGAATCATACAACATATAATTATCACACTAATGGTTGATACAATATGTGATAAACATTCTTCAAGTGATTGATAAAACATGATAATCACTCAAATAATTGGTACAACATATGATAATCACTCAAATGATTGGTACAACATATGATAATCACTCAAATGATTGGTACAACATATGATAATCATTCAAATGATTGATACAACATTATGATAATTACTAATGTGATCACTCAAATAATTGATACAACATATGATAATCACTCATGTGATCACTAAAATTGTTGGTACAACATACGACAATCATTCAAATGATTGATAAAACATATGATAATCACTCATGTGATCACTAAAATTGTTGGTACAACATACGACAATCATTCAAATGATTAATAAAACATATGATAATCACTCATGTGATCACTAAAATTGTTGGTACAACATACGACAATCATTCAAATGATTGATAAAACATATGATAACCACTCATGTGATCACTAAAATTGTTGGTACAATATACGAGAATCATTCAAATGATTGATAAAACATATGATTATCACTCAAACGATTGATACAACATTTAATAATCATATTTTGTATCAATCACCTTACATTTATATATTTATTATTCTCTAATTAAAAAAAACACTTTTAAGGTATAAATTACTTGAAGATTTCCTCCTGTACAATTACCACCTCGACACTCCCTGCTCCTGCGACGCTGACCTCTGCCACATGACACAGAACAAGGACTCCACTCACTCCACGTACTCCACTCTCCTGAAACAATAATATATTTATAAATAAATATTATTGATGATGAACGAATATTCAACTCACTGTGTGCCTTTGATGGTTTAGCATGACACTGACTAAAAAAAAGGCAAAATGATCGTCCTGTAAAAAATAATTAAATTTTCATAGGACCTATAGTTTCTATCAAATAACTTGAGAATTTAAGTTTCGAATTTTGGTCTGCCAGGTAAACATAGTGTGTAATAAATATATCAAATTACCTGGACAAGGTCCAGCGTTGCAGTGAGCCGACTCTTCCGCAGGTCCCAAGCACGTACTCGGGGCACCTTCGCACTGCCGGATCCTGATACGACGTCCCACACCACAGCTCACACTGCACTGACTCCACAAAGACCAAGGCAACCTACAAAATTGTGAGTAGTAGTCAGAGTTCTAAATAAAATTTACAGATTATGACTTCATTCTAACTATCCGATCCATCATCAGTTTAAATCTAACTATGGCTAACTAAACTGTCACCCTGCATAGGTATTATTTAAGCGCCGCCTTCAGCTCAATATTAATTCAACAGTCAACGAAAGGCATACCGCATATACACTGATTACTTACTTACTTACTTTACGGGTCCGGATTACACACTGATTTAACAAAAATTATTCTATTTTAATAAAATTGTTATTACCTTTGGTATCCAATTATTATAAAATTTTCATTACCTTTGGCATCCTATTATTATAAAATTGTCACTACCTTTGGCATCCTATTATTATAAAATTGTCATTACCTTTGGTATCCTATTATTATAAAATTGTCATTACCTTTGGTATTCTATTATTATAAAATTGTCATTACCTGTGGTATTCTATTATTGTAAAATTGTCATTACATTTGGTATGCTATTATTATAAAATTGTCATTACCTTTGGTATCCTATTAATATTGTCATTACCTGTGGTATCCTATTATAATAAAATTGTCATTACCTTTGGTATCCTATTAATATTGTCATTACCTGTGGAATCCTATTATAATAAAATTGTCATTACCTTTGGTATTCTATTATTGTAAAGTTGTCAATTCATTTGGTACTGTTCATTTATTGTTCATTTAAAAGTGCACTACGTGGTTATGTTTGTACATTAATTAAAAATATGATATTCCTTACAAATACGTTTTTTTTCTATTGCAATTTTGATTTTTTTTAAATAATTATAGAATACATGTATCATACTATCATATAAAACTCAAGACTGTTTTTTTACAATTCCTGATTATTTGTTTTTTAATATGAAATTAGAAGAATTTAATTTGGCGATTTTATGGCAACATAATTTAGTTATTTGACTGACTGACTGACAGTGGTACCAACATTACCATGAAGTGCACTTTCAAGTTAAACCTATAAAATGTATACAAAATAAGAATACAGTAGGCATTTTAATACTGTAATTGTATCTTTCCCAAATTGCCTGTACTGCATTTTCAGGTATTACAAAACAGAAATACTTTATTCTTTTATTTCAATTGCTTCTCGGACAACTAATAGGTACTATGTCAAATATTAATTTAACACGCACCCAATAACAAATTGCCACATTCTGTGGACTTATGATATTTATCGTCTCACAGATCCAGACTGAAAACACATTCGAAAACTGTGTTTAATAATTGTTAACAATTTCTTGTAAATCTCAAATTTATAAAAAAAACACTGACTACGATGGTTGGAGCATGTTCAGCAAACGGAGAAAAACCAAACTTCAAAAAAGATTCATCACACAAAGTGTGGGAAGACCCATACTAAGTTGGATAATGGCATACAGGAAGACTTGAAAAAGATTGGCATTACACAAACTAAAGAATGAAACAGAGGACCAGACTAAAAGGCTGAAAATTCTACAGAGATTGATATAAAATATACCACTGAGAACAGTTGCTTCCGATACACGGCTCCTGTTGCGCATCTGCCCCCGAGCAAGGGTCTCCTCCGTGCTGAGGTGGCGGTGAGGAACAGGTCCGATAACGACGCCTGGTTCCACCTCCGCAGGCTACAGAACACGAAGTCCAATTGTTCCAAGAACTCCAACCGCCATTCACCTAAAAACATTAAAGTCATTTTATTAAGGTCAACAGAAAATGTAATACTTACTAGTATTTTATTACAAACATCTAAAACATTTTTATTTATTTTATATTTAACTTTTTGTACATATTATAAACAAATACAATGCACACTGGCAGGCTTATTACCATTTATTTACAAAGCAAATTTATTCTAGTTATTAAGAGATAAATATACCTAACAACATATTTTTCTTTTACCCCACAACAATGTCTGTTAAAAATTAATACTTCATTGGAATATTGGATTGTGGCGCAGTAGTTGCACATCACTAATTACCCCACCAAAGACAATGCCGAGCAGAGATGATATATAGAGGTCGCTCTAGCGGCTCTGTTCGGGAAATTTGTGATCAGCCATTAGTCTCCCATTTCGAAATCTTTTAATTATTAATTGTTGTTATTACTTTTTAGTAATTAGTATTAATTTTTGTTGTCAATCGTTTAAGTGTTATCTAAATAAATCCATGTAAGTTATACTCGTTTATTTATTATAATATATCTAATTAATACCCTATTCTTATTTTTATATATGCATGCCATTAATTTTTTGTTATCCAAGTAGTCCTTTAACTTGGAGAGTCTGTCGGGGAGTGGCTTGGACATAGAATACGCTTAGCGTTCCGATACGACTAGTAATTGGTTCAATTCCGATTACTAGGATCCCAACACATGGTTCGATTCCAGATATTAGTTCGATTGGAGTTAGAGAGTCATTATTATATTCATATTTAATTCAATTGAACATTATCCATTTAATTAGTCCAACACATTAAACACCACCACATAACCCCCACAGGATTTTTCAAACACAATGATGATGTTTTCAAATTTGAAATAATATTATTCAGGAAAAGTAACGAAGAATATTGCATGAATGTTTAGGAGGCAAGACATCAGAATAATTTTATTTTATTATTTTATTTTTATTTATTGGAAAATTCACAGAATGTATTACATAACATTATTTACATAATCTTTTAAATATAAATACATTCCAATCATGAATTTACTCGTGAAATATTACAATTTTAAAAGCTTGGTAGAAAAAAAGTATTAACAAATAAAACAAATGGAACTATGATCACAGAAGTAACAGTAACAATGAATTTAATTCACAATAATTTGAAAAATAAATAAATTAATGATATAGAGAAGAAATCTTAAAACATTGTGTAAAAAATCAATAGAAAAATCGAGATGCACAATCTCTCAAGACTTACGTCATGAATTTATCAAATAAACGAAAAAAAAAAATAAACGGATGAGAAAAAAAATGTCTATATTAAGATGAAGTTAAAATTCATTTCAGGAAATATCGTTGCCTGAACTGAGGATATATAATAATATGGCATTCAATTCTTTCTGCCTGTCCTGTGAGCAGTTGTTAAATTTAAATAAACATGAATTAAAAAATAAATAAAAATGAACATATATATATAAATTTTACTTTGCAAGGTGCAATATAGCATTCTCTAGTCTCTGTTGAGTTACCCCTGCAAGCGCTCTTGTCCAATACATCTTCTGACAGCTTTCTTCGGCTCCATTGCGAAGAACTCTTTGAATTCAAATCCTTATCATCGTCATCTGCAAACAACATTCATTTATTTACTAATTGCAACAAAAAAGTAAGTGCAATAAAAACTTGTAATGATTCTTCCATAAAACGAAAAACAGCGTTTTAACTGTTGATATTGTGAGCAAAAACACAAATGATATTATGGTTTCAACTGTCAAAACATTCTCACAATCAGAATATTGAATCATTTAATGTTCCTACTAATAAATTTATTTATTACGTAATCATAATAAACAATATATTTTTTTACATATTATTTATATCCACCTCACTCGGCTTAGCCTGTACAGAGGTGGAATATTTCACAATCACATTAATACATCTTTATTACAATATTTTTACATATTATTTATATCCACCTCACTAGGCTTAGCCTGTACAGAGGTGGAATATTTCACAATCACATTAATACATCTTTATTACAATATTTTTACATATTATTTATATCCACCTCACTCGGCTTAGCCTGTACAGAGGTGGAATATTTCACAATCACATTAATACATCTTTATTACAATATTTTTACATATTATTTATATCCACCTCACTAGGCTTAGCCTGTACAGAGGTGGAATATTTCACAATCACATTAATACATCTTTATTACAATATTTTTACATATCATTTATATCCACCTTACTCGGCTTAGCCTGTACAGAGGTGGAATATTTCACAATCACATTAATACATCTTTATTACAATATTTTTACATATCATTTATATCCACCTTACTCGGCTTAGCCTGTACAGAGGTGGAATATTTCACAATCACATTAATACATCTTTATTACAATATTTTTACATATTATTTATATCCACCTCACTCGGCTTAGCCTGTACAGAGGTGGAATATTTCACAATCACATTAATACATCTTTATTACAATATTTTTACATATTATTTATATCCACCTCACTCGGCTTAGCCTGTACAGAGGTGGAATATTTCACAATCACATTAATACATCTTTATTACAATATTTTTACATATCATTTATATCCACCTTACTCGGCTTAGCCTGTACAGAGGTGGAATATTTCACAATCACATTAATACATCTTTATTACAATATTTTTACATATTATTTATATCCACCTCACTCGGCTTAGCCTGTACAGAGGTGGAATATTTCACAATCACATTAATACATCTTTATTACAATATTTTTACATATCATTTATATCCACCTTACTCGGCTTAGCCTGTACAGAGGTGGAATATTTCACAATCACATTAATACATCTTTATTACAATATTTTTACATATTATTTATATCCACCTCACTCGGCTTAGCCTGTACAGAGGTGGAATATTTCACAATCACATTAATACATCTTTATTACAATATTTTTACATATCATTTATATCCACCTTACTCGGCTTAGCCTGTACAGAGGTGGAATATTTCACAATCACATTAATACATCTTTATTACAATATTTTTACATATTATTTATATCCACCTCACTCGGCTTAGCCTGTACAGAGGTGGAATATTTCACAATCACATTAATACATCTTTATTACAATATTTTTACATATTATTTATATCTGATGAAATTTTGAATACTCCTTTTTGCATAGTATATATTTTAATTAACACGACTTTTTTCTAAACTGACATCATAAAATAGTGACTAACTCTTTTGTCTATTAAATATGGAACACTTTTGTAAACATAGTTAATATCATCTTTTTCTTAATAAATACTTAGATAAGTACTTCAACACTTACCCTTATTAAGACAAAGACCTATTTCATAACTCAATATTATCAAAGGAGGCTTGTGCAGTGGCTTTGTACTTGTCCTCAGTAGCATCGGGATTTTTTTTTACTTTAGAAACCCACTTACAAGGGATAGCCTTGTTATTTTTTGGTAATACTTCTAATCTCCAAGTTTTCTAGCAATGAATTTATCTCTGTATCCATCGCATTCTTCCACTGCGCACTCTGAGTAGTTCTAATTGCATTTTGGTAGGAATCTTGTTCTGGGTCAATGTTCGAGATAAAACGTTCAGCTAACATGACATAATCTTCAAAACGTTTTGGTTTTGTCAAAACAGATGTATCTCTTAAATACCTTCCTTCTGGTATTCTATCTTCAAAATCTATATCTTGATCAGATACTGGATTTTCTTGATCAGATATTGGACTCTCTTGAAGATTATTCTCGAGATCTTTCTCTAGTCTGTTTTGAGAATCATCTCTCACTCTTTCAAAATATTTTCTTTCTTCTTCCACTTCAAACTTTCCCTGTTCAAATGCTCCTGGTAAAATTATATTCATCTTCCTCTCATTTGCAATTTTTTTATTGAAAACAACATCACGAGAACAGATGATACTGTTGGTTGCGGGGACCCATATACGATATCGTTCATCTCCGTCGTAACCAACTAGATAACCCTTTACTGCTTTGTTATCCATTTTGCGTCTTCTTTGTTTTGGGATGTGAGCATAACAAACTGATGCAATGACACGCATATGTTTGATTCTAGGCTTTTTCCCCGTCCACTGTTCATAGGGGCTCACATTCTTCACAGAGGATTTTCCTGTTCTATTCAATATATAAACTGAAGTTGATACTAACTCAGCCCATATCGCTGGTGGAAACTCAACTTGTGTATTTGAGTTTTTAAGAGCTCTCGCCATCTCCACTATAGTTCTATTATCTCTCTCACTAGAACCATTTTGCTCTGGCGTATATGGCGCTGTAAATCTTTGAGTTATTCCATTATCTCTTAGTACTTGCCTAATTTCTTTATTATCAAATTCTCCTCCATTATCACTTAAAATTTCCTTGATTCTATATCCATAATTATACGCTGCTGCTAAGAAACTCTTCAAAGCATCAATTACATCGGATTTCTTCTTTAGAAAGGAAACATAGCGAATTTTCGTGAAACTATCTTTGAAAATTACAAAGTACTTGAATCCTCTGAATGATTCTGAGAAAGGACCACACACATCTGTAGATATTAGTTCACCTGGTTTTGAACTACATGTTCTTGTGCCAAAACTCATCCTGTGAGCATTACCATAAATGCAGGCTTCACATAGCTTATCATCTATATCAACTTTTAAGTCCATTTCATGTTTTAAAAGATCTCTCACATGACGTTTATCTTGATGACCAAAGCGTTCATGATATAATTGTAACAAGGAAATTTCTGTTGAAACTAAATTTGCCTCACACTCTTTTGAGTTAAGTATTTCCATGTTCACCTTATAGAGTCCTTTTCCTTTCATTCGTGTACCATATAGAACACTCACTCCATTGATTTTTAACCAACATTCTGTTGCTGTTGATTCAAAACGACTGTTCTGCAGTCTATCTTGCGCTGCAAGTACAGAAAATAAGTTCTTCTTGATTCCTGGGACATACCATACATCATTTAAAGTTTTAAACTGTTTTTTACCATTGACTGTCATAACTGTCTTCAATGTGCCTTTACCAATAGCTGGAAGAACTTTTCCACTTGCTGTTGTAATTCCACATGAAGTATTGAATTCTTTAAAATCAATAAAATTCTTGTTATGCATGGTAAGGTGCCTTGTAGCCCCATTGTCGATGTACCAATTATTAACTTCTTCTTCAGAGTTAAAAACGTCTTCTTCAACACTTAACAGCCCTGCTACTGTCACTGAGTAGCTCGTGTTCTTCTTTCCATGTGATTCAGGTTTTGGGGGTCTTCCATCTGCTATCCACTTTGGACAATTCTTTAACCAGTGTCCTCTGTTAAAACAATAATTACATTTATCATTTCTTTTGGTTAAATGAAATTTGTTCTTCTTTTCCTTGGTTCTTGATACAAGTGCACCTTCGTTGCAGATGTCATCTGTTTCGTTCGCATGAGTTTTTAACTCTCTCTCGTGATAACATAACTGCATGGTTAACTCATCTGTAGTCCGCTTCTCTTCACTCAAAAGTAACCAACTCGATTTGAAGGAATTGTATCGTGAAGGCAGAATATCCAACATCTTACAATTTAGCATCATCTCTGGTAACTTATGCTCTTTTTTCTTCATAAAACCTGAATTTAGTTCTTGCCACAATTTTTTTAATTTGGATAGATGTGATGCCATATCTTCTTTATCGTTCCACTTAAATTGGAAGAACTGCATGCATATATTGTAGAGTTGGCTTTCAGAAGAAGCCTCAAAAAGCTTGTGTAGTTCTAACCACACTTCTCTTGCGTTTTGGAACCTCATTACCTTCTGCAAGGTATCTTCTGTCATACTATTAGTAAGAACCATCATTGCGTTTGCATTTCCTCGTGTATATGCCTGAAGTATCCTTTCACTCTCCTTTTTTTGGATTTCTGAGGCACCTGGTGATAATTCTTGGGGTTTCTCGAATTTTCCTTCCACCACCTCAAGTGCATTTAAGTGACAATTGAGAACGAACTTGATGCTATACTTCCACATGGGCCAGTCACTTTCACCGGCTAGAAGCTTTATTGCAACTTTCGGTAACTCCATTTTCCTTACTATAATGCTTACTTAGTGACAAAATTCTTGAAAAATTTTCTCAGGCAAAAAACACGCGTCACACCAATTTGAGATTAAACTTCATTGTCAAGTAAAAATCACCAAATTCTCGCATTAATCAAAAAAAAAAACTATAGTCTTTGCAGTGCTTGGGCCCATAACCTGATGAAGTTTTGAATACTCCTTTTTGCATGGTATATATTTTAATTAACACGACTTTTTTCTAAACTGACATCATAAAATAGTGACTAACTCTTTTGTCTATTAAATATAGAACACTTTTGAAAACATAGTTAATATCATCTTTTTCTTAATAAATACTTAGATAAGTACTTCAACAATATCCACCTTACTCGGCTTAGCCTGTACAGAGGTGGAATATTTCACAATCACATTAATACATCTTTATTACAATATTTTTACATATTATTTATATCCACCTTACTCGGCTTAGCCTGTACAGAGGTGGAATATTTCACAATCACATTAATACATCTTTATTACAATATTTTTACATATTATTTATATCCACCTCACTAGGCTTAGCCTGTACAGAGGTGGAATATTTCACAATCACATTAATACATCTTTATTACAATATTTTTACATATTATTTATATCCACCTCACTCGGCTTAGCCTGTACAGAGGTGGAATATTTCACAATCACATTAATACATCTTTATTACAATATTTTTACATATTATTTATATCCACCTTACTCGGCTTAGCCTGTACAGAGGTGGAATATTTCACAATCACATTAATACATCTTTATTACAATATTTTTACATATTATTTATATCCACCTCACTCGGCTTAGCCTGTACAGAGGTGGAATATTTCACAATCACATTAATACATCTTTATTACAATATTTTTACATATTATTTATATCCACCTCACTCGGCTTAGCCTGTACAGAGGTGGAATATTTCACAATCACATTAATACATCTTTATTACAATATTTTTACATATTATTTATATCCACCTCACTAGGCTTAGCCTGTACAGAGGTGGAATATTTCACAATCACATTAATACATCTTTATTACAATATTTTTACATATTATTTATATCCACCTCACTCGGCTTAGCCTGTACAGAGGTGGAATGTTTCACAATCACATTAATACATCTTTATTACAATATTTTTACATATTATTTATATCCACCTTACTCGGCTTAGCCTGTACAGAGGTGGAATATTTCACAATCACATTAATACATCTTTATTACAATATTTTTGCATATTATTTATATCCACCTCACTCGGCTTAGCCTGTACAGAGGTGGAATGTTTCACAATCACATTAATACATCTTTATTACAATATTTTTACATATTATTTATATCCACCTTACTCGGCTTAGCCTGTACAGAGGTGGAATATTTCACAATCACATTAATACATCTTTATTACAATATTTTTGCATATTATTTATATCCACCTCACTCGGCTTAGCCTGTACAGAGGTGGAATATTTCACAATCACATTAATACATCTTTATTACAATATTTTTACATATTATTTATATCCACCTTACTCGGCTTAGCCTGTACAGAGGTGGAATATTTCACAATCACATTAATACATCTTTATTACAATATTTTTACATATTATTTATATCCACCTCACTCGGCTTAGCCTGTACAGAGGTGGAATGTTTCACAATCACATTAATACATCTTTATTACAATATTTTTACATATTATTTATATCCACCTTACTCGGCTTAGCCTGTACAGAGGTGGAATATTTCACAATCACATTAATACATCTTTATTACAATATTTTTGCATATTATTTATATCCACCTCACTCGGCTTAGCCTGTACAGAGGTGGAATATTTCACAATCACATTAATACATCTTTATTACAATATTTTTACATATTATTTATATCCACCTTACTCGGCTTAGCCTGTACAGAGGTGGAATATTTCACAATCACATTAATACATCTTTATTACAATATTTTTACATATTATTTATATCCACCTCACTAGGCTTAGCCTGTACAGAGGTGGAATATTTCACAATCACATTAATACATCTTTATTACAATATTTTTACATATTATTTATATCCACCTCACTCGGCTTAGCCTGTACAGAGGTGGAATATTTCACAATCACATTAATACATCTTTATTACAATATTTTTACATATTATTTATATCCACCTTACTCGGCTTAGCCTGTACAGAGGTGGAATATTTCACAATCACATTAATCAATCACATCACTTAACACCCATTTTCAAAAAAGGTGACAAAATGGACATATCGAATTACCGTCCTATCTGTATACAGTCGACTTTACCAAAAATGTTGGAAAGTCTAGTCCTGGATAAAATTATGTTTTTTGTAAAACCGATTATAACTCCAAATCAACACGGTTTTTTCTCTGGTAGATCAACTTTAACCAACTTAACTGAATATGAAAATTACCTTTCGAACTGTCTTGCTAACAAATTTCAAGTAGACTCCATCTACACAGACTTTAGCAAGGCTTTTGACAAGGTATCTCACCAAATTTTAATATTCAAAATGAAACAGATGGGAATTAATGGCAAATTACTTAATTGGTTCTCATCTTACCTTTGCAATAGATTGTTGTATGTTAAAATTTGCTCTGTTGAATCGTATCAATTTAAAGCTACCAGCGGGGTACCTCAGGGATCCCACATAGGTCCCCTATTGTTTATTCTATTTATAAACGATATCATAAATATTTTCGACGATGTAAAGGTTCTTCTTTTTGCTGACGATTTAAAACTTTTCCGGAAGATCAAAGATTTGAATGACTGTTTGATATTACAGCGAAATCTGGATACTTTGTATGATTGGTGCCTTTCTAATAAGTTGAATCTGAATATTAACAAATGTCAAGTTATTTCATTTTATAAAATTAAATCACCGATTCTTAATAAATATACATTGAACAACAATGTTCTACTTAGAACAGCGGAAGTGAAAGATCTTGGGGTGACATTTGATACAAAACTCTCGTTTATAAAACACATCAACAACATTCATGACAGAGCTCTACAGATGCTTGGATTTGTATTGCGAGTATCAAACGCTTTCACTAATATTTTTACTTTGTCTTTATTATATAAAACTCTTGTTAGAAGCCACCTTGAATATAATTCCACTGTTTGGTCTCCTTGTTATTCTATTCATATTAATACTTTGGAAAAAGTTCAGAGAAAATTTCTTAGGTTTATTAATTTTAAACTTGGAATACCGATTGATTATATAAATTATAACAGTCTTATGAAGCTAACCAATTTATTGCCACTGTCACAGAGAAGAATTTTAGCAGATCTGTTATTTTTATTTAAAATATTAAACTCGCATACTGACACCCCTTACTTGCTCAGTGCTATAAATTTGCGGGTGCCGTCCCTGGTCACACGCAGTACCGCGCCATTTTATTGTCATACTAACACTAGCGTATACCGGGCTAATTCAACCTTGCAAAGAATGCATAGTTTGGGGAACCAGTATGCACAATACACAGATATATTTAATGACTCGATCGGCATCTATAGAAGTTGCCTATACACTGCACTTGTTAATGAGACCAAACATTAGATTATTTTGTCGGTTTTTAAACTACTTTTCTCATTTCTTTTTTCCTGTATTAATTTTTGCATGTATGTTTACTTTTTTTTTTTTTCTTTTCATATTTTTAACATGTTCTTCATTGTTTATTTACATATTTTTGCATGCTTTTTGTTTATTTTTTACATATTTTTTACATATTTGTTACATGATTTTCATTATTTTTTACATGTATTTTGTTTATTTTTTTTTTTTTTACATATTTTTACATGTTTTTTGTTTATTTTTTTACATATTTTTGAATGTTTCTCGCATGTTTTTTTTTTTACATATTTTTTTTAAATGTTTTTCATTATTTTTTTCATATTTTTTTTATTTTTTTTTTTAAATGTTTTTCATTATTTTTTACATATTTTTACATGTTTTCACCTTTTTTATATTGTTATTCATTTTTTATTTTCGTTTTGAATATTTGTTTGTTTTTATTTGTTTTTTTTTTAAATTCTGTTGTTTTTAATATATTATGTATACTTGTATGTGTAAAAGGTTATCAAACCGTAAATTGAAATTAAATTAAATTAAATTAAATTAAATACATCTTTATTACAATATTTTTACATATTATTTATATCCACCTCACTCGGCTTAGCCTGTACAGAGGTGGAATATTTCACAATCACATTAATACATCTTTATTACAATATTTTTACATATTATTCATATCCACCTCACTAGGCTTAGCCTGTACAGAGGTGGAATATTTCACAATCACATTAGTACATCTTTATTTATTTATTTTTATTTATTTATTTATCACACCATTTACATAATCGTCATTAAAAATAGATAATTGCTGCCCAACTAGGTATACCTGTTCTAGGGCTAGCAGTGTACATATTATTATATTTCACAGGAGTAACTATTTGCATTTTTAAAAAGTATCTAAACAATATAAACTTAACTATTGTACATAGATTAAAAAATGGAATTGGAGTCATCATGATAATATGCATATGCATATTGTGTATGTAGGTATCTTACAATTTTTATTTGTTAATTGCACAAATAATCTGAAATAGTATCTCTTGGGAATACTGAACTGACAGAGCATAGATGTGATCCGTCAGTCATATATTTATTTGTTAATTGCACAAATAATCTGAAATAGTATCTGTTGGGAATACTTAACTGACAGAGCATAGATGTGATCCGTCAGTCATATCTTTATTTGTTAATTGCACAAATAATCTGAAATAGTATCTCTTGGGAATACTGAACTGACAGAGCATAGATGTGATCCGTCAGTCATATCTTTTTCAGTCGAGTATCAGATCAAATCAAGACAGCACAAAATTTATAAAACAATTAGGATTTTTTGTGAAAAAGGAAAGAAAAGAGAAAAAAAATAACAATTATATAAATTATGGCCTTTTACACTACGATGTCGAACATTTGATACATTTTAGTTCTCCCGTAGTTCATGATGTATTCGGAACATTTTCTTTTAAGTGATTTCAGCGATATTATTTCTTTGACGGGCTATTTCACCATCTCTGGATAAAGTTCTAGATAACTATCCATAAGATAAATTTATCTCAAGCGTTTTGTAGGTGGTGAAACGAGCGTTTCACCACCTACAAATTTCTTACAGATTGTTATCCGACGGATAAAGGGTGGCAACGTTGTAATTTCATCTATTTCAATGGTCTTGTCTATGGGTTGATAAAGCTGTCACATTGTAAATCTTAAAAAGTCGCAGTAAACAACGGACAACGGTAAATAAACACGCGGTCAAAACGAACACGTGGACACAAACCAAGATATTTCAAATATTTTGAGAATGTATAAAAGAGAAAGAACTACGAATTTCTGAGAGGATGACATCAACGTGATGGTGGATTTAGTTTGTCAGCATAAAAATGTTATAGAAAATAAGATATAAGAAAAAATAATTTCTTTTATGAGTCCTAAAATGTTCTATGCAGACGTTTTCGTCAATCTCAACCTCGCCTTGAAATCAATATTGTCGAACTCCGAAAAATAATCTTTTCGCATTTGGAATAAATCTCTGACGCCGATTTTGTCTCGTATTATGTAAAAATACGATATCATCGTCGATTTGGTCATAAATTTCGATCATTTAAAAATAATTTATACTCAGTTTAACTTATCTATCACTTATCGCGAACCTATTCCGCTAGACAACATATCTAGAACTTTATCCATGGGATAAGGCTATCAGAGAGTCGTGAAACGCATTTTTCGGTTTATCCGTTTATTTGTGTTAGATTGGCTATCGGGCACTTTATCTAGAGGTGGTGAAATAGCCCGTGAGTGATACAGGTAACATGTTATAAATTCTGGGGGCAATAAAAATAAAGTGTCTTTGAACAAAAGCAGTTATCATGTGTGGTGTGATATTGCATAGTTTGTAGTGGTGCTGGCTCGTGTAGCTATAGATTGTTTATAGGATATTTTTATCATACTTCATACAGTTTTTGTGACAGTATGTATTCTATATAACAACATGATTTATAATATATAGCTAAACAAAAATATACCAAACAATTAAGTAAAAATATAAAACAAAACCATATAAAACAACATTAGACATATAGTATAACCTGTTTTACACACACACTCATGCACGTACGCACTGATACACGCGCACACACCATGTTCATCTGTGTACTATGTAGGAAGGGACATACATAGGTACATACATCAATAATACTATAAGTGCAAGATTACTACCAATCATTTGCTTCAGATTATAAATCATGTTCTCTTTATGGCTCAAATAATGAGTAGGTACAATCAACTTTACATTCATTTACTTAAGTAGTGGAATTAGTGTTCAATACAGTAAATGAATTCATACCAAGTTTAGAACCCACAGTGACATCCTCACCAGCATTGTGCAGTCCATTGACTGTCTCCAAATCTCCATGGAATTGACACTCCCTGCTCCGGGAGCTGAACCCGAGACCACAGGAGGAGCTGCACTCACCCCATTGGCTCCAACCGCTCCACTCGGCGGGAACTGACATAAACATGAAAATTTAACATATCAAACACAAGATTCCGTTCATCTTGGCTTCTGGATGATATACTTTCCTCATTGTCTTGTGGTAGAGTGTAGTAATGTACCAATGCAAAACTTAAGTCGATGATCTAATAGTAATACCCTGCCAATAAAATGCTCAAAAATGTTACACATCTAATAAGAATTCTCAATATGTTACAGATCTAGTAATAATTCTCAAAAATGTTACACATCTAATAAGAATTCTCAATATATTACAGATCGATACAGCGCCCTTGGAGTGATCTTGTATCACTAAAAGGTGCTTTATAAATTTGTATTATTATTATTATTATTATCTAGTAATAATTCTCAAAAATGTTACACATCTAATAAGAATTTTCAAAAATGTTACACATCTAATAAGTTTTTTTATAAATGTTACACATCTAATAAGAATTTTCAAAAATCTTACACAACTAATAAGAATTCTCAAATATGTTACACATCTAGTAAAAATTCTCAAAAATGTTGCAAATCTTATAAAATGCTAAAAATGTTACATGTCTTATAAAATGCTAAAAATGTTACATGTCTTATAAAATGCTAAAAATGTTACATGTCTATTAAACAATCGCCTATTTAATGTTTAATGCATTTTATTTTGGCCATGAATACAATTCATTGCTGTCCAAATTTTTTCTTCTTCTCCCTCAACCACAGACAAATTCAACTCCTTTCAATACTGACATCATTCTCACCTTTATATTTGTTTTTAAACTTACTTACCTATAGAATTAATTAATTAATACTGAATTCCTAAAATGAACATGACACAGAATCAAAAGATAGTGTATCAGTTATGGAAATTCTATTATGACAATCATAACAAAATGTAATATTTACCAACGATTTTTACGTTGAATTCTTTCTCCACACTTCCAACTTTATTGTGAACATTGCAGACATATTTCCCAGCACTGTCCAATCCAGAGTCCATCACGTTCAAGAAGCGACCGTCCCTGGATATGTGCACTGGGTCTGTGCCAAATGAGTTATACAGACGGAATCCATCCTATAAATCATGAAGGTATAGTATACTATAAATATAAATTATATTATATAATAAAAAATATCTTTTTAGTTATCCTTCCTCTTTCGAAATTAAAAACTAATAAAAATCAATTTAAGAAAGAGTGTATTGTGCACTCTACAATGGACTTTACACAAATGATATCATTATGAAGTCAAATGAATTGATAGTTTGAACTGTATAGAAAACACAAATATGCCATACATCATAACGTATTATTCTCAGTATCTCAAAACCATTCAATGGTTTCAATTCTCAAAATTGAAACCATTGAATGTAAAGGAAGCTAGGAATGTGTGCAAAAATAGAGGAGTATGACGCTCGGTTCTCTCTGCTTACCCTGTAAGGGATATGGCATGATGTTCACTGTAATAATACATATACGAAAACGCACCCCTCATATGTATGATGAACACTTATAATCGTGAACATCTGGACGTTGATATGTTTCTTTTGGGGCCTCAATCATTTTCCTCTGCAATTAGTTCTGGGTGGCAAGTCTGGTTCGACTGGTGAAATCAAAACTCTAGTGATTACCCATATCATGGATATAATTATCGTATGGAGTTCTATGACATCTAAAGATATTGTCGAACTCCATATATTAATTATATCCATGATATGGGTAATCACGAGGGTTTTGATTTCGCCGATCGAACCAGACTTGCCCCCCAGGATTAATAAAAAAAAATGATTAAATTTCACTGGACGATTTTAGTGTCGTATATTGATTGGTTGGAATAAAATAAAAAATAAAGATACATAAATCTATTGAACTTCGAACACATTAACTACTATGAAAACATCAATACCACATTTTTTTTATACTTTATGGTTCCCAGACAGCAAAATGCTGGTATAATAATTATGATAATAAATGGATAATTATATAACGGCATTTTCTTTACATAATTCACCTCAAGGGTGCTTAACAATAATACCTAGTAAAAATAAAATTAGTAATAATCAGTAATGGGTACTGCTAATTGAAGTGAAGAGTGAAATAAAAAATTGTCTAGTACCTTGTACCAGAGTATCTCAGGCGGTGGATTTGCGACTGCATTGCAGGACAACTGGAACCCTCGCCTTATCTTGGCTATGACAGTGCCGTTGGGGAACACGTTGCTCTTCTTGTCATCGTAGGGCTCCTCCAATAGGACTGGAGCCTCCACCACCTCCACGGAGAACATCATCTCCACCATACCCAGGATGTTTGTGCCTATGCAAGTGTAATTGCCGCTGTCTGAAGTTGTCACATTATGAATTACCTACATATAATATATTCAGTCATTATTCCATATCATAATATTATAAGTCATATTATTGTGAATCAAGCACCCAGGCTGTTTAATGCAGAAAAAAATAAATAATATATCACATTTTGCATCTAATTTGTCAGTTGCACTTACAGTCCTCGCATTATTTATTAAATGAATAAATCCAAATTTACAAATGAGATGATACACATTTTTTCCGTATTCAATGAAAGTATATTATTTAGCGGAGGCAATTAATTCACTCCAAATGTTATCTTTTAGTATACTGGCAGTGTTATCAACATAAGAAATTATTTTTCCAGATATTGGCATATTGATTATATCATTCAGATAAATTATAAATAATAGTGGACCAAGAACAGTTCCTTGAGGTATACCAAAATTTGTGTTCATGGAATCGCTTAATGTGCTATTAAGTTCTACATATTGCTAATAATTTTCTATCCAGATTTTCACTTTACAAGTTATTCCAATTTTGTTTAGCTTATTTATTAGTTTTGTATGTGATATGTACATTATCATATAATATGTATAGTGTTCACTTATAATAAAATGAATATATAATTACTAAAGTAGTATTGGCTTCCTTCAATGTGTAATGGAGTGGCTTCTCGAGGATAATCTCTAGATGTGGATTCCGCATCCATCTGATGGTCGGAACTGGATTGCTGGTGACCGGACACTCCAAATAGACATCCTGTCCCTTCTTGGCCACAAACGACTGTCCTCCGTCCTTCTGTTGCTCCACAAAAGGACTCACTACAATCAACGTAATCATTTTAATGACTGTGGTAATAAATAAATTTTATCAGATACTAGTTGCCAAAATGAAAATTGATAGTGTGGATTGTGGCCAGCGTTACTGTTATGCACTGAATCACAAGAGTACCACCCAGAGTTGAATATTGTTACATGTTTTGTGCTGTTGGTCTGTCATGGATGTCAAAAGTGGATGTATTCTTTGTGAGATTGTTAATAAATAACCTCTGAAATTCAAAATTATAAGTATAAAAGTTTTGTAGGCTACTTAACTTTCTATATATTCTGAAATTTTGGGTTCTGTGCATTGAGCGGATCTAAAGTTATAAGGGGGGGACACAGAGCAGGTACCCTGTTATCTCTAGACAATATCAAACACAGACCAGGGGGGTAAGTCTGGTTCGACCGGCGAAATCAAAACCCCAGTGATTACCCATATCATGGATATAATTATCGTATGGAGTTCTATGACATCTAAAGATATTGTTGAACTCCATATAATAATTATATCCATGATATGGGTAAACAAGGAGGGTTTTCATTTCGACGGTCAACCAGACTTGCCCCCCTGGAGTCCCCATGGCAACATGTAAACTCCGGGTCAGTGAGAAAATTATTGCTTGTGCTAACCAGAGGTGGTCTGAGGAGAGCACATGCTCCATTGCTAGACAAACATGGCCAAAATATGATCTCAGAAGAACCAGAGATACTCTCGTTCAGAAGAGACTCACTCGCCAAAGTCATATCAGTATTAACGGAATACCGGGTTATAGGAAAGCATGCCAGAAGGCTAGGGCTGGAGGCATACGATTATGGCAGAGCTGCCAAGACGAGGAGGAGGAGACGGTGGTCCACTTCCTCTGTTACTGTCCTGCTCTCTCTAGAATTAGGAGAAGCTCCTTGGGAAGTTTCTTCTATGATGATTTAATTGACATAGCGTCGGCCGATATCGGAGACATTATGACATTCATTGGCCACTCAGGCTGGTTCAAGAGGGATGAGTGAGTGGGAGGACAGCCCCATTGTGGTATCACAAAGGGCCAATTGGCCTAAGTGTGTTCTCCTTAAGAATTGCCACCCGCAAAAAAAAGGGACACACACACACACACAGAAACACTAAATGTTCTACAATGAAATTTTAAGTAAATCCATAATTAGAAAATCAAAGTTGAAAAAAACATGAATAATATAGACCCTGCATACAAATCTCACGTATCTTGGCTTTATACTTTGTCGATATGTTAAGAGAAATAAATTCTCTTCAACAAATCGAAAGTTGGAAAATATGCATAAAATTGTAAAATCATGACACTCCACTATTCCATAGATTTGCTTGCCTACCCCAAACGTCCAAATTGATGTTCAACTTGTCTTCGCCGACGGAGTTCCTTGCCACACACGTATAGTTCCCCCTGTGCTCCCTCAGGACCCTGTTGATGACCAGCACCTGCCCCCCGTCCTGCGACACCATGTTTGAATCATAAATCACCAAATACTTCTTGTCCTTGAACCAGTATATGTCTGGGACCGGATTGCCAGATGCCCGACACTCCAGTCTTATGGACTGACGCTCCAATGTCTCCATGTTCTTCCACTTTTGAATGTTCTTTCCCGTGCGGATAACCTCGTACTCGTTGGACACATCATTTAGAATTTCTGGTACAGCTGTAAAATTAGAAAAATGATTTATAGAAGAAATATTCCAAAATCATCGTCATAAGCTTGACACCCCTGAGTAGACATTAGCTGAATCCAGGAGGGCAAGTCTGGTTCAATCGGCGAAATCAAAACCCCCAGGATTACCCATATCATGGATATAATTATTATATGGAGTTCTACAATATCTTTAGATGTCATAGAAATCCATACGATAATTATATCCATGATATGGGTAATCACTAGGGTTTTGATTTCGCCGGTCGAACCAGACTTGCCCCCCAGAAGTCTCTGAAATGTTTAATGAAAGGGCCAAGGCTTCCTTAATATTTATCTCTAAACATGGGTAGTACACGTTGATATCATAAATTGTCTCAATATTTATATACACATTTTTGTTTTTATATATAATGTAAATGATATAGGGCCGGTATTACAGTCTCAGTTTAAGAGCTAAACTCAAGTTTTTCAAAAAAATAGCGTATTACAGTGTCCGTTTAGGCCTAATCTTCCCTCAAATACGTCACTAAAATGACAAATATTTAACTCAACGTTTCTGGCGGATTAAGTACTTAAAGGTGAGTCAACTGTCATTTCTCAACTCGTTGCTAGGCAACGAATGTAGTTTCAGTGTTCTATCACTAGAGGCGTTAATTGTATCGACTGTGGCGCCACACAACAAAACAAACTGATTATTTTGGTGAAAAAAATTTAATTTACCATGTTGGATAATAAAACAATAGTATTTCAAGTCGTTATTTAAAATTTGACAGATAATAACCACAGAAAAAGTAAAATATGTCTATAATTGAAGATTTAGTAACTGACATGTCATATTGCACTGTAATACGGAAATGGATTCAATCTCCCCTTAACATTAATCTTGAGTTTAACAAACTCAATGAGTTGAGGGCCGACTGTAATACCGGCCCATAAACAATCAATAAAAAAAAAGTTGTTTCAACTTAAACAGAGATGAAAAATTTCAGGACACTCCGGATATACAAAATAGAAAAGTTTTACCTACCATTAAAACTTATATTATGTACCCCAGCCTTATTTAAAACCATATTGAGACAGCGTCGCTCTTATTTTTAGCTTATGGGCTATTCCATTGTATTCGGATGAAGTTCAAGATATAACTATCTATAGGATAAATTTGTAATGAGAATGGGTGGCAAATTTATAAAATCATCGAATAAAATAATCAATCAATCAATCTTTATAAATCATCTATGGTTACCTAATAAAATATTTTTTGTAAAATTCGTGTTATCGGTCAGATTTGTGTCAAATAAGCTATCAAACACTATACAGAGGTGGTGAAACAGCCCGTTAGCGGCACAATTTTAAATTGAATTCAGTTTGTTTTATGGACATTTAGCTATGGCAGAGGTCACACTCAAGTGCTTCACTTGGTGCTAAGCTAGGTGATACACTCATCTACTGTGAAACACACAAAGTGTGGCGCGAAGAGTGTTTTATGACCTTTGCAACAGTATAGTGTTTGTCGATTCATTAGGATATATCACCTGGCTCGTAGTATAGCACCAAACACCAAGCGAGGTACATACCAGTATGCCTTTAGCCCAAAGGTGACCACCTGGTATGAATATAGTACTTTTGAATACCTAAAATTTCAATATTAAGATCGTTTTCTTCCGAACCGGCCTTGTTTCTCGTCAGGCAAGTATATTTTCCCGAGTCTTGACTTTGCACATTCTCCAAATGAATCTGGGAGGAATTCTGCGAAGGTTGTGAGTTGTTGGCTAGGATGACACCATTCCTAATCCACATCACACTTGACGGAAGATGACCGGATGGTTGGCAGACCAAGGTTGCATTGGATCCTATCTGGAAATAGAGATATTTATCATTTATTTAACAACATAAATCAATTGATTAAAACTAATTAATTGGTAACGCGACGTCCTATGTGAGCGATCTAAACGCGAAGTTGAAGCGGCGCGGCATGAAAATAACAAACAGTTGGTAGCTACAGAAGTGTCCTACGTTACCAACCGCGAGTGGGTCTTGGGTCTCCCCCTAAGCCTCACACCCTCTGGTCAATGGTGAAGGACTATTCTGGCTGGCAGTTGCTCACTCATCCTCTCCACATGTCCAAGCAATCTGAGTCTCCCAATCCTTACAAATACCCTGACATCTATATCATCATAAAGCTGGTACAGCTCGTGATTGTATCTAATTTTCCACTTATGTTATTATATATAATTTTATTTATACATTTCAATAATAATAAGTACAATATTAAACAATATATAAACAGTGGACCTCCTATATACCTTCAAAGCAACAGTTCCGATGGCGTCTGGTTTAGCTTTGTTTCCAGCAATATTGACTTCAATTTGTGGCAATTTGGGAGGTTCCAAGACAGTCACGTTGAAGTGTTTTGTTGCCGAACCAGCTTTGTTTGTTGCATTGCAATAGTACGTGCCTTGGGAGTTCAGAGATATGTTGAACGCTTTCACAATTCTACCATCACCAATGACATCCCAATCTGGCGGATACCTGCCAACATATCATTTATTTATTTATCTTCTTGTACATAATATAAAAAAAATATAATGCACACTGGCGGGCTTATTATTGCCAATAGGCGATTTCTTTCGACCAACCAAATTACAAAGTATGACAAAATTGTATATGTACATCAACAAAATAATGAAAGCCAGAAAAAAAAACAAAGAAAATACACATTATGCTAAGATAAATACTAAAACAAAAAAAAAAAACAAACAGGAAAGAACAAAGGGGGGAAATGGGGATCAGATGTTAAGGGATAAATAATGCTTTAGTTTTTTCTTGAAAATACAAAGTGAGTTAGACGATGCAATATCCGGACTTGATTATTCCATAATCGTGCTGATTGTACTTTGAACAACAAGCTGAAAAATTCTATGTTATGCACAGGGATGGATAGTGTCGTACGTTCAGCAGATCTGAGTGGAAGTCCCATAATTGAATAAATAAGTGAATATGTTTTTAAGGTACTGCGGCAGGTTTGGATTAGAGAGAATATTGTACAATAGGGACAAAATGTGTAAATAGCGCCGTTGGCGTATTTTGGACCAACAAAGAAGATTGCAGTAAGATGATCTCACTTGACTGTCCATTCTATTTCAGGTTTAGGGAACCCACTGACAAAACAGTCCAACTTAACAGGCTGTCCCAGTCTGCTCTCTACTGCTACATATTTAGTGTATCTAGACTCATAAATAAATATATATCTTACTTGACTGTCCATTCTATTTCAGGTTTAGGGAACCCACTGACAAAACAGTCCAACTTAACAGGCTGTCCCAGTCTGCTCTTTACTGCTACATATTTAGAGTATCTAGACTCATAAATAAATATATATCTTACTTGACTGTCCATTCTATTTCAGGTTTAGGGAACCCACTGACAAAACAGTCCAACTTAACAGGCTGTCCCAGTCTGCTCTCTACTGCTACATATTTAGTATATCTAGACTAATAAATATATATCTTACTTGACTGTCCATTCTATTTCAGGTTTAGGGAACCCACTGACAAAACAGTCCAACTTAACAGGCTGTCCCAGTCTGCTCTTTACTGCTACATATTTAGAGTATCTAGACTCATAAATAAATATATATCTTACTTGACTGTCCATTCTATTTCAGGTTTAGGGAACCCACTGACAAAACAGTCCAACTTAACAGGCTGTCCCAGTCTGCTCTCTACTGCTACATATTTTGGACCCTCGATTGTAGGTGGACCTGTAAGTAACAATGCAACTATCAGATTTTCATTTTACTTCCATCGATAAATCTAATATTTTTATAGTTGCATTGATTTTTTTGCAGGAGTCAATGATACTATATGACAAATTTATAACATCTCAATAGAGACAATGTTGCAATATTACAAGAGAACTCAAGGCACATACAAGGCTTACGACCTATCATCTATCGGCTGGTTTACATGATCACTTTATTTGTTTGCGCAACGTTTACCAATTATGCCTACTTATTGAGTTTCCTATCAATCCAATTTTTGAAAGTTCTATTAAATGTTGATCATGAAAATATTTTTGCTTGAGAATATGCTGAAACACCATTGCCATCTATGAAAAAAAATGTCTTCATCACTTCATCGATGGCGATGATGTTTAAGCTTAAAGGTGTAGTTAACACTTGCTTACACCCAGCGGAAGTAGTGAGTTTATTGCCATATGGCAATTTCTTCCAACTAAACAGTGTTTCCAGCACAGAGAAGCAATTTTTTTTTATTTTTTTTTATAAAATGAATATGTCCTTGTTAAACAAGTACATATACATCTTCCTACGTTCCCTAAAATAAGCATAACAGGATTCGAACACGCGACCACTGGATTACTAACCCAATGCGCTTGGGACTCTAATTTTGGTGGGGGCCACGGAGATGCATATTTTTGCTGGAAATATGCATCATACAAATACCATGTAATGCCACAGTTACAACCATCAGTAACACTACCAATAGTCCTACTCCTAGCGTCCTCGAGTGGTCTTAAGATCCCGCGAGTCCCGGGCAATGTGGCCACTGGCAATGCCATCAGCCATAGCAAATAGGAGAGGATGAACGGCGATTCTCTGGCGCCTCAAAACTGGAATCCCCAGCTAAGGGAAGGAAAACCCCGACAGAAAACCACCCAAGCCAGGTCTTATGCTACAACGTGCCTAGGGCTGAATGACACCGGGGTTATATGGTGTCACAAGCGTTGTGCCCTCCGGAAACCGGTCCGAATCCGGAGTGTAAGCTGGACTTGCCATGACGTGGGGCTCCGTTATGGTGGACCGTCTATTTCCCCTTACTTCCCTAAGGTCTGGAAGTTGCCTTGTCGACTGAAGGACCGTACGAACCAGATGAATACAAATAAACCAAAAAACCCACCTTCGTCCTCCCGAAAGGGGGGGCCTAGACTCGCCTACACAGGGGAGTCATTATCAACCGTATCCGGAGGTAATACAGCTATTCCCGCCCGAAAGGGGGGACCAAGACCCGTCTGCAAAGGGGGATCGCCAACCACGATAGAAGCATCCAAAGCCATCCAATGAGGGGGAGGAGGGGAGACTGCTGCATGAAAGTGGTTCAGATTAATTTGCACCACTCGAAGGCGGCGTCTGCCTCATTACTCCTCCGCCTCTTAGAAAAAGGAGAAGATGTTGTCTTAGCCCAAGAACCATGGGTTGTCAAAAATCTAAAGACTACAGGATCTTCTATACAAACAATAATGGTAAGCCAAGGTCCTGTATTCTGATAAAGAAGGAGCTCAATGCCTTTAAGGTGTCAGAGTTCTGCAACGAAGATATCACGGTGCTGGCAGTAGAACTTCAGTCACACACCATTTGGCTGATTTCTGCCTACCTAGCACATGATCACGAAGAACCGCCCCCTCCAAGTATCCTTCAACAAGCCATACATAGAGCAGAAGATGAGAGGATACCTGTGGTGACAGGTGCAGATGCCAACGCACACCACACAATCTGGGGCAGCACGGACACAAATGAGAGAGGTGAGTTACTTTTTGAATATATTTTATCAAATAACCTCGAAATTTGTAATATAGGTGACACTCCAACATTTATTACCGCAATAAGGCGTGAAGTTCTAGACATAACAATAGGCATGATGACTAATTTTGAAAAACTATCTCACGATGTTTTTACGCATTCACTGTTTTCAAATATATATACATTTCTACATAAAATAAAGGTTTAGTAGCAAAAATCGCCATTTTAAAATCAAATTTGACATTTACGCCAAAAAAAGCTTGTAGTATCATGGCGGCTGCCGACCCTGACGGTGACGTCATGGTATCGTAAACTGCATATCACTACTATATGTAATATATGTGTTCTAAGACGATTTGTGTATTTATAATCAATTCAAAAGTGCATAAGTGTTGTGCGGTCCCTAAATGTACAAACACGACGAAAAAAACACCTACTGAGGTATTTGTTTTCGTCCCACGCGAAAAAAAAGAGAAATAAGTGATTAAATTTCGCACGGCGAGACACAAGTGAATTTTATTAAGTACGCGTTTACAATGAAGTACAGTATTTGTTCCCCCACTTTTAGCTCTCAATAATATAATATTTACCATTATTTAGGCAATAAGCATATAAAGAACTTCATTAATGTCCAAACGTCAAAATAGGCCATCATAAGTTTCCCGCGTATGTTTTTAGCTTATGAACACATAATGTAGAGAGAAGAAGGAGTATATTTTATCGATTTTCGAGATGTAAGTTGTATTTAAATTACAGATAAATAAAGTACTTATATGTACTTATTATTAAGTTTTTACGTTTCGAAATTCTGATGAACAAAAGTCTTTGTTCGACGCAAAGAAATATCCGACCATCAAAAGTTCCATTCTAGTTAAGAGTAGTTAAGACAGGCAGAAAAATAACTACTATGGCTGCTATTGCTAAAAATAACGATAGCAGATAAATATAGCTTGTTATGAACACAATACAAATAACGAGCGCTATGTAATAATTCGTATGCTGCTAAAATTGTAACGATGTTTTAAAACGCATGCTTCGCGTAATCGCCGTCGTTTCGCAAATCGCTTCATTGCATGAAAAAAATATAGCTTGCTAGTTTAGTTTGGCAGTGACCAGCATCATAACATGTCGAACGTTCGTCAGCTCACCATCGCGTGACAAAATTGTAGAATACTAAAACTAAATTAGTTTACCATACGTTGCGAGCGTTCATTATTTATTTATTTATTCAATAAAAACTAAGTTACATACAAAATACAATTAACATAGGCCCGATATTACAGTCGGCCCTCAACTCATTGAGTTTGCCAAACTCAAGATTAATGTTAAGGGGAGATTGAATCCATTTCCGTATTACAGTGCAATATGACATGTCAGTTACTAAATCTTCAATTATTTCACTTTTTCTGTGGTTATTATCTGTCAAATTTAAATAACCTCAAATAATACGAAATACAAAACGGGACGCTACGACTTTAAATACCATTGTTTTATTATCCAACATGGTAAATTTAATTTTTTTCACCAAAATAATGCTTTTAAATGCCCGTGTTCGTTTCAATACGGCTGTCAGTTTGTTTTGTTGTGTGGCGCCACCTTCGATACAACACTGAAACTACACACGTTGCCTAACGCCTCTAGTGATAGAAACTGAAACTACACGAGTTGCCTAGCAAATGACAGTTGACTCACAGTTAAGTACTTAATCTGCCAGAAACGTTGAGTTAAATATTTGTCGTTTTAGTGACGTATTTGAGGGAAGATTAGGTCTAAACGGACACTGTAATACACTATATTTTTGTAAAACTTGAGTTTAGCTCTTAAACTGACACTGTAATACCGGCCCATAGTGTCCCCCGATAGGTAGGCGAGTATCTAGGTAAATTGAAACTATTTGCTTTGATGAATACTTGTTCCATTTATATTTAATTTGTTTTAGTTTTAAGTATCTAATTAAAATATTAATATATCGATAACACCAAAATAAACATAGTCCAGACCGACAAATAATGCGTATATTGTATTGAAGACTATCAGAAGAATTGACGCGACCATACTATGACGTTGTGCGCTCTGATTGTTTTTTCTCATAAAATGGCGGACTAACACATTTTGTATTTTTATATTTATAATATTATTATTATTCACTCCTATAAATTAAAAAAAAAACATTTTTTAAATCTTTATAAACTATTTTATTTTTTAAAATCATAATTTCAATGATTTTTTTCTTACAGTCATCACACCTATTACATATTTTAATATATTAATCATAATATGTATATGAATCATAACAGTTATCCCATATGTATATTAGATTCATCATAATACATTGTGTATTTCCATTTCAACCTCATGTAACACTGTACAACTCCCACAAACAATATAATTACATCATTTTATTTTATAATCAAGCAATGAAAGCCACCAAGTTATTTATTTCTGAAACGTTAAATATTCTCCACCACGTTACAATACTCGGTGCGTGTTATAACAGATGCGTCAACGATTCAATAGAGCGGATAGCGATATTATTTGGTTTATTGTCCCAAATAAACCAAATAAATCAATAAATAAAAATAGCATGTTAAAAATAAGCAGCATATTCCATATAGCTTGTTATGAAAAAAATAGCCATTTCGAACAACACAACAGTTGACAGTAACAAACACAATTGACAGTGACAATATGGTGACGTCATGCGCTCTGATTGGTGTTTCACATAAAATGGCGGACAAACATATTTTGTATTTTTATTTTAATAATATTAATATTATTCGCTCTTTTAAAATGAAAATAAATATATTTTTTCAAATCTTTATAACATATTTTATCTAATAAAATCATAATTTCAATGATTTTTTCTTACTGTCATCACGCCTATTGCCAATGAATATGCTGCCCAATATGTAAAAGAATGGAAAGTCTCAGCTGACCACTTCTTCTCTGATCACCAGTACATTGAATTTAACTTAAACTTCAGAAACCAGATAGAGTCATGTACAGCAATAGAAGGAATACACAATGGGATAAGTACAACACTGTCCTCAGTGAATTTTTTTTGAAATACCAACCAAACCCTCAACAACAGAGGAATTGGATAACATGGTAAAGACCCTTACTAATGCTTGTAACCAAGCCACCAGGGAATCTTGCCCGGTGCGTATAGCTAAAGGGAGAAAAAGACCACCATGGTGGACAGAAGAGATAATTGCCCTAAGAAGGGAATGTCGCAAACTATTTAACCTAGCCAAGAAAAACAATGAATGGGAAACTTAAAAGGCTAGCAAAGAGTTTTTAAGAGTAAAGTAAAAACGGCAAAAAGAACCTCATGGGAAGATTTCTGCACAAAAATTGAAACAATCCCCGAGGGAAACAGGATTCGCAAAATCCTAGTAATGGATCCAGAGATGCCTGAATATATAAAGAAAAACGACGGCAGCTGGACCTCAAGCAGCTCTGAAACATTAGAGCTATTAACAGAAACACACTTTCCTGGATGTAAACTCGACATGCCTAGGGAAACCGTCCGCCCGATAGGGGGGGCGCAGACCCACCTGCAAAGAGAGGGCATGCCTGAGACAACAAACCAAACCAGGAAACAGAAAAACTCCCAGAAATTATTTAATACCGAAATGATTGCTTGGGCAATTTACGAGTTTGAACCATACAAGTCGCCAGGTCCGGATGGTATCATTCCAGCGGAACTGCAAGCGGCCTCGGAGACTGTCATACCCTGGTTGGGGACAATCTTCGAAGCATGTATAGAACTCTGTTATACCCCCAAATTATGGAGAGAAGTAAAAGTGGCGTTCATACCCAAAGGTGGAAGAACATCTAATAATACATCCAAGGATTTCAGACCAATCAGTCTATCCTCGTTTGTCCTTAAAACGCTAGAAAGACTTATAGAAACCAGAATAAGGGGTAAAATAGAACCTTCAATGTGGTCAGAGTCTCAACATGCGTACAGCAAAGGGAAATCTGTAGAAACAGCATTACACACCCTGATACACAGAATCGAGAAATCGATGAAGTATAAAGAGTACACACTGGTCTCCTTCCTAGACATAGAAGGAGCCTTTAATAACATTAAATATGAAACAATGACTCAGTCTCTGAGGAAATTGGGGATAGAGACTTCGCTCATAGAATTTATCGACAATATGTTGAGAAATAGAGTTATAAACTCAGAACTTGGGGGCTCAAAGATAAAAAGATACCCGGTGAAGGGAACACCCCAAGGAGGCGTTCTATCACCTCTTTTATGGAATCTAGCCCTAAATAAACTGTTGATGGAGTTAGACGACACCGGGGTCGGAGTAATCGCTTATGCAGATGATCTCGCCATAGCGGTGTCCGGTAAGATCCTCAACATACTCTCATCTCTCTTACAGAGGGCACTAGACAGGATAACTCAGTGGTGTAATAATAGTGGGTTGGGAGTGAACCCAAAGAAAACAGAGTTGATCCTCTTTACAAATAAACGGGTAATCCCGGCATTTACATTGCCAACCCTAGAAGGGGTGACATTAGAGATCTCAGCTCAAACTAAATACCTAGGTCTGATCCTGGATAGAAAACTGAGCTGGAAGCCCAACACGCAGGAAAGAGTACGGAAAGCTACAAATGCACTGTATACCTGCAGAAAGATCGTGGGAAAACGGTGGGGACTACACCCCAAGATAACCCACTGGATGTACAAGGCGGTCATAAGGCCAGTCATGATGTACGGAGTGGTGGTATGGTGGCACTGCTTGAAAAAAGGAGTGCACCTAAAAGAGCTGGCAAAAGTTCAAAGACTAGCAGAAGTGACAACCACTGGCTGTCTGAGAACTACACCATCAAAAGCCCTTGACACCATCCTGCATCTGATGCCGCTTGACCTCCTAGGAAAACAAATGGCAACAAAAGCTGCCATAAGAATGAATTGTGTCAACCCTTGGAGGGAGACACACATTGGACACTCCATGGTTCTTCAGGAGTTCAAAAAGCCATCCGAAGGTATCGACTATGTCATTCCCAAGCCTTTCTTCGAGAACAGGTTCTCAACCCAAATCCCCTCACGGGAAATGTGGAAGGAGAATCTTATCCGTCACGATGAAGCTCAGGTGTTTTTCACTGATGGGTCAAAACTGGAAGGTAAGGTGGGCGGAGGAGTCTTTTCGGAGCAATTAAATATTAATATTTCTTTCAGGTTGCCGGACCACTGTAGTGTTTTTCAAGCAGAGATCTTGGCAATCCAGGAAGCAGTAGAATGGAAACAAGGCAATACAGTATCAAACAGCATTGTCCGTATTCTCACAGACAGCCAAGCGGCTATTAAAGCCTTAAAAGGCGTAAGTACTACTTCTAGAGTGGCCCTGAACTGCCGCAACATCTTAAATGGGGCAGCGGAGCGGTTCAATCTACAAATCATGTGGGTGCCGGGTCACAGTAATATAGCGGGGAATTGTAGGGCAGACGAACTTGCCAGAGCAGGTACCCTGTTATCTCTAGACAATATCAAACACAGACCTGGAGTCCCCATGGCAACATGTAAACTCCGGGTCAGTGAGAAAATTATTGCTTGTGCTGACCAAAGGTGGTCTGAGGAGAGCACATGCTCCATTGCCAGACAAACATGGCCAAAATATGATCTCAGAAGAACCAGAGAAATACTCTCGTTCAGAAGAGACTCACTCGCCAGAGTCATATCAGTATTAACGGGACACTGGGTTATAGGAAAGCATGCCAGAAGGCTAGGGCTGGAGGCATACGATTACTGCAGAGCATGCCAAGACGAGGAGGAGGAGGAGACGGTGGTCCACTTCCTCTGTCACTGTCCTGCTCTCTCTAGAATTAGGAGAAGCTCCTTGGGAAGTTTCTTCTATGATGATTTAATTGACATAGCGTCGGCCGATATCGGAGACATTATGACATTCATTAGCCACTCAGGCTGGTTCAAGAGGGATGAGTGAGTGGGAGGACAACCCCAATGTGGTATCACAAAGGGCCAATTGGCCTAAGTGTGTTCTCCTCAAGAACTGCCACCCGAAAAAAACAAAAAAAACCCAATGCGCTAACCGCTCTGCCATCGACTCATCTGTATATCTGAGTTATTTCTCAAAAACAAAAGTCTAACCCAATTTATTTTCCACCTCAGCTCCTAAATTACTTTTTGCATGGCCTCGGTGGATTTGTACCGTCTGCGATAGGGGTAAGTGCTCGAATTCACCAATTGTAATATTCTGACTTGTCAATAGGGATTTGATTTTTAGAATTACATAATTCAGTCCATAAATATAACAACAAGTTGCTTCTCTGGGCTTAAAACACATGTTGGTTGTAATTTGACAATAATCTCCCCCTTACACAGAGTTAAAAATAAAATAATTAAAATAATTACTTGAAACATGAACCATGAATTTCTTTTTGGTTTGTCCCAGAGGATTGGAAGCAACACACATGTGCTCTCCCGCGTGATGTGTCTTGACGTAGTTTCTTCGCAGTATGGGGGATATCTCTCCAGTCACCTCCAGATCCTTCAACCATTCGATCTGTGAACAAATATCATCACTGTCAATGACAAAACCTTTATTTTCAAATAATGAATATACACTCGAGAGCAATAAGAGCAAAATCGCACATCTTGAATTTTTCCACTTAAAGCTGTTTTTTTGTCCTGAATATGAAATAAAATAAAAATAAAATAACCCTAACAGCAGGTTCATTTCAATACCTTTTCAATGACACCTAAAAACATTTTACGAATTATCCATAGCGGGTTTTATGGCCTAAAATCTAGCGTACCCGAAAAATGACAAAATTTGGTTTTTGGAAAAAGAATATTAAACAAAAAAATATTGTTGTAAATGTTTATTAATATCCAGTATTACCTCCACTAACTTTAATAACAGCCTCTAATCGATTTTTCATTGACCTTATTAATTTAACAACGAAATCTTGAGGTATTTCATTCTACTCCTCTTCTATGACAACTCGAAGCTCATGGAGTCGTGTTGGAGCCGGGCTTCTGGCCCGAACTTTTCTTTTGAGCTCATCCCAGACATGCTTAATGGGATTATGGGAGGTCTGGACTACGAGCTGGCCTCCAGTAATGAACACAATGTCCGTTTTGGTGTTCAGCATTATGCCACCCCAAAACATACAGAATCCACCTCCATAGGAAACACGTTCGCTTATGCAGCATTGTGCAAAACGCTCTGATGACCTTCTGTAGACTCTTGAGCGTCCATCATGACCATTTAGAGTCATCTTGCACACATCAGAGAACATAACAGCCCACCACTGTTCATACGTCCAATTTAAGTGTTCCCTAGCAAATTGTAGCCGAGCTTGGCGGTGTGCTGTGGTCAATTTTGGACCATTTGCAGGTCGATGTGCAGTCAGTCCACCTTCAGCCAATCTTCTTCTGACTGTCCACCGGCTTATACTCACATTGCGTACTTCTTGAATTTGTTGTCCCAGTTCAACCGCATTCAGTTGTCGATTTCTCAAAGACCGTGTCACAAGAAAGCTGTCATCACGCTCTGATGTTGTACGCCGACGACCCGATCCAGGTCTTCGAATGTAGCCACCAGTCTCACAGAACCTCTGGTATACACGACGAACGGAGTAGCGACTTAAATTTAGCTGTCGAGCAACTTGAGATTGATTTTGTCCTGCTTCAAGCAAGGCAAAAACTTGAGCGGCTTCTGCAGGCGTAGTATCCATGTTTCTTCAGAGGAGATGCATCACGTTGACCGCTAAGGTGTAATTGAATGTAATACTGCATATCAATAAACATTTACAACAATATTTTTTTGTTTAATATTCTTTTTCCTTAAACCAAATTTTGTCATTTTTCGGGTACGCTAGATTTTAGGCCCTAAAACCCGCTATGGGTAATTCGTAAAATGTTTTTAGGTTTCATTAAAAAGGCACTGAAATAAACTTTCTGTTAAGGGTATTTTTTAATATGTTTATTAATATTCAGGAAAAAAAAAACAGCTTTAAGTGGAAAAATGCAAGGTGTGCGATTTTATTGCTCTCAAGTGTATTATTGGGTGAGTGTTAAATTAATATTTGACGTAGTACCTGTTAGTAGCCCAAAAAAATATAAAAAGTAAATAAGTAAAGTAATGTAACATACATGGGTGTGTATTATTATGGTTCACTCGGGGTTTTGAATACTGTATATCCTCGCTTAAGGTCTAACACTGCGTAAGTCAATATCGGCAACTTTACAGTAGAGCAAAAAAACTATTTTAAATTCTGATTACCTACATGTCATTTAAATATACTTTTTTTTTTGAAAATACTAATTTAAAAAAAAACCTGCCAACTAATGCGGCTTTGTGTTTTTATATATTTTCAAATGTCATATAAGAATTTTGAAAAGTTTTTTGCTCTAGTGTAAAGTTGCTGATATTGATATATGTATTGCGGTGTTAGACCTTAAGCGACGATATGCAGATTCAATTAGGTCAGAACTCAATTGAATCTTCATATATTGACACACAATGAAGTTAAACTATTTTTGCTCTAGTGTAAAGTTGCTGATATTGATATATGTATTGCGGTGTTAGACCTTAAGCGACGATATGCAGATTCAATTAGGTCAGAACTCAATTGAATCTTCATATATTGACACACAATGAAGTTAAACTATTTTTGCTCTAGTGTAAAGTTGCTGATATTGATATATGTATTGCGGTGTTAGACCTTAAGCGACGATATGCAGATTCAATTAGGTCAGAACTCAATTGAATCTTCATATATTGACACACAATGAAGTTAAACTATTTTTGCTCTAGTGTAAAGTTGCTGATATTGATATATGTATTGCGGTGTTAGACCTTAAGCGACGATATGCAGATTCAATTAGGTCAGAACTCAATTGAATCTTCATATATTGACACACAATGAAGTTAAACTATTTTTGCTCTAGTGTAAAGTTGCTGATATTGATATATGTATTGCGGTGTTAGACCTTAAGCGACGATATGCAGATTCAATTAGGTCAGAACTCAATTGAATCTTCATATATTGACACACAATGAAGTTAAACTATTTTTGCTCTAGTGTAAAGTTGCTGATATTGATATATGTATTGCGGTGTTAGACCTTAAGCGACGATATGCAGATTCAATTAGGTCAGAACTCAATTGAATCTTCATATATTGACACACAATGAAGTTAAACTATTTTTGCTCTAGTGTAAAGTTGCTGATATTGATATATGTATTGCGGTGTTAGACCTTAAGCGACGATATGCAGATTCAATTAGGTCAGAACTCAATTGAATCTTCATATATTGACACACAATGAAGTTAAACTATTTTTGCTCTAGTGTAAAGTTGCTGATATTGATATATGTATTGCGGTGTTAGACCTTAAGCGACGATATGCAGATTCAATTAGGTCAGAACTCAATTGAATCTTCATATATTGACACACAATGAAGTTAAACTATTTTTGCTCTAGTGTAAAGTTGCTGATATTGATATATGTATTGCGGTGTTAGACCTTGAGCGACGATATGCAGATTCAATTAGGTCAGAACTCAATTGAATCTTCATATATTGACACACAATGAAGTTAAACTATTTTTGCTCTAGTGTAAAGTTGCTGATATTGATATATGTATTGCGGTGTTAGACCTTAAGCGACGATATGCAGATTCAATTAGGTCAGAACTCAATTGAATCTTCATATATTGACACACAATGAAGTTAAACTATTTTTGCTCTAGTGTAAAGTTGCTGATATTGATATATGTATTGCGGTGTTAGACCTTAAGCGACGATATGCAGATTCAATTAGGTCAGAACTCAATTGAATCTTCATATATTGACACACAATGAAGTTAAACTATTTTTGCTCTAGTGTAAAGTTGCTGATATTGATATATGTATTGCGGTGTTAGACCTTAAGCGACGATATGCAGATTCAATTAGGTCAGAACTCAATTGAATCTTCATATATTGACACACAATGAAGTTAAACTATTTTTGCTCTAGTGTAAAGTTGCTGATATTGATATATGTATTGCGGTGTTAGACCTTAAGCGACGATATGCAGATTCAATTAGGTCGGAACTCAATTGAATCTTCATATATTGACACACAATGAAGTTAAACTATTTTTGCTCTAGTGTAAAGTTGCTGATATTGATATATGTATTGCGGTGTTAGACCTTAAGCGACGATATGCAGATTCAATTAGGTCGGAACTCAATTGAATCTTCATATATTGACACACAATGATGTTAAACTATTTAAAAATACATTAGTTAAATTTATTAAATTGATCAAACTTAAATAAAAGGTACCAGGTTTGTAAAATAATAGACTATAGAGAAAGATTACTCATGATATTAAATACTATATTTTAGTTATTCAATAAATAATAAACATAGAAAATTAACAGAAAAGTGGAGAGATTGGCACTGAAGTGCGTCAATTGCGTGTTCAGTTAAATATCCCCCTAGCGCCAAATTCCAGAAAGATCGATGCTCGCTGATTGGACACTAGGAGGAGTACACATCCATTTGACAGGGTGGCCGCCAGGCGCTGTGCCGCCATATTAATATGAAAAAATACATCCTCATGTGTTCCCGAATAACCAAGCAAACTCCTTGTACATGATTGAAATCAGTTGAGGCAGAATTCGAATCCGCAACCACTGGATTACACATCCAATTTCAACCGTTGGGCAATTTGGACTTAAATTTTATTTACCTGTTTGAGGCTAAAAATTTTGAACTGTACGAATAACCATCTTCAGAGCTGTTTTGAGACTCTCTTAAGAAAACATTTGAGACTGAGAGACTGCAACATTTTTGACTGTCCAAATCAAAATAAGACTTTACTTAAAATGCCCATAAATCTGACATTGAAATAGCCAAGAAGCTAGATAGAGACCATAGATATATTTGTGTTGTCATATTTCTGAAAAATTTTATGTGCCTGAAAAACTGAGCAATTTTAAATCTATGAAGAATCAAACAATATTCAACTACTTATTGCAAAACCTGAATATGCTAGTTGTATGTATGTCTAGCAACTAAGGAATAAAATTGTGTTTTATATAATCTTAATATATAAAAATCTCTTTTTTATTTGTATATGGACGATAGATGGTGCTGATATTGAGATATAAAAATTGTGTTTTATATAATCTTAATATATAAAAATCTCTTTTTTATTTGTATATGGACGATAGATGGTGCTGATATTGAGATATAAAAATTGTGTTTTATATAATCTTAATATATAAAAATCTCTTTTTTATTTGTATATGGACGATAGATGGTGCTGATATTGAGATATAAAAATTGTGTTTTATATAATCTTAATATATAAAAATCTCTTTTTTATTTGTATATGGACGATAGATGGTGCTGATATTGAGATATAAAAATTGTGTTTTATATAATCTTAATATATAAAAATCTCTTTTTTATTTGTATATGGACGATAGATGGTGCTGATATTGAGATATAAAAATTGTGTTTTATATAATCTTAATATATAAAAATCTCTTTTTTATTTGTATATGGACGATAGATGGTGCTGATATTGAGATATAAAAATTGTGTTTTATATAATCTTAATATATAAAAATCTCTTTTTTATTTGTATATGGACGATAGATGGTGCTGATATTGAGATATAAAAAGAAATAAAAATATTTATCATCCAAAAATACATATAAATTTTGAATATGACAAATTTTGACTTCCATCCATGAATTTTTATAGGAAAAAAAAATCATAATTAATTTTAAAGTTGTGTATGATTTCAATAGATGGCGGTATGAACAAATCTATTGACATCTGTATTTACGCATCTAAATAATATACCGCACTCAAATGTATTAAATAATCGCCTTTTATATTGTTTAACGCCTTTTATTTCACTAAGAATACAAAATAAAACACCACCACTATATATGACGTCTCACCATACGCCCGCCATTTTTTTTTTTTTATCTCCGTCTCCATACAACAATAAAATTGAATTCCTAACATCCGGCCATCACTGAGTTCAACTATCAGATCTCACAGTCACACTAAAGGTTTTCCCATACAAACAAATAAAACTTAAACTAAAGGTCTATCTAATATAATCATCTAGGTATCTTGGAGTTTTCTTAGTGCGAGTTCGTCGAATAGGTTCTTCCTCTTCGTGTGTTGTATCATCTGAACCTTTAACTTTGTGATCTCCAATTCCGAGGTATTCTTGAGGAACTTCCATTCCGTCTTCGCCATCTGCATTCTCCTTTGTTCCAAAGCTCTTCAAATTTGAAATGTGGGCGGTAGTAGCATACAGGTATCCTTTTTCATTTCTTAAAGAAGCAATTCGATATGTGTCTCCTGGCAGTACTTCGGTGACAACTAGAGGTCCTCTATACTTTGGTTGTAATTTTGTCGAATATCCAGTGTTTTCAGGTGGTCTCTTCAGAAACACGACTTCTCCTACTTCATATTTGCTTCCGGAATAATGTTTTTTATTATATGTCTTCTTCCATTTCTCGTGTTCTTCAAGTATTTTCTTTCGTATCTCATCCTGAATCTCGATTGGATTTTCATAACTTATTTCACCTAAGTCAGTAATTTTTCTGATAGCTCCATCAGTTAATTTGGGTAAATATCCATACAATGCCTGAAATGGTGTTCGTCCGGTCGTCTTGTTGACTGCATTGTTCAAATGACATTCTACTTCTTCTATAGCATCATCCCAAGATTTCTCCGATTTCATACAAGATTGTATCACTGGGAGTACTGTTGAATTTACTCTCTCTACCTGTCCATTAGCTTGTGGGTGTCTCACCGAGATAAGGTTATGACTAATTCCATTGATGGCACAATAGTCTTCAAAATTTTTTGAGGTAAAACAAGATCCTCGATCTGTTATGATTCGGTTTGGTAATCCATGCAACAAGGTAAACTTAACTAAATTCTTCAAAACTTGGTTGGTTGAAGTATCCTTTGTAGGATACAGCTTGACATACTTTGTTAGACTGTCCACCAGCACCAGTAGAAAACTGTTCCTCCTCGAACTCTTCACAAAGGGTCCTAAATGATCGAGATGAATTGTTTCAAAGGGTCTCCCACCAGGAATAATAGGATGTAATTCTCCTGCCTGCCTTCCCCTAGGAACTTTATAAAGCGTACATTCTGGACAAATTTTTATGTGGTATCTAACATAACGTCGCATGTAGGGGAAATAGTATTTCTCCTGGATTTTTTTTATAGTCCTTTCTAGAGAGAAGTGTCCTTGCATATCATGGAACTTTACAACTATACTTTTTCTCATATTTTTCGGAACGAACCACAGATATTTCTCTCCATCACCATCTATTTTTATGCGTCTGTACAACATTCCATTCATTAATTTGTAATCTTTAGTTTTTGTAATATTTCTATCAGTATTTATGTCATCTATTGTTTGTTTCACCTCCGGGTCTGTATTCTGCATTGCTACGACATAGTCTTCTTCATTCATAGCTGTAAATAACTCGACTCTGGTATCCATTATATCCTCAAATGTGTCTCCCGATTCACCAACGGGTCCCCTACTTAAGGCATCAACATGAGCCATCTTTTCTCCAGGTCGATGTTTGATCTCTATATCATAATAATAATAATAATAATAATAATAATAAGCCCCTCAAAAACCAAACCCACGTCCAGTTAAAAACATCTAGAACTACGTGAGGGGCGGGGAGCTACACAACTACATCGAGTAGCTTGCCAACGGGTAAAGGGTACAAACACACAACACATACATGGATCACACAAAAAACACAAGCCTCGGACAAACACCGCTACCTGGGGAGCGCCAGGGCACGTCCGGAGTTAGCGCTGGGCGTAGCAGCATGAGAGCCGCTAATGACATGCTGTCGAACAGGCGGACACATGCCGGGACACCCGAAGAAACAACAGCCGAAACCCAACACACCCGACCTGCTGAAAGTGCTTTGCCGGCAAGTCAACCGACAACCACCAAAGCGGGAAAACCACGACAACGCATGAAATGGACAGATGACATGAACATAAACCTCATGCGTTGCTACTACACTATCACACAAGGAGACACACAAATAATTGGATACAGACAGGAGCTACATACACAATTCACCACAATTTATCCAGAACTCTCACACATCACAGAACAGCGACTGGCGGACCAGAAAAGAGTTATAATAAACAACAAAAGAATACAACTATCAATACTTGATCAAATAAAACAAGACGCAATCAGAATGAGTAATCAAAATAGAATAAGTACATTAACACAAGACATAACAAATACACAAATAAACCACAACAATCCACAGGAAATATCAATAATACCACAGCAAAATAACACTGAACAACCAAATATAAACATAACTAACGAATCCACCAATATGAACAATAATACAACAATAAGCCCTAACAACAATGACGAGACCAACGGAAGAACAGAACAAAACCCAGACACAAAAACACAAATCACAAACACACTAGAACACACAATCGAAATATATAAAGATAGCGACCCCACAACAAGACCACACCTACCAAAGCTCAAAATCAACAAACAAACCATTAACATGATCAATATTATCAACACAATTCTACATAACATGATTAACACTGAAACAACACTCGAAAAATTACATCTATTAGTTTACTGTAGTGCATACACCATTATTACACTAAACAAACAAAATATAAACAATAAAACAGAAAACTCCCATAGAACACACAGAAGCACTATACCAGCATGGCAACACAGAATACAAATCAAAATCAACTCATTAAGAAATGAAATAGGCAAAGTAACACAAAAAATTAAAGACAATCTAAAAAATCCAAGAAAACTACGGGAAATTGAAACGATTAAAGACAAATACAATGAACACAACCTAACTATACTCCTTGATACGCTAACACAAAAGTTATCAGCACAATCACATAGATTAAAACGCTACAAAAAATGCTATGACAGGAAAACACACAATCTCAATTTTCAAACAAGCCAAAAAAGCTTCTACAACAACCTAAAAAACAACAATATAGAAATTACAGACGCACCTAAATTAAATGAAATAGAATCATACTGGGAGAACATTTGGTCTGAAAACAAAAAACACAACGAAAATGCCACATGGATAACAGAGGAAGAAAATGACAATAACCAATTTCAAAACATGGCCACAATACAAATAAATATAACTGACTTCAAAACTGCTGTAAAGAAGACACACAACTGGAAGACACCAGGCATAGATAATATCCAAAATTACTGGTACAAATATCTCCCTGTAACACACGAAAAATTCTCCGAACTATTACACAAATGCGTAACGGAAAACCAAAACCTCCCATCTTTTTTCACTAAAGGTATCACATATCTCAAACCTAAATCAACAGACACAAAAAATCCATCTAAATATCGTCCAATCACATGTCTACCCACAATATACAAAATTCTTACCTCAATTATAACTACAAAAATAGATCTTTTCCTAACACAAAATAACATATTAACAGAAGAACAAAAAGGATGCAGAAAGCAAAGCAGAGGATGCAAAGAACAAATCATCATCGACCGGACAATAACAAACCTGGCGATAAAGAAGAAAAGGAACATGTACTGTGCATACATAGATTACCAAAAAGCCTTTGATAGTGTCCCCCACTCATGGTTAGTAAAAGTTCTAGAAATATACAAAATTGACATAAAACTTGTAGAATTTTTAAAACAAATAATGAACACCTGGAACACGACAATATACCTAAAACTAAACAACAAAATGATAAAATCAAAACAAATAAACATTAAAACCGGAATCTTTCAAGGTGACTCCCTAAGCGCACTATGGTTCTGTATCTCCCTCAACCCACTCTCCAAGATGCTTAACAAAAGCAAACTTGGCTACAAAATCACAACACACAACTTAAATACCAATCCTATAAAAATCAACCACCTTTTATACATGGACGATTTAAAACTATATGGCAAAAATAATGACGAACTAAAACAACTAATTTATAAAACTGAACGCTTTAGTAATGACATAAAAATGAAATTCGGTATTGATAAATGCAACACATGCTCAATAGTAAGAGGTAAACCCAAGGAACACACGGGAAGCACCTTGAAGGATACGAATGAAATAATACGCGCAATGGACGAAGATGAATTTTATAAATACTTGGGAATTCTCCAGAACCCAAGCATAAAAGATAAAAAGATAAAAGAAACCACCAAAAACGAATACCTTAAAAGACTAAATATCCTCCTCAAAACACAACTAAATGGAAAAAATATGACTAAAGCAATAAACACATACGCAATACCAGTACTAACATATACATTTGGAATAATTAAATGGACCAATACGGAACTTGACGATCTCAACATTAAACTCAGAACAACATCATCAAAACATAGAATTCACCACGAACATTCAGCAATAGAAAGATTCACACTGCCAAGAGAGGAAGGAGGAAGAGGACTCATAGACATAAAAAATCTACACCATACACAAATAAATAACTTAAGACAATACTTCTACACAAAACGAAATAGCCCAATACATAACGAAATCATAAACATAGATCATACATACTCACCACTTACACTTAACGACAACGAACGCAATCTAGAAATAACAACACATGACGCAAAAATTGAAACATGGAAAAATAAAACATTACATGGAATACACCCAAGTCATCTACAACAACAACATATTGATAAAGCCCTTAGTAATAATTGGCTCAAACACTCAGACCTATACGCAGAAACAGAAGGATTTATCATAGCTATTCAGGACAAAATAATAAAAACAAAAAACTACACGAAACATATTATAAAAGACAATACAATAACAAACGACACATGCAGAAAGTGCAAATTACAAAAAGAAACAATAGAACACATAACAGGTGGCTGCTCAACCCTTGCACCGACGGAATATACAATAAGACACGATAACATCTGCAAACACATATATTTGGAACTAGCCCACAAACATAAACTTATCAAAACACACCCCAAGTGGTATCAATACACACCCCCAGCTGTAACAGAAAATGATAACTACAAACTATACTGGAATAGAGACATAATCACAGACAGAACAAACCTACATAACCGACCAGACATTACATTAATCGACAAAATACATAAACACACATATCTAATAGAAATATCGATACCAAATACAGCAAATCTACAAAAGAAACATTTAGAAAAAATAGATAAATACATACCTTTAGCAGAACAGATAAAATCACAGTGGAAACAAGAAAAAGTAACAATAGTCCCAATAATATTATCGTCTACAGGCATCATACCAAAAACTCTCCAAAAAAATATAGACATACTAAAGTTACCCCCATACGTAATCACCAACATACAAAAAACTACAATTATCAACACATGCACAATAGTCAGAAAATTTCTACAGGTACCACTTTAAAAAACTACACACAACCACACAGACACACAAACACATAGCCTCACAACTTGAGTACGCTCCGTTGTGAAGGAAATTACCGGATCATAACCGAGATCAATCTACGTATAATAATAATAATAATAATAAAATACTTTTATTGTTTTACACAACGTGGCGGACTTATTGCCCGCAGGCAATCTCTACCAGTCAACCACCATGGTAAATACAGCCAGTAACAGGGATAGAAGAATACAAATAGAGAAATAGAAAAAAAATAATAATAATAAATGAATAAAAAAAAAAAATAATTAAATAAATCAATCATAACTTAAAAATACAAAGTCAAATATAAGAAACAAAAAAATAATATATGTATAAATAAGAACAAAAATAAGAATAATAAAAAATACATCAGATAGATACACTATGTTTATTGGATGGAGGATAGGAGAGGAGAAAGGAAGAGGGATAAAGGGAAAAAGACGTGAATTTGTGTTTATGTGGATAGAAAGTGTGACTTCAGACGCTTTTTGAATGCTATTAAATTAGTGGCATCTCTGATACTCTCCGGCTGCTGGATAGATTCCACATCCGAGCTGCATGAACTGTGAACGAGTAAGTATAAGTAGAGGTGTGGTGTATTGGTATTGTAAGTGTGCTATTATGTTGGGACCGTAAGTTAAGGCCATGTGAGGATAAGTGGGCGAATTTCTCTTTGAGGTACGTGGGTGTAAGAGGGTTATTAAGGATTTGGTAGAGTAGGGAAAGAACATGTGAATCTCTTCGTTGACGGATCTTTAACCAGTTCAGTCGTTGCCTGCTCTCGGACACGTGGTCGAACTTCCTGAGTCCAAACACGTATCGAATGCAGACATTTTGTAACCGTTCGAGTTTGTTAATTTGTTCTTCAGTTGCATCCAGGTAGGCAACGTCAGCGTAGTCAAGTAATGGTAGCATGAGTTGTTGAGTTAGAGTGATTTTAGTCTTAACTGGTAAATAGTTTTTAAGTCGGTTTAGTCCATGAAAAGTACGAAAGATCCGTTGGCTTACTCCCTTTATATGACCGGACCATGAAAGATTACAATTCATGATCAGACCAAGGTTTCTGACCTCTGGAGAAAATGGTATGATAACGTCGTCAAGGAGCACCTCAGGCATGGGTGAAAACTGTGTGGTTCTGAGAAACAGACGTTGCCCTCCAATTAATATTGAATGTGATTTAGAAGGGTTAATTTGAAGACCGTGTTTTTTTGTCCAATTTAGAATATAATTTAAATCGGCATTCAATGTCGCAACAGCGAGAAGGTAATTATCAGGCTTGAAATGGGAATATAATTGGAGATCGTCTGCGAATATGTGATATTTACATCTGATAGATTGTGCGAGAGGGTTTATGAAAATGGAAAAAAGTAAAGGCGAAAGAATGCCTCCTTGCGGGACACCAGCTATAAGGTCCGTCCAGTTTGATGAGTCGTTGGTAGTCTTGATCTGTTGGGAGCGTCCGCGCAAGTAGCATTCAAACCATTTGAGCGATTGCTGTGAAATATTGATGGAGGACAATCTTGCTAGGAGAACGTCAAAATCAACCGAGTTGAATGCGCTACTGAAATCGAGTAAAGTAAGGATAGTGAGGTTTCTTTCATTCATAGCGTTCCTAATGTCATCAGTGATTTTGACTAGGGCTGTAGTGGTACTGTGGCCCGGGCGGAAACCCGACTGTAAAGGATCAAGTAGTCTATTAACTACTAAAAAACGGTTAAGTTGGTTGTATACGACGCGCTCAATGACTTTGGAGAGGACTGGTAGAATAGAAATCGGACGATAATCCTTGAGCGAAGAAGGAGTGCTTACTTTCGGAAGAGGTATTATTGTGGCCATTTTCCATACAGAGGGAAATGTACTGCTGGAAAGGGAAAAGTTAATCAAATGAGTGATAGTAGCAAGAATCCCACCTAGAATACGCTTTATCATGTCAATGCCCAAGTTGTCAGAGCCCATACATTTTGTTTTAGTGTTGCTGATAATTTGTTTTATTTCAAGATCGTTTGTAGGACACAGAACAAATTTGGGAAACAGGGGACGAGGAGTCGATGCAATATCTTGCAGAGTTAAAGCTTTGACCGCAGGGTCGAGAATAATAGGAGGTGTAACAAATTTTTTATTAAGGTCGTTTAGGTCAACGTTAGGTGAGTTCCTTTGTTTAGTTTTCCCAACTCCTAGACTGTTAATTAATTTCCATGTTTGGGAAGGATTATTGTTTGATGCCAGATGCTGAGTAATGTAGGCACGTTTAGCGTTACGACATAATTGATTGGATCGATTGCGGAGTACTCTATAAGCCTCCCAATGCTCTACTGACGGAGATCTTTTATGCAAGGTTAGTGCTCTATCCCTCCTAGACATTGACTTACGGATTTCGTCCGTCAACCAAGGTGAAGGGGGTCGTTTAACTTTTATGGTTTTAAACGGAGCGTGGATATCGTACAGTGCAGATATTTTATTGTTAAATAGGGCGACCTTTTCATCGATGGACTCCGCAGAAAACAATGCAGTCCAATCGATATTTTTCGCATCATCTAGGAGTTGGGAATAGTTGGTACGTTTAAAAGATCTGAGGCGAAGAAGTGGGGGGACAGGTCTAGGATTTTTGATTTTGTAGGAGAGATAGACAAGGTCGTGAGAAGAGAAGCCCGCCGCATACTCCTGAACCAGATCAAACCATCTCGCAATTTGGGAATTTTTGGTTCTCATCGTGTTCATGTAAACCAAAGCTTGGCAATCAGTCACTACAACTACATGTATCCCGATTAATATTGCTCTCAAGCGATCAAGGCACCACACTATCGCCATCAATTCTAACTTGCTGGAATGGTAATTTCTTTCTACGTCTGAAGTCTTTTTACTGATGCAATAAATCAGGTGCATCAACCCATCATTCCCCCGTTGCAGTAACATTCCTCCAAGACCAGATGCTGAAGCATCAGTATGCAGCTCCGTGTAACACCTAGGATTAAATAATTTCAATACTGGTTTGGAAGTGAGATGACTCGTCAATTTATCAAAGGCGTTCTGTTGATCAGTATTCCAACAAAATTTTTCAAACTTTTTGGTTAGCCTTGTAATGGGTTCGGCTATCCTACTATAATTTGGTATGAATCTTCGGAAGAAGCTCGTAAGCCCCATAAATCTACGTACATCATGAACATTTCGAGGTATTGGAAACTCCATTATTGCATTTAGTTTATCATTACCGGGTGAAATTCCCTCTCCAGATATTTCATACCCCAAATAAGTTACTTTTGACATCATGAATTCGCATTTGGATGGTTTCAATGTTAAATTAGCAGCCTTCAATGCCTTTAACACTTGCCGCAATCTGATCAGCATATCACTCACATTTTTAGCGGGTATCAGAAGATCATCCATATAACATATCGCTACAGTATTCTTCAAGGGTCCCAAAACTATATGCATAAGACGGCTAAATTCATACGGGGCATTCATGAGCCCAAAAACCATTCTCGTAAATTGGCCAGTTTCATCAGGTGTGACGAATGCCGTTTTCTCCTTCGATTCCCCAGACAATGGCAACTGTAGAAAACCATGGGCAAGATCCAGTATGGTAAAGAGTTTGCATTCGGACAGATGTTCGACGAGGTCATCTATGTTTGGCAATGGGAACGGTTGTTTGATTGTTTGTTGGTTCAGTCTCCTAAAATCAACAACTAAGCGTGCTTCTCCTGACTTCTTTTTCACAAGTAACACTGGGCTTCCATAAGGTGACTTGGTATCCTCCACTATCCCTTGTTCTCTCCATTCGCCAATAATATTCTTCATTTGCTGTCTCTCTGGCCAAGAAGCTTTATAAGGTTTTGAATACACAGGTTTTGAGTCAGGTTGCACTTTGATATCCACCTCCCACTTGTCTGTGCATCCAATCTCCGAAATATCAAAGGCAAAGCAACAACGATACTCGTTCAATAAGTCCATCAAAGAATCACGTTCACTGCTAGTAAGATGGTTTGAAATTTTTAAATCATTATGTTCAAGCCTATTTTTGCTAACACTTATTGCTCTTTCGGAACTAACATAATCTGGTGTAGCAATCATTCTCTTGAGCACTTGTCCTTCTTTCAGATACTGATGATCCTGACTGTAATTGTACACAGGTATTTGAATTTGCAAACAATTAATTCGAGCATCTATCAATTCAAGCTCTTGCGATTTTATTTGAGAATCACGATTCACTATTATCTTCTCAACATTATCCACTTCAACACAAAGGTTTTTAAATGGGTATTCTTCAAAATGACCGAATCTAAGAGTGTTCTTTACTTTAATGTATGCGACATCCGGCGAATCTGTCCACGATCGCCCAATAATTAGATCATAAGGCTGACAATTATCTGGTACGATAATTACATTTACACCATGCACCACCGTATTCTCGACATCAATGTCTAAGCAGGTAACGCCAAGAGCGTTGCACTGAGGCCCTTCGCCAATCCCAAATATAGGTGTGTCACAGAACTTCACATTACTCCTGATGCGCAAGGCCACGGACGCCTTCATTAAACAATCACTACTTCCAGTATCAATAAAGCACTCTACAATGTGACCATTTATTTTCGCCTCCTTCACATACTTTTCACAGCTCCGGCTTTGTTTTGCTGACGTCACTAAGGACTCCTTTATTTCTCTGCTCTCCGGGCAGTTGGCTTGAATATGGCCTGTATTTTTACATTTGTAACAGATATTACTCTTCTTTGGTCTGGCACAGTCTCTGGAAATGTGTCCCCAATCACCACAGTTGAAGCACTTTACTGGAGCACTGCTATTTTTGATAGAATTGTTGTTATTTCGGACTGAGTTTGGTGTTGCTATTGGTTTCAGGTTAGACCTTGAATTATAATTTTCCACAAAAGGCTGATTTTCTGTTTTCCCCTGTATACGATCATCCTTTCGCCACATCGGTCGAGTAACTGTTTTAATTCTCTCCAGTCTATTTAGGTTTGTTCTTTCGAAAGCCATGATATCCTGATACAATTGATTTTCTTCTGTGTGATAACGTGCCAACAAATAGTTAGCCAGGTCCTTGGACCATAAGCCTTCTATAATCATTATTTTCATGTCCATGAAGTTAAGATTGATGGATCTGCACAAATATGATTTCTCATGAAAATATGTCGCCACATCTTCATTTTTAGCTTGTAACCGGGAAGAGGCTAACTTCCACTTATCCACAACACTGCCTGCTCGCGTGAACGTAGCTCTGAACTCCGTCTCAAAGTCAGTCCAACTTTTTAAATTTCTCCCGCTAAACCAAAACTTCGCCGCCCCATCAAGATTTATCCTCACTGTCTCAAATTTAAATTCATCTGGCCACCCATGAATGTTTGAGATTCCAATAAGAGTGTTCAGCCAATTTTCTGCATCCTCAGGACTCTCTTTCCCCGTGAATTTAACAATTTGTTTATTGAAGTCCGGCATAATATGATACGATTTATCCTTTCCATTACTACTTTGATTTTCCAACAATCGCATCAATACTTTCTGCTGTTCAATGAGAGTTTTCATAATTACATTATTTGAAGTATCGGATTCACGAGCATTTGGCACCTGTACACCAATTATATTTCTGACCATCTCCTCAGAATATTCATTTACGTCCGCTTCACAAACAATTTCCTCCGAACACGCCATATTGAAGATTGAGGTTATGCGACTGACGCAACAGTTCAACAAAATCGATTATCACTTTTTCACCACGAAATATTGTCAATTCACTCGAATATAGTCCAATTTTTATGCAGCACAATGTTAACATGCGAGTTTTCGACACTTTTCATCGAAATATACGTGTCTTTCCTTCCAATTTCAACCGCTCTTTTTTTTTCGAAGACGAATAATTATTTTTCGCCAATATCTCCGATTTTCACTTGTTCGGTTTTATTATTATAGCTTTATTCAGGCTATCCCACTTCTGAAATATTAAATAATCGCCTTTTATATTGTTTAACGCCTTTTATTTCACTAAGAATACAAAATAAAACACCACCACTATATATGATGTCTCACCATACGCCCGCCATTTTTTTTTTTTTATCTCCGTCTCCATACAACAATAAAATTGAATTCCTAACAAATGTGAGAAAAAAATAGATAGAATACATAAAATTAGGTCTATATAAAATGCAGTCTAGGTAGATACATAGAAGGCGGTTTGTGGCAGAATTACATATTTTTTCAAAGATTAATCGAAATTCAGAAAAATATAATTACATCAGCTGTTGGATTAGCGTCGACATGACAAGCCAGCTTCATGGGTTCCCCTTCCAATAGATGCACGTCCTCGCTGTCGTCACTGTTTCCGTTGACAAATACGGGAGGCCATTGTACAACAAGTTTGAACGTGGCAGAGACACGTCCCCCGGCATTGGTAGCGAGACACGAATACTCTGACGCGTCTGTCCGACTCACGTTCGCAATCATCAGTTTGGTACCGGTTGAGTTTTGAACAAGTAATTCAGAATCCTGTAAAACATAGAATAGTAAATATAGGAGAAAGAACAAGAAATAAAGGATAGGAGAAAGAACAAGAATTGTTATTATAATATCCTTTGTTGGGGTTGTAATAGAGAGGATATATATCTCTGTATCTATGTAAGTTATTGGGTACTGACTCACAATAGTATTGTTTTCCATAAGCATCACTATTAAACTATTCCCAGAAAAAAAATCATGATTGTAGACCTAATAGTTTAGCTACAGTGATGTAGTTTATTCTGAAATCCAATTTTTATTAAAATTTCACAAAAGTGTACATAACTTTTGAACCACCCAATATCGCTGAACATACATAGGGGTTAAATCGATAGGTTTTGAGGTCCCCTACCTCCCTGCTTCGGTTGATCCACTCCTCGTGATACACCGTGTATATAACAATAATACACAACTATATACAATATTGGTGAACTCACTGACAGCCTTAGAATAAAGATGGCGGTCGCCCAACACACCTTCCTTATAGAGTCTCAGTCACTCATGCTGTCTCGCTTGCACTCACACTTTCACATATCTCACATTATTATTGAACAGGCACTGACAGTAAGGATGGCAGAGGTGCTGGACATCTTTGAAAGAAAAGTTCTGTTGAAACCAACGACGAACTATACAATATATTAAATCAGGCACCAAACATTTTGACGCATAAAGTTGCTCAGATTTAGACGGTTTAGACACATGCCTGTCAGGAATCAAATGATGTGTATATGTAATTAAAATATTTTTTCGATAATTTAACAACATTGACATTCTTGTCAACTAAAAATATTAAGTTTTATTAATGTCAGCCACTGGCATTATTCCAAAATTGTTATGCCGTAATCAAGAATGTCCAGAAATTTATAAGTAAAAATGCAAAAGGATCGTTCCAGAAGACCTAGGGGGAGATCACCGATGAGATGGATCAACATCTTTTGAGGATCAAGACCTTTCATCGTGAGGTAACGATGCTGAGAGAGGAAGACTATAAAATATCAGTCAGACTATATTATAGTAAAATGAACAAACCTTATACCATTGTATGAGCGGCATCACATGCGATGTCTTTATTGGACACTCCAGGGTGGCTGTGCTCCCTTCAGCAAACCAGTAACTCTTGCTAAGTCCTTCTGAGTCAACCAACGTAGGGGGAGCTGAAACAAGTCTTATTCATAATATTTCCTTATACTGTGATTAAAACATTATATAACTAAAACACAGTATAAGCACTTATATTCTTGACTATTCATAATAACATTTATATACCAATATAACAATAACGTTGCTATGTAACGCGACGTCCTACGTAGGCGATTCAAAGCGAATGCGAAGCGGCGCGGCGCGGCACGAAAATAACAAACAGTCGGTAACTATGGAAGTGTCCTACGTTACCGACCGCGAGTTGGTTTCGATGCGGCACGGCGCGATACGAAGCGAACGCGATCAGTTGATTTGATATTTTCCAGCGAATTGATAACGGCGCCATTGTTTTTTGACATGTCAGAAACAGAAATTATAATTTCTGTCCATGAACGTCCCATATTATGGGACAAAAGAATTATTATTATCGAACCGTGAATTTTAGGATTTGGCAAAAATAAATGGGACTACAAGTAAACACATTTATTTATTATTGCTATTTTACACTAGGATGTTGTTCAAAACACAAAGTTTTCTCTCGCTTGCACGAATGTCAAATTTTAATATGTTTCCCGGAAAGATGTAAATTCAATCTCATTTATTAATTCAAGATCACGTAATTCTTCATACAAGTTGTGATATCCCCCATAAATATGCCTCTCTAAGTACACAATATTAGTTTCACTTCTCTGCTGTACATACTTCTTGAGTATTTTATATACGTACATCCATGACAGTAGCTGGCGGCAGAGGGAACGATTCGCGCACACGTAGGACAGAGCCGCCGCGTCGCACCGCATCGCATTGAATTCGCTTGTATCCGCACCGCATCGCTTCGCAATCGCGTTCGCTTTGAATCGCCTACGTAGGACGTAGCGTTACTGTTTGAGCTGACAACGTTGCAATTCATTCATGTTTCTCTGGTAATTTGACATTTGTCCATGTTTTGAAAAAAAAAATACGACGTTTCTTATAGTGTTTGGGCTTTATTTTCTTGTTTTATTTTGTTAATATCATTATTTAGATATTTATATGAAAAACTGGAGCAATAATGAAACAGTGGGTTACCTTTTAAATTAAAAATAAGTTACAATAACATGAAATAAATGTATAGGTACAGGTCTTTGTGGATTAAAACATTAATTTGTAAGAAAGTGTTCATTATTATCTTACCAATTACTTGTATCTGATACTCTATCTCTATGGATCCTTCGGTGTTGGCAGCCTGACAGGTATACTTTCCATTGAGATTCTCTGTTACCAACCTAAGGGTAAGAGTGCCATCTTCGTGTATTTTATGGTGCAAATCTATTAAAAGAAACACAAATATATTGTAATCATTTTTAAAAGAATAACATTGTTACAGGTTTTGATTAGATTATTGATAGTATAGCATCGGAGAAGACATAATGAAAAGATAAACAAATTTATTTATAAAGAGCTCAAAATAAAAGAAAGATTGTCTACAGTATGCAGCCGCCGGGTATTGAGCCACATCCTTTGGTCACATCGCCAGGAGAGAGCCAGGAAAGGGATTATCACAGGAAGTGTACCAGGCAAAAGAAGTAGAGACAGATCTCCTGTCTGTGCGATGGTGTGACCAAATTAAGGAGATGACTGGGAACGAACTTTATTCGGCGGTGTGGCTGCGGAGGGCAGAGAGGATTGGAGGCAACTAGTTCTGTCCATTAGCGGCCCCATAGATCACGACCCTCAGCATTGAGGAAACGAAGAAGAAGAATAGTAAAAAAGTACCAACTCCTGGAGCTTGCTTGTGATATAGGAAAGGATACACTGTCCGGAGGAGAGTATCAGGATGATGAAGAGGTTCATGGCTCCGTAATCTGAGACAGTTGTTAGATTCACAGGAGAGACCAAGTTTTTTTATTGGATTTTCAGTCTGAGTAAAAATAATGTGTACCTACATCCATAAATTGACAACGGATAGAGCGTTCTGTATAGGATGAAATATTTTATTGTTTAGATACTCTAAACAATGCAATATACTTTTTTGAATACATTCTATGGAGAGAACTGAAGCATTTCTCTCTTGCTCCATCATATAAATCCATCCATCATTTAGATGGGTGGTGGCAGAGCTGTTAGCGCGCTGGGTTAGTAATACGGTGGTCGCGAGTTTGAATCCTGCCACGACTGATTTTGTTCACCTATAGTACAAGCATGTGTTTAATTTAGAAAGGGAATGTATGAGGATGTATTCCTTTGGCAAGCATCACGGTATAACCTAGATATATGTATCCGTCTATTCTTTCAATTTGCACTTCATTTATTATGACAGGGAAGGACTCATCATTTTGGTCTTGGAGATATTCATCTTCAATCCGATGTTCACACAGCATTGAAGATGAACAATACTATGCTGACAGATTGATTTCCGTCAGCATAGTATTCAATTCCTCCTCATCCTTGCCAATGTACTTATTACAAGTACACATTCATTCTTTTTTTTTAAATAAAAAGAAATATATTCAAAATCTCTGTAAGCACTCTTCTAGTCAACATGACATGTTTAGTTTGTCCTTGCTGACTTTGTTCTTGTATTCTAACTACTTTTTCAATGTCATGTACCTTCCTTTTATCTTGTAAGATTGTTTATTGGACATGGTAGGTACTAGTAGCACCCTTTACATCATTCTAGCATTGAATTTTTTCTTTTTTTTTTCTGAATTTTTTCTTTTTTTTTACATGTCCACGTAGGGGACGCCAGCTATTAGGATTTGGGTCCATTTTACTCTTCCGAAGAAGCGCACTACGTAGCGTTGGGAGGGGTTTGCAATCTAGAAAAGAGTTTATTAATTCGGATTTTAAAAAGACCCGGGTTGTACGAAGGTGGAAACACAGAATTCGGAAGATCGTTCCACAGTCAGGCTGCTGTATTAATAAAGGAGTTCGAGAAGCGACTTGTTCGTATATGTTGAAGGTCCACTGTGAATGGGTGCTGCGATTGAGTGAAGCGAGTGACTCTGTTGCGAGTGGGTGGAGGAGGGACCAAAGATGCAAGTTCTTCTGAACAATTCTCGTGGTAGTATCTATAGAATAAACTTAAAATACCGACTCTGCATCTGTGTTCTAGTGATTGCAATCCATTAGTCAGTGATGGATCATCAATCAGACGTATAGCACGCCTTTGGACAGCGTCGAGGGTATTCAGTAGGTATTGGGGGGCGCCACTCCAGAGGTGACTGCCATATTCAATAATTTGAATTGCTTGCTTATTTTGTATGAATGAATTGCTTATTTTGTATTTTTTTTCTTTTATTCATATTCCTTCTCTAATATATTTTGTTTGGACTCTCTGTACTCTATTATATATGATATCATGTGCTTGGTTGTTTCAGTTAAACTCGTATTTGACTTATACAGTTTATTAACAAGATAATACAAGATATTAAATAGACATACAATATACAATGATAGGTATAACTACGCAACTGTTGGTAGGTACTAAACGTGATGACCGTGAAATGCGGAACACGGACTGACGTCGTCCGTCGCTTATATACATCCAACACGACACACCTTCTCGCATGCCGTCTCTTTCACACACATCATCCAGATACCTCACAATATCATGCTGTTCTGTAATTTTAATACATTATTTTATATTAATTTTTTGTGACCATAATATTACTGTACTATGTACTTTTTTATGTAACAATGAACTACACAATAAAATACAATAGACATCCTTAGTTTAAGATATTAATAGTATGGTGTATACCATTAAGAATATATTTTCCATCCTTCATCCAGGTAATGTAAGGGGTGGGATGTCCGTTGGCTCGGCACGGAATATTGAATTCATTTTCACCAGCCAACAATTGGATGTTCAACGGCAACTCACTCGAAAGCATATTGGGCATCTCTATAAAGACAAACAAGATTAATCAATACTATTCATGTTTATTATAATCGAATATGTGCGTCATATTGTAATCTATGATTTTGACTTTGATTTTAAAATAAATGTGTCGGTGGCAGCGCACAAAACTAACAGTCCAAAGGACTCAGGTTCAAATTGTGCCTCATTCACCAATTTTAAAAAGATTTTGTTTAGATTTACTACATTTGTCGGCATTCATGGCTCAGTTGGTTAGATATCTGATTGCTGAGCCAAAGGTGTCGGGTTCGATTCCTGGTGGAGACACAGTTTTTAATTGTGTTTTCAGTCTGGATCTGTGATACGATTAATATCGTAAGTCTCCAGAATGTGGCAACTTGTTATTGGGTGTGTGTTAAATTAATATTTGACATAGTACCTGTCAGTTGCCAGAGAAGCAATGTAAAATAAAATAATATAAATAAATAATAACAAGTCACTCGTACAAAAGGTGTCATAGTTTCATCGCTTCAGCGGGCACAGATGTACTAACCGACATTTTGTTTCATATATAATATCGCTTGTTTGTGAAAACAATGACATAAGTGAAAAAATCCGATTTTTGAGTTAATAATGCAGAAATGTTGTGTTTATCAATATTACAGTGAATATATGACAGTGAAATAACGACACATGTGCTGTTTCTCTCGCATTTGTAGAGATACATATTGTACTGAGAATTGGAGATGACATTAATATTGATAAACACATTTCCGCATTATTAATTCAAAAATCCGGTTTTTGACTAATGTCGTTGTTCTCGCAAACGAGCCATATAGATAATGGTTAGAAGCCATAATTACACATAAATCCCTTTTTACTCTCTTTTCCTATCCTATTGCTTTGGCCTGAAAATGAACAATATTCACCGCCCTAAATGTAAATAAAGAAGAAGATGTTACATGAAATTATTTCTTTTTTAAATAGAAAGAAAAAGAACGTAAAATCATACATTTTTTGAATATTTAATTACTTAGGTACTTATACATAACTGCCAACTTGATATATCTACTGCACCACTATTGTAATCTCAATATTTTTCATATGAAATCTGTATAAGTGAACTTTAGTGAAGTGTAAACCACATAAAATCTACACCATGAATATGGTGGAGTAAATTTAGAACCAGTTACCAAGACTATTGAGACATGGTAGTTCCTACCCACAAAATTTCCACCAGACAAAATTACAAACCTTTATTTTGATAAAGAAAGAAAAATACAAAATTGAATAAGATATTTTTAATTTAAAGTCAAAAGCATCATACCGTTAACGACCAGGTCATACACTTTTTCAGCAAAGCCAGCCATATTTTCAGCTTCGCAAACATATGTTCCCGAATTATTTCTTGACACGTCTGTTATGTTCAATCTCCCAGATTCGTCGAGGCTGAAACAGAACCAGCTTGTTAAAACTCTGACGAGTTGGAAGAATCTATGAAATGTGCAAAATAATGCATAAAATATAAAATGAAATGTAACCTGAATCTTACATGACATTAGAAGTTTGATTATTGATAATTTGTCCATTCCTACTCCATACGAGAGCTGGTTCAGGAAAGCCGATGGCGCTACAATCCAGTACAGCAAATGCACCTTGTTTTGCATAAATAACTTCATTCCCAGCTGGATATATATAAGGAGGAACTGAAAAATTAATAATAAAAAATTGACAAAATTAAGATTTTTAAAAGAGGAGTCAAAGACTCGAATGCACAGTCCTAGGTACCTAAATACTAACTCCTAAACCTCACTGGAGTATTTAGTATTCTTAAGTTAGTAATTGCATTGCAGAGACATCACTAACTAAATACTACGCCAAACTTTAGGTCGATGGCGTAGAATTTCACATTATTGTGTATGATGAAAAGAGATACATAGTTTTCTACGAGTTTATACTATGCTCACACTGACAGCTCAATGTCACGATTCATCTGAAATTCCAGCGAATTTTTGGCATCTCGTATAGATTGCTAAATACTCTGTTTGGTATTTGATTTGACAAAATTACCAAATACATATTTGCCAAAGTCACTAAAATCATCATCCATCGAAAACATCTCGTATTTTAGTACTAAACCACTCAGAAGGTTCCTCGTTATCAACCTTACTTTTTGACAGTTCGCAAATGTTAGTTTACGATAACGCGCATGCGCTAAGTATTTAGATATGTTTCTGCAATGCAATTCTCTTACAAAAACTTCGTAGCATCCTCCAGTTAGGAAGTCACGTGATCCTAACTTAAATGAGCGACTATGCAATGAAAACATGTTTAGTATATAGTATTTAGGTCGGACTTTGCATTCTGACCTATGTATTTTTTATTCCAAGGATGTTAATCACGGTGATGACACTACAAAGATAAGAAAAAAGTATGCTTCGCTAATTTAAAAACCTGTTCTGAAGTAGTATATGATTTTATATATTATGTATATGATTTTAATGCGCATGTGTATCTGTGATTGTAAGTTTACTGAAAATAATTTATTTATTAAAGCTATATACAAGTATTTTTTGTCAATTTTTTTTTGCGTTTTTAAATAGACTTTTCCAACTGTCCATTTGTTCAAGATAATTTATTTCACTTAACATATAAACAAAGTATCAAGCCAAGATATGCGAGGTCTATATTAATCATACATAGTTTATCAACTTAGAAGTCAAAAAACACCAACTTAGAGGCTTCGCAGCATATATGTTCTATATATCGTCGCTCGGCATTCAATAGCGCAAATGTAACAATAACAAGATTTTACAGGAGGCCGAATAAACTGAATAAAATGAAAAAAGCGCTGAATGCATATTTTGCGGTTTTGTTCCATACGGCGTTTTAGGAGTTTGGACAATAGTTGGGGAATGTTTTGTTAACAAATTCGCGTATTTTAACATTCTGCACCGATATCTTAAAAAAAAACTATTTCACTTGAATTTTCGAATTTGCGGTATTGAACGCCTAGCGACGATATGTCTCTGTGTGTGTGTCCGTCCCCCCTTATAACTTTTGATCCGCTCAATGCACAGAGCCTAAAATTTCAGAATATATAGATAGTTATAGGCCTTCAAAACTTTTATACTCAGAATTTTGAATTTTTTTCAGTCAGGGATTATCAACTTTTGAATTTTGACTAAAACCATAAAAGCTAGAACACTGAAAATTGGTATAAATATAGAAAAATACAAAATCTCAAATTTGATTTTTCAAAAAAATTCCAGAGTTTCTCAAACATTTTTTATTAAGAAAAACATTTTTTTTGTTGATAAATTTATGTGTTTAACTGCCTATATTTCCAAAGTTTTTAAAAACATCGAAAAAAGCCAAAACACCCGAACTAGATAATTTAATTTACTATAAAAATGATTAACATTGTAATAGTACATCTCAAACTTTTTTAAAAAATATTATAAAAATTGAATTTAAGTGATGACATTGTTTTATACAATTTGTAAGGCAGTATACACTACACAATAATATATGTAAGAAGACTCAATAGTTTGATACTAATCTCCAAATATACATACATACCATCATGCTGTTTTCATATTCCGGGTAGGAAAAAAGGACTGACCTCCATACTATCCTATCCTGACATACATACCTTCATGTTTTATATAGAAAACAAAATAACTTAAAATATTACTTATTAATTTGTTTTTAAGTGTTTATAGTTTGGTATGTATTCTTCAATTATGCATACTATTGCCATCGACAGTTGGATCTCATGCGTTACATGCAACTAGTGATTAGTTGATAACTATGTTTCAATCAACTACAACTAATTATTGTTGTAAGAATTACATTTCCATTAAAAGTGCAAAAACCATAGATAAAGATCAAGTCAAACAATATCATATTGGTGGTGATTTACATTCGACCCAAGGTAGGGATAGTTCTATATTATTTTAAGACATGCATTATACCTAATATTGTTATAAACAAACAATATCATATTGGTGGTGATTTACATTCGACCCTAGGTAGGGATAGTTCTATATTATTTTAAGACATGCATTATACCTAATATTGTTATAAACAAACAATATCATATTGGTGGTGATTTACATTCGACCCTAGGTAGGGATAGTTCTATATTATTTTTAGACATGCATTATACCTAATATTGTTATAAACAAACAATATCATATTGGTGGTGATTTACATTCGACCCTAGGTAGGGATAGTTCTATATTATTTTTAGACATGCATTATACCTAATATTGTTATAAACAAACAATATCATATTGGTGGTGATTTACATTCGACCCTAGGTAGGGATAGTTCTATATTATTTTTAGACATGCATTATACCTAATATTGTTATAAACAAACAATATCATATTGGTGGTGATTTACATTCGACCCTAGGTAGGGATAGTTCTATATTATTTTAAGACATGCATTATACCTAATATTGTTATAAACAAACAATATCATATTGGTGGTGATTTACATTCGACCCTAGGTAGGGATAGTTCTATATTATTTTTAGACATGCATTATACCTAATATTGTTATAAACAAACAATATCATATTGGTGGTGATTTACATTCGACCCTAGGTAGGGATAGTTCTATATTATTTTAAGACATGCATTATACCTAATATTGTTATAAACAAACAATATCATATTGGTGGTGATTTACATTCGACCCTAGGTAGGGATAGTTCTATATTATTTTTAGACATGTATTATACCTAATATTGTTATTAACAATAAAAAATATATAAAGCACTCATTCTAATGATTGTCGAAAATGAAAAAAATGATAGCTCACCAAATACCAAAACGACATATTCCTGACTTGTGTTGCCTGCACTGTTAACTGCTTCACACTGGTACACTCCGGAGTCTGTAAGGTTTGCCACAAATCTAAAAAATATACAAATGGATTATATCTCGATAGAGAGGAGGCAGGTGACATCTACATATGTAATGCTAGCACTACTTCATACATAATAATAGTTGGTTTCATTGTTAACACTATTTTTCAAAAGATGGAGTTAGTATTTATTTGTTGTTTTCAATGCATCCATTTAAGAGTAGAGATACATATTAATCAACATTTTAAATAGCCTTTTTACAAGAAACTATTACACATATTCAATCAAAATCATAAAAAAAACAGATATAGTAGAAATAATCATTACAAAAATTATTAAATTAAACAAAAATTTACAATAACAATCATAGTAAGGCCTCAACAAAGAGGTGTTTCCATATTAACACAACCTCTATAGTAACAATGATAGTAAAGGCCTTGACACAGGTTTGTATAAATAACAATCATAGTAAAAGCCTCAACACAGAGGTGTTACCATATTAAAAAAATAATAAAAATTATAATAAAACAATATTGAGAGAAATGTGATGAACAACGTACCTAAGGGAATATTCAGAATCGACCTGCATTCTGTCTGCTGTTTTAAGAGGCTCCTTGTTGAAAAACCAAGTTACACTGGGAGGTGGCACAGCATATACAGGACACGGAAGTACCACCAGCTGTCCTTCCACTATCTGCACCACGGGATCCTCACTTGACTCTTTCATCACGGGTTTCACTATGGGAAATGTGACAATATATAGTTTTTAATACAGATTACAACAATCAGTGGCGGATTAAGCACTTGGGGCTCAATCACTTGGGAAGTGAACCATAATTTTTGATGCAAAAAAAATAGAAGAATTTTTAGGATCACATGTTAATTTTATTTTAAAAGAATGAAAATGTTCTTGTGAAAAGTACATATACACACTCATAAATTCCCTTAATTAAGGATAAATGCTTGCGCTATAGGCAAACTAAATCGGTCGAAGCAACTAGGGTGGGGGTCGAATTCGCCATCACTGTATTACTAATCCAGTATGATGCTCGCTCTGCCACCGACCCATCTAAATAAAACATTATTCCTATGTTTTTAATTTGTCAATACTGACAGTATTTAATATTTAGAACTCCATTGGGTTAAATACATCGCATTATTGATTTATATAGAAAACATTTCAATAAAAATGTAAATTTAAACTATGTATTACTTCAATGTAAGATCTGATATAACTAGTCTCTTTCACAATGTTGTATGAATGATATCTATATGAGATTCTTAATGAGATCTACATATCTATTTGTGTCTACACCAAAAATAATGTATATTTGAATTATATATGAGTTATTTTGATGCCCCAAGTATATACATTATGTACTTATGGGGTAATTCACCACTGTCAACTATGTAATATTTTCAACAGACTCCAACTTACCCAAAACATCAACAGTGAAGCTCCTATTGACAGAACCTGCTGGGTTACTGGCGTAGCATGTGTATACTCCGCTGTCAGCCTCACGCACTTGCATTATAACCAAGTTGCTGGCATTATTCATGTAACTGAAATTGTAATACAAATATTTTACTAATTGCATTACGAATGAAAATATTTATTTCGCAAAAATATGACAATCTAAATAACCTCAGAACAATAAAATAACTGAATGTTTAAAAATATACTTGTGTTTTATTTATCAATGAAAATTTGTCACTCCTCCTCCCCCAAGCATAAGGCATCCTTATTTTCAGAGAAAGTTTCCAAATTTGTTATCGTATTTTCGTTACCAATTGACAAAATAAAAACATTACTTGACTTTGCTTTGAGTATATTGCTTTTACCAATTGACAAAATAAAAACATTACTTGACTTTGCTTTGAGTATATTGCTTTTACCAATTGACAAAATAAAAACATTACTTGACTTTGCTTTGAGTATATTGCTTTTGCCAATTGGCAAAATAAAAACATTACTTGACTTTGCTTTGAGTATATTGCTTTTACCAATTGACAAAATAAAAACATTACTTGACTTTGCTTTGAGTATATTGCTTTAACCAATTGACAAAATAGTAAAAGCAATATACCTACTCAATTTGTCAGCCTTCGTGGCTCAGTTGGTTAGGTGTCTGCCTGCTGATCCGAAGGTCCCGGGTTCGATTCCCGGTGGAGACACAGTTTTTAATTGTGTTTTCAGTCTGGCTCTGTGAGACGATTAATATCGTAAATCTCCAAAATGTGGCAATATGTTACTGGGTGCGTGTTAAATTAATATTTGACATAGTACCTGTTAGTTGCCCGAGAAGTAATGTAAATAAATTACTTGACTTTGCTTTGAGTATATTGCTTTTACCAATTGACAAAATAAAAACATTACTTGACTTTGCTTTGAGCATATTGCTTTTACCAATTGACAAAAGAAATAAGTGTGATCTCCGTATGAATTATATATCCACAATCTATGTACCTACTGTTTATAAAGAAACAGTAAATAAAAGTAAAACAAGTGTATATACACAATATTTGTATAGACCACAGGTATGGCATCCTTAGACCAGGTGACCAGAGGCATGGGTTTCCCTTGTACACCGCAATCAATAGTCATATCCTTCCCGGCGATCACCTCCATATATTCCTGGACACTCCCTTCCTGCTCCTCAAAACCACCTTCAGAATCCTTTATCATAAACTTTGGGGGACCTGAAAAAATTTAATGTATAATTCATACAGCAAATACTGATATATAATAAATAATTTTCTTTTTGTCTCCGTGCCGTGTCAGGTGCCGTACCTGACTTCAGCTTTTACTCTGGCACAGGCTTATCTGTCCTGAACTAACCAGAACAGTACCTCCACTCTATGAACTCTGGTCCATTCTCTGATGTTTCTTAGCCAAAATATCTGCCTCCTATCCACACTGTGACTACCCTCAATTTCCCCTTTCACAAAATGGTCATTTTTTATTTAGAAACTGAAGGGACAATGGGCAGAACATGTGGAGAAAAAGAGCCTTGAGAGATAGTCATTAAAATCCTCAAATCACCGACAGTGGAAGTGTTGGTAGACCACAATAAAGATGAGCAGACGACAAAAGCTCAGTCGCAAATATAGGGCGAATAAAGATAGGTACAGAGAACGCAAGATAGAGACAAATGGAGAAACTTGGAAGAGGACTATATCAAGCATATGATGGCTGATGAGAAAAAAAAAAAGAAAGAATGTTGTGTACCAGTGCATACCTAAACCAGTCATTTATGACAAGTCATAAGTTCTGTAGTTGCCGTTGACTTCTGTTTCTCTACAACCATCTTCTTTCTTCTACATCTCTATTGATATGTAAAATACCTACAGTTCAGTACTTTGAAATATTTAATTTATTTTCATTTATCCACATTTATTTACAATTTAAGCTTATTTTTGGCCCTAAAGGACTACATTTAATGGTATTATTACTATTATTTTGGGTGATACTGTGCAGTGTGATGTCTAAGTACTATTGCGTTCTTATTTTTAGTGTTATTAGGCTGTCACAATTTACTTAATTTAAAATAAGTCACCCATAATGGTTAAAACTTTGGCCATCGATGATATAAGGTTCACACTGAGTGTAAGCTAAGAGTCAGTGCACACTAAGCATATCTTACACAACTCATTTATTTTTTACATTATTCTACATTTTTATCTGACTATTGTTAGATTCCCAGTAGGTTAATATTTTACAGAGATCTTGGTCATACCCCTGATGTTTCTTATTTAATAGGTCTGAAGTCCACGAGTGTGAATCTTCCATTCACATTCGTCGATTGTTCTTTGGCACTATGGTGCCGAGATTGCTAATCTAGAGGGCTCCCTGAGCTTCTTTTCGTGCAATGCATTTTTTTCTTGTCGTTCACTTAGCTTTCTGTGAAGGAGCCGATTACAGTCCCCATATGCAGAGCGGGTGGTGGTGGGAGTAGCAAAAATTATGCTGCATATGAATTCTCCCGCAAGGTCTCACCATGTGTCTTATAGGTTGTTATGCCGAGCATAATAGGGACTAAAAGTTTTACACATATCTTGAGTTCCATCCAGTCAACCTCAATATGTATTCAACTTATTTACAGTGGCTACTACCATACTTAAGCGTATTTTGGATCAAGTATCTTGCGTTGGTATCTTTCATAGTACCAGCGCAAGATATGCTTAATGTGTACTGGCTCTCAGCTTACACTTAATGTGAACCTTATACCATTGGCGGAAACTTTAAACTAATTGAGCAGCATAATATTTAAGCTAAACCGTTTGTTTAGTAGGTAATGTTGATCCTATATCACATTCATACAACTAAGAGATACTTTAACTCACTTTGAACTTCAACAGTAAAGTCATATCTATCCTCTCCTTCTGTGTTTCTTCCGATACAGGAATAGTTCCCCTCATATTCGGGCATGACATAGTCGATGATCAACTCCAGATTACTGCCGTCATCCTTATCTTTGGATGAAAGGAAGGAGGAAGGACTATCGGCCATGGAAACATTCAGCATCTCCCACAGTGTGGTGAAATTGACCCCGTCCTTTTGCCAAAACATCAATGGCAAAGGTTTACCACGAACATACCTGAAAGATATTTATTTATTTAATTTAATTCATTCATAAACAGTACATAAAAAATATAAAATTATCAACCTCACTAGTATAACCAGAATATGGCATGCGAATGTGGGAAGACGCAGAACATGTAACACTCAAGCTACAAAGGCAATGAAGAGGCAGACAAACTTGCAAATATGGGGGCTGACTCAGTTACCTATGGACCAGAACCTTACTGCTTCTTAACCAATAGTGTCATCAAAACAATATTATACAACAACATGCTAGAAAAAGCTAAACAAAACTGGCTTAACCTATCAGGACAAAAGCATGCAAAATCAATGATCTCAGGCTTCTCAGCTAAAAGATCTAAACAAATTCTTACTCTTAACAGAGAAAATATAAGAATTCTAATCAGAACACTGAATGGACATTGTAGATTGAATAAACACCTATGCACAATGAACTTAGCAGACATGTATCTATGTAGATTCTGCCTAGACGAACATGAAACTCCGCTACACCTGCTCAAGGACTGTGAACCACTGATGCAAACAAGAGCCAGAATATTTGGCTCTCACATCGCTGATGAAACACAAATCAGAGAAGCCAGCCCACTGAAGATCTTAAGATTCATTCGAGAGATTGGACTATGGGAAGACCTCTAGAAGCCAATCATTCACAATGAGCTACATATCGAGCTGACGTGAAGAAGCCTCTAGAAGGATTTGAAAAAAAAAAAAAAAAACACCTGCTGAACTGCCCGATTAAGGAAGGAGGTTGCTCTGAGGAGGATCTGTGGCAAGCGAATGATAATGCTATTATGGCTGCAAATTATTGGAGGGACACAATATAGGTTGATGATCTTGGACACGGAAAGTAAGTAAGTAACCTCACTAGTTGGATGTTCTGTATTAAGGTTGACAATTTTACATAAGCTAAAGACAGTTAACAAGTTGTAGTTGAATTCAGTTGGGCCACAATACAATTGACAAAATCATTTAAAGAAATTAATCTTTTATGATTCATTGATTCCGATGGACTTACTGTCTCTTCTTCAGCGAAACCAATTCCATATCCTTCCATACTTGCATATATAAGTTGACATAAAAGCAGATAATTAGTACATCAAAGGGGCATCCTTAGCTTTGCTCTTAATGTATAAAAATCTAGTGTCACAATGTTCGTTCTAATCTCCGAAACTGCCCAACCGATTTCAATGAAATTTTGTAAATGTGTATGGTTGGTTCCGGCTTTGTTTGCAGATACTGACCAATCAAAAAAACTTTAAGCTCAACCCTCTACCTATTTTTTTTTTTTTTTTGCGGGTGGCAGTTCTTGAGGAGAACACACTTAGGCCAATTGGCCCTTTGTGATACCAAATTGGGGCTGTCCTCCCACTCACTCATCCCCCTTGAACCAGCCTGAGCGGCTAATGAATGTCATAATGTCTGCAATGTCGGCCGACGCTATGTCAATTAACTCATCATAGAAGAAACTTCCCAAGGAGCTTCTCCTAATTCTAGAGAGAGCAGGACAGTGACAGAGGAAGTGGACCACCGTCTCCTCCTCCTCCTCGTCTTGGCATGCTCTGCAGTAATCGTATGCCTCCAGCCCTAGCCTTCTGGCATGCTTCCCCTCTACCTATATAACCCAACAGAAACTCCACGCCGTCATAGTCTTGAAGATGCCCTAACAAGGTGAAATAGCTATCGACCAATTAAAAAATATACGTAGAATTTAAAACATATTGTTAAATTTTTAGTATAATTTAAAATGGAATTCTACTACGTAAAATATCCACAAATACTTAAAAAGGATAATTTTGAATCCGATAGGTGGCGCTGCTATCGAGATTTCAAGGAAAATTTTTTTGGAGCTTTCTCATCCAAAAATACATACAACTACAAATATTTTCTCCACACCTTACCCCATCCCCAAGGATTTTTTATAGGAAAAAAGGATAATTATTCATATTAAAGTTATGTAAACTTTCAATAGACGGCAATGTGAACAGATCTATTGACATCTATATTACGTAGTCAGAGAATATAGCACACTCAAATGTATGAAAAAAAAATTAGTTAAATACATAAAATGAGATCTGTACAAAATGCGGTCAACGTAGAAGGCGGTCTATGGCAGAACAACGTTAATCTCACCTACACTCCAGAAGCAATGTTTCTCCTTCTTTTAAAATGTATATCTTTCTTCCTCGATATATTTCAGGGGGTTCTGCAAATAAATACATATCATTAAATTTGGTACCTATATTATATCATTTTTTGGTACACAATGGTAGGTACAGTTGAACTGACTATAATATGTCCTATTCTGATTCATCTAAATTTATACGTCTGATTTTTAGTATAAGAGAAATGTCAAAAAGTTGACTGAATTTATACGGGACTCATTACGTCACACCGCGCAAATAAAATCCTTTTATCCACAGTCACCCATTTATTTAGACGTTTTCGTATTTTGAAACAAATCAGAATAAGACATAATACGTCCGATTCTATAATTTTTTAAGAAAGTTTCGGCTAAAATAAGTGCCTTCCTATTTCACTTAGTCCAAGTTGATATTATATAACGCTGAAATAGGAACATTCCAATTAAGAAAAAGCAAGTCACAAATTAGTTCAATTCCCTATTCTATAACCACATTTTAGTCAAATGAAATGTCAAAACGTTACTAATTTTAGTTCTCACCTAATTGGAAGCGTACTAGTTATTTTCACAGCAGTCTGGGATATTTTAGTTAATTTTAAAACATCAGTTGTATACGGAAATAATTAAAATGGATTATTTACACATGCTGCATTGTGTTGAAAATAAAAACCAAAGAATATTACTAATTTTTAAGATTTTAGTTTTAGGAGAACAGTAGTTTTACAGAATACGTAATTAAGTTCAAATGACCTTAATTCTAAAATTTTAGAACATTCCTATTTTAGTTCAAAAAGTTACTGAATTGAACGTACATCCTCATATTATTATGTTCCTTGAACTAAGCATAAATTTTTATACTTTAATAGATGAGAATGATTAAAACTAATACACAAGATAAAATAAGGAAAAATAGAAAACCCTGAACTAAGACTTAAGCAGAGAATACAAATCAACAACTACAACACACTTACTAAAAATTATTTTGAAACCGAGAAAGCTACAAAACAAATAGGACATGAAAGAATAATGTGCGGACATGAAAGAATAATAGGACATGAAAGAATAATGTGCAAAGGTTTGTATGACTACAATAAATTACCATAACAACTAAAAACGGACATGAAAGAATAATGTGCGGACATGAAAGAATAATAGGACATGAAAGAATAATGTGCAAAGGTTTGTATGACTACAATAAATTACCATAACAACTAAAAACGGACATGAAAGAATAATGTGCGGACATGAAAGAATAATAGGACATGAAAGAATAATGTGCAAAGGTTTGTATGACTACAATAAATTACCAGAACAACTAAAAACGGACATGAAAGAATAATGTGCGGACATGAAAGAATAATAGGACATGAAAGAATAATGTGCAAAGGTTTGTATGACTACAATAAATTACCAGAACAACTAAAAACGGACATGAAAGAATAATAGGACATGAAAGAATAATGTGCAAAGGTTTGTATGACTACAATAAATTACCAGAACAACTAAAAACGGACATGAAAGAATAATAGGACATGAAAGAATAATGTGCAAAGGTTTGTATGACTACAATAAATTACCATAACAACTAAAAACGGACATGAAAGAATAATGTGCGGACATGAAAGAATAATAGGACATGAAAGAATAATGTGCAAAGGTTTGTATGACTACAATAAATTACCAGAACAACTAAAAACGGACATGAAAGAATAATGTGCGGACATGAAAGAATAATAGGACATGAAAGAATAATGTGCAAAGGTTTGTATGACTACAATAAATTACCAGAACAACTAAAAACGGACATGAAAGAATAATAGGACATGAAAGAATAATGTGCAAAGGTTTGTATGACTACAATAAATTACCAGAACAACTAAAAACGGACATGAAAGAATAATAGGACATGAAAGAATAATGTGCAAAGGTTTGTATGACTACAATAAATTACCAGAACAACTAAAAACGGACATGAAAGAATAATAGGACATGAAAGAATAATGTGCAAAGGTTTGTATGACTACAATAAATTACCAGAACAACTAAAAACGGACATGAAAGAATAATAGGACATGAAAGAATAATGTGCAAAGGTTTGTATGACTACAATAAATTACCAGAACAACTAAAAACGGACATGAAAGAATAATAGGACATGAAAGAATAATGTGCAAAGGTTTGTATGACTACAATAAATTACCAGAACAACTAAAAACGGACATGAAAGAATAATAGGACATGAAAGAATAATGTGCAAAGGTTTGTATGACTACAATAAATTACCAGAACAACTAAAAACGGACATGAAAGAATAATAGGACATGAAAGAATAATGTGCAAAGGTTTGTATGACTACAATAAATTACCAGAACAACTAAAAACGGACATGAAAGAATAATAGGACATGAAAGAATAATGTGCAAAGGTTTGTATGACTACAATAAATTACCAGAACAACTAAAAACGGACATGAAAGAATAATAGGACATGAAAGAATAATGTGCAAAGGTTTGTATGACTACAATAAATTACCAGAACAACTAAAAACGGACATGAAAGAATAATAGGACATGAAAGAATAATGTGCAAAGGTTTGTATGACTACAATAAATTACCAGAACAACTAAAAACGAAAAATCATTCCAACAAGAATTGAAAACAAGGCTATATTAAGAAGTGAAGTGTTGCTGTATACAGTGGTACCTCGACATACGAGTGTCCCAACATACGAGTTTTTCGAGATACGAGCCGGCGAGCGAGTGATTTTTTGCTTTGAGTTATGAGCGAAATTCGAGATACGAGTTCGGTTTAGCAGAGGAGATTGTGTCTGGGGAAATCCATGGGTCTAGGGGTGGAAGAGAGTCGTGAACGAGCTCGTCGAGGAGCACACCCAGGAACTGACGACTGAGGAGATACAAGAGTTACAGTCACAGCAGCATACGGAGGTTATGCAAGAAATTGGTTCCGAGGAGTCAGAGGAGGAGGTTATTTCTACAAGTGAGATAAAGGAGATCTTAGGAATGTGGGAGAGAGTTTCACAGTTCGTGGAAAAGAAACACCCAGAAAAAGTTGCAACAGGTCGTGCATCTGATATTTTTAATGACACTTGCCTAACTCATTTCCGGAACATTCCGAGAGGGAGGAAGAAACAAACCTCCTTGGACATGGTTTTTTCTAAACGGCCTACAGGTGAAAGCGAGAAGAATGTAGCGAAAAAGGCAAAGACCAGTGAGGATATCTAATTTATTTCTTTACATTCTCTTTTTTGTTTTTGTACAATAAATATTTGTCATTTATAAATATGTTTTTATTATTCAAAACCACGTAACAAAAACAACTGGGGTGACATTTTGGGGGTCGGAACGGATTAATGGTAGTTCAATTGTTTTGTATGGGGAAATTTGCTTCGAGATACGAGTAATTCAAGATACGAGCAAGGTTGCGGAACGAATTAAACTCGTATGTCTTAAATGACTTAAAGTTAAACTCGTAATGATTATTATTTTACAATTTTTAAACTAAGAGTTATTATCATGAGCCAATACGTTTTTTTAATAATTAATGTAAATAAAAAAAAATAATAACCTTACCTAAGCCAACAATTTCAATGTAAATCTCCTGTTGTACAGAATCGTATATGTTTTGTGCGATGCAAGTGTAATTTCCCGTATCACTTGGTAGGACATTCCTCAAGTTCAAATTGCTCATTGAATCCATCAGTTCTTCCCCATCCTTGGATATTGTCCCATTGAAATACCAAGCAACCGTCGGAGCGGGAATGCCACCAGCTTTGCACGGTAAAGTCATAGAGTCGTAAATGTTAATCGCCGTATCTAAAAATAATTATAAAAAAAGTTTTAATATTATTTTTCAACGAAAATTTATCTAAAATTGTTGCCTTTGTGTCTCAGTTGATTAGATATCTGACTCATGGGCTAAGGGTCCCTGGTTAAATTAATGCCTTTGTGTCTCGGTTGGTTAGATATCTGACTCATGGGCAAAGGGTCCCGGGTTCAATTCCCGGGGAAGACGCAGTTTCAGTCTGGATCAATAACACAAGTCTCTAGAATGAGGCAACTTTTTATTGTGTGTATGTCAAATTAATATTTGACATAGTACCTACCTGTTAATTGCACGAAAAGTAAAAATATGTCAGTGTTTGTGTCTCAATTACCATGTCCCCAGATTGTGGCAACTAATTAAATTAAAATTTGGACATGTGCTCCATTCCACCATCGTACTTTTCAACTTTGCGCTTCGCAATTCTTCGGCTTGTTTTCGTTCCACCATTACATTTTTTCGCAAAGTAAAAGTTGCAATGTGCAAAGCGAAAAGTAGACGCCTATTTGCAAAGCGAAAAAGCCGTTTGTTCCACCATCGCTACTTTTCATAAAAAAACTTTGCAAACTCTGCGAATTAATTGAAAAGAATATTTTGACATTTCAAATTTGCCATTCGTCGAGTTGTGAAAGTAGAAGTTGTTTGTTTAGAATTTTTAAGTAAATTTATTATAAAATGTTTCAGAGATTATTGTTAGAAAGGGATGAGGAAGACGGGGTTGTAAGAAATTATAGAGAAAGGATAAATTTCGAAAATATTTTACCAACGCAGTTCCTCGAATATTTTCAAATAAATAGCACTTAGTGTGAATTAGTCTTGAGTAAGTACACAATTTATTCTTATTTTTTTAGGTACCTTATTTAAACTATGATTATGTTATTATTTTGTCCGTTTTTTAAGGTTATATGATTATTTTACTACTCATCTATACGGTAAGGTACAGAACAGCACTAAGAGAAGTAAAGGATTGTCTCCTCAACAGTAAATAATTCAGTGAAATACCTGTTGCCTCACTGTATTAGTGATAGTGTCACTAAATGCTCCAAAAAGAACTCCTTTCTTTTCTTTAATTATCTCCAACACGGCTATTTTTTTCTTAATATTGTCTTTCCGGCTCATTTTCTAACAACAACGAAATCACAAAACAAACAAGAACGAACGGTGTCAAATGATCGTTTTCGCTACGCGCGAAACACTTGGTACTACTAAGTTATCACTAGGTGTCGCTAGCGTCAATTGAAAAGAGTTTGCAAATGTTTCGCGACGCCGCAAAGTGACCATTTTTTTTCGTGGAACGCAAACACTTTGCACTTTGCGAAATTCTAAAACCGCAAAGCGAAAAGTTGAAAAGTACAATGGTGGAACAGGGCACTGGTACCTGTTTGCTATCAGAATAGAAATACAAATAAACAAAAATACCCCTGAAGTGAACTATAATAATTTATTTATTTATTTATAACATACATGTATTTTTTACAAGAAGATATTTGAGAATAATAAAGATTTAAAATAAAACATTTAAAACCGAGATCACAATAGACAATGGAAGATACACAACAAATCCATACCATCAACACTCTTACGTTTTTCTGTCAGATAATGTTTTTGCTCTCCAATATACTAGGGATATTCCCTGAGTTAATATAATAATAAAAACACTATAAACTACATGGTAAATGTACATTTTATTCCCCTATTGAATAGTTGACAATCCCTGAATGTATCTCTATGGAACCTAGTTCTATTGTACACATCCACTAAAAAAAATACATTTGATTATTTAGATAGTTTTGACATATGAAATTCTAGAAATTAAATGAAATATAGGCCGGTATTACAGTCTCAGTTTAAGATCTAAACTCAAGTTTTACAAAAATATAGCGTATTACAGTGTCCGTTTAGGCCTAATCTTCCCTCAAATACGTCACTAAAACGACAAATATTTAACTCAACGTTTCTGGCGGATTAAGTACTTAACGGTGAGTCAACTGTCATTTGCTAGGCAACGCTTGTAGTTTCAGTTTCTATCACTAGAGGCGTTAGTTGTATCGACGGTGGTGCCACACAACAAAACAAACTGACAGCCATGTTGAAACGAACATGGGCATTTAAAAGCATTATTTTGGTGAAAAAAATTTAATTTAACATGTTGGATAATAAAACAATAGTATTTCAAGTCGTAGCGTCCCGTTTTGTAGTTCGTATTATTTGAGGTTATTTAAATTTGACAAATGTCAGAAAAAGTAAAATATGTCTATAATTGAAGATTAAGTAACTGACATGTCATATTGCACTGTAATACGGAAATGGATTAAATCTCCCCTTAACATTAATCTTGAGTTTAACAAACTCAATGAGTTGAGGGCCAACTGCAATACCGGGCCTATGTCTGTGGAAAATTAATCAGATCTAAGTCAATGCACTTTACGCATATGATATCAATATATGAAGTCGATTCAACTTACAGTTTGAGCTGTACAGATAGCAAAAAATTTCATAGCATGCCATGTGCGTCATATGCCACACACACAAAAAAAATCAAAACGAAACTACCATTATGCATGCTATAAATTGACGTCCATGTGAGACTTGGTATGATTTGTCCCAAACATGTTATTAACATGCAAACATGACATGCCTAACATGTAAAATAAATAAGTTATTACTTAAATATGGAAATATATCGAAGGATGTCAATTGTTTCGTATATTTTATGACGAGTCATACCAAAGTCAAGTTTGGACGAACTGTAACAAAAATACGCTTACAATTATCAAATCATAACTCTCTGATATTCTCTTGAGAGGAAAACTATGGAATATTTTTACGACTTCAACAATTATTTTATAAAATTACTTACTAAGTAAAAACACGAATAATTAACTTTTTTCCACAAATTTAAAAGTATTGACCACTAACGCGTTTGGATCAAAGAGCATCTACAGAATGGTACTTGTGAATTCATCATCAGCAATGGCGCTACAGCCCGGTGTGCAGGGCCGGATAAATCATAGAACAATCAGGAACAAGAAGTCAGGGCGGTTGTCTTAAAAAGGGCGCTTAAAATTCTAAAATGTTATTCATATAAATCAAAAATCCGCAGGTATGGCGCTCGGTTCTCTTTGCGTTCCCGGATAGAGGCTCGGCATGATGGTGTGTATGTAAAAATCCCGCTTAGTCATTTTAGACCCGATGTCATTTTACATAATTTTAAATTGTTCTACATTTAATATTCCAAAAAAATTGGGGGGTGGGGTGGATTCAAATATATTGCTACGGGCGCAAAAACACGTTTATCCGGCCCTGCCGGTGTGGGCCTTGGCCTCCTCAAGAAACTGCCTCCATCCCGTCCTGTTGACAGCAAGTCTCCTCCAATTTGTCTGTCCGATTGCTCTTATATCGCCCTCAATGTCATCCAGCTGTCCGATCGCTCTTATATCTGTCTTATCACTTGTGAATTAGAGGACCTTTTATTTATATACATAAATTCATTGCTAACAAACGTTTTTTTCAACAATTTCACACAAAGACAATGTGTAGATGTCTCTAAACATCTTGAAAGAGACGGTTTGCCCATACACGTCATCAAAAAAAACAAACAAAAAACTCAAATATGTCTTCTGCACACCAACATGATTTTTCGAGATGTTTGGCAGTAACTATAACCGAGTTTTTTCTTTTATAATAATAAAGGACACCAAATTACCTTCAAGATTTTCCAAAAAATATGGTTTCTGGAACACGACAATCTTAGCACCTTTTTTGGCTACTCCAAATTGATTCTCTGCTTCACAAATGTAACGACCCTCATCCACTGGATTCACATTATGTAGGACAACGTGGTTATCTTTGTTTATCTGAAACATATTTGTATTAAACTAGTTGCATGTAACACATGAGATCCAACTGTCGATAGCGATAGTATGTATAGTTGAAGAATAAGTACCAAACTATAATCCCATAAATACAAATTATTTAATATTTTAAGATATTTGATTTTCTATACAACACATGTACCTACATATGTATGTATGTCAAGATTGGATAGAATGGAGGTCAGTCCTTTGATCCTACCCAGAATATGAAAACAGAATGATGGTATGTATGTATGTTTTGAGATTAATATCAAACAATTAAGTCTTCTTAGATATTGTGTGTAGGCGATTGCCATACAAATTGTATGAAGCAATGTCGTCACTAAATTCAATTTTTATAAAATTTATTAAAAAAACTTTGAGATGTGCTAATACAATGTTAATATTTTTTATATAAAATTAAATTGTCTAGTTGGGGTGTTTCGGCTTTTTTTGATATTTTTAAAAAATCTGGAAATATAGGCAGTTAAACTCATAAATTTATCATAATAAAAATATTTTTCTTAATAAAAAATGTTTGAGAAACCCTGGATTTTTTTTAAAAAAACTAATTTGAGATTTTGTATTTGTCTATATAGGCCTTCAAAACTTTTATAGCTACTTAGAATTTTGAATTTCTTTCAGTCAGGGATTATCAACTTTTGAATTTTTACTAAAACCAAAAAAGCTTAAACGCTGAAAATTAGTATAAATATAGACAAATACAAAATCTCAAATTTGTTTTTGAAAATAAATTCTAGAGTTTCTCAAACATTTTTTATCAAGAAAAACATTTTTATTTATGATAAATATGTGTTTAACTGCCTATACTTCCAAAGTTTTTAAAAATATTGAATAAGGCCGAAACACCCCAACTAGATAATTTAATTTTCTAAAAAAAATATTAACATTATAGTAGTACATCTCAAACTTTTTTTAACAATTTTTTTTTTTTAATAATAGGTATATCAAAAAAATACATTTCATTATAGATAAAACGTAAATAAAAAAAATATTATGTATATAAGAAAATACTTGTTAAATATCTCTATCAGTCAATAGACAGGCCTATGCCTATTTACAGCAGAGAAATATGCCTTTTTATGGAAGTCAGTAGTCTTCAATAGGATAGGGATGTCCCTGTGTTATATTGGGATAAAAGAATAAGTGATAATTTTATGCTGTCCCGATAAAATAAATTTGAATGCAAACAGTACAACAAGGATAGAAAAGAGCGACACTGTCTCAATATGGTTTGAATAAGGCTGGGGTACATAATATAACTTTTTATGATAGGTAAAACTTTTCTATTATCATTATCACCAAAGGAACTGCAGCCCATCCACAGACTTGGCCTCCTAAAAATCTACACCGTTCCATTAAATTGTCTCAGGTATATACATTAAGCTAAAAAGCTAAAAAATATATAATGAAAGGTTTAGTTGCACTAAATAAGTAGATGGAATTTATTAAAATAATTTTAATTTCATTGTGTATGAAACAAACCCAACAAGGGATGTGTTTGTGTGTATTCAAACATGCAAAGTAAAAAAAGAGATGTGTTTCGATACAAATTTAGTTACGGTGATGAACTTACATAAACCCTTTTGGTATCCTCCCCTTCGGCGCTAATCTGATTACCGTCGGGGCCGAACCAAGATATCTGCGGTGCTGGTATTCCTTCAGCTCCACAGTCAATAACAGCTGTCGTGTCTAGTTCATACAACAATGTGCTGTTGGACATTGTAATGGAGGGAGCTTCTACGTATCTGGCTTCCATTGAATTATACACTGCAAATTTAACAAATCACTTTATAAAAAGTAGACCTTACATGGCTCACTTGGTTAGACATCAATCTAACTCAGGATTCAAAGGTTCCAGGTTTGATTATCGGTGGAGACACTGTTTTCAATTGTTTATAGTGTGGACTGAGAGATGCCGACCACCATGGCACAGTTGGTAAACTGTTCGGTTTCTGTGTGGGCGTTCTGGGTTTGATTCCCAGTAGAGGAGAAATTTATTTAAATTCATTTCTCACGCAAATATTGCTTCTCTGGGCTGGAAACACTGGTAAGTTGGAAGAAATTGCCATACGGCAATAAACTCGTCACTTGCGCAAGGTGCAAGGATGTGTTCATTATTATGATTAACATCAAATCTCCAAATTGTGGCGACTTGTTATTGGGTTTGTGTTAAATTTTATTTGACATAGTTGCCTGAGAAGTGTCTTTAGAACTAAAGTTATAGGAAAATTCACAAATTGCCTTTCATACATAAGGTAAATATTGCGTAAAGTAGTACAAATAACATGCATATAAAAATGTAGAGTGCATTTCACTTGTGTACAATTGCAGTTGGTGTTGTTATGCTTCAAACCCAGGATATTCTCTACAATTAGGGATTTTATATCTTCTTTTGTGATCTATGTAAAATTCACTTCTGATAAATATGCACAAATTGTTAAAAATATGTTTTTTTTGTAATAATAATTGAAAGAGCCTATTAGCTCATGACAATAATTTATAGTCAACATTGTAAGTTTAATATAGTAGTTTGTTCTTATACAGAAACAGTTTACTTCAGTTCTTGATACAAGTCTGGTTTTGATAGTTCTTGCAATTTATTGTAGTCACAGTGTCCACATTATTATTTCATGTCCAATTTTGTTTTGTAGCTTTCTCAGTTACAAAGTAATGTTTTTGTACGTGTGTTGTAGTTGTGGATTTGTGTTCTCTTCGTAAGTCTTAGTTGAAGTTCTTCTATTTTTATTATGTGTATTAGTTTTAATGTTTCATACTGTGCCATATTCTATATGTTTAGTTTCTTTTGTGTAGGTGTAGGTTTTTTGATGGTGTGTATGCGTTTTGTCCGTAAGAGTGTATTCTTTACAAATTTTATTGAAGACATTCATTTTATAATATAAAACTAAGATTGTTTTCTATTACAGTTACTAATTAGAGGAATTTAATTTGACGATATGGCAACATTTTTTAGTTTATTTGACTGACTGACTGACGGTTGTACCAACATTACCATGAAGTGCATGCATTTTTTAGTGAAAAAACACAATACTAGTAATACTATTAGGTTTTTAGTGATATTAGGACAAGAGTTTATAACATTCATTTTTCTCTGCTTCCTATGTAAGTTGATATAAATGCAAACAAAAGTTATGATACCTGTTTCTTCTTCACGAAATGCATAACAATTGTATATCCCTTCATGATTCTTAGTCGGCTTCTTAACATCCAAAAACAATTGAAGTCCCGTGCCATTATTGATAAGAACTTTAGTAATGTGCCAATTTTTTCGATTCATCTGATCGTCTTCCATGGTCTTGGGCATCGTCACTTCCACTTTTGTGCTGCCGTGGATGACACATGAAAATCCTAGCGCTCCATCCTTTTCAAATTCAATAATTTTAGGGAAGACTTCAACTTTTAATTCGGGCAGTATTTTGATTGCACTCTTGGACTGCACTGATCCAGCTACAAAAACAAAAAATAGAGAATATATACGATGCGTAGGAAATTTGAAGGGAATGATTGGGTTCAACTGTAACCCAAGCCTTTTAATTCATTCAAATTCATAGTATGCACTCTCTATATGATAACTTTTGAGAAAGTAATGTATTTTTTTATTGTCGCTTAAAATTAAATTTTTTTACAATGATATTCACGGTGAGCCGATTTTGGTACACATTTTGTCAAATGTGGTACTACAGGCGCATGACTAGGCTACTTTGGTCAGACCACATTCCAAACGACGTTGTACTGAGCAGATCAAACACTTTTTAAGGTCGCATATATGCAAACATTGAATTTTTTTCCCTGTCGGGAGTCAAGTGATATTTGATATTTTCATACCTTTATTAGTGACTACACAAGAGTATGTTCCCTCAGTGTCTATGGATAGAGTAAAATTATATAAATATACAGTTGACATTCCTCTGTAGCTCAAGTGTAGATTACCTACATCTTTATCTGAAATTAAATAAAAACATTAAATATCTTTATACGTCGCAGCTATACTTTTGTGGCACATTTTAACTAATAAATTAAAATTACAAATTACTTTGTTTACACCACTAGTGAGTATTTAGATATAGTTAACTAGTTGCGGAGCTGACCCGCTCCCTCATCAGAACAAACTAATACTAAAACTTAAAACTATGTAACGAACGTGTGTAGTGTTATTGCAGTTAGGGGGAGGAGTTATAAGTGCGTGTGGGTGGTAGTGGAAAGATATTGAACAGGGGCGTCAGGTTTAAATTTATTTGATTATTAATTATTGCTTCTTTTTTATTTATCGATTTTTGTATCTCCAAAGCCTCCAAGTTGTCAAGTCTTGGACCCTCCTTATTTATATGTAAGATTTTAACACCCGTTTCTTTGTCAAATGAATGTCTACTGTTTATTAAGTGATTGGCGAACAAAAATATACAATTTACCCTTGAAATAGATAATAATTATACTTTGAATTTTCTTGATTTAACATTAACTTTGAAGAATAACATAATCGATTTTAGTATTTACCGTAAACCTACATATACCGACACAGTTATACATAATTTATCTAATCATCCTACATCACATAAGTTATCTGCTTTTATTCAATGTTATATCGGTTATTAAATGTTCCTATGACAAATGAGAATTTTAACAAAGAATTAAAAACTATTAAACAAATCGCATTAAACAATGGATATGATATAGAAATTATAGATAATATTATGAATAAAATACAAAAAAAGGAAACTAGAGTTAAGTATCTATACAATGGTAGGGAAGTCGATAATGTAGATGAACAAAAATGGCGTCGAATGTTACACGTTAATGATACATTAAACTCCTTGATAGCTAAAGATTTACCGTCAGACATAAAACCGGCGTATTATACAAATAATAATGTGGGTAGATTCTTGGGTAACAACAAAGATAAAAATAAAATATTGAGTAATTCTGGTGTGTATAAATTGAATTGTAGTGATTGTCCGGCCTTTTACATTGGTAAAACTGGCCGAAACTTTGAAATAAGAATTAAAGAACACATGAGGTGTCTAAAAAGTGATAATTTTTCCGAGTTCGCCAATCACTTAATAAACAGTAGCCATTCATTTGACAAAGAAACGGGTGTTAAAATCTTACATATAAATAAGGAGGGTCCAAGACTTGACAACTTGGAGGCTTTGGAGATACAAAAATCGATAAATAAAAAAGAAGCAATAATTAATAATCAAATAAATTTAAACCTGACGCCCCTGTTCAATATCTTTCCACTACCACCCACACGCACTTATAACTCCTCCCCCTAACTGCAATAACACTACACACGTTCGTTACATAGTTTTAAGTTTTAGTATTAGTTTGTTCTGATGAGGGAGCGGGTCAGCTCCGCAACTAGTTAACTATATCTAAATACTCACTAGTGGTGTAAACAAAGTAATTTGTAATTTTAATTTATTAGAAAAACATTAAAATTCATATATTATAATCATAATAATACTGTCCATTATTGTTTAAATGTTTTATACTTAGCTAAGAGAGATGGAAGGTTTCAACAGAACATTCATTAAATTACTGAAAACATCTTTGTTTCATAAAACAAAACTCAACTATCTCAACTATCAGCACCCTTGGAATTAGGTTTAAGTTTCCTGAGCTTGGGGTCACTATGAAATATTTGTATTTAAAAAAATTGAGAAGCACCGATCAGGGGGGCAAGTCTGGTCCAACCGGCGAAATCAAAAACCCTCTATCATGGATATAATTATCATATGGAGTTCTATGACATCTAAAGATATTATAGAACTCCGGTTCGCCGGTTGGACTAGACTTGCCTCCCAGATGTCCTTCAAAATCTAATGGGATCTAAGCGAGTACTAGATATAAAAATTGAAAAATTTGAAAAGAATCGAAGGAGTGCCAACTACTTTAGTTTACAATCGATAAAGTTAAAAAAACATGCCATACATATTACATATCACATAGTACACAACAAACACACACACACACACACTCACATACATTGTGATGAAAATTTCAGAATACAATCTCAGCATGATACTAGTTTATTTTATTTATTTTTAATCACATATTTATAATGACAACAAGTAGATTACAGCTGCCCAACTAGAAAATCTTGTTCTAAGGCTAGCAGTTTACAATTTTTAGTGACAATATAAGGAATTATGAACCAGGTGATAGTTCCCGTTCCACATTAAATCGGCACACAAACTCAGTATTCTGCACTCATAATCACCACCTCAACAAACATATTATGGGCTCACACAAAATAGATCAAGTTGATAATCTGCAATAAAAAAATAACCTTAAAAATTGTGAATTTATAACTTCCCACTATATCCCCTTGAGGTAGTGAGGAGTATAATTTTCCAGATATGAAATTAATGCAAAAAGACCATAATAATAAAGGTGTAAGGGTGGCTAGAGCACTAGATTAGTGATCCAGCGGATGCAGGTTCAAATTCTACCTTAACCAATTTTGTTCATAATAATAATAATAATGAACATTTCCTTGCAACCCTGCGCAAGTGGCGAGTTTATTGCCAAATGTCAAATTCTTCCAACTAACCAGTGTTTCCACCTCCAGAGAAGCAATATTTGCGAGAGAAAATTAATTAAAATAAATTTCTCCTCTGCTGGGAATCGAACCCAGGACGCCCGCACAGAAGCCAAACAGCTTACCAACTGTGCCACGGCGGTCGGCATCCATAGGGCACAAGCATTTGCACAGTTTAGTGAATGTATGAGGATGTACAATGTTCTTGACAGAGGAATTATGTAAAAAATAAAAGATTGTTACCAGTGCCATCATTTTTATGAAAAATTTCCGCTATAACAGGCAATTGGCTATCCACAATACATTCCAACATCACCTTTGATCCAATCTTGGCTGTGATATTCTTTGGAAATAGTTCCACCTTCGGGGGTTCACCTTAAAGAAAAATCTAACTATATTACATTTCATAAATTCATAGAGTACTCATTTGTGTATTATGTAATTCAATATCATGTCTGTCACAATATATTATATAGAATACAAAATATATATCTAATACCCAATTTATGAGTTAAAGCTCATGAGTACAAGTTCATATTATTATACCTTATGAGTATGTCTTGTAGTGTAAAAATCTAACTATATTACATTTCATAAATTCATAGAGTACTCATTTGTGTATTATGTAATTCAATATCATGTCTGTCACAATATATTATATAGAATACAAAATATATATCTAATACCCAATTTATGAGTTAAAGCTCATGAGTACAAGTTCATATTATTATACCTTATGAGTATGTCTTGTAGTGTAAAAATCTAACTATATTACATTTCATAAATTCATAGAGTACTCATTTGTGTATTATGTAATTCAATATCATGTCTGTCACAATATATTATATAGAATACAAAATATATATCTAATACCCAATTTATGAGTTAAAGCTCATGAGTACAAGTTCATATTATTATACCTTATGAGTATGTCTTGTAGTGTAAAAATCTAACTATATTACATTTCATAAATTCATAGAGTACTCATTTGTGTATTATGTAATTCAATATCATGTCTGTCACAATATATTATATAGAATACAAAATATATATCTAATACCCAATTTATGAGTTAAAGCTCATGAGTACAAGTTCATATTATTATACCTTATGAGTATGTCTTGTAGTGTAAAAATCTAACTATATTACATTTCATAAATTCATAGAGTACTCATTTGTGTATTATGTAATTCAATATCATGTCTGTCACAATATATTATATAGAATACAAAATATATATCTAATACCCAATTTATGAGTTAAAGCTCATGAGTACAAGTTCATATTATTATACCTTATGAGTATGTCTTGTAGTGTAAAAATCTAACTATATTACATTTCATAAATTCATAGAGTACTCATTTGTGTATTATGTAATTCAATATCATGTCTGTCACAATATATTATATAGAATACAAAATATATATCTAATACCCAATTTATGAGTTAAAGCTCATGAGTACAAGTTCATATTATTATACCTTATGAGTATGTCTTGTAGTGTAAAAATCTAACTATATTACATTTCATAAATTCATAGAGTACTCATTTGTGTATTATGTAATTCAATATCATGTCTGTCACAATATATTATATAGAATACAAAATATATATCTAATACCCAATTTATGAGTTAAAGCTCATGAGTACAAGTTCATATTATTATACCTTATGAGTATGTCTTGTAGTGTAAAAATCTAACTATATTACATTTCATAAATTCATAGAGTACTCATTTGTGTATTATGTAATTCAATATCATGTCTGTCACAATATATTATATAGAATACAAAATATATATCTAATACCCAATTTATGAGTTAAAGCTCATGAGTACAAGTTCATATTATTATACCTTATGAGTATGTCTTGTAGTGTAAAAATCTAACTTTATTACATTTCATAAATTCATAGAGTACTCATTTGTGTATTATGTAATTCAATATCATGTCTGTCACAATATATTATATAGAATACAAAATATATATCTAATACCCAATTTATGAGTTAAAGCTCATGAGTACAAGTTCATATTATTATACCTTATGAGTATGTCTTGTAGTGTAAAAATCTAACTTTATTACATTTCATAAATTCATAGAGTACTCATTTGTGTATTATGTAATTCAATATCATGTCTGTCACAATATATTATATAGAATACAAAATATATATCTAATACCCAATTTATGAGTTAAAGCTCATGAGTACAAGTTCATATTATTATACCTTATGAGTATGTCTTGTAGTGTAAAAATCTAACTATATTACATTTCATAAATTCATAGAGTACTCATTTGTGTATTATGTAATTCAATATCATGTCTGTCACAATATATTATATAGAATACAAAATATATATCTAATACCCAATTTATGAGTTAAAGCTCATGAGTACAAGTTCATATTATTATACCTTATGAGTATGTCTTGTAGTGTAAAAATCTAACTATATTACATTTCATAAATTCATAGAGTACTCATTTGTGTATTATGTAATTCAATATCATGTCTGTCACAATATATTATATAGAATACAAAATATATATCTAATACCCAATTTATGAGTTAAAGCTCATGAGTACAAGTTCATATTATTATACCTTATGAGTATGTCTTGTAGTGTAAAAATCTAACTATATTACATTTCATAAATTCATAGAGTACTCATTTGTGTATTATGTAATTCAATATCATGTCTGTCACAATATATTATATAGAATACAAAATATATATCTAATACCCAATTTATGAGTTAAAGCTCATGAGTACAAGTTCATATTATTATACCTTATGAGTATGTCTTGTAGTGTAAAAATCTAACTATATTACATTTCATAAATTCATAGAGTACTCATTTGTGTATTATGTAATTCAATATCATGTCTGTCACAATATATTATATAGAATACAAAATATATATCTAATACCCAATTTATGAGTTAAAGCTCATGAGTACAAGTTCATATTATTATACCTTATGAGTATGTCTTGTAGTGTAAAAATCTAACTATATTACATTTCATAAATTCATAGAGTACTCATTTGTGTATTATGTAATTCAATATCATGTCTGTCACAATATATTATATAGAATACAAAATATATATCTAATACCCAATTTATGAGTTAAAGCTCATGAGTACAAGTTCATATTATTATACCTTATGAGTATGTCTTGTAGTGTAAAAATCTAACTATATTACATTTCATAAATTCATAGAGTACTCATTTGTGTATTATGTAATTCAATATCATGTCTGTCACAATATATTATATAGAATACAAAATATATATCTAATACCCAATTTATGAGTTAAAGCTCATGAGTACAAGTTCATATTATTATACCTTATGAGTATGTCTTGTAGTGTAAAAATCTAACTATATTACATTTCATAAATTCATAGAGTACTCATTTGTGTATTATGTAATTGAATATCATGTCTGTCACAATATATTATATAGAATACAAAATATATATCTAATACCCAATTTATGAGTTAAAGCTCATGAGTACAAGTTCATATTATTATACCTTATGAGTATGTCTTGTAGTGTAAAAATCTAACTATATTACATTTCATAAATTCATAGAGTACTCATTTGTGTATTATGTAATTGAATATCATGTCTGTCAGAATATATTATATAGAATACAAAATATATATCTAATACCCAATTTATGAGTTAAAGCTCATGAGTACAAGTTCATATTATTATACCTTATGAGTATGTCTTGTAGTGTAAAAAACTCGATCAAGTAGCAGTACAAATATTCTGTGACCTTCTCAATTATAAGTGGTTAAAATATATTATGTACCTATGTACATATTCTAAACAGGAATTAAACATAAATGTTGAGTCACATAAATAATTGAATTGATTTTACTATCCACATTTTTTGATTGTAAATATTTAGTTCTAATTTTATTGTGATTTTTAACATCATAAGAATAATAAATTTACATAAATGTATACCTGTATTATAAAGTATTTTCGACAAATTTTGGATTGTTTTACATAACTGACTTGAAAAATATGTACATACACAATTTTTTCAAGTGTTATTTAATTTTTTATTTTTATATAAACATGGTTCAAATATTGAACTATGATTAAAGTCTAATTTGATCCCTATTTTTATTTATAAACATGGATCAAGAGTTGAACCGTGATTCCACTCAAATGTCAAATTGAACCGGCAATGGGGGTAGTTTAACACTGGTTCAACTTGACATTTCACATTTTTGAAGTAGCTATGAAATTTTTCAAATAATATCTGTAGGTTTTTTTAACACACAATATGAGAAGAGACTATATAAAAAGCGATTTAATCCATTAGAATTATCGATTGACGCTGAGTTCAAACAAAAATATTGAATGTCAAAATGTGCATTAGCTAGAGTTTGACAGAACTATCATGTGGTGAACACATCTTCCGTGCTGCGCAAACTATTCTATGTTCATGACAATCAACTTTAAAAAATAAATTTGGTGCTTTTGTATGAAATGAAGCTCAATATCAAAATCAACTGAACTAGGGTTCAAATATTTTTATAAATAAGTTTTCAGTTGGACGTGGAATAAGACATTGAACCGTAATTCAACCACAATTCAAGAAATTTTTATAAATAACACTGTTAGAGTATAACAACGGCGGTATGCCTCTCTATATCAAAATAATATTTTTGTTCTTAAGACACAGTTTTATATTTAAATCATGGTGATTTTAAAACTCCTTCATCCGATATCATTAAACATAATATATTTAATTATTAAATAGAATGGAATAAAACATATCATACCGATCAAAGCAACATTAACATGAGCAGCAGAATGTCCAGCAATGTTAGACGCCTTGCACACATAGCTGCCTTCAGCTTTTTCATCCAAATCCACAATCAGATAATCGATGACAGCGCTTTGGCTAAAATTACAGTAAAATAAAAAAAATGTAAAAAATAATATAATGTAAGGACATAAAAATTTTTAAATTAAAATATAATAAACCATGAGTCAAATGACGGTACTTTACTTACATGGAAATAGATGTGAAGGGACTTATCAAGGAAATATGACTATGTGGATGGGAAGTGTGACTTCAAAAGCTTTTGTGAAAACCTTCAAGCTATGAGTATTTCTTATGTCATCATGTAATGTTAAACAAAGCTATGAGTATTTCTTATGCCATCATGTAATGTTAAACAAAGCTATGAGCATTTCTTATGCCATCATGTAATGTTAAACAAAGCTATGAGTATTTCTTATGCCATCATGTAATAACAAAGCTATGAGTATTTTTTATGCCATAATGTAATGTTAAACAAGTTATAAATTACATATATCATTGACTGCCCAATTTTGCTTGAGCACCTAGGCCTTTACGCTCCCCCAAACTACATGAGAGGTAGAGGACACCACTTATTTAATTTACCTGCCGCTCGTACAGACGTGGTTGCTCGTAACACTCTCGTACGAATGTCTGTTCTATTAAATGATTTACCTGTTGAAGCTGACGTCTTCTTCTGGGGCGTTCAGCGATTTAAAAAAATATATTAAATAAAATAACGAACAGGTGTCGCACTGTAACTGGCGTAAAGCTGTCGTGCGAGAAAAAAAAAGAAAAAAAAAGCTATGAGTATTTCTTATGCCATCGTGTAATGTTAAACAAAGCTATGAGTATTTCTTATGCCATCATGTAATGTTAAACAAAGCTATGAGTATTTCTTATGCCATCATGTAATGTTAAACAAAGCTATGAGTATTTCTTATGCCATCATGTAATGTTAAATAAGACATACACTTACATATGTTCCTGTTTTTTCATAACGGGCACACCGTTTCTAAACCACCAAGCGGTGATAGGAACTAAACTGTGAACTCCGCACTGCAACAGTACCTGTTCGTGTATGTGACCGGAAACCTTAAAACAAAACATAACCAACATTATATCAACAATGTTATTGAACTAGGAGTTAAGTGGCTGCCGTTTGCGTTGACTTTTACGTGTGACATTCTCTCGGAATGTATTTTGTTTATTTGGAAAGTGTCAAAACTTTCGATATACATACATTTATATTATATTAAACATTTATTATAGAATTTTTCGATATACATTTATTTATATTATATTAAACATTTGCACATATAATTGTGTAAACTGTGTAAAGTACTGTGAAGCGATGTTTGGAGTAACCTGTATTTTGGATGCTATTTTTAAGCGTTGGAAACCGGGCCAAGTTGAAAATAGTGTCCGTGTAAAGTGCACTTTGGACATTGATTGAATCCTGCACAGTGATTATTCATGATCCTAGGTTGTCACCTTAAGAGCAGTTTTCAACTGAATGAAATAAGTAATATCTATTAAACAAAGCGCAAGTGTACAATATAATCTTCTTCTTCTCTTTAGGCACTTATTAGTCCCACATGGTGGTGGGGTCTGCCTTTCTTGTTTTGTTTCGCCACATGGTTCTGTCGAAACATCGCAGTTCTGCATGTCTTGTCTCACTACTTCACTCCATCTGTGCTTTGGCCTACCTCTTGGCCTCTTGCCAGTAACCTCGATACATTGTGCTTTATTGTCTACATACTCAGGTGGTCTCCTGGCCACATGGCCATACCATCGCAACCTGCTCTCCTGTATACTCCACAATATAATAATTTCACATATTATTTGACTGTTGAAAACAATAAAAAATAATATTTGTCAAAGAAAACTTAAATCTTTGCACTCCAAAATCAAAATTATTGTTTTGTACACTCGTATAAACAGTATGATTTCTAGCCTAGACTGTATTTTTAATTTGCTATGAGGCACCAGCTTACAAAGGTGCGTATCCCATAAGAGCCGGGAAATCGAAAATACAACAAGCAAAAATAACATTTCACAAAGTTCAGTAATGAGGTTCACCACCCATTATGAATGTAAAGCCATTTTAGGTGAAACGAGACTAGTGAGTGGCATACATGTATGTTTCGTGCTTCCTTTTATCAGGTAATGCATACCATGTTGCTGGTTATTCCACATTATGGCATATGCCGTGATGGTGTGTATATGCATGAATGGTTTTGAGAATACATAGCGCAGTATTACTATACGAGAGCATTTCTATGGTGCTCAAATTAATAATTTATGACTAATTATTAATATAAACTTACCTCTTGTGAAACAGTCAAAACAGGTTTATCTGTAAATAAAAATAAATAATTAAATACAAACAAGTAATGTTAATATTTATTTATTAATTAATATTGCTTCTCAGGCAACTAACAGGTACTATGTCAAATATTAATTTAACACGCACCCAATAACAAGTTGCCACATTCAAGAGACTTACGATATTTATTGTCTCACAGATCCAGACTGAAAACACAATTTAAAAACTGTGTCTCCACCGGGAATCGAACCCGGGACCTTTAGCTCAGGAGTCAGATACCAAACCCACTGAGCCATGAAGGCCGATGTTATTTTATCATGTCAGAAATTCAGAGCTAAAGATATTATTTTTTTTTAAATTTGTATAAATCATTTGAATATGTAAAACTAATTACCGGAAATGATTTTATTGTAATGTACCACGAAGATTAATTTTAATCTATTGAACATTAGCATTTTTACTTTACACAGTTATCATCCAAAGAGGCAAAATATGCTAGCTGTGTCTAGTGAAAGAGCAAAAGGTTCATTAAATTCATACTTATGGATAAAAACTGTTTTATGGATAAATCTTAACAAACAAGTTTAATATATAATTATGAACTTCCACTGTACTAACGATCAAACTTATAAATTATAACATTGAATTTATGGGAATAAAATTAAAAATTAAATATCACAACAACAGTGTTATTTGCAAAGTGTAACAATATAATGGGAGAAAATACAATTAGCAAACCTGGATCTTGCGGTTTGATTCCAGTATCGCCCGTCCTTCTAAATGTATTTCCAGCTTTGTCGACACCGTTTACCTAACAAACAAAGACAGATTATAATTACTGGCAAACCTGTATATTGTTGATCTCATCTACCTTGAATATTAAAAATAGTTTTGGCCAAACATTATTTTTAAATAAATGAAATTGCACTGTCACTAAAATTATTGAATAGAGAGTCTTCTATGAGAAACAAAATGAATAATTTCTTTTATATAATATTGTGCTGCGTGAACGATAAAAAATAATTTCCTGTCAGATTTTGACTAGCTTCCTCGATCGCTTGACTTTAAGCCTCGTGTGGGGTCTGAAGTATATGTCAACAAACCACGAACCTAATAAGCCTTAAAATACACTATCCGATAGGAAATGGCCACTATTCAGCCCAATACTATTTGAAAAGTGACAGATAATGCCAAAAACGAGCACACTGTGTCATTTGCTGAGGTGACAACCATTAACGTGATATTATATGAAAAAAAGTTATTTAAACAATTTTACACGTTTAAAAATAAACTAAAAAACACTTTTTACTAGTAAAAATATCACAAAAACTTAAAATGGCCCAACATGTAATATTTTTTTTTATTAAGAAAATAAATAAAAATCATACCGCAATATAAAACACATTGTCTGGTGGAAGGAAAGGATCTGTTGCATAAAGATTCCGCTTCTCTGGTATGCTGTTGTTCATTTTGTTGATGGGAAGTTCGAACAGTGTGTCTCCTGATACACTCATCACCTCGGCAGATGTCAGGGAGTCCAGATCAACGTTATCCTCAATTAAGATTGTCAATATGTTTTGTGTTCCTGGTACATGCAACAAAATTAAACCCTTTTTATTTACAAACGTTCACTTCATTTTAAAAACCAACTGATTGCCGTTATTTTTTTAATTCATAATTCTTCTCTTTCTCTGCCTTATACCAATTTAGGTAGGTAGGGCTTTCCTAATCCTTTGATGCCAGGATGATATACCCTGTATTGTCGGGGTTAATAATAACCCCAACTCGTGGATAGTGGACGTCCTTTTCCTCTCCTATTTTCTAGGAGTACTTGCGCTGTTTGCACTAAATGATCTTCCTGCCTTAAACATACATTATATTGATAGTTTTAATCATGATTCATCTAAGTACAAATCGACTAGTTGATTTTTAAAATTTGTTTATCTTTTTGTGCATTGGCAGGCTTAATGCTATTTGGCAAATTCTTCCAACAGACCAGGTTGCAAGATAAAAATTACTTCATTGACAGCTACAACTCACCTTTCAGTGGTATCTTGCTGGTGTCACTGAGCCTCTCCGGAGCGTTGACACTGAAGCCGTGGTCAAAACGCAAATCAGAGAGACCAGTCACCCTCACAGAGTGTTCAGCCGGACTGCCTACTGTAATGGTCCAGTTGCCAGGTTCAGGATTCACAATGTTGATGATCTGAAAACATTCACACATTGTTGGCATAAAATTCACAAATAAAAATACTTCCCTACTTAAACATATATATTACGCAATTCGCCCATTCAATAATGCAATATGGCATTATTACATGGGAGGGTGGGCGTATAAAACATCCATTTTGCCTCTAGAAATTACACAAAAATTGATAATAAAACTTGTAAATAAAAAACCATCTGACTACCCAATTTTGCAACCATTTCATGATTTTCAAGTGTAATCTTTCAAAAATATTCCAACTGTCGATTTGTTCAAGAGAATTGATTTCTCTTAACAAAATACTCGTTACTTAGACATTGTAGTGATTTAAGTTGGAACTGCTAGTTCAGCGCCTCAGAAGGATATTCGGATCTGTGCAGGTAAACGGAGCTTGGAGAATACGAAACAACGATGAGATCTACAATATTTATAATGAGCCCAACATTATAAAGGTGATTAAAATAGGGAGACTGTGATGGGCAGGACACGTGGAAAGAATGGGCGATGAAAGAGTGCCAAAAAGGATCCTGCACACAAAGCCACAAGGTAGACGAAACATTGGTAGACCCATGCTCCGATGGCTGGATGGCGTGCAGCGGGATGTGGAGGCTGTTGGTGTAAGGGACTGGAGGGGAGAATGTCAGGATAGAGGGAGATGGCGAGGAATGCTGGAGGAGGCCAAGGCCCGCAATGGGCTGTGGAGCCATTGATGATGATGCTAGTTCAGCGCACCAAGCATTCTATCACATAAATATATCTAACATACATAAATACCATTACTCCATATCCCTCGCAGGGTAGGCAGAGATATTCAAATGCCACATTTTTCTATCTTAGTAAACTTTCATCGCCTCGTCAACATTCATGCATCACCTTATACATATTTGTCCGTTGTTTACGATTCTTACATTTCCGTCATTCAGAAATATCGTTCACATGATCGTACCATACCTTTATGGGGCGTCCCCGACCTCTCACTCCGGTCTGCACTGTATATTTTCTTCGTCAGATGTTCCTCATTCATTCTCCCCATGTGGTCAAACTAGCTCAATGTGTTCACTTATATTCTATTAATGACATGTTTCTTTATCTTACATTCGTTCCTTATGTTCTCATTTCCTACACTGTCTATATCTTAATCAAATAATTTAATGACACCAAAACCTCTTGAATGTTTTACCTTTACTTCGGTCAAGTCCAGAATGGATACAATCTTTGGAGGTCCTTCCACGTTATTTCCAGACGGATCTGTGACAGACAGCTTCGGGCTGCCCCCGGCAACAGACACTGTCACTTCCTTCAGTGTATCGTCCACAGATAACTGTAATTTTAAATATACCCAATTGAAGATAACACAGATAACTGTAATTTTAAATATACCCAATTGAAGATAACACAGATAACTGTAATTTTAAATATACCCAATTGAATATAACACAGATAACTGTAATTTTAAATATACCCAATTGAAGATGTAATGAAAATAAAAGCAAATATGAAATTTAAAAGTATAAATAAATTTTAAAAAATTCAGTTTTATTTCATAAATTATAGAAACATATAAAGTCTGAAAAAGCTTTCACTGGACACATCTGGCATCCTCAAAAGCTAATAATTACTCATTATTATTAGTTGGGGTGGTAATGTGTCGATAGAGCCTCCAATGAAAGAGTTCTAAATATGATGCAGAAAGAGAGAGAGTTGCTGACTGCTGACAAGAGATGCAAAGCAGCATATTTTGGCCAAATATTCCGTGGTAATAGACATGCCCTTCTACAACTTAAGTAGAAAGATAGAGGGAAGACAGAGTATGGGGTGTTAAAGAATATCGTGGCTTAAAAATCTGGGTTTCCAGTTACATTTTACCCTCAAGACCCAAGCCTCTTAGGAAACTTGGGACCCATAGGGGACTTTATGAGAGTATCTATTCGGTAATTAAATTAAACGTTTTATAAAACAAAAGAGTGTAATTTTGGCTTCTGGGGATGCCAGATAGCTAGAGATATGTAACATTGCGCTGCGCCGCGCAATTGAGTCAACTCAGTTCACTGCACCGGGTGTGTTAACACACTTCTTTAAAATGGGATGGCGCACAGCGCAGTAAACCCAGGACCGGGGGAATTTGAAAGGTGTTAAAATGTTCAATTGCTCGCTTGCAAACAGACTTATTCTTGAGTTTTTTTTTTTTAATTAAAGAAGGATTGAAAAGTAGAATCATAAAAGTAGTGATATTTATAAATGAGTACAGGAAATATAATGAAAACCTAAATAAACCTTACTTATATACAATACAATACCTACATAATTATTTTTTCTCCCTTCAGCAATTGCTTAATATTTTACCAAACAAATTGTACCTGCTAAAAAAAAAGCCTAAAAAAGGTTTATAACATAATTCATAATTTAATATACCTTTATTAATATTATTATAGTCACTGACTCGCTGAGTGAATTCAGCGAGCCAACGCAGTTCCAAACATTCCATTTAGTTGCGGCATGGCGCAATTTTGAGTTAACATAGTGAGACGGCACAGTGAACTGTGTCTGAGTTACTGAGTTGGCGCAAGGAATTTTGTTGAGTTACCCATGTCTACAGATAGCTGTTCCTAGAGTAGTTACATACAACAATTTCCACACTTAAGATGAATGTATTTTTTATACCTTATGTTTATGATTCCCAGGAGGTTTAACAATTGAATCAAGGTTGACACGATTGGTGTTCAGTGAATCTTTCACAAAAGACAAAACCTGTAAACAAATATGGATTTTATAATAAATAATTTATTTACATGTATATAAAAATAACAGTACACTACAATGATACTCTAAACAGTGAAAACCAAATGTCAAAACATAATAAAAAAAATATGAAGAGTATAACAGATTTAGCAATAAAACAAATGCAGTAAAAATAAACCCCTTGCATACACAAAAAATAAAAAAGAACAGATCATACAAAAACTATAATTGACATACGGTTGATAGGTAGTACAGTGACCACTTCAGAGTGAAATATTTTGGTATGTTAAGGATGATTGAATTACCTATTCCCAATTGGTTGGGCAATAACACAGGCCTGCAAATTGACACTTTTTGATTTTTTTTTCACCGTAATAGGTGAATCGTATGTATTTTGGTGCGCTGAGTCGAAATATGGCCTCAGTTTTTCTCCAGCACGTAGAGATAATCCGCAAAATGAAAATGAAAGTTATGCAAAACCCGCAGTACATATAGGTAGGTAAAAATGCATTTTGAAATGAAAAAAAAATAAATATTACTAGTGGTTTATTTACATTTTTAAATACAATTTGATAAAAATAATATGTATATACAATAAGAATTTATAATTCTTTATTAATATCTACATCTTTTTCCCTCAAAACTCCGTTTTGAGCTTTTCCGTTTGTGTGCATCAGCATCCAACAATAGTCTCCCATCATATTCACATCCCATCGTCCTTGGTATCTCCGTTCCATTTCTTTGATGTCTTGGTAGAACCTCTCGCCCTGCTCTTCACTTACGGCACCAAGGTTTTCTGGGAAATAAATCAAATGAGAGTTCAAAAAGTGAAGTTTCAAGCTCATGGAGCACCCCAAGGTTTAAAAACATTACATTTTATTTATAATTTCTTCATAATCCGGGTCCTTATTGTTCCTTAAAAACTTAGTCACAACTTCTTTAAATGATATCAACGCCTCTTTCTCAGCTTTTTTCGTCACCTTTTCATCAGAACAATAAACAAAATCGCCATCTTGAGAAAAATTTGGCTCAAATTGTTTTTCTCTGCTTCTGTACCAAGAGAATGAAGTTCCAGATCTCAACAAGTTTTCTTGAAGTCTAGAGCCCAGTAATTCAGCAGACTCTTTAGAAAGCCCTGAGTTTCAAGTCTTCGACTTGAAACTCATCGTCCAACTGCTCTGACTCGTTCTCTGATGGCTCTGGCAAATCTACAAAATTTTGTGGGGGCACTGGTACTGGAATACTGGGTCCATGAGCCACAGGTCGAAGTGCAGATTGCATGTTTGGGTAACATATATCTTTTTTATTTTTAGCATTGTACCCTTGTATGTTGCAAGAACAAAAGTAGCAGTCATCGCCGTGGTTTCTCGGCTCTCTCCAAATCATAGGCACCCCAAAACGAAAAGATTTCACCTTTCCTTTAGACCACATGCGAAGTCCTTCAACACAGCCTGAACACACTCCATGAGAGGCCCAAGATTTTTCTTGATCTCCGATCTTCACACCAAAATAGGCAAAGTACACTTTTTTAATAAACTCCGTAATACTTTGAGTTTGTTTATTTAATACAAGTTCGCCACAAATGTAACAGAAACTATCAGGATTATTAACACAAGCTCTTGAAGACATTTTGAAAGACACTTTAAGAATATTTAAATTGAAATGAGGACAACGAGGAAGAATCGAAGGACAACGAGGGATATATATAGTGTCGGAAGATTCTCAAACCGTTACAATAGGACAATGGGGAAATCCAGGTTTTACCATCTTATTCACTAAGCAAGTAACCTTTCTAATTCATACGCTGACTAATACTGTTAAATATACTAATTTTTATCATATTTCATAGTTTCTGATATAAAACTATAAAGTCGAATAGGAAAAACAACTTTTTTCGGCATATTCATAAATATACGCCTTAAGGTAGGTAATCCCGCAGAAAAATGCATTTTGCGGAAAATGCTTACGTGCTGGAAAAAAACTGAGGGCATTTCTGAACTCAGCGCACCAAAATACATAAGAATCAACCATTATTTTAAAGAAAAAAATTTGGTCGCAGACCTGTGTAATTAATATTGTTTTATTTTTATTTTATATACATAATTGACAAGTTGACTATATAATCGAGGCCTGCCACCTGTGGAATGGACGGTCACTTATTTGTGATTTATTTTAACGTCTGAACACACACAGTGGGCAGATTTATGGAGTATTTTGCTTTGACTTCAGTCCATTAACACCACTTCAGCTGTCACGTTTTTGGACTCCACCGGTGTAGAATTGTTCTCCCGCGTGTTTCTCGAAACTCACAAAAAAAAAACATCGCATAATTTTGGCACTGTGTTTATCTTTGTAAATATATACACTTTGTTTGGTGTACTTTTGGATATGGTCCTGGTATACGACCGTTGATCCTACGCCCTGTGAGCAAGGATATTGAATGTTGGAGCTGTTCCTGAGAAGATAGAAAGATATGATTGTCTTTATATTAACAGGTGGAATATCAGATCATGATTTGTAGTTGACTTGCTCTTGGGTAATTAAGCCCCATAACCACCGGACAGCAAGCTATTTACACTCCTGCTCGTACATCCAATTGAAAGCATGATCTATGTGTATGTTACATTTTATTTCGATCGTTTAAATAATTTACACATTGGCCTGCAAATTCTTTTGAGATAGTGCATAATGGAATATCATAGGTAAGTCTAGATGGGTGGTGGCAGAGCGGTTAGCAAACTGAGTTGGTAATCCAGTGGTCATGAGTTAAAAACCTGCCAGGACTGATTTCGTTCACCCGTAGCACAAGCGTATGCTTAATTTAGGAAACATGTGAGGATGTATATGTACTTGTTCAGAAAAACAGCCAAGGTAGTTTTACATAAAATAGTTTTAGGAAAAGATTTTCATCCTCCATCCCCATTCAATCTCTGAATTTGTCATATAAAAATATGTGGAGAGTATTTATTTGACAGAATTAGTATATTATATCATCATGGACAGAATGCTATCTGTCCTTTCAAGGCTTTATAGAATAGTTAAATTGGCACATGCTTCTTAAATCTTATTGATTTTCTGTACCTAATATGAACACAATGGAAATTCGTGTTTTTAAAAATTGTTCACATAGTTGAAATTAGTAGCTGAAACAAACTTGAAACTAAAAAATAAAATAATTCTTCTTCTTCTTCTTCATTGATGGCGCTACAGCCCAAGTCGAGCCTTGGCCTCCTTCAACTTCTGCCACCACCCCGGTCTGTCCTCAGCTGCCGTCCTCCAGTTTTTAATGCTTAAGAGCTGTACTGCATCCCTCCTCACCTCGTCCTGCCATCGCAACCTGGGTCTTCCTATCTTCCTTCTTCCTCCTGGATGATCAGAAAATAAAATAATATCTACCTTAAATACGTCAGTCTTGTTGAGATGGAATATTTGTCCCGAACTGGCCGCAGCAATCTGTTCGTAGACCTTGTAGTGAGGTTTGTCTCGAGAGTTACAGTCGCCAGTGAGCACAAAAACAATCTGAAAATAAAAACAGGATAGGATATTTAAGAAATGCCTTTAAATTGTGTACACATTCAATTTTATTTTTAAGAAATGCCTATAAATTGTGTACACATTCAATTTTATTTTTAAGAAATGCCTATAAATAGTGTAAACATTCAATTTTATTTTTAAGAAATGCCTATAAATTGTGTAAACATTCAATTTTATTTTTAGAAAATGCCTTTAAATTGTGTAAACATTCAATTTTATTTTTAATAAATGCCTATAAATTGTGTAAACATTCAATTTTATTTTTAAAGAATGAATTTATTTTGTATAAAATAATATGGATTTGTTGCCCTCACAAAGTTGACACATTCACATTAACCCATTCGCTTCCGAGGGGGTGTAGTGCACAGACAGAAACAAAATGGACGTCACTCCTGCGGGGGTGTAATACAATACTGCATAATATCTACTTTTGGTGTACTTATCACCATCTTTCAGTTATTAGGGTTTTTTTGTTGTTACACGTATAACATATTGGTAAGCTGTAAAAAGTTTTCATATAACAAAAAACTACATAAATCTGTTTTATCTGAGTGCATACTTTTATTGTCCTCATTACACTAAAGAGATGGGAGGATATCGGAAAGATCAAGGCCTAGCATCCTTTCCGATTATTAGGAGATATGTAATATTTTTTTATCTGGGCATTACTTAACACTTTTCAGTTGTATGAAATATTGCTAAGATTCCAATTTAATGTTTTTAAAATAAATTTGGCAGACAAAATTCTTGAATCCATAACTATGCCATTCTACAGAGCCCAAGGAGGATGTCCAAATCTTTTTCTTCCATGCGTATTGTTCCAGAGCAATTTGCTCATTTCTCGGAACACATAACACCCACAGAAAAAAAGAAATATCAAAAAGAATGTGTTGTGTATATATAGGAAGAAGAAAAAGAAGTCGGACACTGTGTGACAGTGCACTAAAAGCCAAGTTGTCCTGCACTTCCCTAAGTGATTCAAAATATATCATTCTGCCACAGATTTGTAGTATATATTACATATTATGTGATTAAATATATATAACCTGATTTTTTATTACATACATATTAAAAAAGAAAGCTTGATTTACAGTTTCAGTGCATATATTTTTCTATAATTTTTTTTCGCCCCTTATATATATGTAAGGGGCAAAAATAAAAATAAAATTTAAATAAAAGTTTTCGTGAAGAGGTATATGCATATTGAGTTTTTTCGGGAATTTCGCGTACATATACTAAATATATATATGTTAGAATTAAGTATTTTGGGGATAACCGGCATCAAATCCTGATCCTCGAGAGGATCAGTCGTCTGCCGACGTTACGCCTGTATCACAACAGGCATGTTCAAAAGGCGGCTTGTTGATAAATTTCCGTCTCGAGGGATAGTGCGCTCACGTCAGTTCGAGTTGGAAGCTTACCACCAAGTGAAGTTCAAAAATATGCCGCGTCAAGTGTTAGTGGAGCGTTGGGTTTCTCCCAACAACGCCATTACACCACTTTGTTTGGCTCCTAGTGACCCTTGTAATGTGGTATATTGGTCTTACTATTGCTTTATTGGTCTTTGCCAATATTCATTACAATCCAATTTCAAATAAAAACTGTACAGCAATTATACTAAAGTGATGCTCTCATTGAATGGCAGATGGGTCGATGGCAGAGTGGTTATCACGCTGGGCTAGTAATCCAGTGGTCGCGAGTTTGAATCCTGCCTCAATCGATTTTGTTCACCTATAGCACAAGCATTTATGCTTATTTTAGGGAACGTAGGAAGATGTATATGTACTTGTTTAATAAGGACATATTCATTTTTTATTTAAAAAAAAGAAAAAGAAAAAAAAAGATGGTATGAATAAATGAACAAATATGTTTTGTAACTATGCTACAAAATCTGATGAGATTGAATGCAATAAAAATAATATTGAATCTTTAAGAATAATGAATAAAAAAAAGGTTATTGATATGGATAAAGATATAAAAAAAAGAAATATGACCTGGCTCTGCTTCTTCTGTACGAGATTGATGACTTTGTCCACAATTTCGTGGTCCGTTGCAGTGGCGTCTGTGAAGACGTACACATACGAGTATGGATGGCTGAGGTTAAGGGCTGCGCTGATACCAGACAGAGTGCTCTCTGGACAGTCTCCTCCTCCGTACAGGTACAGCTTGTCCAGCTCATCTCGAAACTCTGTGCTGTTTGATGTCACTATCACGGGACCCACATCTGCAAATTATTATTATCTATTTATTTAATCTTATAAAATTCATAATTAAAACAGACATTTTAGAAAGGAAATAAAGAATTTTGTAATAAAATCCCTAATTCTGACATACAATAAAACAGTTCTGTGATATTATGTTACAATCACGTACACAAACAATAAAATCCCTAATTCTGACATACAATAAAACAGTTCTGTGATATTATGTTACAATCACGTACACAAACAAATTTTCAGACATTCATGGATATAGAAGGCTTGGAAAAAATGTTGAAATAGACACATGGAATTAACTATTAATTAGCCTGTATGTAGCCTGCATTATATACACTTTACCATAAACAAGAAAAAACCTCCCATAGCATTAAATATTAAAATCCACCTAAATAAGTGTTCTACAAAAGTATTGTGAAATATGTAAAAATAACAACTGTTAATGTATAACAAATAAAAACTCAATAAATAACACTGTATGTGGATGTACTCTGGAAAACTCAAATAAATAACACTGTATGTGGATGTAACATGGATAACTCAAATAAATAACACTGAATGTGGATGTAACATGTATAACTCAAATAAATAACACTGTATGTGGATGTAATATGGAAAACTCAAATAAATAACACTGTATGTGGATGTTACAAGGATAACTCAAATAAATAACACTGAATGTGGATGTAACATGTATAACTCAAATAAATAACACTGTATGTGGATGTAATATGGAAAACTCAAATAAATAACACTGTATGTGGATGTAACATGGATAACTCAAATAAATAACACTGTATGTGGATGTAACATGGAAAACTGAAATAAATAAACTCAACCGCAAGAGGATCTAAATAGCATATTTACTTGGACACAGAAATGGATGCTCAAGCTGAGCAAAGATAAGTGCAATGTTTTACACATCGGCACCAAAAACCCGAGGATCACATACAGTCTTGAAAAAAAAGACTTAGGCATCACTATCTCTTGCGATCTGAAATGGGAGAAGCATTTGATATCAATTGTAAAAAAGGCCAATAGCTTAACATACTTAATTAGAAAAACCTTCAGCCACTTGCCACATGATTTGTTAATTACAATATATAAAACTTATGTGAGACCAGTTTTGGAATATGGTTACCAAGTTTGGAATCCTTACTTTGAGAAAGATATAAGCATGCTGGAAAGGGTGCAGAGAAGGTTTACCAAACTGGGAAATGGCCTCAGATGCTTAACATATGAAGAACGTCTGAATGTGTTGGGCCTCACTACTCTTGAGGAACGGAGAAAGAGAGGGGATCTCATAGAAACCTACAAAATACTAAACAAACACTATGACTGCCATTGATTTACAGGGAAGCTATAGAAATATATAAGAGAAGGGATATAATGAACAATCGGGACGACGGAGTTCGTTTGCCTAGTACCTGGAAGAACATTTTATATGACAAACAATACAATAATAATATTAATAATACCATAGCGAAAATAACCCCAAAACACAACAATAATAATATTAATGTCACAACTAAAATTAACAATAAATCACAACACAAAAATAATGATAAAATATTATTACCAACGAACACGACAGCAGGTGGGCGTGTCACAAGGAGCCAATCACGTCGCGCTAACAATATTTGACATAAGCGGCCATCTTGTACGCTACGAGTCACTTGACGGTGAGCTTTCAGTTTGAGTAGACGTGTGTCGCGCGCGTGCTTTTCGTTAAGTCCTTGAAAATGCCTGGTGATATTCAGGCGAAACGTCGGAAGACAAATGGTCTTAGTCAAGACCTACTGACACGGGAAAACCGAGATAAAAATATTATAACATATTTCACCCGTGAAAACATCAAATATAACATATATATATATATATATATATATATATATATATATATATATATATATATATATATATATATATATATATATATATATATATATATATATATATATATATATATATATATATATATATATATATATATATATATATATATATATATATATATATATATATATATATATATATATATATATATATATATATATATATATATATATATATATATATATATTATATATATATATATATATATATATATATATATATATATATATATATATATATATATATAATATATATATATATATATATATATATATATATATATATATATATATATATATATATATATATATATATATATATATATATATATATATATATATATATATATATATATATATATATATATATATATATATATATATATAATATATATATATATATATATATATATATATATATATATATATATATATAATATATATATATATATATATATATATATATATATATATATATATATTCTACCCCTTCACTCCCCGCACCTATTAGCTATTTGTTCTATTATTTGTACCGTTAAGCCGACTTTGCGAACGAGTTGTCATTTTAATAGTGGGTTTTTCAAATATTGTTTGTTTTGTTATGTGTGGAGGTATTGAATTTCTAATTATTACTTTAGTTTTATGAGTATTACTATCTAGAATATTTGTCCATGTTTGAGGAATTCTTATCGCGTCATTTCTGCTGTTCATATTATTTGCATGTTTGAAAATCTCAATTGCCTCTCTGTATATGCGTTGTGGTTCGGAATTTAAGTTAGCGATGGTGGATGAATTTTCGAAATCAATAGTGTGGCCTTCGTTAAGAACGTGTTGGACTAACGACGAAGTTAACTTCTTATTTTTGACGTCCACTCTATGTTCTGCTACTCGTGAGGATATTTTTCTATTGGAGCGACCGATGTATACTTTGTCACACGAATTGCATGGAATTTTATATACTCCGTGCGACTCGAGTGCAACTGAATCTTTGGGATTGCGAAGAAAGGTAGATATTTTATTTTCTGTTCTGAAAATTGTTTTTATGTTATTTTTCTTCAGAATGCGGCTTATCTTGTCTGTCGTGCCCTTGATATATGGCAAAAAAGCTATTGAAGTCGGAGGAAGTTCTGGTTTTTTGATATTTTTATTACTGTAGCGTCTAATAGATTGTTCAATTCGTGATTTTGAATAACCGTTGGAGATGAGAGCGTTTTTGAGACAGTCAAGTTCGTTGTTTATGTTATTATTATCAGATAGTCTGAAGGATCGGGTCACTAGAGTATTAATTATAGAAGATAATTGAGCCGGGCTATGGTTTGAATTTGCATTTAGATATCTGTTTGTGTGAGTAGGCTTTCTATAAACTGTATGACCAAGTGTGCCATCGTCATAAAAATATCAAAAAACCAGAACTTCCTCCGACTTCAATAGCTTTTTTGCCATATATCAAGGGCACGACAGACAAGATAAGCCGCATTCTGAAGAAAAAATAACATAAAAACAATTTTCAGAACAGAAAATAAAATATCTACCTTTCTTCGCAATCCCAAAGATTCAGTTGCACTCGAGTCGCACGGAGTATATAAAATTCCATGCAATTCGTGTGACAAAGTATACATCGGTCGCTCCAATAGAAAAATATCCTCACGAGTAGCAGAACATAGAGTGGACGTCAAAAAATAAGAAGTTAACTTCGTCGTTAGTCCAACACGTTCTTAACGAAGGCCACACTATTGATTTCGAAAATTCATCCACCATCGCTAACTTAAATTCCGAACCACAACGCATATACAGAGAGGCAATTGAGATTTTCAAACATGCAAATAATATGAACAGCAGAAATGACGCGATAAGAATTCCTCAAACATGGACAAATATTCTAGATAGTAATACTCATAAAACTAAAGTAATAATTAGAAATTCAATACCTCCACACATAACAAAACAAACAATATTTGAAAAACCCACTATTAAAATGACAACTCGTTCGCAAAGTCGGCTTAACGGTACAAATAATAGAACAAATAGCTAATAGGTGCGGGGAGTGAAGGGGTAGAGGGGGGAGGGGAACCTACCCGCTCGCTACCTCTGCGCTCATGCATAGACTGACGCTTCTCACTTGACGGAAAGCCTTAGGTGTGTGCGGTCGTGTTTCGCGCGCGTTCGTTCTCGCTCGGTTTTCGTTGCGTTCCTTCGACAATGCCCGATGATATTCGGGCGAAACGTCAGGTCTTAAACAGTCCTTCTCAGGACTATCTGACACGGGTTAACCCAGAAAATTCTTTTTCATATATATATATATATATATATATATATATATATATATATATATATATATATATATATATATATATATATATATATATATATATATATATATATATATATATATATATATATATATATATATATATATATATATATATATATATATATATATATATATATATATATATATATATATATATATATATATATATATATATATATATATATATATATATATATATATATATATATATATATATATATATATATATATATATATATATATATATATATATATATATATATATATATATATATATATATATATATATATATATATATATATATATATATATATATATATATATATATATGTATGTATGTATGTATGTATGTATATATATATATATATATAGATCCCACTACACTTTTTGCGTCCGCCAAATATCCGACGGATCGGCGTCCACCACTTCAACATATTATTTTAGTTTTATCTCACTGAATTTAGCGTTATTTGTAGCTCACAATCATTGTAGGCATAAGGTTTTTCTTATAAATTTCAAAATATAAATATTCAGTTTTATCCTGTTTTGGTACGTTTGATACGTCTTTTTCATACTTGCGTCCAAGTGTATATTTTTTGTATATTTTATATATGTCTTCCTATATTTTTCACGTCCATTTTTTTATCTTTATTACTGCTTCCGGAGTATATTTTTTGTATATTTTATATATATCTTCGTATATTTTTCACGACCATTTTTTTATCTTTATTACTGCGTCCGGTGTATATTTTTGTATATTTTATATATATCTTCATACAGTTTTCACGTCATATTCTTCTATCTTTATTACTACTTCCGGCGTATATTAAAAAACTTTCGTATGCATAATTGACATCGTTCTTGCGTCCATGTGTATATCATTCGATATTTTATATTATTTTTTAACTTTATTACTACGCCGACCGCCGTGGGACAGTTGGTAAGCCGTTCGGTTTCTGTGCGGGCGTCCTGGGTAGTGGTGCAAAGTTCGATATTTTTGTAAGATCCTGTCTTTTAAAATCGATTCATGAAATTTATGCGGATCATCAATTCGCTCTTCGATTCAATATGATTCAAATATAGCTACCCTTATCTATCGTACATAACATGTACGTAGAATGACAGAGAAAACAAAACCGATTCAAAATATGATATGCAAATGTAGGCGTCAAAATGTTTGCATTTCAATGTACTTAATGGTCAATATTGCTTAAATATTTTTAATGAACCATAATGAATTAGTCGTGAATCGAAGATCGCCTTCAAAATAGTATATTCAATTATAGACGTTACGTATTTGTTTTTCAAAGTATATTGCGGTCAAAATTGCTTAACATATTTAAGAACCGCAATGAATTAGATTTTATGAACCATAATGAATTAGTTGTGAATCGATGATTGCCATGAGTCGGTATGTGTATCGCATTCTAACGATATATTTTATATGAGATAGAAAGTGTGAGAGTGATGTCTGGTTCATGAGCGGATCGTTGTGGCAATGTGAACCGTGAGTCACCGATTCAATTTAATGATCCGGTCAAATAATACGGATCACTCATTTTTCCCCGTCGCTAGTCCTGGGTTCGAATCCCAGCAGAGGAGATATTTATTTAAATTCATTTCTCATGCAAATATTGATATTGTATATTTCTACGTGGTTAAACCATCGGCTTCGCCCAAAATCTGACCTTCGGAGACTTGAAACCATAGATAAAATCCTGCAGATAAAATCCCATGTAGGATAATACTGATAAAATCCTGATTTCGGTGAAAACATAATAATTTACAATCGTATTTATTTTCTTATGAATCATGATGCAATAATAATGTAAGTACCTACTTAGGTACATATTTCACTACGTACAATAAAATATATTATAGGCATAGAAAATAAACTGTCACCAAGCTTTAAAATATTCTTTTACCCTTTATATTAATTTAATTTTTAATATAGATGCCGGTGTGTCAAAAATATGCGCAAGTCGAGCTTCTTTTATAGGATAATGCACACCCGCTCTCACCTGCCGATGGTAACCCCACATTGTGTGGATCGCATTGAGGATCAATCCATGATAGTGTACAGTATAATACCAATGATTAACAATAAAATGAATGAGTTTGTTAATATTTTATTTATTTACATAAGGTACAAAAGAATATCATAATTAAACAATAATAGTAGGTATTCAACATTCATTTCGAAATGAGTGTTGTATACTATTCAATATCACATTCTAAATAATCATGGACAATCATATATATTTTTACTAGTTGCATGTAACTCATGAGATCCAACTGTCGATAGCGATAGTATGTATAGTTGAAGAATAAGTACCAAACTATAAACACTTAAATCCAAATTATTGAATATTTTAAGATATTTTGTTTTCTATACAACACATGTAGGTATGTTTGTCAAGATAGGAAAGTATGGAGGTCAGTCCTTTTATCCTACCCAGAATATGAAATCAGCATGATGGTATGTGTGTATGTTCGGAGATTTAAGTATCAAACTGTAAATACTTACATATAATATTGTGTATAGACGACTGCCATAGAAATCGTATGAAGCAATGTCTTCACTAAATTCAATTTATATAAATTTGAGATGTACTACTTCAATGTTACTATGTTTTATAGAAAATTAAATTATCTATTTGGATTGTTTCGGCTTTTTTCGATATTTTTAAAAACTTAGGAAATATAGGCAGTTAATCACATATATTTAACATAAAAAAATGTTTTTCTTAATAAAAAATGTTTGAGAAACTCTGGAATTTATTTGAAAAAATTCGTCTGAGATTTTGTATTTGTATATGTTCGTACCAATTTTCAGCGTTCAAGCTTTTATGGTTTCTGAGATATATGGAAAAATAATGTATAAATTCAAAAGTTGATACAAAAATATCCTGACTGAATGATACCCTGACTGAAACAAAAATTCAAAATTCTGAGTATAAAAGTTTGGGCTCAATTTTTTTTAACAATTTTTATAAAAATTGAATTTAGTGACGACATTGCTTCATACAATTTGTATGGCAGTCGCTTATACACAATATGTAAGAAGACTTAATAGTTTGATAGGTACTTAATATCCAAACATACATACAGAACCATCACGCTGTTTTCATATTCCGGGTAGGAAAAGAGGACTGACCTCCATACTGTCCTATCTTGACATACATACCAACATGTCTTAAAATTTTCAATATTTTGTATTTATGGGTTTATAGTTTGATTCTTATTCTTCAACTATACATACTATCGCTATCGACAGTTGGATCTCATGTGTTACATGCAACTAGTATAATAAAAATCCATGATATCATTCCATCATTTTAAACTCAGATTGTCTATTTTAAAGTTTTAAAAATGATATAAGAGGAACTTAATTTGGAGATGTGGCAACAATATCACGAGGTGCACTTTTAAGTGGAACACAGAATAACCTTATTAGGAAATGGCGTGATAGTTATGAATGCAAATGTTTTCTTTCTGCACACTGACGATGGACAGTCTGTTAATAGATGCCCATGTATAAATTTAATGTAATCAAAAAATTACCTTAAATTTATTTAATAAATTTAAAGCAGATCAAAAGTTATAAGGGGAAACGGACTCACACACACGCGCACACACAGACACACGAAATGTTCTACTCCGAATTCTGAGTAAATCCGTGTATGGAACATATATGCTGCGAAGCCTCTATGTTGGTGTTTCATGACTTCAAAATTGGAAAAGCCGTGAAAAAAGTAGACCCTGTATACAATTCTCGCGTATCCTGGCTTGAAACATTGTCGATAGGTATGTTAAGAGAACAAAGTTCTCTTGAACAAATCGACAGTTGAAATATGTAATTAAGATAAACGCAAAAAAACAATAATAAACTAGTTGCATGTATTGTAATACATGAGATCCAACTGTCGATAGCGATAGTATGTTAGTTGAAGAATAAGTACCAAACTATAAACCCATAAATACAAATTATTGAATATCTTAAGATATTTTGTTTTCTATACAACAGATGTAGGTACCTATGTATGTCAAGAAAGGACAATATGGAGGTCAGTCCTTTTTTCCTACCCAGGGAATATAAACAGCCTGATGGTATGTTTGTATGTTTGGAGCTTAGATTATATATGATATGGAGATTAATTATCAAACTATAAAGTCTTCCTTGATATCGTGTATAGGTGACTGCCATACAAATTGTATGAAGCGATGTCTTCACTAAATTTAATATTTACTAGTTGCATGTAACACATGAGATCCAACTGTCGATAGCGATAGAATGTATAGTTGAAGAATAAGTACCAAACTATAAACCCATAAATACAAATTATTTAATATTTTAAGATATTTGTTTTTCTATACAACACATGTAGGTATGTATGTCAAGATAGGATAGTATGGAGGTCAGTCCTTTGATCCTACCCAGAATATGAAAACAGCATGATGGTATGTACGTATGTTTGTTTGGAGATTAGTATCAAACTATTAAGTCTTCTTAGATATTGTGTGAAGGCGATTGCCATAAAAATTGTATGAACCAATGTCGTCACTAAATTCAATTTTTATAAAAATTATTAAAAAAAAATTGAGATGTGCTAATACCATGTCAATATTTTTTATAGAAAATTAAATTATCTAGTTGGGGTGTTTCGGCTTTTCTTGACATTTTTAAAAAAATTGGAAATATAGGCAGT